>CM076574.1:1333725591-1334351680 GCA_034641835.2 Pinus albicaulis
CCTATGGAGGGATAATATAGGGTACAAAGGGAGGTACCCAAGGGAATAATATGATGTAATAATATAAGAATGATAAATAATTGGGCCATAGTTAATAAATAAAGTGGTTAACCCACATTATGTAAGGGACCACATGTAGCTAGGGAATAAAGTGATAAGCCCATTGTATTGGATGTATGGTATTGAAAGACCCATGGTAACTACCCATGGTATTGCATGTATGAAACCTATATAGAGGCTAGAGACTCTCCATTGAGAGATGTCAAGGATTATTGTATGGACAAGCATATGGCTTGTGGAGTGATCTCCTTCCTTAAGGAGTGAATGTATGGTGTTGCCCTACCTTAAGGGTTTTGATATTAATGAAGATCTGAAGTTTTGTCTTCTATGGTGTTATTTCTTGGGCATATTTTCCATTTCTATACATTTTCTTATCAGATCTACTACAAGTGGTATCGGAGCACTTTCTTGGGCAGAGCTTGGAGATTTGCTTTTTTTCTTTTTTATGCAGGAAATTTTTGGGCGGCGAGTTTGTAGACCAGATCTGGAAAATTTGGTGAAATTTTTTTAGAAATAAATATCAGATCTGGATTCCTTATGGAAAAATACCCAATTTCAAAAAAAAAATCAGTCGAATCGGAGTCTGGATGAGGGTGATATCGCTGATTTAAATTCAGCTATGTTGCAGAAATGTTTCTGACGACAATTTCTGTACGGCGGTTCTCTTGACGTTTTTGTAGATTCTGGTGCAAAATTTCAGACAACCAATTACAGATCTGAGCTCCCCTTGAAAAATCACCCGATTTCAAAAAAAAAATCGGTCAAATCGAAGTCCGGATGAGGGAGTTATCACTGATTTAAAATCAGTCATTTTTTCAGAAATTTTGTGACGGCGGGACAGTTGCAGCGCAAATTTGCGTTTCCAGAGTGCCTAGATCGAGATTTCAATCACATGGTTAGATGCAGAAAGGATTTTCCATTTTCAAAAACATGTTATAATAAGGATTCTGAGTTATATTGACCGAGTAATGTCCATTTTAATTTTTTGCTAAAGTAAGTGATTTTCTTGAAAACCCTTACTTTATTTTATGGATTCTCGCAAGATGAAGTTTACAGGAAAAGATGATGGCCCTACTATTGAAGATTTTTTACAATATCACAAGGCTAAATACCGAAGTTTTTGGGTAGGCACCATAGGGCTTGATATGAAAGATGATGCAAATCAATGGTGGACCTCACTTGACAGCTCAGTGTGGAAACTTCCCGAGAAAAAACTTGAAAAGGTCCTTTTGGACAAGTGGTCTAAAGCCGGAAAGAAGGACAACAAGAGCCATAAAGACTTATTTTCTACTAATATTTCCATATTACGGGTTCATGGAAGTATTCAGAAAGAGAACATCATAGTGTCTATCATTCCTAGTTGCAAGCATAATTTTATCAATGTGAATTTGGCTAAAAAATTGCAAGTTCCAGCAAAGCATATTGAAAAGACACAGGTTGATAATGAAGATGTTCAAATTTATAAAGATTTGAAGATTTCTATGGATAAGTATGTGTTGCATTCTGATTTTTATGCTTCAGATATGGATGTTGTGGACGTTGTTTTGGGACACCCTTGGATGGAATCTGTTGGTACTGTCAATTTTAATGTGCAAAAGAAATTCATGAAACTCTGGTATAAAAAGAAGAAAATTACATTGCACGATATTTGCATTAGGAACCATGCAGAGACCGGGGAGGCAGATTCACAAATATCCAACGAGACAGACACATCAGATGATGAGCCTTTGATGGTAGACAGCGAAACACAGACATCAAAGCAAGTACCAACAAAAGAACCAGATACATCAGATGATGAGCCTTTGATGGTAGACAGCCAAACACAGACATCAAAGCAAGTGCCAAAAAAAGAACCAGACACAACTCCATCACCAATAATGGAGGAATTACTGAAAGATGGTACATCAGTTAAAGCTTCAACATATCACCACCCGCATCACCCAGCAAGACAACAACCAACAAAGTGGCAACGAATTAGCAACAAGGACAACAACCCTTGGATGACACATAGAGAGGTGCGACGATCCACTGACAACACATCAACACAGAAAAACCACCAGAACCCGCTTCCATCTCAAGCGAGCGAGGCACCGACTAGATCGAGTGTTCACATTTCTCTTGGATGGCTGGATGCACGTGAATGGTATCAATGGAATACTCTTTTGAGTAGATCTTATTATTTGTGTTCTTCTCATGTTTTGGGGACGAAACATGTTTAAGGGGGGTGTAATGTAGTGTACCTATGGAGGGATAATATAGGGTATAGAGGGAGGTACCCAATGGAATAATATGATGTAATAATATAAGAATGATAAATAATTGGGCCATAGTTAATAAATAAAGTGGTTAACCCACATTATGTAAGGGACCACATGTGGCTAGGGAATAAAGTGATAAGCCCATTGTATTGGATGTATGGTATTGAGATACCCATGGTAACTACCCATGGTATTGCATGTATGAAAGTTATATAGAGGCTAGAGTCTCTCCATTGAGAGATGTCAAGGGTTATTGTATTGGCAAGCATATGGCTTGAGGAGTGATCTCCTTCCTTAAGGAGTGAATGTATGGTGTTGCCCTACCTTAAGGGTTTTGATATTAATGAAGATCTGAAGTTTTGTCTTCTATGGTGTTATTTCTTGGGCATATTTTCCATTTCTATACATTTTCTTATCAGATCTACTACATAGGAAGTTGGAGCTTTATTTTCAATTGGAGTTGAATATTAAAGAATTATTAGAAAAGCATTAGGTGGTTTTTGTCCCGAAATGGGTTTCCACCTTAAAAACTGTGTGCATTTGTGTTCCTCTTGTTTGCTGCTATCATTGTACAAACATTGATAATAATTGAAGATTAACTAATGCTCTAATTGAAAGGAATATTGATTCACCCCCCCACCCCCAGTATTTCCAACACATTGAGCTTTCTAACTAGGTAATAGGCACGTCAAATGAAGATTGTATGCCAAAGTTACTTCCCCGAGAAGTTGATGTACCAATTTACCCAAACACGACCCATCGTTTTGGTGCTTCAGCTCCTAAGGTTAGGTTTTTGGATGTTTAGGGTTTTCCATTGTTTCTCAATAATAAATAGGCCTTCGAGCCTCATTGTAACACAGTTGAAAGGCTTGTAGCCGCCACATCTCTTCTCAGAGAGAAGATACCAGCACCCTAGCTAGTTTATTTCCATTATGTCTGTAACCATATTTCAGTTATGTGATATTAATGAAATGAAGTCTTATTTCTACTACATCTCTACATTTCTGTGTATTTATGTATTTATTGCATTCCTGCATAAGTTAGGATTAGTGGTATCAGAGCGGTCTGCTCTTTCTCAATCCTTCTTTGCATGTCCCCAACGAGGTCAGGGTACAAGGAGTTAGGGCTCGATCTAGTTGAACCTTTGCAAGACCAGCCTCACAAACCCCAACTGATGCCCATGGGGGACGCAAAGAAAGACGAGGGAGCAGGAGATCCTATAAAAATATTGCTCGAGGAGGCCCTCGAGAGAAAAAGGAACGTGATGATGGATAAATTTTCCTAGATGCGTCAATGACTTCCCACCGGCGGCGCATCCAACAACCACTTTGGAGGCACAACTCCTTTTAAGGTACAAGTAAACTTTAAAATTCTCATATTTGAGATCCAAATAGATGCATACATCATATATAGATGGTTGAATCTATTAGAAGGGTATTTCTCGGTTCATGAATTTTCCAACCGGGAAAATATTACTTTTTTCACTCCTCACAGCCACCCCCCATGTCAAGGGTTGGTGGGAAACCTACTGTGAGAAAAATGATGGGAGGGAACCCTCTCTGTTTTTTTCCACACCCACTTGGAATTATTTCTAAGATGCTATCAAGGAACAATATTATCCCATGGGGATATATGAGGAAAAGTACATATAATGGACTATGCTATAGTAGCAAAGGGATCAAGATGTGCATGAGTTGATGAATATAATATTCCATACCCTATGAAAAAAATTGGGTATCAAATATTCGCAGAAACTTTTGGTGTGAAAGTACCGCAATTTTATGCATAGATACATTTAGGGGGGAATGGAGTTCCTAGACATTATGCTGCCAAGATTGAGCATAATTTCAAACATAATAAGTGAGACTTTGGATTTGCGAATTAGAAGCAAGGGAAAGGTGCCCCCAAACCACAAAACAAAGGAAAAAATCCAAGGCAAGGCGACCTAGGATAACCCGCCAAATCCACAAGCAAATAACAACACTTCGAATCCAAAGAAGGACATGGGAAAGTGGTGTGAGTTCCATAAGAGCTCCACTCACAACACAAGTGAGTGTCGAGCCATGAAGTCACTCGTGGGCGAGCTAAAGGCTTCTGAATCGGATAAAGGCTTATGAATCGGATACATGCTCCTACTCTGAATTAGAACCCGACAAGGGGAACGATAAAAGGAAGTAGATTATCGATGCAGAGCCCAATGCCATTGTTGCCACCATGAAGATCCAGAAGGAGGGACCAGAAGATCCAGAGGAGGGGAAGTGCCTCTTCCATTCCTAGATGTGGGTAAAAGGTTCCCTACTATAGTTCATTGTCGAGAGTGGAAGCCAAAAGAACCTCATTTCAACAGAGGTTGTGAAGCGGTTGGGCTTGTTGACCATAGCACACCCACATTCGTACACCATCAGGTGGCTTCACCAAGGACGAGATCTCCACATCAGCCAGCAGTGCTGCCTTCCCTACAACATCAAGCCCTTCACAAATGAGGTATTGTGTGACATTTCTCCTCTTGATGTTTCTGATGTATTATTAGGATAACCATACTTGTGGAAGCGACCTGCTATGTATGAGTCCCAGCCTAGCGTTATTATTGTTACTTTGGGAAATAAGTTGTACAGGATACTGGAGGTAGCATCGCCTACCACCATCTCTTTAGTCACTACAAAACAATGTAGTAAGCTCATTTCCAAAACTGGGAAATTCGTTTTCCTGATATTTTTCCCTTGGGGAAAGAAGAATATTGTGGCCACGACCTCCTAACATAGCTCCTCTGCATGACAACAATAGATGGACAAGGTTGTGGAGGAGTATGGGGACATCTTCACCTCACCCGCACCGGTGCCTTTGCACTATAATATCAAGCACCGCATCGATATGACCCCAAGTGCACCATTACCCATGGGGTAATCTATTGATGCTTTGTTCTGGAAAACGATGAAATCAAGAGGTGGATTTAGGAGTTTTTGCAGAAAGGTCACATCCGATCAAGTTCATTGCCCCGTGGGAGGTCGATCGTGTTGGTGCAAAAGAAGGATGGGACCTGGAGACTCTGTATTGACTATCAGGCACTGAACAATATCACTGTTTGGAATATGTATTCGAGCCCATGGATTGATGACCTTCTAGACCAACTCAAGGGGGAAAAAAATTCAGCATGATCGACTTGAAGTATGGGTATCACCAGGTACCAATCAAACCCCCTGATGTGTAGAAAACTGGTGAGTTAAACCCAGACTACATGGAACAGGCCACCAAAAATCGTATCATGGGCGTGCAAGTCAATAAAACTCACTAACAAAAGAGCCAACTATATCGGGTTGTCAAATCTAGCCAACTCCTACACCAAGGCAAGTGGTTCACCAGGGACCAAGTTCAACAGAAGTTTCCTCATCTCATGGAGGAACTCAACGCAATGGGGACCACTACTTCCTAAGGGGGGAGGAATGATCTAGGTGGATATTGGTGGCCACATGCCTAATCCAACTGGGTCCCCACCATTGTTTCTTTCAATTTTTCATTTTACTTAACTGTAGCATAGTTTACTATTTTTAGCATTTTTTCGGGTCATGAACTTTTCGATTCGTTTTGAGGCCCTAAACGATGTTTTTTGGGAAACCTGGGATTAACATGGGTTTTTTACCAATGTTTCTCACATAAAAAGTTGTAGTCCTTGGATAGATATTTCTAATGAGGTATTGTGCGTGTCAAATGAAGATTGTATGCCAAAGTTACATCCCCGAGAAGTTGATGTACTAATTTACCCAAACGGGGCCCATATTTTTGGTGCTTCATCTCCTAGGGTTATGTTTTTGGATGTTTATGGTTTCCCGTTGTTTCTTAATAATAAATAGGCCTTGAGCCTCATTGTAACACATTTTATAGTCTTGTAGCTGCCACATCTCTTCTCAGATATAAGCTACTAACGCCATAGATAGTTTATTTCCATTATGTATGTAAGCATATTTCAGTTATGTGATATAAACGAAATGAAGTCTTATTTCTGCTGCATCTATGAAGTTATGTGTATTTCAATATTTTATTATGTTCCTGCACAAGTCCAGATTACCTTCCGTTTCTATGTGTTTTTTATTCACAAAATTATTCTAAGATCTAATACCACTTTGATGCAAATGAACAAATGGCGATGTTTCCAAAAAAACAAAGACATTCTGATACCACTCTGAACGTAGCATGTTATCACATTTCATTTGAATTTCTTGTTAACCACATAGAATGAGTAACGCCATTCCTATAATCCCATATTTCCTTTATTCCCAAACTATATAAATATAATCAAAATATAGTGTTGTGGGGTCCACGCTAGGTCTCGCTTATCTATTTATTTTTTCATCATACTACCAATCAAAACTCAGGACCCCAATAGGTCGGTTGCGGTCTCATTGAGAGTTAGGATTTTGTCTTTGGTGGATTCCACCTTGAGTTGCGAATCAAGACTACAACAAGTTTAGGGTTACACCAAGGTTGAAACTCGTCCAAAACTCACTTGCTTTGGTACTCGGGTCGGTTCCCCATGTTATTTTTCAAACTTGTCCACACGCCCAACTTAGATTTGAACGACCATGACTTGGCCTGACCTAAAATTAATTTTTTTTTTCCACATCCATTCTTGATTCCTTTAATTGTTGGATTTCTCGAGGACTTCTCCACTATTCGGCTATGTCTTGTCCTTAGTGCCTGTTAGGCCTCGTAAATTCCCTCATTTTCACCATATAACATTACCATTTATAAAGCATATTCCTGCACTTTCTACCATATTCATATCCATTTCCCGTAACTATGCATAAAACTATAATTTTCATCTCATGGTTAAATATCATGGTTTTATTTTGTTTTTAATATCTTAAGGATGATTTTACCATGTTTACTAATGACGGTTTTTGTTAAGTTCATTTAGTGCAGGGTTCCATTGTCGAAATTCTCCACAAGTCAATTTGAACTAGTTGCTACAAGTTGAGTATGGAATAAAATTTTTGTAGGTGAAAATCAAAATTTTGTGATAAAATTGGGAAGAATCTTGAAATTCCAACACACGGGTTTTTTTCAGAGTACCGTTATTCAGGTAATCCAAAAATCGTTAGGAAAAATCCATTACCATGAATGAGTTATGGTCAAGGGAATATTCCAATTCAAATTGAAGTACAGAATCAGGGCCAAAAATCCTATTTTTCTATTTTTGGACACAACCATGGTTTGGATAAGCCTCTTATGATCAAATAAGGAAATATTTTTACAACTCATCCCAGCTTAGATTAGATCCATCTCAAGCTTATTCCAAGATATTTTGTGCAACATAATTTTAGCCTTGATGTCTTTATTTAATTTTTCTATTTAATTTGCTATGCATAGTTTTCATCCGCTGGACTTTATAAAATCCTGATGATCAAAGTGTATGGAGGAGGATAGAATGCAAGGACTGTTGTAATAAGTTTTTTGGACCTTTTCCTCAGAGGATCAGCAAGGATGTATTCATTTGAACTTCTATTTTGAATTTTAATACAATTTCGATTCAGTAAATTCCTGTGAGTATTATGGTTCTATTTAGTTTTTAATCATATTGAATTAACTTGAAAATTTTCCAAGAGTGGAAAGGGCCCACCACAACCGAGAAACGAGTTCTATCACTTTTTTCAATCATATGAATTAGATTTGCAGAGTGATTTTTGTTTAAACATTCCTTAGATCTTTGAATGCTTTCATTTCTGCACTCAATAATCTTACTCTGTTTTTATCATTTCGAGCTGAACGCTATAGATTTCATTACTTAATTGGCAAACAATCAGCAAGTATTGCACTAAGAAATGATTTGTGCTATATAAATGATTCTTTCGGTATGGTTGCATAACATGGAATTGTGAAGAAGCAAGTGTTAATTCATAAACATATAAGGGTTAATCACCGTGTTACAAGAGTAGAAATGAATTGATTATGATATGTTTATTTTCCATCGACACAATTCTTTTTTCTATAGATATTAATTGAAATAAATATATATTGCTTCTCAATTGGTATAGATCAACAAAGGTTTCATTGGGTAAAAATATTTATCATGTCACTGGTTTCCATTATGTAATTGCATAACGCAGAATCATTTGTGAAGCATTATTAATTCAACAGTATGCAGAAATTGATTATGATGTTTGATACCTTGACATGAATTGAGTTTATACAATCATGTAGAATTATGTGTAATTGATCCAGGTGGATTAAACAGGTACAGGTACAAGTACAAGGCTCAGAAATCAAAGTGTTCGAAAATCCTTCGAACCAAGTTCAAGTTGTAGATCTCAAAATTCTGAATCCAACGGCGCAGACGGCACTCAATTCCGAGTCTGTATGAAGGAGTTAGGAGCAGTCAAAGTTCAGAGGTTGACTTGGTGATGTGGCAGACTAAGGAGGCAACAATTTTGCTGAAACCCGGCCACCGGATTCCGACCAACCTGGCCAGATTCCAGGCGAATTTGTGGGACCGTTAAAAGCACTCCTTCGGTCAAAATTCGAAGGTTTAAAAAGAAATGGTTTGTTTTAATTAACAAATAAAACAAAAAAAAAATATAAATATGGGTGGCGGGCCACCAACCCCGCCACCCCATCCGCACGCATCCATACAATATATATTAAAAATAAAATGTGTTGTTGGGGGGCGGGTGGTCAACCCCGCCACCCCTGCGGTCTCCACATTAAACAACGGCCGCATTATTAATACGGGCGGGGGTTGTTAACCCCACCGCCACCGCAACTTACATGTGGCGCGTTTCCATATGGGGCGGGCCGCCCAACATGGGTCCGGCCCCCCCACATCTTATCAACGCAGTTTAAAAATATACAACGGTCCAACGCCTATTTAAAAATGGAGCGCGGGTTTTTAAAAAATGAAATGCAGTTTGAACAGTCGGCTTTTTATGGCGGGGTCGGGATTTGACCACCCGACCTCCGCCTAAACAATGTGGATCTCAACCATTTCAGCTAACGGTGGCTTTGGAAAATCCGCCCGAGTTATATTATTTAAACCTTCATTCATTTGTGCGCCCAAGGAAGGACGGACAGGAGCGGGCACGGAAAACGAGGCAGTGGAACCTTGAGCAGTGTGCAGGAGGGGGCGGAACCATGATCTGAGCCATTTTTCCAGAGGGGCCAGATTTTCACTTTGTCCGATTGGGGCAAGTTTTATATGGATTCAACACTACGCGACGTCAAAAATCCAACGGTGCTGCCCATTTCGTCATCAGAGGTCTGCAATTTTTTACCAATTTCAGATTGGGTAGGTATAAGGGTGTAATTCCTCATTTTGTACTTGTAATTTCATTTTTTCCATTTAATGAAAGCAGGGCCTCCCCACTATTAGAATAGGGCCCAGAGACGTAGTCCCTCCTAAACGAACTCCAATATCAACTCTTGTGTCTTCGTGCATGATGTTAATTGCTTCTCTCTTTTTCCACTTATGCCTTTAAAGTTTCTTGTTTAAAGCTACAATTTTCACATGTTAATTCTTTTATGCATCTCAAACAAAAGATCTTGGATCAAGTGGTATCAGAGCAAGTGTTTGTAGATGTGAATTACATGTTTGTATGCTAACAAGAAGCAGGCTAAGAAGAGGTGAAGGGATGCTATAGGCTTTTGATCCCGAAGCAGGACGTGCACGTCAGAGAAGGAACATGGGAGATGAAGATCAGAATGAGGAGGAGCTCAATTTCTGAAAAACTTTCTATACCATGGCAGATCGAGTAGAGAGACTATTCTCTAGACTTGAAAGGTTAGAGAAATCAGGAGATCATGCTTTAGAAGGGAAAGTTTCAGCGCATGGATATGGTGGAGGAAATCCACCCCCTTCAGGAAATGAAAGTCCTTCCTCCTCTTCTAACCATCATAATAAAAATTCTGGAAATGCATCTAACAAGCCTTTCTTTAAGTTAGATGTTAAGTTTGATCTACCAGTATATAATGGTGAAAGAAATGCTGAGAAGCTTAACAATTGGATTAGGCAGCTTGAACTCTATTGCAGGATCCAGCAGATTATGGAGGACGAGGCGAAAATCCAATTGGCTTCTCTTCGATTGAGTGGCACAGCTCTCATCTGGTGGGAGAGCAAACTTCGAAGCAGTAGTAACTTGGGTAACCTTCTTTCTTCCTGGTCAGATTTTATTACTGTAATTAAAAATCAATTCTATCCCTTAGGTTACAAGCAGAAAGCCTTAATGGAGTGGCAGTACCTAAGGCAAGGTAAAGGACAAAATGTGCAAACCTTTACTGAAGAATTTCGAAAATAGGCATTAAGTTTGGGCATCTCTTTAGATTCTCCTAAAGTTGTAACTAAGTACATTGGTTCATTGCATAGTTACATTAGACATTCGTTGTTAATGTTTGAACCTACTACCATTGACTCGGCGAGTGTGAAGGCCATTCATCTTGAGAACAGGGGCAGAAATGATAAGGACGATCATTCGAAGAAACCACCTTCCAAACCTTCGAATGGCAAATTCAAAGGGAAAGGAAAAGAAGACGACGTCAACAAAGAAGGATGAAGGAGAAAAGCCTTATTGCACTCACTGCAAAAAGGAAGGCCATGACGACGATCACTGTTGGAAAATTTGTCTAGAAAATAAGCCGAAGAGATTTGGAGGAAAGGGTAAGCAGAAGACGGTAGCAACCGCACAGCAGGACCTTGGATCCGACTCAGGCGATGAGGCATTGATCACAGCAGCAGGGGAAAAAGGTACTCATTCTCTTCATGATTCTGAATCACATGAAAGCACTAGTACATCAAATGAGCCTCTTTCTAATGAACGTAAGAGAATTGAGTTGTTTCATATTAGAGTTGTTATAAACCATGCAAAAGTAGAAACTCTATTTGATTCAGGCTCTCAAGCAAACCTTATTTCAGAATCCTTTGTTAAAAAGTTAGGCTTAGAAGTTAAGCCTCATCCAAAACCTTATCCACTTGGATGGATACATGATAAAGTGAAACTAAATGTAACCCAACAGTGTAAGGTAAAATTTGTTATTGCTTCTAAGCTGGTAGATGAAGTAGAATTGGATGTAATACCATTGGATATCTGTGGCATTGTGTTGGGGAGTCCCTATCTTTATGATAGGAAAGTAGTTTTCTTTCGCCATGAAAATAAATACCAAATCACTAAAGATGGGGTAGAATACATTGTAAGAGCTCATCAAACCAAAGTCAGTGCCAGCCTTGTAAGTGCAGGACAGATGAAGAGACTGGTAAATTCTAGCAAGGGGTGTTTGCTCATGGTTGTGAGAGCAAAGGATGAAGAAATAACCGATGCTTTCCAGGGATGTGATCCGGCTCATAAACAGGAATTATGTGATGTTATTTCTAACTATGGTGAGTTGTTTCAGGAACCCAAAGGTTTGCCTCCAAAACGAGGGATCCAACATGAGATCCATTTGCAACATGATGCTCCATTACCAAACATTGGTATGTACAGGATGTCATCCATTGAATGGAGGAAATCAAAAAGCAGGTACAGGAACTGTTGAACCAAGGGGTCATTCGGCCAAGTACTTCTCCTTGTGGCTCGCCGATCGTGTTAGTGCCCAAGAAAGATGGCACATGGAGGATGTGCATGGATTATCGGGCACTAAACAAAATCACGGTGAAAAATCGATACCCTCTCCCTCGCATTGATGATTTATTAGATCAATTAAAAAATGATGTTTATTTCACCAAATTGGATTTGCGTAGTGGTTATCACCAGGTCAGAATTGCAGAGCAGGATGTGTGGAAAACCGCCTTCAAGACCAAACAAGGGTTGTTCGAATGGATGGTGATGCCATTCGGACTTTGCAACGCTCCAGCCACATTCATGAGGGTCATGAATGATCTTTTTAGGCCTTTCATTGATGAGTTTGTCCTTGTGTATTTAGATGATATTCTTGTATTCAGTAGGACTTGGGAGGAACATGTATGCCATGTAATCAAAGTGCTTGATGTTTTAAAGAAAGAACAATTGTATGTAAAGTTGTCAAAGTGTGAGTTTGGGAAAACCTCTTTGGTTTACCTTGGTCATATTGTCGGTAATGGTCAATTAAAAATAGACCCCTCAAAAGTCGAGGTGATTGTAAATTGGCCTAAGCCTACCAATGTAACAGAGGTCCATAGTTTTCTAGGTGCAGTACAGTACTGGAGGAGGTTCATTGCCAACTTCTCCGTTATTGCATCACCCTTACACACTCTGACAAGTATCAAACAAGCCTTTCAGTGGGGAGGAAAACAGCAGAAGGCCTTCGAAGCACTGAAAGAGAAAATCAGCACCGCACCAGTCCTGGCTTTACCCGATCTCTAGCAGCCTTTTGAGATCGAAACCGATGCCAGTGGGTATGCCATGGGAGCTGTACTTTTGCAGCAGAAGAAGCCGATTTGTTACCATTCGGAGAAGTTCTCCCAGGCTGTAATAAATTACCCCACTTACGACAAGGAATTGTATGCCTTGGTCAAAAGTGTGAAAAAGTGGAAACACTACCTGATCGGTAAGGAGACCATCATCCATACGGATCATCAGCCCTTGCAGTACCTTCAGTCATAGACCAAGCTACAACAATCTCGTCATTTCAGGTGGATGGGGTTCCTACAGCAATTTCATCTGGTAATAAAGTATAAGAAGGGCACTAGTAACAAAGTAGCAGACATGCTCTCTCGCCCTCCTATCGCTGCTTCTATTATTTTGCATAATGCGTCATTATCTTTTTAAAGTTATGTTGAACAGTACACTAACGATGATGACTTTAAAGAAGTTTATGCAAAACTAACTCATGGTTCACAGGTGGACAACTATCATTTGCAGGGGAAGCTGTTGTATCACCTTGGTAAATTGTGCATACCCACAGCAGAAAGGGTACATGTAATTCGAGAGGCGCATACCTCTCTTGTGTCTGGTCACTTTGGTGTTGAAAAGACCTTATGTCATTTGCAAAGGTTTTGCTTTTTGGCCCCATATGAAAAACATTGTAACCCGTTTTGTAAAGGGATGTGTGATGTGTTCTGTTTCAAAGCCCTCTAATAGAAAACTTGGGCTCTACACACCACTCCCTATTCCGGGTCGTCCATGGGAAAGTGTGTCGATGGATTTTGTAGGAGGTTTGCCTATGTCTAGAAAGGGTCACGACTATTTGTATTTTGTCGTCGACCGCTTTAGCAAAATGTGCATATTGATGCCTTGTAAAAAGCAGGTCACTGCTGAGCAGACTGCTTGTCTTTTCTTTCAGTATGTTTGGGTCCACTTTGGGTTGCCCACGTCGATTGTGTCAGATCGAGACTCTCGTTTCCTTGGAGAGTTTTGGACCAGCTTGTGGCGAGTTGAAGAGAAGCACGGCATTCCATCCACAAACCGACGGACAGACAGAGGTCGTTAATCATACCGTGGTACATTTGTTGCGGGGCTATTGCAGCAAACATCCCAAGTTGTGGGATGAACACCTTCCATATGTGCAGCACGCTTACAACCGAGCAGTGCACTCCTCTACGCAGCGTTCACCTTTTGAGACATGCTTTGGTTACTTACCAAAGGACCCTTTCGACATGATCTATGGAAGGGATGAAGATGCCAGTGAGCGTGATGACAGGGATAAAGCATAGCGGTTCATTCAGCGGATTCAGACGATTCACCAAGTAGTGCAAGAGCAGTTGGAGAAGAGTCAGGCCCGATATAAGGCCCGACATGATAAGCACCGAGTTGACCATCAATTTCAAGTTGGCGAAAAAGTGTGGTTCCACATCAGCAAGGATCGAATGAAGGGAGAAGGTAAGAAATTGCGACCAATCCGGTATGGTCCCTTTACCATATTGGAGAAGATTGGGAATAATGCTTTCCGACTCGACTTGCCGGTATACATGCAGATGTACTCAGTTGTGACTGTTGAAAATCTAAAACTTTATGAACCCCCATTGATTATGGACACTGAGGAGGTAGGATCAGTTCCTACAGTGGATGACTTTGCACCAGAATATCTCGATGAACTGCCAGAGGACATCATTCTCGATCGAAGGACCAGCACTTCGCAACGAGGAGATGTGGAGTATCTCCGTGTTGGTTTCAAAGGGATGCACCCAAGTAAAGCCAAATGGCTTGAAAAGGAGAAGGTGAGGGAGCAATTCCCTCACTTGCCTGTTGATTGATGAGGCTTTTGGGGTCCAAAAGCTCTTTAGTGGGGAGGAATGATCCAGGTGGATTAAACAGGTACAGGTACAAGTACAAGGCTCAGAAATCAAAGTGTTCAAAAATCCTTCGAACCAAGTTCAAGTTGTAGATCTCGAAATTCTGAATCCAACGGCGCAGACGGCACTCAATTCCGAGTCCGTATGAAGGAGTTAGGAGCAGTCAAAGTTCAGAGGTTGACTTGGTGATGTGGCAGACTAAGGAGGCAACAATTTTGCTGAAACCCGGCCACCGGATTCCGACCAACCTGGCCAGATTCTGGGCGAATTTGTGGGACCGTTAAATTCACTCCTTCGGTCAAAAATTTGAAGGTTTAAAAAGCAATGGTTTGTTTTAAATAACAACAAAACAAAAAAAAATATAAAAATGGGTGGCGGGCCACCAACCCCGCCACCCCATGCCGTAACCATATGATATTAAAAAATAAATATTGTTGGGGGGCGGGTGGTCAACCCCGCCACCCCCATGGTCACCATTAAACAACGGCTGCATTATTAATACGGGCGGGGGTTGTTAACCCCACCGCCACCGCAACTTACATGTGGCGCGTTTCCATATGGGGCGGGCCGCCCAACATGGGTCCGGCCCCACCACATCTTATCAATGTAGTTTAAAAATATACAACGGTCCAACGCCTATTTAAAAATGGAGCGCGGGTTTTTAAAAAATGAAATGCAGTTTGAACAGTTGGCTTTTTATTGCGGGGTCGGGATTTGACCACCCGACCTCCGCCCACACAATATGGATCTCAACCAATTCAGCTACGGAGCGCTTTGAAGAATCCGCCCACACTTTATTATATAAACCATCATTCATTTGTGTGCCCAAGGAAGGACGGACAGGAGCGGGCATGGAAAACGAGGCAGTGGAACCTTGAACAGTGTGCAGAGGGGGCGGAACCATGATCTGAGCCATTTTTCCAGAGGGGCCAGATTTTCACTTTGTCCGATTGGGGCAAGTTTTATATGGATTTAGCACTACTCGACGCCACAAATCCAACGGTGCTGCCCATTTTGTCAGCAGAGGTCTGCAATTTTCGGCCATTTCCAGATTGGGCAGGTATAAGGGTGTAATTCCTCATTTTGTACTTGTACTTTCATTTTGCCATTTAATGAAAGCAGGGCCTCCCCACTATTAGAGCAGGTCCCGGAGACGTAGTCCCTCCTGGATGAACTCTGATATCAACTCTTGTGTCTTCGTGCATGATGTTAATTGCTTCTCTCTTTTTCCGCTTATGCCTTTAAAGTTTCTTGTTTTAAAAGCTACAATTTTCACATGTTAATTCTTTTATACATCTCAAACAAAAGATTTTGGATTAGTAATATTTAGAGGTTTTTAATCTTGAACTTGTTTATTCTTAACCCAACATGATCAGAGGAATATTGTATTCGAATTGAAACACAATGTACATCAAATAAAAGATTTCTGAGTTGCCGTGACAGTGTTGAGTTTTCTGAGTTTGTCGAGATAGTATTAAGTCCATTGTAAGGATTGAGTTCTTGTGTTAAGTATAGTTAACATATAAATAAACATAGGTTGTGCATTTCATTTAAAAATACGAAAGGATTGATTCTTTGTGTCCCGGGATCTAGTTCGAAAATTTAAACTTCAATTAGAACGAATTGCTTTGTTTCTCTAGCATCAAGGTGGGTTCGCTGAAATTTCCTTTTTTGTTGTTATGGTTTTGATTCTGTAATTCATTCGAAATAATAGCATGATTCTAGTGTGTAGGTGTGATTTCATTACTTTGATAAAATAAATTTTTAGAGATGATTTGTTTTATTTTCAGATTGAAACATTTTTTTTGAGTTATGAATCAAGGTAATATGTAGTGAGTAGTGAACTATAGTCGGTAATGATAAGTTTCTCTTAGGTGGTGATTAGGATCTTTTAATTTTAGTAATAAATTCTATTTTGTTTACATCATTATTAGTAAAGACAACTTTGATATCATGGTTCCGTTTTACAGTGGTTTGAGTTATTTAAGTACTAATTAGTGTTTTTTTTCACAACTAGGATTTATATTGTTTATGTTAAATGGATTTCATAATGATATTTGCATAAATTTGCTTGTTTGATTCATTTATGAGTGTATTCTCAAGATAGATAAGTTATTATTGAAGTTTTAAATAGAACAAATATTTAATTTAATAGGCTTCTTCACTTTAGCTTGTTGAGATAGTGAAAGTAGAAGTTGAACATTATGTACTTAATCTAGGAATAGATTTTAGCTTTCATGATGTTAAATTAGACGCTCTAATATTGTGATCCCTGCACTTGTGTCTCGAAGCTTAGAGCATATGTTCATTCAACGTTTTTTTTGGTGTAATCTTAGTTGTAGGGCAATCAGAGGGTGGAGAGTGTATGGTAAGACGTGAGTGAAGAGCCACACATCCACTATGGTGGGGTTTCTCCAAATTTTGGTTGTCCAAGTATGAAATTTTGGTGAGTTTTACTTCAAATAGTTGTATTAACCATAGTTGTATCAGTACACATAAGCTCCAGTTCATCCTCCGCTTCATCTTTCACGAGGTCTTGCAGCACCAACACATCAAAGTGAAGGTAAACCTGAGGTGAATTGGTTTAAGATTGTTTAGTTCATTAAGAATGCAAGGAACATTATGGTTAACCTCTTTCCAATTCATATATTCAATCATTCATCACCACTATCATCCACCTCCATTTGCAATCCATTTTCATAATAAAATGCATAATTGCTCTAATAAGGCCATATGAATGAAAAGTAGATCATAGTGATCCACTAATACAAAGAAACAACCACAATGCCTTCTCTTCCTACATCATAAGCATTTATAACATGTGGGAATGCTATTATCCTTCTTTTGTTGTCATTTCAAGGAGTGAACTTTGTTCCTCCAAATTGGTTACCATAGTGGAATTGTACCATTTATATCACAAGTCTGCAATATTATCACATGACGAAATGCTATATGTTGTGACAAGTACATCAAAATATGAAGTCATTTCTGCCCAAAACAAGAATAACCACATTTAAACCTTGGTCTTAGAGTATGAAAGAATTTGTATCCACCATTCCCGTTATCACTTCATGATTCACGAGATCCTTCATCTCTACCTTTTCCACTTAGTTTTTGTCCTCAATTAGATTGATCCCCGCTATATGGTTGTCAAATATGAATAGTGTTACTCGACAAGAACCAATACTTCCAAATCTTCATGCAGTGTTGCTCCACAAGAACCAACCCTGCCCAAGGTTATGATGCCATAGAATCTATAAATGAGAAATGTATTTGTTTGCATGAGGACATGCAAAATTGCAAGCGCGGGGGGATTTTTGGCCTCAGAAATGCCCTCATTTTGTTAAGCCCCTATATTAATAGTGTAGCCCCTTATTATGTTAGTGTAGCCCCCCTTATTGTTATTATTGTACCCCTGTAACCCCCATATTGTTATTATTGTGCCCTTACATTATTATTGTAGGTCGGCTAGGATTACATTGTGGCCCCACTAGGATTATATTGTGGCCCCATGGACTCCTATATATAGAAGGAGGTTTTGTTCATTTGTATCATCCAAACTTTCTATATATGTATTCAGAGGTTACCGAAGACACTGTTTGTATGCAGCAAGATGTTTGCCTTTTTTTTTCAGATTATTTTTCTGCATGATTATTGCCAGGGCCGGATTCTAGGGTTTCGCTGCTCCAAACAGGTCATTGTGGAATTTTCGCTATAACTTTTTTCTACGAAGTTTCAGAAGCTGAAATTTTTTGGGTGCGAAGCTGAAATCCTAAGTAATATTGTCTAAAAATTTCAGAGCTTGGTTCGCAATATTTTCGGAGATATCATCTCTGGAAGTTAGGTATTTTTTCAAGCTCCTAAACAGGTCATCGTGGAATTTTCGCTATAAATTTTTTTCTACGAAGGTTCAGAATCTGAAATTCATATGGTGCGAAGCTGAAATCCTGAGGAAAGTTGTCAAAAAATTTCAGAGCTTGGTTCACAATATTTTTGGAGATATGATCTGTGGAAGGTAGTGATTTTTTAGGCTCCTTAATTTCATATCAAAGAGGTGATCGTGGGAAAAGTTCAATAACTCTCTATAAAGGGATTTGAGGCTGTAAAAATTAAGCCAGTACACGGACTTTAGTTTTCTTGAGTAATAATTTCAGAGATAGAGGACGAAACAGTGACACGTGGCAAGTTCTACAAGTGCGCTCTACTGAACCAGTCCAGAATTAGGTCATTGTGGGAGATTGGACACAACTTTGTCTTGAAAAATCAAAATTAGATCAGACTTGTGGCATTTGAAAGAAGCTTCAGAGGGCTACTATAGGGCTAAATTTCAGATATTGAAGATTTTAAATCACAGAGATAATCCAATTTCAATATCGAGTTCCTCAAAAGCAAGGAAAAGGTGTGTATTGTTTTTTCCGAATTGCATAAGTCTTGTTTGAAGAATCAAGTTGAATTGATTCCAAGGGCATATTAAAGAATTTTTGTCAGAAATGGGTTCTATTATGCCTCCTAAAAACAATTCCATACCCATTAATCCCTCAAAAAGCTATACTATGACGCATGAAGAGGAAGAGTTGCAGTATGAGATATCAAAATTACGGTACCAAGTGCAACAAGTTTCGATCTTACGAAGAGCAATTGAAGATGAAATAGATCGTTTAAAAGTAGAAATGGAGGCTAAGTTGGATGGTTTGAAGGATAAAATGATAGCAAATATGGATGATAAATTAGTGGAAGATCACATCAAGCATCAACAACAAGTTCTCCAACTCTCAAAGGATAACCCAACTTTGGTGCAAAATCTAATGAAACAACAGGAAGATCAACATGACATCGAAAGAAGTTATGAAGCAGTCATAGAAACAAGAACTCGACAAGTACGATCAATTTCAGAGTATCTCAGCAAGTGGAAGAACTTTCCTGTAGAAGATTTCACATGGGAGGATGAGAATTTTATACAGAAACATCAAGAAATAATCAAGCGTTGAGGACAACACTTGTTTGAAGGAGAGGGGCATGTTAAGTCCCTATATTAATAGTGTAGCCCCTTATTATGTTAGTGTAGCCTCCCTTATTGTTATTATTGTACCCCTGTAACCCCCATATTGTTATTATTGTGCCCTTACATTATTATTGTTAGGTCGGCTAGGATTACATTGTGGCCCCACTAGGATTATATCGTGGCCCCATGGACTCCTATATATAGAAGGAGGTTTTGTTCATTTGTATCATCCAAGAATTGTTCATTTATGTAATGTATTGGAGGTTGCCCCCTCGAAGTGGCTCATTTCTAAGGCTTTTATATCTCTTTTCTTCTCTTTTTGACTTGGTTACACAACACATTTTCACCATATAACATTACCATGTATAAATCATATTCCTGCACTTTCTACCATTTTCATAGCCATTTCCTATAACTCATGCATAAAACCATAATTTTCATCTCATGGTTAAATATCATGGTTTTATTGTCTTTTTAATGTCTTAAGGATTATTTTACCATGTTTGCTAATGACGACTTTTGTTAAGTTCATTTTTCGCAAGGTTCCATTGCTGAAATTCTCCACAAGTCAATTTGAACTAGTTGCTACATGTTGAGTACGGAATAAAAGTGCTATAGTTGAAAATATAAAGTTTGTTATCAAATGGAAAATAATATTAAAATTTCGACACAAAGGTTTTGTTCATAGTACCCTTATTCAAGTAACCCAGAAACCATTGGGAAAAATTCATTACCATGAATGAGTTATGGTCAAGGGAATATTCTAATGCAAAGTTAAGTACATAATCAGGGGCAAAATTCAGATTTGTCTATTTTTTTCCACAACTATGGTTTGGATAAGCCTCTTATGATCAAATAAGGAACTTTTTTTACAAATAAACCGAGGTTAGCTAAGATCTATCTGAAGATTATTCCAAGATATTTTGTGCAACATAATTTTAGCCTTGATGTCTTTATTTAATTTTTCTAGTTAATTTGTCATGGATAGTTTTCATCCGCCGGACTTTATAAAATCCTAATGATCTTTGTGTATGCATGAGGATATAATGCAGGGACTGTTGTAATAACTTTTTTGTAAATTTTCCTTAGAGGATCAGCAAGGATGTATGCATTTGAACTTCTATTTTGAATTTTAATACAATTTCGATTCAACAGAAAATTCTCGTGAGTATTATGGTTCTATTTAGCTTTTAATCATATTTAAATAACTAGAAATTGTTCCACAAGGGGCAAGGGCCCACCACCACATGGAAACGAGTTCTATAACTTGTTTAGATCATATGAATTATATTTAAAGAGTGAATTTTGTTTAAACATTTCTTAGATCTTCGAATTATTTCATTTCTGGACTCAATACTCTTACTCTATTTTTTAATTTCAAGCTGAATGCTATAGATTTCATTACTTAGTCGTCAAACAATCATCAAGTATTGCATTGAGAATGATATGTGCTATATAAATAATTCTTTTGGTATAGTTGCATAACATGGAACTGTGAAGAAGAAAGTGTTAATTCATAAACATATATGGGTTAATCATTGTGTTACAATAGTAGAAATGAATTGGTTATGTCTGTTTATTTTCCATACATAGACACCATTATTTGTTTTATAGATTTGAATTCAAAGAAATAGATCTTGCTTCTCAATTGGTATAGATCATCAAAGGTTTTGTTGGGTAATAATATTTAGCATGTCACTAGTTTCCTTTATGTAATTGCATAACACAGAAGTACTTGTGAAGCATTCTTAATTCAAGAGTACGCAGGAGTTTATTATGATGTCTGGGACCTTGAAATGAATTGAGTTTATACAATCCTGTAGAATTATGTATAATATTTAGAGGTGTTTAACCTTGAACTTGTTGATTATGAACCCAACAAGGTAAGAGGAATATTGAACTCGAATTGAAAAATAGTGTGCATCAAACATAGGATTTTTGAGTTGCCGTGACAGTGTTGAGTTTTCTGAGTTTGTCGAGATAGTATTAAGTCCAAAGTAAGGATTGAGTTATTGTGTTAAGTATAGTTAGCATAGAAATAAACATAGGTTGTGCATTTCATTTACAAATACGAAAGTATTGATTCTTTGTGTCCAAGTCTCTAGATCTATCATTTAAACTTTAATTAGAACGAATTGCTCTGTTTCTCTAGCATCATGGTGGGTTGGCTGAACTTTTCTTTTTCGTTGTATGGTTTTGATTTTGTAATTCATTCGAAAGCATAAAATGAGTCTAGTGGGTAGGTGTGATTTCATTACTTTGAGAAATTAAAGTTTTGAGAGATGATTTGTTTTATTTTCAGATTGAAAGCTTTTTTTAAGTTATGAATTGAGGTAATTTGTAGTGAGTAGTGAATTGTAGTTGTTAATGATAAGTTTATCTTAGGTGGTGATCAAGATATTTTAATTTTAGTAATGACTTCTATTTTGTTTACACCATTATTTGTAAAGCCAACTTTGATATCATGGTTCAGTTTTACAGTCGTTTGAGTTATTTAAGTAATAATTAGTGTTGGTTTTCACAACTAGGATTTATATTGTTTATGTTGAATGGTTTGCATAATGATATTTGCATCAATTTGTTTGTTTGTCTCATTTATGAGTGTATTCTCACGATATATAATTTATTATTGAGGTTTTAAATAGAATAAATATTTAATTTAATAGGCTTCTTCACTTTAGCTTGTTGTGATTATGAAAGTAGAAGTTGAGCATTTTGTACTTAATATAGGAATATATTTCAGCTTTGATGATGTTAGATTAGACACTCTAATCCTTCATTCCCTGCGCTTGTGCCTCGAAGCTTACGAGCCCCAGATTGATAATTTAATTTTGGAATTATAACTCGTATAATTTACCCGACGATGCTAATGCGCTCGAAAATTTTCCTTAAGGGCTTTTCACGATTCCACAAATATTATTTTTTGTCGCACCTCTCTCTGATTCTTCAATAAAATCTCACATAGAGTTATTCCTCTTCCTCTGACAATTCTCCTCCGCTATTGAATCCTTCCTTTGCCCCTTCTAACAAAGCTTTAATGTTAGGCTCTTCTACTTTGTGCCACACCTGATATTTCTCTCGAGCTCTAAACTCAAATACCCAAGACTTCCCTTCTCAAGCAATCTGTTGAGTTTCTTGTTTCGTGCATGTTTAATTGACTGAACACAGGGATAATCACTCCTTTTGTACATGAATTAGCACATACATCGACCCATAGGCTAATTGCAACCAATTTGGAATTAAATAATGTTGTCCATCCAAAGAATACACCATTCTTGCTAGACACAAATAATATGTAGATGGCACAATGTACTTTACGCATAGACATAAATCAATCTCTTATTTTATTCAGAAAAGGTAATATAGACAATATATTTCATTCTAGGAAACATTCCAAATAAATATTTTAATCAAAACAAAAAATATACACAGAGGGGGTCATATTTCTATACAATTTTTAAAGATTTCATGCTCCTCTTGAGTAGCACTTTAGCCTTTCATTTCGTTGGATCTCTTCCAGTAGACTTTTACACAAAATTTTCCTCTCAAATCAGACCAAACTGGAACCAACCTTCTAATCTACTTATACATTGCTTTTATAATTTCCCATAAGTTGGGAAATATCCTAATTGACTAAATCTATTTGGACATTTGTCCAAAACTAATTAACGCTTCATCTAGAAACATGTTACATTTACAAAAGGCCTACTTGGTAATAAGACCAACTCATCAAAATAACCAAATGACACAGCGATTCCGAATTCTTCTACAATAAGGACACATGTGTATTGAAACTCTCTATTTCTACTTTTATGTAAATTTACATTTGAGGGAAAATAAAATTCCCTTTGTAAATCCCATGACCCCCCTTTGATCTAAACTAAAATGTTGCCTAGGATTGATGCTCATGCATCAAGAATTTATGTCTCCTAAGAGTTGATCAATAGTGATTGACAACAATAATTCGAGAGGATGCCACATTAGTCGCATAGCTCATGGAAAAGAGCCCAACCATTGGAAGAATATGAAGAATACTCTAGAAGGATCAAAGTTGTAACTCTAGCTAAGAGTTAAAGGATTTAAATTTGATCTAACAGAGGGGGTTTAGTGTCTCTAGCAGCCTATCATGCTTTGCATTTCATGCAATTCCACAAAGAAGGCCTTCTACTTTGTATTTACATTATTTCAGTTATAGAATAAAAGATAGCATAACAACCTCACCTTCCAATTGTTTTTCTCTCATAAGTGTTTCTAAAAAACATATCTTATGTTCATTATCATTGGTATAATTGTATCTGATTATTCTAATATACTTTTTATTTAAAATTTTTATTTAATGATTTGTTGTTTTGACTGAACATTCAATTTTTGCAATAATTTATAAATCAACTATATAAACATATTTGTTTTGGATAATAATAATAATAAGTTGTGAAGAGGTTATTCTACTTTTAAAGTCTAATTTTCGTTTTACAAAATCCTAAAATGGTATGAAAATGTAAAATCCCTAACAGTGACGAAAGTGACTTCATGTGGAGAAAAGAAAGTGTGAAACATTCTCCGTAAAAGGTTCAATGACAATCTTGCTACAACTAGATCAAAGTGAAAAATGAACTATATTAACGAGAAATGTTCTATGCTTATGTGGAATTAGTTTTAAACTTTCAAAGAAAGTGAAACATTCTCGGTAAAAGGTTCAATGACAATCTAGCTACAACTAGATCAAAGTGAAAAATGAACTATATTAACGAGAAATGTTCTATGCTTATGTGGAATTAGTTTTAAACTTTCAAGTCTGACTAAGTGACTGAGTGCTAAAGTGCCCTCTGAACTTTGGCATGGTAGAGTTATAATTTTGAACTTTGAACAAAAACTTTTATGTAAATGAAACACCAAGGAAAAACTTTCAACATTTCACAATGAAGAAAGTGAAATTTTTAACCTTGATGAAAGTGGAAAGTTAATTAAAAAGATATATTATGGGAGACTTTTGAATTTTATTTATTTTTGTTGAAGTTTCAATATTTAAAAAGTGTGTGAAACAATATTGATCGTAGAATTTACATCAGCGAAGATTTAGGAATTAAGGTAAGGATGGGAAAATAGATTTGGTAAGGTATACTTATAAAACAAGAGAATTATCACATTTTACAATTTCTTTGAAGTAAGTTATCTTATTTATTTATGTGGGTTTTAAGAATTCTTAATCATAAAATATTTTTTTAATGGATATGTTCTATTTTTTTTTTTAAATAATTTTCAATTTAGAGTTTTTCATTTTTTTTGAAAGTTTCACAATTACTAATTATAGTTCCAAATTCAAATTTAAATTTCCAAAATTTGAATAAAGTACGAGTTCATTTTTATAAGAAAAGTTTTATGATTCATGAAGTCACTTGGTTCCTTCGAATGATGCTCATGGACTACTACTTGCAATCCAGAGAAAATCCCAATTGTCACATTTTCTTGTATTATTTTTAAGGGAATATATAATTCCCAAATACACACTTTTGGATAAGCATTATTATTTTTCTATAATTCTAACAAAATTTGATTTTCTGTAGGTGGATTATATGCAATCTTCCATTTACCCAGTTAGCCCCTTACCATTATGGACTAAAAAGTTTACAATGCACGTTTTTTTCAAGGTTAGGTGAATTTTTTTTTTAAACAATATTATGATATTTTGACAATTTCTTTTTTGGGAAAATATATGTATTACTATAACTCATTTTTGGCTTTGATTGGTTCAGTACAACCTTAATAACACTGGAGGTTTGGCTTTGATTGGCTCAATACTAGATCCCAACACTGGAAGAATGAAACAATATATATTATAATCTCTAGTTCTCATGTATTAGAATAAGGTACTCTCAACTTGACATTTTTGAAAATATCCTCAATAGTAAATATGATCTCTAAGAACACATACTCTTTTAAGTATATATAAGATTTAATATTTAAAAATTATATTGTTATAATCAAAACCCATCTTCTCTAAAACTTTCCTTTCATAACCATTCTATATATATATATATATATATATATATATATATATATATATATATATAACTTTAAGCTGATATGCTTAAAATTTATTTATATATCAATGTTTTAAATCTTTAACCATTAATAAATGTCAAAATGAATGAACACCCCAACCTACATCTTGTTGGAATTTCTAAAAATTCCAGAACAATAATGGAGAGAGTAATACTCTCCTCTTTAACACAGAGAAATTAAAAATTTTACTCACAGGAGACAGAGTTTCCACATGAAATTCTATTTCATTAACTTCAAAACAAAACTATTACAAATCTAAACTGCTTCAGAACCGCAGTGCTCATAATAGACTTCATTGTCTCAATAAAACAATACACTGTCTGTGTATTTCTTACGCTCTGTCTCTACTAAAAAAAAATGCTCTGTTTCAAAACAACGCATTGTTGTGCAAAACAATTCTATTCTGTGTAAAAACGAAAACAAAATTACATTTTCCTCTCGAGCTTTCCACTTTATATATATGCCACGCATATAATCAAAATTAAAACAAAAACTATAATGTATCGGGTCCGGTATTTAAACATAACTCGCGACCCTTTTAGAAATCACGATCACCGATTGTTAACCAGACGCAATGACCGTCTTAACTTCATTGCATAAGTCCATCGGGTCCAGACTTATCAAAGCAAAATCGGTTCAAATGAAAAACTCCGATCTCCGATGGAGGATCGGACGCGATAAGCCATTTATGAAATCCACCCTAAGAATGAATCGGGTCCGGAGTTCAACATATAACAAACGGTCCATCAAAAAACTCTGATTGCCGATTACAAACCGGATGCGATGGATCAATTAACTCCGCCATATAATATGGTCGGGTCTGCCATTGGTTAATGCAATCGGGCCAAGCAAAAAAGGGGCCCCGATTGTGAACTGGTGATTGTATAAGATATTGCTGTGTGGTATGTGGGACCACCTACGGACCTCGGCTTTGGTGGAGGGAGATTGTAATGTAAGTTCTGATTGCGATGTGTGTAATCGCATCGAGCCATAAAATAAAACAAAGGCTGTGAAATATATGTGAACGTTCTGCTTGCGGAACTCACCACATCAACAAGACACTACAAGTAAAACTTGCGATTACCGCCTAAGTCATTAACTCCGCCAATTATATTGGTAAGGCTTTAAAGCCTGATTCAACCTGTAATCAAAGCTCTGCGCTGCTGGCGAGACTTTGAATCTTAGCATTAAACTCTGCTTCTTGAGAAATCGGCTACCGCCTTGGATTAAATATCAAAGGGGTATGTTCTTATCTGCTTTGTACTGCACCTGTGCTGGCTTTCCAATCCTTTTGCAATTGCATTTAAGTAAGCGGAAACTGCCTTTGCTTAAGCTTCAATGTGCCACTGTTCTCTCACTTCTGCAATTACTGCTGATTGACATTAGTAGTTGGAATTAATTTCCAACACTCCCCCTTAATTTCAACTGCTGGGTTTTTCTGCATACCCAGGCATTTCCTAAAATGATCAAAGCTTTTCTGCGCAAGTAGCTTTGTCAAAATATCTGCAAATTGCTCCTCTGTTCTACAATACTATAAAACAATTTCACCATTGTTAACCAATTCATGTATGAAGTGAAACTTGGTGTCAATGTGCTTTTTCCTTTTATGAAAAACTGAATTTTTTGACAATGCAATCGCTAAGCTATTGTCACAATAAACCACTGTCCCTTTTACCTGTTCTTGGCATAAACTTCTCAACATTTTTCTCATCCAAACTGCTTTACATGCTGCTGCTGTAGCTGCCACATATTCCGCCTCTGCTGTAGACAACGCTACAATGGGTTGTTTCTTAGAAGACCATGAAATGGCTCTTGAACCCATGTGAAAAACATAACCAGAAGTGCTCTTCCGATCATCTACACTTCCAGCCCAATCACTGTCAATGTATCCAACTAAATCTGAACATTCTGAAGCAGTATATAAAATACCAAATCTTTTTGTACCTTTAGCATACCTCAGAATTCTTTTCACTGCTTGTCAATGTGCATCTTTTGACTTTCCATAAACCTAGAAATCAAACTAACAGCATGCATTATGTCTGGCCTAGTTGCAGTCAAATACATGAGGTTGCCTACTATGCTTTTGTATAATCTAGGATCAAAATCCTTGCTACTGTCCTCTCTGCTGAGTTTTAATCCCATCACTGTGGGAGTGATTGCTACTTTGCTTTCATGCATGTTAAAGCACTTCATTAACCTATTTTTCTTGTGAGATAAAAATCCCATTTTCATCTTGTTCTACTTCTATTCCTAAGAAGTATTTCAAAAAACCCATGTCAGTCATTTCAAATTCTTCTTTCATGACTCTTTTAAAATTTTCAATAAGGTAACCATCATTACCAGTGAAAATAACATCATCAACATACAAAACTACAATCAATATTTTTCCATCATTTTCTTTGATGTAGAGGGTGGGTTCTCCCTCACACTTTTCAAAACCATTTTCCAGTAGATAGGAATCTATCCTACTGTACCACGCTCTTGGTGCTTGCTTCAGCCCATAAAGAGCCTTCTTCAACTTGCACACTTTGTGCTCTTGGCCTTTCTTTTCATAGCCAAGAGGTTGTTCAATGTAAACCTCTTCCATTAACACTCCATTTAGGAATGTTGACTTCACATCCATTTGGTAAACTTTCCACTTGTTTTTTGCTGCTATGGACAACACTGCTCTCACGGTTTCCATTCTAGCAACCGGTGCGAAATTTTCCTCATAATCTATCCCATGCTTCTGCTTATAACCTTTGACAACAAGTCTTGCCTTGTGTCTCTCTATTTTGCCTTCAACATTACTCTTGGTCTTGTAGACCCATTTAACTCCAATGACATCTTTACCTTTTGGGAGTTCAACCAAATCCCAAGTCTTGTTTCTTTCTATGGCATTTATCTCCTCATCCATAGCTTCTATCCATTTCTTATCCTTGATAGCTTCTTCGAAATGAACATGATCATCAACATGACAATATAAAGCAAACAAAGAATTGATACCTTCATTTGCTATATCTTGTTCATATATGTCTTTCAAATTTCTGAACTTCTTACCTTTTTCATTAGATGTACAAGTGCTTGAAGAAGCACTTGAATTTCCTCCTTGTGGTGTGCTTGGAGAAGCACTTTCATTTCTCCTCAAGGGTGTGCATTGCTGCTCTTGTGTTGGTGCTGCTGTTTGGGGATGTATTTCAGCCAACTCATCATTATTTTCATCATGAGATAAACAATGTTTAACATTCATTGTTTTCTCTATGCTTCCATCCCAAGCTTCCTCTTCAATAAACTGAACATCTCTGCTCACAATAAACTTCTTGGTGGATGGGTTATACAACCTATAAGCCTTGGATTCCTCACTGTATCCAATGAAAATACATTTCTCCCCCTTGTTGTCCAACTTCTTCCTTAGCTGATATGGAATGTGTGCATAAGCTACACATCCAAAAACCTTCATGTGTGTGACACCTTGCTTTGTGCCACTTCGTGCCTCTTCTAGCACTTTGTTCATAACTACTTTTGTAGTGCACCTATTCAAAATGTACGCTGCACAATATACAGCTTCAGCCGAATAATCATTAGGAAAATGCTTCGGCTTTAACATACTCCTTGCCATGTCCATTATGGTTCTATTCTTCCTTTCGGCTACTCCATTTTGATGTGGAGTATATCTAGTTGTAAACTGCTTATGAATACCATTTTCTCTACAAAAATGTAGAAAATATTTAGAGATATACTCACCTCCTCTATCAGTCCTTAGGACTTTGATATGCAACCCACTTTGGTTTTCCACAAGTGCTTTGAAATTGCAAAATCTTTCAAATAATTCACTTTTGTTTTTAAAAAAAAAACCAAAGTTTTTCCTGTAAAATCATCTATGAATGTTAAGATGTAGTGGCTGCTTGCAAGTGATGGAGTTTGCATCGGTCCACATAAATCTAAGTGGACAATTTCTAAGGGTGCTTTTGCCCTAATGCTTTTCCCGGAAGGAAAACTTTCTCTGTGTTGTTTCCCCAAGATACAACCTTCACAAAGGTTGTCTGGTTTCTCTATCAATGGTAGACCTCTTACCATTCATTTTCTATTCAACAAATTAAGACCTCCAAAGTTGAGATGTCCAAATCTCAAGGGCCACAACCAATTATCATCTTTTGGTTCACTTTGGAAAGTCTCTTGTGCCACTGCTGCTTTCTCTTCACCATTCTTCAAATCTGCTCTCATTCTGAGAGGGAACATCCTATTCCTCGTCATCTTCACTTCAGCAATACAATGTTTGCTGGGTGGTTTATCCATGATGGTACAAACATCATTCTCAAATAAAACATTATACCCCTTATGGACAATCTATCCAATACTTAAGAGGTTACACTTCATTCCTAGAACATAATAAACATCTGCTATGGATTTATTTGCACCTTTCCTTGTTAAAACATTTACTATCCCTTTTCCCATAACATAAACTTTGCTATCAGTTCCTAGTGTGACTTGTGACTTCACACTCTCATCTAACATAGAAAACATTGCTATGTTTCTTATCATATGGTTACTACAACCGGAGTCTATAAACCATAAATCTTCATTATTTTCTTCAGCCATATTACGAGCTAAAAATAAATTATCTTGGCTAATATTTTTTCTAGTGAAATTTGCACTAGTTCTACTTCTCATATCATGCTGCTTCTTTCTACATTCGTTAGCATAATGACCATATTTTTTACAATAGTGACATTGGATATTGGATTCATCATACCTTTGTCCTTGAGCATTCTGCTGGATCATGCTGCCTTGGTCGTGCCTGTGATTTTGATTGTTGCACCTTCCATGTGAATGTGAAGGGTTGTTCCTTCCACCTCTATTTTGGCTTCTGTCTCTTTCTCTTTTGTTTCCTATGCCTTGCCCTCTTCCTCTTTCGAAAGACATCTGGGTCTTATAGGCATGCTCAAGAGATGAGTTTTCACTCCTACCCAATCTCTATTCATGGGTCATCAGTGATGCATGTAGCTCATCCACTGAAAACTTTGTGAGATCCTTAGTCTCCTCTATGGTCGTGACAATCACATCGAATCTTGAGGGTAGACTCCTTAAGAGTTTTTCAACAATCCTCTTGTCTTAAAGAGTCTCTCCATGAGATCTTATTTGTGTGACCATTCCAATCACATGAGTGAAGAATGAGTCAATAGTATCTGACTCTTTCATACAGAGAGTCTCAAATTCTCTCCTCAGCAACTGAAGTTTTGTTGTCTTCACTTTTTCCATGCCTTGATAGGATGTCTTGAGAGTTTGACATGCTTCTCTGGATCTCTTGGCTGCAACTATCCTTGGAAACACACTCTCATGCACTGCTTGATACAATAAGAAGAGATCTTTGGAGTCTTTCTTCTTATTGCTCTTCAGCATCTCTTTTTATGCCTGAGTTAAATCATCTAACTCTTTTTCATTTGCTGGCTCTTCAAAGCCATCCTCAACAAATTCCCATAAGTCTTGGGAGACAAATAAAGCTCTCATATTTATTGACCAGTAGTCATAATTTTTCCCATTAAATAGTGGGAGGTGGATATTTCCCATACCCATACCAGTGCTGGCTCCAACCATTCTTCACTCTTGACTATGATTCAAAAACACTTGACTGTGTATTTAAAATAACTAACTGTTCTGCAATAGTAACACAAAAACTGTATAGAGAAATATCTTGAATTATTTTTTTCTGAGTTTTCACTCTGCTGGAGACGCTGCTGCAACAAAGAACTCATTTCCTTCAGCTTCTTTGACCTTCAAAGAGCCTGGACTAGCTCCGATACCATGTTGGAATTTATAAAAATTCCAGAACAATAATGGAGAGAGTAATACTCTCCTCTTTAACACAGAGAAATTAAAAATTTTACTCACAGGAGACAGAGTTTCCACATGAAATTCTATTTCATTAACTTCAAAACAAAACTATTACAAATCTGGACTACTTCAGAACTGCGGTGCTTAGAATAGACTTCATTGTCTTAACACTACAACATAAAGGGGGGTTTTAAGACAATATTTAAGACAATTTTGGGGTAAATTGTCTTAAATTGAGACAAAATAAAACTTGTGTATTGTCTTAAATATTGTCTTTAAGCGGGTGTCTCAAATTAAATTGTCTTAAAATTAAATTGTCTTCAAATATTGTCTCTATAAAGACAATATATAACACAAGCATTTTTGTCTCTCCAGAGACAATTTCATTTTTGTCTTTCCAAAGACAGTTTCATTTGTCTCTCTAGAGACAATTTTATTTATTGTCTCTCCAAAGACAATAGTTGGAATTAAAGACATATTGTCTTTATGGAGACAATGTTTTTAATCCTATCTATTGTCTCTCTAGAGACGATATAAAAAAATGAATCCAGAAAAATATCTCACCATTAAAATAAATCAATATAAAATATTTAATTAAAAAAATCTACAATATCATTGAATAATTTATGTTAGGGTACAGTGGAATCGAACCACCAACCTCCTGCATAGCAGGTACTCTTCCATTGAGCTAGCACCCTTTAAAAAATTATGTGAAGAGTTATGGTAGTCCTTGAAATTGTATAATAGGCATTGATTTTTTAAAAATGTTCAACACATAATGGCTTAATCATTGGAAAATATATAATCATGCAAGCCCCCATTTTTAACTTAATAAAAAAATAATTCATTGGAGTTAACTTACTGTGACACCCTTGTAGCTTGAATTGCACAAAAAGCTAATAATAAATAAAATCTACAAACAAATTAAGCCATACAAAGAAAATTAACTATAATCAGCACAAGCAATACAACCACAATCCAAAGAGACACTAGCTTACTAGTAGGCACTGACCAACATGTATGATCTACAGCCAGTTTCAAATTTCAGACCTTCATAGTCTTGAGTCCATCCAGACACCTGCATGAATTAAGACAACATAGCCAGAAACAAATAATACTAATTAACACCGTGAGTAAAACTTTCAACAAATAACAGTAAGTAATAGCTTCACTATTTCTTGACAACTAACTTATAATAAATATTGTCAGATTTAAAAAAAAGAAAAAGATGAAGTGAATCTTAATATAGAAAAAGATGAAGGGTCAGATTATAACACAAATCTTAATATAGCAACTTACTTCTGTTCATTTGCTGCATTTCTTGCATCTGTCCCGAGATACTGAAGCACCTCCATTATCTGTTTACACGGAAAACTGCCCATCACTTCCTATTTTTCATTTTATGAAGCAAGATTACAAAAAACTTATATCAAAGGGCAAGCTACATAAATAATTTGTTCTCACTAACCAGTTGTCGAAAGACTGGAATTTTCTTTCTTCGGTTACTCTGCTCCAGCTACAGCACAATTGAAAAGTGTCAAGGTGTTGGTACATGCTACTAGTTCCATATAATCACATATATGTCTGTATCACGATCAGTAAATAAAGAACTGTTCGAAATTAATTTTCACAAACATCAACAGCTTAGAGGAAATGGCATCTTAAATTTCGTTTTCCTCAGCTGAGCATCACGGCTGTATAATCAATGCCCTCTGTTTTCAACAGATAACAATGCTTTTGCATCTCCCTGCAGCGCTGTTACAATTAATGGAATATGTACAACATTATGAATAAAAGCAGCCATCAATGGACCTATTTCTGGAGTTTCTTCCAGTTCTTTCTAACTTGGTACAGGGCCATTTACTCTGCCTCTAGACCCTGTCAAACAACAACGTATTTTCTTCTACACCAAATGATTTCCCCCCACAAAGATTAAAGACATAATCTGTCATCAACTTTCTTCCATCAATGTCTGTAACCCAATCAACATCATTATAGTTGCTTCCCTCATTTCCTCGCCCTCCAATTACTCTAGCTAAAACCCAATCCCTTAGTGCCTTGCAGGCATGAGAATATATTTCAAATTGCTGACCAACGATTCAGAGAACGATTGAGCAGGGGACGGTATATAAGAAGATTAAGTTGGGCAGACCATACAAGTAAAATTCAAAATCAAATAAACAGAGCTCTCCTGGACCAGGCATGAACCAGCTTTTTCTGATTGTCAAACACTACACGGTACCATTGCTGCTGGATATTGCCATCAATGGAGAGCCCACCACTGTTTCAGGCTCAAATTATTAGTGCATGGTTCAATTTAACTTGACATGATGATTTTTCCCCTAAAAACGTCCACATAAATGTACTTTATCAAATGTAATACCTGGAAATCAATTTAACAACTTACCAATGCTCTTTTGTCCTCTTTCACGACATATGAAGTAGACAAATCTATAGAACATTGTAAATCCTTGGGCATCTATCAACTGTAAGAAAATTGCAAAGCATGTTTTGTGAAATGAATGTGAACATCAATAAGATACTTAGTGAACTCAGAAAAAATAAAGAATTCAATCCTACAAAAACTGAACACATTGCATGGTAAACCAAAAATAGGTAGGCGGGGATATTGCTCAAAAGGAACAAAAGGAGTGGGAAAATAATATTTTTACTGGTTCTTATATGAAGAAACAAGCATCACGAGGTGGAAAAACACACACAATTAATTAATTCATAATGCCCCCCAATAGAGGGACTGACAAAATAATCCATAGCATTTAAGGAATAGTAGAATCTCACATCTAAATTAAGCTCATACTTTAGCTCGCGAAGGCCATCAAGTGCTGAATGCCTGTATATGGAAAACAAACGCTATAAGAAAAGAAACTGACAAGAGAAAGATGTATAGCCAGGATAGGCAAAAGAAGCAAGCTAGCAGTCCGACATATTATTATGATCAAATTTCCATTTCAATCTTGTAACAAGGATCAAACCCCTCATTGTGAAACAATTTTGATTTATGCAGTTCTCAACTAAGGTATATCTCGAAGACGTACCACTCAAGGTCAAATCAGTTGCTTGAGCGAAGGTTTGAGACACACTATGGATTATGTTTGCCTGTTGTATCACTCCAAAAGCGTATATCATAAACATGTCAAGTCTATTGTTTTGGAATTTGGTTGGTATTCCCAAATGCAGAGTCGTTACTCAGTTTGAATCTCCATATCAACTCACTCATGTTTTTCATTTCAATAGAATAATTTCATGGGCTCAATGTATATCTTCCTAATATTCCTATATAATCCTTCCAATCCATTCATATTTACCCCACAAGCAGCTATATGGAAATTATCAAAGCCTAGGACTCTAATTCCAAAAAAAATGTGCAATGAATTAACATTAAAAGGAAGCAAAAACATGCAGATTTTCCAATAATTTTTTTGAAGCGGCCGACTGTCAATTTCCAGCAACTGAATCAAATTCAAACAACGAGACTGAAAGCGATCTTCTATGGAAGCTTATACATACCTGTTCTGAAGTTATTGGCAAATTTCTAGATTAACAAACTAATCCTTTGTGATCAAAGTACTAGCAACACAGAGCAGCCACTCTCAATTCCCAACAAAAATTCAAAAATCAAAACATCCAGCTCTCTCACTGCCCATTTTATACTCTTCGATAGGCAACAACAGTCCTTAAACCTTTAACTGATATAATATTTTCTATTCTATATTCTTGTTTCAATAACCATTTAAGTGTCAAGATTTAGAATGGGACTGGAAAACATAGAGGACTAGAAAACCATATCATGAAGACTCAACACAGGCAAAGCTAACCCTTTCAGAACTAAAATCCCCTAATAGGAATTGTCCAGACTCCAGTGTTCACCAAACAAGGGATGCAATGTTCTGAAAAAACTTAAATTCCTTCTTCACACATCCGCCTTGTGACAAATTACAATTACCTTCAAATGCCAATTTGAGATTGTAAAGCTGAAACTATCACGATAAAATATTGTGAACAAATAATAGCACAAATCAAAAGGAAGGCAGTTATCTAACAAAACAATGAGGATAGTCTCACAATAAATGCATTTTTTTCTAAATGTTCTCTGAAAAAGGAAATGGCTTGTACTAAACCCTGTCAATCCTTGAGAATCTGCATAAGCTGACAGTACAGCCAGAGGTGCCTTCACTTTTCCTGGGGTAGCATCCAAAGATATTGTATCTGGAGAGAATAAAAATAACATTCAAAGCCTTGTCAAATGAGATATCACAATATATTTTGAATAAACACATTTGTAAAAGGTACACGGTAACATAATATATTCAACACAGAATTTTATAACCATTTAAATTAAGTATTGAATATGCATGATCATTGATATCAATCACCCACGATACACCATTTGGGATCAAACTCTATTACATTAAAAGACAAAGAAGGACAGGAAAGAGCATGATATTTGTTATAAAAGTGTTATGTGATTTTCCGATATATGGCCAGCCAATAAAGGGTAGTTGATAGACATCATAATGCAGATTTACGCAGCAAAATGTATAATTTATATGATTTTTGAATTTGAGTATAAGAATTTTTGCCCAGCATTTCAAGTGAACTCTTCATCCGTCATCAGGACTCAGGAGCAGCCAAAAGATAAACTTCACTCAAAATATTAATTTTAAATCTTGCGACGTAGGTTCCAAGCATACTACAACAAATTTACAAATATTGGGGAAATAAAGCATTGACTTCAATGTTCAAATTGTCAACCGCCCTCCTCATCAGAGTAATGGACTTGTTTGGTGTAAAGTGCATCAAAGTCAAAATGATATTGACTGGAACCAAAAGGACCACTTCTTTCAAAACTTAAATTGCATCACTGGTGTACCAACTATTTAATATGATAAAAAAATTCCAATTTGAAACCAAAAAAACGAAAGCATTGCGAAATACTATGCTGAAGTCTTAACCTTCTAAAAGCAAATAGCATCATCAGCAACAGACAAACATTTATAAAGTATCGACAGTTAACTCCATTGAAAATTGTAGCAAAGGAACGTCTTCTCTGGCTCGTGCCTTAACCAGAAAGACCACGAGTTGTCTTTCCTTTACAATGGAGAAAATTCATGGAGATGGTGAACATATTTCCAGTTGCAGGGAGTAAAGTTCACGAGTTCATGCGTAGTGTTGAAGGATCAGTCACATGGATCATATTCCTTCTTCAGATTAACTACGGGATCGATTAGCAGTTAGAGTTCAGACAGGACAAGTGGAGCTTCAGTCCTTGATTGAAGGAAACACGAGTTGAAACTCCAAGTTATGATTGAAGGGAGAGAGAACCAGTTCAACTCAGTCAATGATTGATGGAAACACGAGCTGTAAATACAAGTTATGATTGGAGAGAGAGAGAAAACTAGTTCGGCTCATTCAAATTTTCAACCACGAGCTCTAAATTTGGCATGGATTGAATCTATAAAGGAAGGACGAAAGGCATAAAGTTATTCATTATTTTGTGCACGAAGGATTGTGACAAGACAGAGCTCAGAAGATTGTGAGAGAGCACAAGTTTGTGTGAGATCATCTTTGTTTGTGAGTGCATACCTTAGAGAAGCTAGTGTGCAATATTGAGGAGGCTTCTCTGTGGCAGAATTGCCCTAGAATTTAGGAGTCAAGTTCTAAAGAATATGAGGCCCTCTGCGCTAGGAAATAGGAGGCCTGTGATTTTTGTGAACTGACCCCTGTGATCCAGAAGGAAGTCTCTTCCACAACATGCTTTCTGGGGTTTTCTTTTGTTATCCCATTGAAATTGATCTTTATCTGCCCCTCCCTTGGAGGTTTCCAAGACTCCTTGGGAGTAGGCAGCTCTCCTTCATCACGAACGTATAGGCATAACATACCTCTTTTGGGCATCCAGGTTTGAACCTAGTCATTGGCTAAGGCAACTTGTATTTGTTAGTTAGACCACTCTAGGGAATAAACTTTGAAAATCAATAGCTTCCGCTGGCAAATGTTTGATCCCGTTAATTCTGTGCTAGAATCCATTATTCATGTCAATCAACTATTGTCTATTTGACTGCCTTTCTTACAAGACTTGCATTTATATAGGTCCTTGTTATAATATAGTTATAGACTTTCCTCAACAAGAAGTTCATTCCATTTAAATCAGATCCATGAAGTAAAGATTTTAAAAACACTTTGGAGTGCCTCTGAGTTAACAGCGCTGACATGAATATTGGTTCCCTTAAATTGAATGACTGTTAGCAGAGACGCATCGGCTCGGCACTGGAAATGAAAGACCACAGTTGGGACTTTCACAGTTTTCAGCCCTGATAAATCATAGTAGGTATCAAAAAGAGAAAACCCACCTACAGATTTCGGGTTACCAGTCCCTGCCCTAAAACCATCCCTCATTGCAGTATAAGAAGACTCGGCCATACGAGCCACAAAGGTTCCAGATTCGATAATAACTCCGCCATTGCCAGTAACATCCACCCTGAACACAGAGGCAGGGATGGCGGTGAGACTTATCGAGCGCAGCGTAAAAATTGTAGATTTGGGTACTACATTTGCACAAAAAATTAGGGAACTAGAGGTTCCAGACATGCTCCTGTTGACTAAACATATTGGAGGTTCCAGACATTCAAACCGCTTGAGAGCAAGAGGATACCATGACATATTGGAGTTTAAAACTGAACAACACTCATACAGCTGTGACTGGGCTGCTCATCTTTGCAGGCCTGTGGGAAACTTGATGGCAGAGGTTATTTTTTATTGTTTGAAGAGAAGCTGCAAAAATTTATAGAGGTACATGTAATAGGATGTTGTAGAAGATTTCGTTTTTACTTCCAACAGAGCTCTCTGGAGCGTTATCAATCTCAATTCTGGCATGTACAAAACTTAACTAGACTCTTGAAAATGAGTAACATTCTCTGCCTTTTCAGAAAAGAAGAAAAAATTGAACAGTTGTTTCTGTAACGACATATTCATACTGTGAAATTTGGTAATCATTGTGAGTATTCAAGAAAACATCGCGAAACTTGATTTGTTCATACCTGAGATTTAGACAGCAGAACAGGGGAATCCAGCAAGGTAGTAGCGCTGAGACCAGGGGGGCGGTCAAATAAGGAGATCTCACCCCACCAAGTGAAGAAATAGACGGAAAGCACTTAAACCAAGCTGTATTCAATCTGGGTGCATTGAATCCCCTCGGGTAGCCAATCTCTCTGCAAAATTTCTGCCACCAGTCCTCGTAGGCGGTTTATGGCCTGCCCAAAACCTCTCGTCAGCACCAATCCAGCTGCAAAACCGCCTGAAATACTAAAAGGATCATTATCCTTACCGCTCTTGCTGTTGCTGTTACTGCCATTAAAGCCCGCCGGTGATGAGGGCTTCAGTTTTGTTCTTGGCCCTGCCGGGTTTCGATCTGTGGTCCTGTGAGACGCTGAGACAAGGAGAGAAGGAGCGGGAACTGAAGTCCTCCGCCATCATAGAGGCAATAAGCGTTGTTGGCCAGGGACCCCAATCTAGAAGAACCCCATCTGTTATTTTCTTCGTTCCCGCCATAAATTTCGCAGCAGTTTCACATACCAATCACCCTTTTGAGAATCAGAGCCCCTAAGAAAGTTTGGACTAAGTTGATACATGCCGCAAGAAAGTTTGGACTAAATCACTATGTATCAAGGAACTAAGTCATTATGTATAAGCAATTTAGATTAAGTTAATATTTTAAAATAGTAATATAAAGATGAATCATGAAGTAGTAATATAAAGATCATGCAGTTAGTCAAAGGTCAAGTATTAAAATAACTCATGTTTTTTTTTAAGTATATAGATTTTCTTTCCACTAATAAAGATGGTAATAATTTGATAGAAAATTTAGATATAAGTAGAGTCTACTACAATTTATGGCTTCAATATTAGGAATTTGGCTTCTGTGATCCATAGATTTTGTGTAACAATTTTCGGTGAAAATCACATAACATAAATTTCTGTCGACGCGTTTCGAACCAACCAGTGTGGTTCATCATAAGATGAGCAATCTGATCAGGAACAAGTTTAAGTAGATCAGGACATCTCCAACTAGTCGTTGGAAAAATGGCTAGTTTAACTGAAATAGGAAGAATTTTATTTATAGTATTAATTCTATTATATTTCAAAAATTTTAATTATATTTTAATTATAAATTCTATATAAAATAAAAAATCAAACCTAATCAAATAAATACATAAGTAATAATAATAATACTTAATTACAGTAAAACCAATATCAACTAGATTCCAAATTTTTATTTTTATTTTTATTTTTAATATAAAAATCTATTAGTAAATTTGGTAATTCATAAATGGAAACAATAAAAAATCACAATTCATGTATAGAAATCATTTTTAAAAATCATAATGCTAATAAAAACAAGTAATTTCTATATAAAAATCTTATAAAATGACAAATTGCAAAATTATAAAATAATAATACTTAATTAATTAATTTAAGATTACTAGAGAGGTAAGTTTCCCGATAAAATTAAAAATAAAAATAGAAATAAATAAATAAATAAAAATAAATAAATAAATGAGTAAATGAATATAAATATAAGTAAGTAAACAAAAAATAATCAAATAAATAAAGAAAAATATAAATAAATAAATAAATAATACTAATAAAAATAAAAATAAGATAAAAATAAAAATTCATAAAAATAAAAATAAAATTAAAAATAAAATTAAAAATAAAAATAAAAATAAAAATAAATAAAAATTAATAATAATAATAAATAAATAAATGAATAAAATCAAAATTAAAAATTAAAATTAAAAAATATAAAAAATAAAAATAGAAATAAAAATAAATAATAATAATAATAATAATAATAAATTAATTAATTAATTAATTAAAATTAAAAAATAAAAATAAAAATAAATAAATAAATAAATCAAAATAAAAATAAAAATAAATAATAAATAATAAATAAATAAATCAAAAATTAAAATTAAAATAAAAACAAAACAAAATTACTAATCAAAACCAAATTAATAAAATAAAAGGAGCATATAACTAGATAGAGGAATCAAGATCGAGATTAAAAAATATAAAAATAAATAAATAAACTAAGAGTGAAGCGCAGGAATCCAGCATCTGCTAACATCCCACCCATCATCCCTATTAAGGTTAACCAGCCTCTTTTCTCTTTCCAAGGCTTCCCTCAACTTTCGGTGGTGGAAGTGGTCAATTGTTGCAATAACCTTAGTATCTTCAATACAAATATGGTGATTTGTTTTTTCAACATGCTCTGCCAAGGCAGAGGACCGAGATCTACCATGTCTAAGGTCAGCAACATGTTCATGAATTCTTTGGTTAATTGATTGACCAGTTTCACCAATGTAAGGTGTCCCACAGGAACACGGAATCAAATAAACACCCTTACCATCCATCGGGCAAATCGGGTCTTTAACAGATCTAAGAGAACTACGGATAGTGCGGAGAGGCTTGAAAGTTGAAGAGACATTATGTTTCTTCAAGATCCTTGCGATTTTATCAGTAGTACCTTGGATAAAAGGAAGGTGAACTCCTGATGACCGATCGCAAGGATCCTTCTTAACCTTAGGACCTTTCTCAGCTTTTTGAAAAGCTCTAAGACATTGAGTTCTGCTATAGCCGTTCTTACAGAAGACATTAAGGAGATGGGATTTTTCACCTTCAAAGTGGTTCACATCAGAGATTCTAAAGGCTCTAGTGACTAGGGTACTGAGAACCCCAAGCTTCTGAGCCGGGAAATGATGAGAACTAGCATGTAAATATTGTTCAGTATGCGTCTTCTTTCTAAAAACTTGATGAGAAAAGGAACCATCATCATTTCTCGAAAGAAGGACATCCAGAAAGGGTAGGTTACCATCAACTTCGAATTCCATGGTAAACTTAATGAAGTCAGATTGATCATTAAGATGTTGGAAGAAAAGGTCCAATTTCTCTTTACCATGGGGCCACAACACACAGGTGTCATCAACAAACCTTTTCCACAGCTTCGGTTGAAACAGAGAAGAGGAAAGGGCCTTTGATTCAAAGTGTTCCATGAAAAGATTAGCAACAATAGGGGAAAGGGGGGAACCCATGGCCACACCACAGGTCTGTTCAAAGAATACACCTTCGAAACTAAAGAAGGTTGAGGTGAGACAAATCTCTACGAGATGAGCAGTATCAGGATCCGTGATACGAGAGATGACATCAATGGCTTCTTTAATGGGAATGCAAGTATATAAAGATACAACATCAAAACTCACAAACCTATCGTCTGGATCCAACCTAATGTCTTTTAATTCATTAATGAAGGAGGAAGAATCTTTGACAAAGGAGTCGGTGCAACCAACAAGGGGCTTCAACTTATTAGCTAAAAATTTAGCGAGTAGATAAGTCGGACCACCTATGGTGTTGACAATGGGGCGAAGGGGAACACCTTCCTTATGAATCTTAGGAAGACCATAAATCCTCGGGGTGAGGGGATTACTTTCAATAAGCTTTTTGCTAAGGGAGCCAACAGTACTACTTGATTTTATAGCCAAAGCAACAGCTTTTGCCACTTTTTTAAGGGGATTTTTATCAAGCTTTTTGTAGCTACCGCTATTTTGAAGGTGATCCAACATCTTATTCCTATAATCATCCTTGTTTAAAATAACCGTAGCACCTCCCTTATCAGCCTTAAGAACGACAATGTCCTGATTATTGTTTAAGGACTTTAGAGCTTCAAACTCAAGTTTGCTAATGTTGCTCTTAGGAGGCTTAGCTTTTCTAAGGATGACAGAACAGTCTTGCCTAATGATGTCTTTAGTATCATCAGGCAAATCTCTAATCCCGTATTCTATATCACAAATGATGTCATGAATAGGTATTTTTTTAGGAGCAAGAGCAAAATTAAGGCCCTTCTCCAATAAACTATAGACATGACGATCAAAGGAAAAACGAGAAAGATGGCTTATTCGTGGTGAAACAATATCTTTTAAAAGTTTTGTTTGGTTCATGATCAACTTAAATAGTTAAAAAAAACAAGTAAAGTTGTAAATCAATAAGAATTTTAGCTTTTTTTATCATCATATATCAACAATTAGAAAGAAGTTTGCTATAAGATTAGGTAGTTCTTTAAAATTTATCTAGTGTCATAAAATAAGTTAATCGTTTGGTAATGATTTGGTAGAAATTTTAGGCACGAGCAGAGTTCCACTATGATCCAAAGCTCATTCATAGTGGAACAATGCCTTTACAAGTTTTGCCAAGTTCTAGGTCAATCCGTATTGTCAAAATTTCATTGTGGTTTTGGATGAATGAGAATCATGACTATCTGTGTCGTCAATTTTTTCTCATTATAGGGAATTTTACTGGTGTATTAAATGGCTCTATGATATCACCCCTAACCTCCATATTCACAAAGTGAACATGGGTGTTTAATAAACATGTAGTTATGATTGAGATCTTTATTATGCACCTAAGTGTTTACTTAATCAGGCATTGTGCATGGCATGGCATGTTGATACATACTCCAACACAATTGCATTAGTTTTGTGTCACCATGCAATCATTTTTGCACTAGCGACGAAGTTCCAACACCTACAACAACAACAGATAATCCTACACCAATGTCGAGTTCCCTACGTGGTCATCTCATCTATGGTTTAATAAACCCATGGTACTACAATGATCACCAATCAAGTATGACTAGGGGAATTACAGGTCCATGCCAATGTCAATGGTCAACTTGGACTAAGATAATTCCTATGAAAGTGGTGATCAAGTTTGTACATTCTACTTAAGATATGGTGCTTATAGTCACTAAGTGATAGTTGTAGTTACAAGGATAAGGTTTTGGTGTTATAATGCAAGGATTATAAGGACCAAGGGCTATGAAGGCTAAGCATTGTTGGAAATATGGATTATAAGGTTAGGGGTTTTAATGCAAGGATTATAAGGACTAAGTTTGTAAATATTAGGGATTATTTGCAATATGGGTTATAGGTTATATTAGGGGTTTTAGGGTTTAAAAAAAGATAGGGATTAAAGGTTATAAAATTTAGGGTTTATGATGGTAAAATGTAAAGAGATATAATGGTTATAGTATTATGGTTATGGTTTATATGTGTTAAGGAGTATAGTGGTCAGGTGTCAATGATTATATGTATTACATGTTAGAGAGGTAAATTATTTTAGAGGATAAGGGTTCTAATCTTTAGGTATTAAGTGTGGAAAGGGTTATAAGGATTGGGTCTTATAAGTTTTAGAGGAATTAGGGCTTAGGATTAAAGTTCATATGAATTAACAATAATATAGGTTATATGTTAGAGGGATTAAGGACTATAAGGTTGTTGACAGGGTAAAAATTCCACCTTGCCAATAAGGGGGAATTAACTCGATCGTAGGTCCCAACTAGACCAGCTTTCATTTGGAATGGCTAATCCCAACGAGTTTTAAAGATTGTTATAAGGGTTAGGGAATAATGAGTTAGTGGTTAAGGGATTATGGATTAGGGGCTTAGGGGTTAGAGGAATAGGGGCTTAGGGGTCAGAGGTTTAGGGTTTAAGGGTTAGGGGAATAATGAGTTAATGGTTAAGGGGATATGGATTGGGGGCTCAAGGGTTAGGGGATTTAAGCGCATCTAGGGGTTAGGGGAATAATGAGTTAGTGGTTAAGGGACAAGGGATTTGTGTTAGGGGAATAATGAGTTTGTGGTTAAGGGGTTAGGGATTGGGGGGTTAGGGGATTTAGGCGCATTTAGGGGTTAGAGGAATAATGAGATAATGGTTAAGGGATTAGGGATTGGGGGCTTAGGGGTTAGGGGATTTAGGTGCTATTAGGGGTTAGGTGAATAATGAGTTAGTGGTTAAGGGATTAGGGATTAGGGGCTTAGGGGTTAGGGGATTTAACAATTAAGGATTTTAGGGGTTAATGGGTTATGGATTAAGGATTAACGATTTAGGGGTTTATGGGTTAAGGGGTTAGGGGTTTAGGTGTTAGTGATTTAGGGGTTTAAGGGTTTAGAGGTTTAGGGTTTAGGGGGTTAAATGGGTTAAGGTTTTAGGGGTTTCGGGGGTTAAATGGGTTAGGGGTTGGGAATTAGGGTTTAAGGGGTTAGGGGTTAAGGGTTTAGAGGTTTAGGGTTTAGGGGGTTAAATGGGTTAGGGTTTAGGAGTTTATGGGGTTAAATGGGTTAGAGGTTGGGAATTAGGGTTTAAAGGGTTATGGGTTAAGGGTTAGGGGTTAAGGGGTTAAATGGGTTAGGGTCGGTTTAGAGGTTTAAGGGGTTAGGGGATTTAGCATTTAAGGATTAGGGTTAGGGGTTAATGGGGTTAGGTTTTAGGGGGTTAAATGGGTTAGGGTTTTAGGGGTTTAGGGGGTTAAATTGGTTCAGGGTTGGGAATTAGGGTTTAAAGGGTTAGGGGTTAAGGGTTTAGAGGTTTAGGGTTTAGGGTGTTAAATGGGTTAGGGGTTTAGAGGTATATGGGGTTAGGGGATTTAGCAGTTAAGGGTTTTAGGGGTTAGGGGTTAATGGGGTTAGGGTTTAGGGGGTTAAATGGGTTAGGGGTTTAGGGGTTTAAGGGGATAAATGGGTTAGGGGTTTAGGGGGATAAATGGGTTAGGGGTTGGGAATTAGGGTTTAAGGGGTTAGGGGTTAGAGGTTTAGGGTTTAGGGGGTTAAATGGGTTAGGGGTTTAGAGGTTTCCCTCTCATATCGATATTTGTTTAATTTCATGATTAATTAGGCATTTTGAATGTGTCACTACTCGATTAATTAGGATTAAGTTATGATGCAACTGAAGGATCAACTAAAGATCTATTTGCCTCCATCCCCGCCCCAAAACCCGTCCTTGCACCCCTCCCTTAGCCAAGGTAACCCTTCCTTATATTCAAGGTGTTACTGATCACTTTTCCAGAATTACATCTAAAATGAAAATCAAAACCTTATTTAAACCCCATCGACTCCTAAATAAGGAAGCTCGTAATCTCAAGATCTATGGCCTTAGGCTCTGGGGAAATTACCTCCCTCTTACCCACCAGCAATTTGTTGACGACATTATGCTCTTTTGTCATGTCTCACTGAAGGAAGAAAAAAACATTAAAGATATACTCCATGTGTTTATGGAAGCCTGTGGCACCCTTATTAATAATGAAAAATTATGCATCTTCTTCTTTAATAAGGCTAGAAATATCAAAACATTTATGGCGAGAGTGTTGAGGTTTGGTATCAGATATCTTCCCACTAAATACTTGGGCATGCCCCTTGCTGAAAGCTCTCTGAAAATTGCTTCCTGGAGTGATCTTATCCACAAAATTCAAAGCAAGCTCAACAATTGGATTTTTAGAGGCCTCAATATGGCTTCTCGCACATCCTTCTTAAATTCGTCCTACAATCCATCCCCATTTACCAGCTGTCTGGAATGGCCACACCCAAAACAATTTGCAGCAAAATGGAGGAAATATTCAAGAAATTCCTTTGGGGAGGGGCCCAATAGTTGAAAAAATGGTCCTTGGTAGCATGGTTGAACCTCATCAAACCTAAGATGAAAGGGAGACTAGGCCTTAGAGACCCATTTATTCTCAACCAAGTATTGGGGACGAAATTATGGTGGATATGGGCACAAGGAGGAACGAGATTGTGGAAGCATATATGGATGAGGAAATACAGCATGCCCAACCGTACAGAGGATATTTTAAGATACCGGGACCCCCCTAAAGGATCGACCATCTGGAATCTAGCAGCCCAAAATAGAGATCTTATTTTGTAGCATTTATTCTGGGAAATAATGAATGGAAAAACAACTCTCTTTTAGAATGAATCCTAGCAACAGAGGGGCAAATTATTCCCTAAACAGGAGTTGAGTGAATGGTTCACTTATGCTATGAACACCAATTATAAAACAGTAAACCAATACTGGAGGGAAGATACCATTAACGGTGGATGGAGAAGATGGAAAACATGATAGATTGGCCAAATGTGACGAATTCAGATCAATGGATACATTTGAAGGAGCTAGAATCAAGAAGTATCACCTTCGAGGAAGGGTCAGACATATTGATATGGGGCTATGCTACGAAAGGATTATTTACAGTCAAGGAAGCTTACATGATAAAAGAAAGATGAGGACAGGAGAATCAACATCAAAACTGGAGGAAAATTTGGGGAGGGAAGTGGTGGTCGAAGGTGACCTATGAGTGAAATCCTGAAGTTGGGAAACACTTTTTGGCGAATGGCTAGAATTTGGGTGAAATTTTTAATTTCTCATCCGAGAAAATAATCAACTCAATTTCTCGACCGAGAGTTTTTAAAACTCTCGTCCGAGATATTTTTAATGTTTCGCCCGAGAGTTTGATTGGGCTTGACCGGAGTTAAAATACTCTCGGACGAGAGTTAAGTATTTTCTCATCCGAGAGTTTTATTGACATAAACTCTCGGGTAAACTCTTGTCCTAGAGTTTATAAAACTCTCTTCCTAGAGATGTTGTTAGATGGACAACAACATGGTGGGATTGGACAAGGATATGGGCCGATTAAGGAATCCACAGAGGCGGTAGTGAAACCCTAGCCACAAATCTCTTACACCACTATAGCTCATGGTGGTTAAACCCCAGCCAATTTAGTAATTGGCATGGATCCCAAGGCTTTTGGAGATGCCAGACAAGCAATAGAAGATGGTCGAGCATATAAATACTACCAAGAAATCTTCAAGGCTTTTTGGAGATGCCAGACAAGAAATATAATATGGCCACCCCATTGTCCTGCCCCAACGTAGGTTTTTGGAGATGCCAGACAAGCAATAGAAGCTGGACAAACCTTGACCCCATTGTCCTGCCCCAACAACATATGTTGAAGTGGTTAAACCCTGACCCCGTTGTCCTGCCCCAACAACATATGTTGAAGCAAAAGCTGAATTGACTAAACGAAAACATTGCAATCAACAACACAACACTTAATCAAACTAATACATACTAGATTCCTTGGTTCAAAACCCTCGCCCTTTAATTTCGAATTCCCTTGCTCGTCCTTTAGCTTGGCATCCATGACCCATATTTTCCCTTCAGAAGCTGAGACGTAGCAATCTTCACCGAAAATCCGTGTACCAATTCCACAATCCCAAGTTTTGTCAAACTCTCAGAGCCTTTGGAAGCCCTCACCTCTTTACCCGCACAGCTAAAACCCAAAATCGAACTTCGATTTGAAGCGGAGCTCTGTCGCACCAGTCACGCCCTCAGAACAGTGCGGGATCTAACGTGATTGGGCATTGCGGATATAAAAACGAAGGCTCCCGCGGCTTTTTTTAGCCTGTTGGCCAGCCGGGGCTTTATGAGGCGCAAAAAACACGCCTCTAATGTGGGAGCCGAGATTTGGGTTGCTGTAGAAGACAGAGACTTCAAAGAATACAGAAGGTGATGAATCTAAAAGCATCAAGGCCAGGGATAGGGATTCTGAGTTAGGATATACCCACACCTTCACCTGTGATGGGTGGGTTGCCTCAACTAGGGTCTGCTTGCTCGCCTGCATAACATCCCTGCAATCTATTCCCCTGCTCTTGCAAGTTCGTTATTCCCTTGCTCTTGCAAGTTTGAGGACCATCGGTTCAAGGGCTTCTTAATTACTGATCTTCCCGATTTCTGAAATATGTCTTCGCGCGTTTTTTTGGGTATTTTTCCTCTTCTTTCATTGAAATATAGAGCGCGGGCATTCCAACGGGACGTCACACGGGAGTCTATCGTAGCGCGACGGTTGTATGGCATTTGATCTCGAGCGCTTATCACGACTCACGACTGGAGAGTTTAGAACACAAACAAAATAAGCGCGCAACAGAGTTTAAGCGACTTGCAAGCTCGTAGAACACAAACATAATTTGATAAGGAGCTAAAAAGGGTACCCAATTTAAATGGATTAGCTCGTGATTCCATTAGCAAACCCGCGCTTGGACAATTCATTACGAGTGTATTTTGGAAATTGACGATTGAAATTAGTGAATGGTATCATGTATTGTATATTTTAATTAGTATTTATTTTGTATTTGAGTATTTTGGAAATGTGTAGAAAGATGGTTGGAAAGTATATGATAGCAAACCCACTATCAGACAATTCGTTACAAGTGTATTTTGGAAATTGACGAATGAAATTAGTGAATGGTATAATGTATTGTATATTTTAATTAATATTTATTTTGTATTTGAGTATTTTGAAAGTGTAGAAAGATGGTTGGAAAGTATATGATATTTTGGAAATGTGTAGAAAGGATTGTTGAAAGTATATGAGTAGGATTTTGACAAATATTAAAACATTACAATTAATTAATTTGTCATTTTTACAATAATAAAAGGGATATCAAATTATTTTAAAATATTTTTAGTGTTGTTAATTTTAGTTTTTATAATTTATCAAGTTATTTAAATTATAAATTATTTTAATTTTATTATAAAAATAAAAATAAAAATATTAAAATAATTATTTATTTATTTTGTTTTTTAATTTTATATTTGAAAATTAAAATCAATAATAAATTTTGTATTCAATATTACAAAATAAATTATAATATATGTTGATATGGTATTTTTCAAAAATGAAAGTTCTCTTAGTTTATTTCAACAAACATTATAAGATGGCCTTAACTTTATCTATATTTTTCCCTAAGTTATCTAAGCACTTCATATCAAAAATAACAAATGTATCATTGCATGGCTTGTCTCGTGCACAAACAAAGACAATTAAACTTTCAACTATTTTCTTCCAAAATAAATTGCTTATTGTTTTAAAATTTATAAACAAGCTAAATAGTGTGATTAGTTAGAAGTTTTATCCCTGGCTAGGATGAAGTTATTGTTCTCTGCTCCATAATTTTTTGTTAATTAAAATACTTCATATTCATATAAAAATAAGAGATTTACAATAGGAGATTTACATTGATAGATTAAACATCAAATTTATATACTTCTAAAAGCACTAGCTTCTCCAATGATCACAAGATCGCATAACCACAAAAACACTATTACAATAATAACAGAGTCTCATTTCAACAACAACTAAATATTTGCATCAAGAGTTTAGGCCCCTCAATGAGACAATTCTAGACAAATAGTGCACATAAACTGAAAATGAATGTGCTTCAGTGATAGTTGCCTTGAAAACGAGAAGAAAATAGAGCTCTAAACCTAGAAAAGAGTGTCCTTTGACAGAGGGAAACATTAGTAAATCATAGTCTTCCTAAAGGTCCTCTACACAAAACCACATCTTCCATCTAGCATGAAAAGAGTAACCACTTTCTCAGATGCAAACATACTCATCCATCCCAAAACAAGCCAAGTTGAAAGAATATGTTAAAACAATCTTCAATTGCCAAAATTCAAGTTGCAGGTGCCCATAAAATGAGAGGAAACAGAGTATATTTTGATGCTAGCACAAAATCCCAAGGATCATGAAAACATAAACATAAACCGCCAACAAAAGACCAAGTAAGCATAATATTGACAACAACAATGGGAATCCTCCACTTCCAGAGCATGTACAACAAGACCAAACGAAGATCCACTCTAGATACTCTCTCCACCATCAACAAGACCATAAATATTCATACAATCTCGTACAAGTGACAATAAAACATAATTTCCACGCTTAAGGAAATAATAATAAGAGTTTGTACATGATCAACTGGAGGATCAATGAGGTCCCTGGAGGCAGAGTCACTAACCAGAAAACCTTCAATGCGAGCCAATTAGGAGTCCACCCTATCGAAACAGTACCATAGGTTGCGAAGCATTATTTTGACATCTTCAAGGGAAAAAAATAGATTATAGGTCTCAACTTGTTTACCTTGAAGTACTAGCGAAACAAAGTAGCCAGCTATTGGTGTAAGGCCAGTGAATTGTGATAGAAAATTTGTTTCTTCCAAGGTTTTCCAGGGTCCTGTATCCATTTCAAATCCTCGCCCATCACCTCAAAATCTGAGTGATAAGGGAGACCCTCAACCTCTTTACTTTCCAACAATAAAATCTCTTTTCGAACTTCCAAAGGAACGACATTGAAGAAGGTGGCCATTAAGTCAAGAACAAGCCAAAAGAGAAATAGAGATCGATACTGGTTAGAAGTGATTCCATTGAATGATAACTACAAACCCCTATCCATTGAATCAATGTGTATAATATAGTGGTGGCTAGGGGGTAATTTCATCTATATATCTCTACAAATGTATTACGACATCATTCTTGTTGTGGATCAAAGTATTCAGCACCGATTCTTCAAGGAGGGTTGGGTTGTCGAAAGAAAACGAAAGATTAGATACCCCGAGGATGTATAATACCGTAATATAAAACATTCTTTTAAGATCAATGCTTCAAAGCATGAGACTTTAACTAAGGATTGATGAGGATTTTAACAGCCAATAGAAATGTTTCAAACAAAATAGGTAGAGGATAGAATCTTGTAGGGTTAAGGGTCAAGTTTTAAGAGAATATGGGATTAGGGTTTATGGGTTTCAAGGATTCCATGTTAGGGGTTAGGGGTTAAGGGGTTAGTGGCTTGGGGTTTAATGGATCAAGGGGTTAATTTTTTATGAGTTACGAGTGTAGGGGTTAAGGGATTGTGGCTTTGGGGTTAAAGGGATACAGACTTTAGTGTTTATGGGTTAAGTTCTTATGGGTTGTGATAATGTGTCCCCTAATCCCCTTATCACAACTATTGAAGGTTCCCCTATCAATTGCTCTCATTGCCTTACTTATAGGTTCCCTAGCCCTTGTGGCATAAGGCCCTAAGGCTCCTTCTCATTCTCTAATGTTAGTATTATAGATCTCAATATACCATGCACTAACCTCTCACTTCTACCCATCCATGATACCCTTATGTCCCCTTGCCCTGTTCAATACACCAAAAGATCCCCTTCACCCAAAATTCATGAGAATTGAACATTTGGAGGCGATCATTTAACAAAAGCTTCTAAAAGTTTTATTCTAATGACTTTTTTTGGGGGGGGCGAGGGTTGTCCATCAATGCCTCCAAAAGTTACATTGTCATGACCTTTCAGGGTGATTCAGGGATTCTAAGCTGAGAACAACAAATACCATGAACATACAAAAAATCCAATGAGTTGAAGAGCAAAAAAACATACCACCCATAATGAACATTTTCATCCAAATATTATTCCATGTTGGGCCAAAACAAAACCTTTCGATAGAAATTGCATGTAGCCTACTGCTACAAAGGAAATTCAAACCACAACTTTTTGTTCCACTTCTAATTTTACCCAAAATTACCTCATATTTGAAAGTATCACCATATCTTATACCAAACAAAATTCAAAAAATAGATATCCTTTAGAGAAATAGGATCATAAAAAAAAAAATGAACCATGCATATTAATGAACCATATTTTATATATTAATATTAGGATGAACCTATTTTGTTATTGGAAAGAGAGAAAATTTCATAGATGTTGATGAATCCTTATGCATTACTTGCATTCCAATGAGCTAACATAAATGGCACTAGGAGAGTGATGATATTGTGTTTTTGGAAAAGATCTTTTATCTCTTCCTCCAACACCAAGATTTTTCTTGTATGTTGCTGAAAAAATGGAAATCCCCAATGGATATCGTTGCCTTCACAACTACTCCATTATATTGGTGTCTTGGGCATAAAATCAAACTCTTTTAGGCTATATCTATTAGATGTCATTTCATTGATCTATAGTGATAGGTGAGAGCTATGCATAAGTCACTAAAGGTGTATCAATAGGCTATTAGTCTATTGCATATAGAATTGGACTCGTTTTATTTGTAACTTAGCCAAATGGAAAAGATGTGGAAATGGAAATGTAACTTAGAGCATTCTCTTTTTTACTTGTGTCTCGAGGCCTTGCTCGCTTCTTATCCCATTTCCTTTTATTCGTTGCATTACCTTTCCAGTCAGGTTAGTCTCAGATCTATGCTTTGATTGCTCATAACAATGCTTTAGCTCCCGGATGGCCTCCTCCAATGATCTAGGCTCATCAAACTCAATCTTGTCTTTGAATGTTATCGAAAATCCATTGATGAATCATTGAATCTTGGCCTTCTCCTCCTTGAGGTAAGGCACATATGTCAACAACTCTAGAAATCTGCTAGTTTACTCCTCATCGATAATAGAGTCCATATTTAGCTCATAAAACTATTTTTCCTTGTCATCATAGTACATCTTCGATAGACACTGCTTCCTGAATAGTCTCTCGAATTCACTCCAAGTCAACTCCTCATAAATATCTCTAATGTTCTTTACATCTTCACACCAAATATTTGCTTTACCTTTAAGACTGAATGTAGATATCCTGGCCTTCATGTTCTCTAATTAATCGTGCAATCTAGAGAATTTATTCATTCCAATCAACAATGCTTTTGCATCATGTGATTTATTCATTTCCCCATCGAATGTAGGTGGCTTTTCTTTCTTGAACTCATCCAGAAAATATCCCCTATCACTCCTCCTTTAGGGATTATAACGATGATGACCATGATACCTTTCAGAACTAGAACAAGAATAGTACATGTGTCCATCACCCCTCCTTTCCGGAGTATCCAAGAACCTGACATCCCTGATCGTGTCATCTCTATCTGACCTGTGCCCACTATGGGGTCTACTTCCACATGCCCCATTAGTCATATCCTCCTATCCATAGTTGATCTGAAATGGTCCCTGTCTCTGCAATTTTGACAAACTCTAAAGAATTATTGCATTGACTTCTGCTTATTTCTCCTATGCCTGCATGATTTTGTCATTATCTGCTTTGCAAATCCTTATTTCCTCCTTCGAACTCCTCAATGTGTCTGCTAAGTCAGAAGTGTTCACAACACCACGCTACTCATCTGATTCATAGGGAGAATCTTTGTAGTCTACCATCTTGTTAGTCATATTTGATCTCTTCTTCCTGCAAGGTATATTATGTCAGTTAAACCAAATCATAAGCAAACTAGTGTACCTAAGTATAGCTCGAAGAGGATATCTCATCTGCAAGACCGACCATATTAGCGCAATGCGCACACACACACACACACACACACACACACACACACACACACACACATAAACATAATCATATCAACATATAAACATCTTTTCAACCATTATCCATTTATCAATGCATGACTATGCTGACCACATACCATGACTTCATGCACATCGACCATCGTCTAGTCAAAGTATGCATAACAACATATAAACACTGATACACATAATCGATGCACGACCGACATAAACACAACAAATACATTCAGCAACGACACCATCACCTTTCACACGACGACACGGCTAGAATCATGACCAATACCATGCATAAACAACAAGCACATAGATCACACGTACAAGGACCTATATGCAACCAACATGTAGATACGAAAACACATTCATCCAAGTGGAACAGAAACTAGACATCATGGCAAGGAGAACGGAACCATGCTATGATACTACTCTATAACACCCTCCTCCCACATCTACCCAAGTTACCGGGCAACCGGGGCAAACATGTGACGAAAAGTTACTATGATATGATTCAACTCCCTATATATCAGTTAAGGAAGTGGAACCTAACACAACCAACCTAACCTTCTGCACTTGCAACGAAACCCCCAGGAGCCATCCAACCCATCTTGGTGACCGGAGCCATCCAACCCATCCAAGTGACTAACCCTTGAGACAAAATGAAAATTTTCTGTATCAAAGCCTTAATCTCTCCCTTGACATGGGCATGCATGCAACTTAGAACCTCCAGTCGCTCCCACAACAAGGAATGCCTGTGACTAGGGACATTTCCAGGTAGTTCTGTGCCAACGACTCCAAATTAGTAGAAAGTTTTTTTACGATAAAAAAATTAAACACTAAAATTTTATCTAAAAATTAATTAAATTATTGTTATTTATCTCTTTGATATATTTGTTCAATAGTGAAAAGAAAACCAAGATGTGACTATAAGACATATGCAAGAATCAAAATTTTGTTTTTTCATTTTGAAAGAAAAAAAAAAATGAAGGTTTAAAATGCATATATGGGAAACATTTGAGAAAATATTTATTTATTTATTTTTAATTTTTATTATTATTATTTTTTAATTTTCTTTTATTGTATTTAATTTCTTTCAAATTTATATCAAAGTTTTAGTTGAAGTAATTTAAAAATGTTAACATATTTAAAAAAATAAACAATTTTAGATCATGGAATGTAACTCATTTGAAAATCACCTTGTTATGAAGTATTATGTAAAAACATGAGATTCAAACTTAAATCCTTTTGAGTGGCCAACCAAAAAATAATATTTTTTTAATCTATTTATTTATTATATTTTTAGAATGCAGTTTAATGGAAAAGGAAAAATCTAATATAAAAGAAATAAAATTGACAGGATTACATTTCATGTGGTTTGAATATATATATATATATATATATATTCAAAAATAAAAAATATAATTATCCACTATCTACTCATAGAATTTCAGTGCAAACTTCCACAATATTGATGGTTTTGTCTTAATTGCGAATTGTCCTAAATGGGTTTTGTCTTAATTGCCATTGTCTTAAATATAAAATTTTATATTAAAATATTTTTGTCTCAAAGTGTTTTTGTCTTAAATATAAAGTTTTGTATTAAAATATTTTGTCTCAAACTCCTTTTGTCTCAAATATAAATTTTTCTCTTAAACTATTTTTGTCTCAAACTGTTTTTGTCTAAAATATAAAGTTTTGTCTTAAAATATTTTTGTCTTAAATTGTTTTTGTCTTAAAATATTTTCGTCTCAAATTGCTTTTGTCTTAAATATAAAGTTTTGTCTCAAACTACTTTTGTCTTAAATTTTATATTTAAGACAATTCAATTGATAATAAATTTTAATATAAAATAACTAAAATAAAAAGTGACTTTTTAAGACAAAAGATTTCTTTTGTCTTAAACAAATGTCTTAAAATGCCCTTGATGTAGTAGTGTAATAAAACAATACACTGTCTGTGTATTTCTTACGCTCTGTCTCTACTAAAAAAAAATGCTCTGTTTCAAAACAATGCTCTGTTGTGCAAAACAATTCTGTTTTGTGTAAAAACTAAAACAAAATTACATTTTCCTCTAGGGCTTTCCACTTTATATATATGTCGCGCATATAATCAAAATTAAAACAAAAACTATAATGTATGGGGTCCGGTTTTTAAACATAACTGCGACCCTTTTAGAAATCTCGATCACCGATTGTTAATCGAACGCGATGACCGTCTTAACTTCATTGCATAAGTCCATCGGGTCTGAACTTATCAAAGCAAAATTAGTTCAAATGAAAAACTCCGATCTCCGATGGAGGATCGGACGCGATAAGCCATTTATGAAATCTTCCCTAAGAATGAATCGGGTCTGGACTTCAACATATAACAAACGGTCCATCAATTAATTAAATCTCTCATTTTGAATTGCGAAAATTAATTAAATCTCTAAATGATAAGGTTTACGTAGGATTTAATCTCCCTCAAGTAAACATATGTTTCTTTAGACTTAATCTCCATCAAGTTAAAAATGATCATTCCATCTAACATTCTACACAATTTTCTTTTTCAACGTTTTTAGAAAAGCTGTGTTTATCACACATACACAGCGTAAAGACAAATAAGGTCCATGCCTCACCACTCATCACACGCATAAAACCTGTGTGAAAGTCTTTGCAAACACGCACACAATAGAAGGTTGTCATCAAAATGTTTTGCTTTAAAAAAATAGCTACAGATAAACTGAATTATAACGAAGAGAACACTTCAAAAAAATATCGTATTGTATTAATTGATATGCACACCTCCCAAAGTAATTAGATTACTGTGATCATCTCGGATGAGACGGGCCATAAAATTCTCTTGAGTGAGGCAGAGAATATAAATAAAACTACGAGATCATTATATCCGCCCTAAGACATGAATGCTATACTCTCGTTATGTCCACCTTCCCTGAGTTTTAAATTTGTGTTCAATAGCATTAATGCCATGAATGATATTATAATTGGGGAAATAAGTGGATATGATATTTCTTGAGAAAAAAAAAGGTTGATATCATATTCAATTTCACACTAGATGGCTTGAGCAAATAACCTCATGATGTCCACAATTCCTTAGATTTAAATATTTAAATCTAACGGTGATAGAGATATATGCCCAATTGCATTTAACAGTGGTGAGCATATAAACCATAACCCGGGAAATATATGCCCAATCGCATTAATGAAGCTATAGCGCGGAAATAATGGTCGCCATACATCACTTGACGGCGCCAGCAAATAAGTTGATATCATATTCAATTTCACTTACCGTGTAATTACTCCCTAAGTTGATATCATATTCAATTTCACTTACCGGGTAATTACTCCCTTGGGATCCTCCCGTAGAAAACGAAAGAGCCGGGGTTTAAGTTAGGCTGGGTTGGCCTTAACAACGCCGAAGAAGCTCTCTGGTACCACACAAGAATGGCTCAGCGGACGGTAAAGCCTGATGACCTTAGATTTACACAGGACTCGATAGCTATCAAGTTTAGAAGCCCTTACAATCATCTTCGAGTCGACGACGCAGTTCAGCAAATTCAGGAGGGACTTCTTGCACCCAACAAGTTTCCCACGATGAACGTTGTAAAACGCAACGACATACTCTGGTGCTTTGACAACAGACGCCTTTGGGTATTCAGGAAATTTCGAGTCCAGCAAGTTACGGTGAACATTGTTGTCGCTGACTACACACAGCGATCCCAAATGTTTTTCAGAAGTTTGAATGCGGAACTGGAGCGAAAGTATTCCAGCAGACGTTTTTATCCTCCTGTTAGAGGGAAGCTAAGAAAGAACCCTAATCCTGGTGTTTCGTCCAAGATTTCTTCAAAAGGGACTTCCTCTAACCATGCTGCTGAGCTTTATACAGCGAGAAATAATTCCCCCTCTGTTGTGAAAGCTATTATTGGTCCCCAATCTATCTCGGCTGCTCCTGTTGCTACGCGTCAGGCGAGCAACTCTTCGTCAATTTCTCAGTTTGCTTCTTGTTTGGAGCAACAGTATTCCACTAGTAATTTTTATCCTAGTGTTAGAGGGAAGCTAAGAAATAACCCTATTCCTGGTGTTTCTTCCACGATTTCTTCAAAAGGGAGTTTCTCTAACCATGCTGCCCAGCTTTATACAGCCAGAAATACTTCGTCCTCTGTTGTGAAATCTATTTTGGGTCCCCACTCTATCTCGGCTGTACCAGCTGCTACGCGTCAGGTGAGCTATCCTTTATCGATTACTCGTCTCGGTTCTTCTTTGGAGCGACAATATTCCACCAGTCGTTGGTGTCCTCGTGTACTTATAGGGAAGCTAAGAAATAACCCTAACCCTAACCCTATTCCTGGCGTTTCGAAGAGAATTTATTCAAAAGGGAGGTCCTCGAATAATCATGCTGCCCGACTTTATACAGCGAGCAATACTATTCCTTATGTTGTGAAGTCTACTTTTGGTCCCCAATCTAGCACGGCTGTACCTGCTGCTACGCGTCAGGCCAGCGACCCTTCGTCGATTATTAATTTTGCTTCTTCTTCCAGGAATTCACGTGAATCTCAACCTGTTCCTGCTCGTTCCCGGGATCTAGACACTGCAGCAAATGTTGATTCTCAGATGCCGACTTTAGTCAGACACCTTACATTATAGATATCATTGCTACTGTCTTTTTTTTTCAGAGAGAAAAAAACGCTGAATATATTATAGATATAAACAGTACATATTCAAATATTCGAATTATCTCAAGCTGTGAGGATAACAGCGAGATTTCACCATCAGTTGTCCCCAAGTAAACTGTTCAGAGTAAACAGAGCAAATAGAGAGGGCATTCAGATTTAAGGGTCATGATCCAACCCATACAGATATAAACCACTTATGAAAAACAACCGCCAGAATGGGATTACAAAAGGAAGGAAATAGATAGTCCAGAGTTATCGATCATAGATTTACGATTTAGATAAAAGATGCTCCAGATCAATCAGAAAATGATAGAATTGCAGACCATAAAGATAATAAGGGTTAGCATATAAAAAACGGCCAATAGCAGTGATCAAAAAGGCATTGAAATGATAATATTGCACGCTCGCTTGTAAAAACTTCACGCCCGCTTGATGCATTCACCTGTATTTGGAATAAGTCCGTGCCGATGAGGACAGATGAAAGCCAGTGAAATGATGAAGTTATGATATAGCATGTGAACCTATCAGCCGGAAAACAGCATCAAAAACTTAATAAGCCCGCTCGCTTGATTATATCACGCTCGCCTGACACGCTCGCTTGCAATGACCAGTAGAAAAGACCCAGATATATCATAAAACAAAACCTTCCCCGATGATGTACATATGATCTGTCATATAATACTGAGCACATAAGAGAATCATCATCCATCCAGAAATAAAGGACCCGAGACAGAGGTATAAAAAAGGATTAAGGATGCTGAATGTGATACACCCCATCTTGAGCACCGGATAGAAAATGAGAGACAATAATAAGGCCAAAATCCATCATGAGACCCCTCTTTGACAAACGGTCCGCCCTAGTATTGTTTTCATGAAATATATATATGACAAATAGGGGGACTGTCCAGTGAATTCCAGAGCCGCCTGGTCCTATCAAGCCAACCTTGGAGTTGCGGGGTTTCGAAACGAGATTCGTTTGAAATCCAACCAATCACCAGTTTGGAATCTCCAAAAATGTTAGCCACCCTAATCTGAAGATCATAGGCAATATATAACGCCCCCATAATGCCATAATTTCAGCCTTATTATTTGATCCAGGACCACCATTCCATGAAATATGATATCGTTCATGTCCTGTGATCTTAATCCAAGCCCCGCAACCCGTAGTACCCTCAGAAGCAGCTCCATCTAAGTAGATTGCAGGAAGAGAAATATCATGAGGTCTAAGTCGCCGAGATCCATCTATCAACACTGTAGGAGTAGTGGGAGTCACGTCCATCCAGGATTTAATGGCAATAAAGATCTTTTGAGGATGGATCGGAATCTGATCAAAAATTTCCCTGTTTCTAGCCAACCATATCTCCCAAATAAAGTAAAAAGGGAGCGATCGATACTGACCACGCTGCTTATCCCACTCTGAAGCCGCCGACAAGAAATCAACCGGTATCCATCTAGGATCCATAAGAAAAGAGCTGAATAATCTCCATATATTAATAACTGAAGGACATGTAAAAAACAAATGAGATATAGATTCATCTTCAGCATAACAAAAAACACAGCATCCCGGACCATGATGACCCCGTTTCCTCAAATTATCCCATGTGAGGATACGACCCTTCCAGGTAAGCCAGCCGAAAATAATAATTTTAATTGGTATATTCCTTTTCCAAAAAGAGTTGAAGACGCATGGAAACGGCATCATATGAGAAAAAATATAAAATCTGTGGTATACATCTTTGACAATCAGTGTTGCATTTCTCAACGGCCCGTCCCATACAAGAAAATCACTCCCTGTTTCATAACTAAACCCTGCCTGTCGCAGCGAATCCCGAAAGCGGTTCCAATCATCAATCTCATCACCCTCCAGACCAAGTTGGACTGCCGTTTTGAAAATAGGCGCAGATTGTGACCACTGATGTATAATCTGATTATAGAATATGATCCCTCGATGAGAAAGCGCATGAATTAGATTTTGCGAGGGTCCGCCATCAGGGGGCAACAGAAGAAGAGTGGTAGCGCCAATAGGGATGAGACTACCGTCTCGAAAATTCCATCTTAGGTGTGGGGAGGGATGAGACTACCGTCTCGAAAATTCCATCTTAGGTGTGGGGATATAAGAGGAAAGATTTTCCTGAAACTGCGCCAGATAACAGATATAAAGCGAGGAAAGGAAAGCGTGTTGCAACTTATAGAAAGCAGGATTTTCCTGAAACTGCGCCAGATAACAGATATAAAGCGAGGAAAGGAAAGCGTGTTGCAACTTATAGAAAGCAGGATTTTCCTGAAACTGCGCCAGATAACAGACATAAAGCGAGGAAAGGAAAGCGTGTTGCAACTTATAGAAAGCAGGATGTTTTCCTGAAACTGCGCCAGATAACAGATATAAAGCGAGGAAAGGAAAGCGTGTTGCAACTTATAGAAAGCAGGATGTCCCCCTGTCATGGTAAAGTATGATGTAGAGTAGCCCAAGTATTTGCAAGAGGTGAAAAGATATGGAGGCCGTGGCACCAAAAGTTATCCCGGGTTTTATGATTTTGGAAAATTGTATTTTGTGACTTTTTCAAAATTTTGACAACATATATACCAGGCTGGTGCTGTAGTGGAGTTATTATAATTTTTTTGTTGTTGGATATTTATTAAGCTATTGGGCGAGTATCGATATTTCATGTGAAAGTGTTGCATGGACTCCTGTCACAAATTTAAAAAAAAAAATACCATTTAGTGTTCATTGAGTGTACAGTATAAGAACTCTAATATTATCAAAACTTTTATAAGAATATTGTTAATGTTATTATATTTGTACTTACATGCTTCTCTGGCACAGTATTAATTTTGTTAGGGTATATTTTATTTAGAAAATTACTTCAAAAATTTGCATTAATTTATTAATTATCGTACAATTATTAAATTCACTGTAATATTTTATTACAATAATAGTGTGATATTTTCATGTCTTAGTTTTACTGTAAAAATTGTGTACAGTTTATTGGAGGTCATAATGTTACATATACAATGTACAGTCATTGCATTCTGTGAGCTATATTAGTGGTTCCTTTCCTCACACCGCGTTCATTCTGTAAGCTATATTAGTGGTTTGGTTCCTTGCCCCCACACTGCGTTGCACTGGAAAAGCATTATCTTAGTTGAGGTGTCTGTTTTTTTAACAGTCGCTTGTTGTTGGCTTGGTTTGTTTGAATCTAGATAAAGCATAAATAGAAGAGATCCTGCGTTACTGTTATCAATATATGTGGGAGGGAAGGCTGTAAATAGATGGTATTGTCGGTCTTGTTTACTCGGTGTATGAATTATGTAGTATTAAATTTTTGTGATCTCATTTTCAGTAAATTTGTTATATATTTTTCATTTAGAATGTATTCAAAACTTTGAAAAATTGTAAAACACTCCATTACTATAAACTATCAATTTTATTATTTTAACAATAATTTTTCTAATTTCAAATAAAACTTCTAAAAATATATAGAATTCAGGAGGAAAAAAACAAAACAACTGGAATGAGTGACAAGGTTATTATGTATGTCTAAGTTGAAAATGGATGGAAGCTGTTAATTATCTTACAACATGCGAAGTGTAGTAAAATAGACGAGTAAATGATTTGATGTAGATACTGGACATTTTTATGTGATTACAAATCTATTATGTTACAACTCGCAAAGTTTTAATAAAATAGATGAGTCTTTTGGACATTTTTATGTGATTATAAATGAATAGTATATATTGGACATTTTTATGGGATTACAAATATATTATGTTACAACTTGCAAAGTTGTAATAAAATAGATGAGTCTTATTGGACATTTTTATGTGATTATAAATGCACAGTATATTCTGGCATTTTTATTTCATATCAAAATTAAAAAAAATTGTCATAGAAATAATCTTATTTCTATTTCGTACATATCTCATGATGGTCCTCGATAAAAGGTATATTTTCCAAAAAAACAAAATTTGTTATAATAAATTAAATACTCCATAACACTTGGAATATGTAAATTTCTATTGAAATACAAGAATATGTATTAAAATATATGAATGAGAATGACGTTACAAATGCGAGTGAGGGTTTGTTTATATATCTTAGGCTGGTACCTTTTCATGGAAGGTCATGTCCTATTTAGACATGCCTCTTCAATACTAATAACTAATTATTATTACAATTATCATCATTATTTATATTTGTATTATTTTCATATATTTTTTATTGATAGCATTGCCTTCCAACTCAAAAAACTTTGTTCTCAAAACAACTTATCACTGACTAGATGATCATCTTTTCTTTGTCTTTGTAATATATTCACATATTTATCCTTCGTTGATAGAAGATGATAGAATCATTGCAGTGATAAACAATATTGGATCTAACCATCTTAAATTAATCTTTTGTGGAATATTGCAATTACTAGAAACTTGTAATGAATTGTTATCATTATATTGAATTACAGTGAGCTCAACATTCTTGGGAGCATAAGTCTCTTGTTTCTCGTTGAGATATATCCTTTTATAATTGGATGGTGATAAAGAGTTTTTGTGATGTGATCTCTCAATTTGCTTGTGGTAATTTCATGGTTTATTGAAGGAATCTTATTTCTTTTAGGTACAAAAGTGGCTTGATTAATTGTGAAATCTTCGCTTGAATATTCCATTGCTTGAACTCCAACTTCTGAGTACATATTCACTTCAATTGGTTTATCCTTTTATTGAATTGTGATATTGATTAGATCGATATTTGTTTCCTTATGTTCAACTTGGATTGTTACGACTGAAAAATATATATATATATATATATAATTCTGGATTCATTGTTTTATATTGTCTCTAAAGAAAAAAGTAATATTGTATTGTATTTAAATATTGAATGGTGATAAGGAGTTTTTGTGATGATATCTCTCAATATTCTTGTGGTAATTTCGTGGTTTATTGAAGGAATCTTATTTCTTTTAGGTACAAAAGTTTCTTGATTAATTGTGAAATCTTCACTTGAAATTTCCATTTCTTGAACTACAACTTTTGAGTACATATTCACTTCAAATAGTGTATCCTCTTCTTGAATTGTGATATTAACTAAATCGATATTCGTTTTCTTATATTCAACTTGAATTGTTACCCCTAGAAATATTTTTCTGAATTCATTGTTTTTCTTCCTGAATTCACGTGAATCTCAACCTATTCTTGTTGGTACCCGGATCCAGACGTTGCAACAAATGTTGATTATTTGCTATCGACTTTATTCAGACACCTTACATTATAAATATCATTGCTATTGTTATGGTAAAGTATGATATAGATATCATTGCTATTGTTATGGCAAAGTACGATAAACGTATCATTTCTATTTTCATGGTAAAGTATGATGTAGAGTAGCCCATGTATTTGCAGGAGGTGAAAAGATATGGACACTGTGGCAATTTATCCCAGGTTTTACAATTTTGGAAAATTGTATTTTGTGACTTTTTCAAAATTTCGACAATATATACCAGGTTGGTGTTGTAGTCAAGTTCTTATAATTTTTTTGTTATTAGATATTTGTTAAGGGATTGGCAGAGTGTCTATATTTCATGTTAAAGGGTTGCATGGACTCCTTCACAAATAAAATAAAATAAAATACCATTTAGTGTTCATTGAGTGTGAGACTCTAATATTATCAAAACCTTAAACAAAATTTGTTGTTCTGGGACAATATTCTTTTTTTATTGTTGGTTTTATTTAGAAAAGTTTTGACAGTATAAACAACTTTAAAATTTTGCATTAATTTATTAATTCATTTTGTAATATTTTACAATAATAATCTGATATTTTCCTACATGTATTAGTTTTACTATAAAAATGGTCTACAGTTTAGGGCTACACTTTATTATATTATGGAGGTCATAATCTTACATATACAATGTAGAGTCATTGCATCATGTAAGCTATATCAGCGGTTCCTTATCTCACACCGCGTTCATTGCGTTATGTAAGCTATATCAGTGGTTCCTTACACCACACTGCATTCCACTAGAAAAGAGTTTTTGTTATTTTCTGTTTTACATGTATTCAATGCTTACAACTGCAGTAACACTCTCATCTTTGTTGAGGTGTTCGTTTTTATAATGGTGGCTTGATTTTGGCTTCATTTGTTTGAATCTAGAAAAAGGATTTTAATTGGCCCTCAGATAAATAGAAGAGATCTTAGGCTGTTGTTATCTATACATATAAGAGGGAAAACTGTAAATAGATGGTACATGGTATTGTAGGACTTATTCCCTCATGCATGAATTATGTAGTATGGAGGGTGTGCGAGTTTTTATGTCACTTATGAATGAAAGAAGTATAATGTTGGAATTTCTGAGTATTCCAAAACACATAGAAGAATAAAAAAATTCCTCAACTTTAAGATAGAGATTCAATTAAAATTTTCTTACTGGACAGAGATGACAAACTGAAACTATTTCATTAACATGAAAAGCTTTCACAAAATGTAGTTCTTCCTCTATCAGAGGGATTTACAAAATATGTGGAACTGCTTCACACGCAGTGTCTAACTATTTTTCTCTGTATCTCTCACAAGAAAAATGCACACACAGTGCTTACAAAAAACTCTATTTTTAACTTCATTGTGTTTTGTCTTCGGACACAGTTAAAAAAAACAATACACAGTCACTCTATTTTTTTACTTTCTGCCTTCGGGCATAATACAAAACATACTCGTGGTTTTTTTGTTTTAAAAAAAATACATAGTAAAAAAAATTACATACTGCCCTTTTTTTTTGTTTTTGGCTTTCAGGCATTTTAAAACTTTACATAGCAAAACTTAAAAAAAATTAAAACAACTTGACATATATATATATATATATATAAACTTAATAAGTTTATAATATACATATCTATATTAAAATAATATTCGTGCTTTAATTCAAAAGGCTTGTTAGAAAAATACAACGCGGCATTTGTTTTAAAATAAAACATTAAAATTTAAACCAAAGTCCAAAACATTGGTCGCAGACTTCAAGCTGGAAATTAAACTCCAATGTAAGATTTATCGCGTAACAATTTTCCCCTATGTCAGCAGGCTCTATTTTTGCGCGATCGGCCTGTGATTGCCTGGAGGTGGGACCCCCGGAATTCAAACCAAAACTTAAACTCTATTTCGTGGATTTTTTGCGTACCAAATGGGCTTCATGACATAAGCCTCATTTCTATGCGATAAAATTTGATTGGTTGCTTCTTTGACTTGGCCCATTTAAAAAATTTAACACGCGGTAAAACCTTTGGTTGGTGAGGTATTAAAGCTTATCGTTGTTGTGTTTAAGTGCAGGGATGGTGCACATTACTTGCAAGTGATGGCGTGAGTTCAATCACAATTCTGTATAGAGGTATGGCTACAGCGAATTTAAAATTCATAGTTTTAAATCAACAATTTAATGTTGGATGGCATGCAAACAAACAAACCAGGAAACAAAAAAAAACTCTGTCGCATCCTGTCCTTCTGGTTGGCAGTTGAAATTAATATTTCAACACTCCCCCTTAAATTTAACTATTAGATTTTCTACCATATCCAAACACTTCCTTAAATAATTAAAACTTTTCTGTCCCAATGGCTTTGTCAGAATGTCTGCAATGTTTCAAAATTATTTCACCATTGTTTACTAGCTTCCTGATGTAGTGAAACTTGGCATCAATGTGTTTTGTTCTTTTGTGAAACACGAAATTATTTGACAATGCTATAGCTGAGCTATTGTCATAATAAATTATTGTGCCCTTTACATGTTCCTGACATAAAATTCTCAACATTCTCATCATCCAAACTGTTTGACATGATGCTGTTGTAGCTACCACATACTCTGCTTCTGCTATAGATAAAACCACAATTGGCTGTTTTTTAGAATCCCATGAAATGGCCCCTGAACTCATATGAAAAACATAACCAAATGTACTTTTCTGGTCATCTATACTTCCAAGCCAATCACTGTCAATATATCCAATCAATTCAATTTTTTTTGAAGTGGTATATGGAATTGCATACCTTTTAGTTCCTTCCACATACCTCAGAATTCTTTTTGCTACTTGTCAATGTGCCTCCTTTGGCCTTTCCATAAATCTAGAAATTAAGCTCACAACATGCGTAATATCAGGCCTAGTTGTAGTCAAATATATGAGGCTGCCAACTATGCTTTTGTACAAACTAGAATCAAAATACTTGCTGCTGTCTTCTTTGCTGAGTTTCAATCTCATCACTGTGGGAGTAATCGCCGTCTTGCAACCCTGCATGTTAAATCTTTCCAAAATTTCATTTATATATTTAGCTTGAAAAATAAAAATTTTCATTTTCATTTTTCTCTACTTCTATTCCTAAGAATTATTTCAGCAATCCCATATCAGTCATCTCAAATTTATCTTTCATGAATGATTTAAAATTTTTAATGAGGTAAGCATGATTACCTGTAAATATCACATCATCAACATATAAAACAACAATCAGCATCTTACCATCTTTCTCCTTGATGTATAATGTGGGTTCTCCTTCAAATTTTTCAAACCTATTTTCCAGTAGATAGGCATCTATCCTACTGTACTATGCTCTTGGTGTTTTTTTTAGCTCAAAAAAAGTTTTCTTCAATCTGCAAACTTTGTTCTCTTGGCATTCTTTCTCATAGCGCAGTGGTTGTTCAACATAAAAATCTTCCATCAAAACTCCATTTAGGAATGCTGATTTCACATCCATTTGGTAAACTTTCCACTTATGTTGTGCTGCTATGGACAACACTGCTCTCACTGTTTCCATTGTTGCAACCGGTGCAAAAGTTTCTTCATAATCTCTACCATGCTATTGTTTATAGCTTTTGACAACAAGTCTGGCCTTGTGCCTTTCAATCTTACTTTCAGCATTGCATTTGGTCTTGTAGACCTATTTCACTCCAATGACTTTCTTACCTTTTGGGAGATCAACCAATTCCCATGTTGTATTCTTCTCTATTGCATTCATTTCTTCATCCATAGCATCTATCCATTTTTTATCTTTTATAGCTTCTTCAAAATGAATAGGATCATCAACATGACAATCTAATGCAAATAAAGAGTTCATACCTTCATTTGTTCCATGTTGCTCATAAATATCATTAAAATTTCTGAATCTGGTTCCTCTTTCATTTTATGTACTTGTGCTTGAAGAAGCACTCAAATTTGCTCCTTGTGGTGTGCTTGAAAAAACACTATCATTAATTCTCAAGGGTGTCCTCATTCCTACTTGTGGTGTCCCTTGTGCTTGTGTTGGTGGAGGTGGTGCTCCTAATGACAGAGGTATTTTAGCCATCTCATCCTCATTTTCATCATGAGATAGACAACTCTTCACATTCACTGTTTTCTCAATGCTTTCATCCCAAGTTTCTTCCTCAATGAACTGAACATCTCTGCTTATAACAAATTTCTTGGTGGATGGGTTATACAATCTATATGCCTTGGATTCTTTACTGTATTCAATAAAAATGCACTTCTCCCTCTTTCTGTCCAACTTCTTCTTTAGCTAATCCAGAATGTGTACATAAGCCAGACAACCAAAAACTCTCATGTGGGTGACACCTTGTTTTATGCCACTCTATGCTTCTTCCGGAACTCTGTTCATTACTGTTTTGGTTGGGCATCTATTCAAAATGTATGTTGCACAGTGTACAGCTTTAGCCCAATAATCATTTGGAATTTTTTTTCCCTTCATCATACTTCTTACCATGTCCATGATTGTTCTATTTTTCTTTTCAGCAACTCCATTTTGTTGCGGTGTGTAACTTGCTGTAAATTTCTTGTGTATGCCATTTTCTCTGCAAAAACGCAGAAATTATTTTGAGATATACTCAGCTCCCCTATCAGTGCTTAAAACTTTTATGCGCTGCCCATTTTAGTTCTCAACAAATGTCTTAAAGTGGTAGAATTTGTCAAACACTTCACTTTTATATTTCAAGAAATAAACCCAAGTTTTCCTCGTGTAATCATCAATAAAAGTCAGCATATAGTGGTTGCTTGCTAGTGATGGTGTTAGCGTTGGTCCACACAAATCTGAATGGACAATTTCTAAGGGTGCCTTTGCCCTTATGCTCTTTCCTGATGGAAATTTTTCTCTGTATTGTTTGCCCAAGATGCAGCGTTCACATAGGCTGTCTAGTTTCTCAATCAATGGTAATCCTTTTACCATTCTTTTCCTATGCAACAAATTTAGTCCTCCAAAGTTGAGATGTACAAATCTCAAATGCCATAACCAATTTTCATCTTTTGCTTCTCTTTGGAATGTCTCTTGTGTCACTGCTGCCATTTCATCTTCTTTATTCAAATCTGCTCCCGTCTTGAGAGGGAACATTTTGTTCCTTGTCATTTTCACTTGTGCAATGTATTGTTTTATTGGTGGTTTATCCATGATGGTGCATACATCATCTTCAAAGAAAACATTATACCCCTTTTGAATGAGATGTCCAATGATTAACAAATTACATTTCATACCTGGTACATAATATACATCAGATATGCTCTTCTTTTCTCCTTTCTTTGTCAAGTCACCTACTCTATCTTTTCCCATGATAGAGACATTATTATTTGTCCCCAATGTAACTTGAGACTTTACATTTTCATCTAACATGGAAAACATGGCAATGTTTCCAGTCATATGGTTACTACATCCTGAATCTAGAAACCATATATCCTCATTATTTTCCTCAGCCATATTACATGCTAAAAACAACTTATCTTGGTTGATATTTTCTTTTGTAAAATTAGCACTGACTCTATTATCCATGTCACTCTGTTTCTTCCTACATTCATTGGCATAATACCCATATTTCTTACAATAATGACATTGGACTTGAGATTTATCATATATTTGTTCATGTGCTTGATTTTTTCCATCTTGTTGGCTGCTGCCTTGGCCTTGGTTCTAATTTTGATTGCTGCCCCTTCCACTTGCAGGGTTGTTTCTTCCTCATCTGTTTTGGCTTCTGCGTCTTCCTTTTCCTCTTCCTTGACCTTTTTCTCTTCCAAAGGGCATTTGGGTATTGAAGGCATGCTCTAAAGATGAGTGTGCATTTCTACCCAATCTTTTTTCATGTGTCATCAGTGATGCATGAAGTTCATCAATTGAAAAATTTGAGAGATTTTTTGTCTCTTCAAGGGTTGTGACTATCACATCAAACCTTGAGGGTAAGCTCCTCAACACTTTCTCCACTATCTTTCTTTCTTCAAGTGTTTCTCCATGAGACCTTATCTGGTAACCAACCCAATCACATGTGTGAAGAATGAGTCTATGTTATCAGAGTCTTTCATACAGAGAGTTTCAAAGTCTCTCCTCAGCGATTGTAGTTTTGTTGTTTTCACCTTCTCCATACCTTGATAGGCAATCTGGATGGTATCCCATGCATCCTTGGAACTCTTAGCTGCTTCTATCTTTGGAAACACACTCTCATGCACTGCTTGATAGAGATAGAAAAGGGATTTTGAATCCTTCTTCCTATTTCTCTTCAACAAATTCTTCTCTGCCTGTGTTAAGGCATTAAAAGCATTTTCATCTACTAGTTATTCAAAACCATCTTCAACAAATTCCCATAAGTCTTGAGAGGCAAACAGGGCTCTCATGGTGATTGCCCAATAATCATAGTTCTTCCCAGTGAACTATGAGAGCTGAGTATTTCCAATACTCATGCTTGTGCTGGCTCCTGCCATGGCTAGCACACTGAATTATGCTTTTAAAATTGACTATGTTTTTAAACAAACTATGTCTCTGCTTGAGACACTTTTTCTTCAAAAAGACTTCTTTGCACTGCACTTTTTACAACAAAACAAAATTTTGTTTAAGTGCAGGGATGGTGCACCTTACTTGCAGGGGATGGTGTGAGTTCAATCACAATTATATACAAAGGTATGGCTACGGCCAATTTAAAATTCATAGTTTTAAATCAACAATTTAATTTTGGATGGCGTTCAAATAAACAAACCAAAAAACAAAAAAACTCTATCGCATCCTGTCTTTTTGGTTGGCAGCTGAAATTAATATTTCAACACTCCCCCTTAAATTCAACTGCTAGATTTTCTACCATACCCAAACACTTCCTTAACTAATTAAAACTTTTCTATGCCAATGGATTTGTTGAAATCTCTGCAAACTGCTCCTGTGTTCTGCAATGTTTCAAAAAATTTCACCATTGTTCAGTAGCTCCCTGATGTAGTGAAACTTGGCATCAATGTGTTTCGTTCTCTTATGAAACACGAAATTCTTTGACAATGCTATAGCCGAGCTATTGTCACAATAAATCACTGTGCCCTTTACCTGTTCCTGACATAAACTTCTCAACATTATCCTAATCTAAACTGCTTGACATGATGTTGTTGTAGCTGCCACATACTCTGCTTCTACTGTAGATAAAGCCACAATTGGCTGTTTTTTAGAAGCCCATGAAATGGCTCCTGAACTCATATGAAAAACATAACCATAAGTACTTTTCCAGTCATCTATACTTCCAGGCCAATCACTGTCAGTATATCTAATCAATTCAGAATTTTCTGAAGTGGTATATAGAATTCCATACCTTTTAGTTCCTTTCACATACCTCAGAATTCTTTTTGATACTTGTCAATGTGCCTCATTTGGCATTTCCATAAATCTTGAAATTAAGCTCACAGCATGCATAATATCAGGCCTAGTTGCAGTAAAATACATGAGGCTACCAACTATGCTCTTGTACAAACTAGAATCAAAATCATTGCTACTGTCTTCTTTGTTGAGTTTCAATCCCATCACTGTGGGAGTAATTTTTGTCTTGCAATCCTGCATGTTAAATCTTTCCAAAACTTCATTTACATATTTAGCGTGAGAAATAAAAAAATTATTTTCATTTTTCTCTACTTCTATTCCTAAGAAGTATTTCAGCAATCCCATATCAATCATCTCAAATTTATCCTTCATGATTGATTTAAAATTCTCAGTGAGGTAAGCATCATTACCTGTAAAGATCACATTATCAACATATAAAACAACAATCAACATCTTACCATCTTTCTCCTTGATGTATAATGTGGGTTCTCTTTCACATTTTTCAAACCCATTTCCCAGTAGATAGGCATCTATCCTACTGTACCATGCTCTTGGTGCTTGTTTCAACGCATAAAGAGATTTATTCAATCTGCAAACTTTGTTATCTTGGCATTTTCTCTCACAGCAGAGGTTGTTCAACATAAAACTCTTCCATCAAAACTCCATTTAAGAATGTTGATTTCACATCCATTTGGTAAACTTTCCACTTGTGTTGTGCTGCTATGGACAACACTTCTCTCACTATTTGCATTCTTGCAACCAGTGTAAAAGTTTCTTCATAATCTCTTCCATGCTGTTGCTTATAGCCTTTAACAACAAGTATGGCCTTGTGCCTTTTAATCTTACCTTCAACATTTCTTTTGGTCTTGTAGACCCATTTCACTCCAATGAATTCCTTACCTTTTGGGAGATCAACCAATTCCCATGTTTTATTCTTCTCTATTGCATTCATTTCTTCATCCATAGCATCTATCCATTTTTTATCTTTTATAGTTTCTTCAAAATGAATAGGATCATCAACATGAAAATATAATGAAAATAAAGAGTTCATACCTTCATTTGTTGCCTCTTGCTCATAAATATCATTCAAATTTCTGAATCTGGTTCCTCTTTCATTTGGTGTACTTGTGTTTGAAGAAGCATTCAAATCTGCTCTTTGTGGTGTGCTTGAAAAAGAACTATCATTACTTCTCAAGGGTGTCCTCATTCCTGCTTGTGGTGTCCCTTGTTGTGCTTGTGTTGGTGGAGGTGGTGCTCCTAATGACGGATGTATTTCAGCGATCTCATTATCATTATCATCATGAGACAGACAGATCTTCACATTCACTGTTTTCTCAATGCTTCCATCCCAAGCTTCTTCCTCAATGAATTGAACATCTCTGCTTATAACAAATTTCTTGGTGGATGGGTTATACAATCTATATGCCTTGGATTCTTCACTGTATCCAATAAAAATTCACTTCTCCCCCTTACTATCCAACTTCTTCCTTAGCTGATCCAGAATGTGTGCATAGGCCACACAACAAAAAACTCTCATGTGGGTGACACCTTGTTTTATGCCACTCTATGCTTCTTCTGGAACTCTGTTCATTACTGCTTTGGTTGGGCATATATTCAATATGTATGCTGCACAGTGTACAGCTTCAGCGCAATAATTATTTGGCAAACGTTTTGCCTTCAGCATACTTCTTACCATGTCCATGGTTGTTTTATTTTTCCTTTCAGCAACTCCATTTTGTTGCGGTGTGTACCTTTCTATAAATTGCTTGTGTATGCCATCTTCTTTGTAAAAACGCAGAAATTATTTTGAGATATACTCACCTCCTCTATCAGTTCTTAAAACTTTTATGTGCTGCCCACTTTGGTTCTCAACAAATGCCTTAAAGTGGCAGAATTTGTCAAACACTTCACTTTTATATTTCAAGAAATAAACCCAAGTTTTCCTTGTGTAATCATCAATAAATGTCAGCATATAGTGGTTGCTTGCTAGTGATGGTGTTTGCATTGGTCCACACAAATCTGAATGGACAATTTCTAAGGGTGCCTTTGCCCTTATGCTCTTTCCTGATGAAAATTTTTCTCGGTTTTCCTATGCAACAAATTTAGTCCTCAAAAGTTGAGATGTACAAATCTCAAATTCCATAACCAATTTTCATCTTTTGCTTCTATTTGGAATGTCTCTTTTGTCACTGCTGCCATTTCATCTCTTTTCTTCAAATCTGCTCTCATCTTGAGAGGGAACATTCTGTTCCTTGTCATCTTCACTTGTGCAATGTATTGTTTTCTTGGTGGTTTATCCATGATGGTGCATACATCATTTTCAAATAAAACATTTTATCCCTTTTGAATGAGCTGTCCAATGCTTAACAAACTACATTTCATCCCTGGTACATAATATACATCAGATATGCTCTTCTTTTCTCCTTTCTTTGTCAAGTCACCTACTCTACCTTTTCCCATGACAGAGACATTACTATCTGTCCCCAATGTAACTTGAGACTTTACATTTTCTTCTAACATGGAAAACATGGCAATGTTTCTAGTCATATGGTTACTACATCTTGAATCTAGAAACCATATATCGTTATTCTTTTCCTCAGCCATATTACATGCTAAAAAAAACTTATCTTGGCTGATATTTTCTTTTTTAAAATTAGCGTTGGGTATATTACCCATGTCACTCTGTTTCTAATTAAATTCATTGGCATAATGCCCATACTTATTACAGTAATGACATTGGACTTGAGATTTACCATACCTTTGTCCATGTGCTTGATTTTGTCCACCTTTCTCGCTGCTGCCTTGGCCTTGGTTTTGATTTTGATCGCTGCCCCTTCCACTTGCAGGGTTGTTTTTTCCTCCTCTGTTTTGGCTTCTGCCTCTTCCTTTTACTCTGTATTTTCCTCTGTCTTGACCTCTTTCTCTTCCAAAGGACATTTGGGTCTTGAAGGCATGCTCCAAAGATGAGTGTGCATTTCTACCCAATCTTTTTTCATGTGTCATCAGTGATGCATGAAGTTTATCAACTGAAAAATTTGAGAGATCTTTTGTCTCTTCAAGGTTTGTGACTATCACATCAAACCTTGAAGGTAAGCACCTCAACACTTTCTCCACTATCATTTTTTCTTCAAGTGTTTCTCCAGGAGACTTTATCTGGGTAACCAACCCAATCACATGTGTGAAGAATGAGTCTATGTTATCAGAGTATTTCATATAGAGAGTTTCAAAGTCTCTCATCGGCAATTGTAGTTTTGTTGTCTTCACCTTCTCCATACCTTGATAGGCAATCTGGAGGGTATCCCACGCATCCTTGGACCTCTTAGCTGCTGCTATCCTTGGAAACACACTCTCATGCAATCCTTGATAGAGATAGAAGAGGGATTTTGAGTCCTTCTTCCTATTGCTCTTCAACAAATTATTTTCTGCCTGTGTTAAGGCATTAAAAGCATTTTCATCTGTTGGTTCTTCAAGACCATCTTCAACAAGCTCCCATAAGTCTTGAGATGTAAACATGGCTCTCATGGTGATTGCCCAATAATCACAGTTCTTCCTATTGAACTATGAGAGTTGAGTATTTCCAATACTCATGCTTGTGCCGGCTCCTACCATGGCTAGCACACTGAACTATGCTTTGAAACTTGACTATGTTTTTAAACAAACTCTCTCTGCTTGAGACAAAATTTGTCTTCAAAAAGACTTCTCTATACTGCACTTTTTACAACAAAACAAAATTTTGTTTCTGAGAAATACCTTGAACTTTCGCTGAGCTTTCACTCTGCTGGAAAACTACTACAACAAACTCCTTCCTTCAACTTCTTTGACTATCCTTCAAAGAGCCTGGACTAGATCTCATACCATGTTGGAATTTCTGAGTATTCCAGAACACTAAGAGGAATAAAAAATTCTCCAACTTCAACACAGAGATTCAATTAAAATTTTCTTGCTGGACAAAGATGGAAAACTGAAATTATTTCATTAACGTGAAAAGCTTTCACAAAATTTAGTTCTTCCTCTATCAGAGGGATTTACAAAATATGTGGAACTGCTTCACACGCAGTGTCCAACTAATCTTCCTCTCAGTCTCTCACAAAAAAAATGCCCACATAGTGCTTACAAAAAACTCTGTTTTTAACTTCACTGTGTTTTGTCTTCAGACACAGTTAAAAAACACAATACATAGTCACTATATATTTTTACTTTCTGCCTTTGGGCATAATACAAAACATACTCTGTGTTTTTTTTGTTTTAAAAAAACATACATAGTAAAAAAAATTACATACTGCCCCTTTTTTTGTTTTTGGCTTTCAGGCCTTTTAAAACTTTACATAACAAAACTTTTAAAAAAATAAAACAACCTGACATATATATATATATATAAACTTAATAAGTTTATAATATACATATCTATATTAAAATAATATTTGTGCTTTAAGTCAAAAGGCTTGTCAGAAAAATAAAACGCAACATTTGTTTTAAAAGAAAACATTAAAATTTAAACCAAAATCCAAAACATTGGTCGCGGACTTCAAGCTGGATATATAACTCCAATGTAAGATTTATCACGTAACAATTTGCCCCTACGTCAGCAGGCTCCATTTATGCATGATCGGGATGTGATTGGCTGGAGGTGGGACCCCCATAATTCAAACCAAAACTTAAACTCTATTTCATGGATTTTTCGCGTACCAAATGGGCTTCATGATGTAAGCCTCATTTCTGTGCGATAAAATTTGATTTGTTGCTGCTTTGACTTGGCCCATTTAAAAAATTTAACGCGCGGTAAAAACTTTGGTTGGTGAGGTATTAAAGCTTGTTGTCGCTGTGTTTAAATGCAGGGATGGTGCACCTTACTTGCAGGGGATAACATGAGTTCAATCACAATTATGTACAAAGGTATGGCTACGACCAATTTAAAATTCATAGTTTTAAATCAAAAATTTAATGCTGGATGGTGTGCAAACAAACAAACCAGAAAACAAAAAAAAACTCTATTGCGTCCTGTCCTTTCGGTTGGCAGTTGAAATTATTTTTTCAACACATAAAAGGCTTGTTCCCAATTGGGTGATAGCAGGGTACGTGTAATTGTTCAATATTTTTTATTTTGTATTAATTTTTTGTGATATCATTTTGAATAAATTTATTATATATATTTTTAATTAGAATGTACTTAAAAGTTTGAAAAATAGTAAAACAATCCATTTTTATAAATTAAAATATCAATTTTATTATTTTAATAAAATACTTTTTTAATTTTAAATAAAATCTCTAAAAATATATACAACTCAGAAGGAAAAAAACAAAACAACACGAAACTATTATGTGTGACAAGGTTATTATGTGTGTTTAAGTTGAAAATGGATAGAGGTTGTAATAAAGTTGATGAGTCAATGATTTGAGGTAGATATTGGACATTTTTATGTGATTACAAATGCACTAGTACATTATGGTGTCTTTATTTCATATCAAAATTACAGAAAACTGCCATAGAAATAAGCTTAAACTTAAATTAAAAATTGTTGAAATCGAGAAATTGTAGATATTGTTATTTCGTAGAAATTTGTGCTAACACATATTTTGTTTCTCTGAATTTAATTAACACAACTTTACTTATATTTAAAAATATAAAATATACATAGCATATCTCACGATGGTGATGGTGTTCGATAAGAAGGTATATTACGACATTGTTGGAATATGTAAATATTACTTGTCTGTGGTTATGACTCTTTATGTAAGGAGTTTGTTCCTATATCATAGGAGCTAGCTAAATCTATAGATTCCTAGTTTGGTATGTGGTTGATATATTATCTCAACCACTTTATTGTGTGTCCAAGATAGTTTTCCTATCTTGAGATTATACTTCATGTGGCTAAACCCACGAAGTTGAGTTACACTTTTGTGAGAATCGGGGGCAAATTTTATTTTTTTTTCTCAACAATTCAGCTGAATTTTCGAAATTAGTTCGGACGAACTCATTCTTCCATTTACATTGACGATGTACTGAGGGTGTGGGCAAACAGATTTTTGGCCAGAGATTGGAAAACTAGCAACATAAGTTCGGCCGAACTATTAGTTCAGTGGAACTCTTAAAATAGTCCGGTTGAACTTTAGTTTATAAAGACACTAGCCCGGAGTTGTTAAGTGGTTTCGGGCCTATTTTGTTTCTATGTTTGCAGTGTGTTTCTGTGTCTGTTGTCTGCATCTACGTCTTGTTGTTTGGTCTCGACTCCTGCTATTTGGCCTCAGCTCTTGATGTTCGGATTTGCAGGTTGGCTCCGAATTTCGAATTTGTTTTTGGCTCTTGTTGTTCGGATTTGCAGGTTGGCTCTGAATTTCAAATTTGTTCTCGGCTTTTGTTGTTTGAATTTGTAGGTTGGCTTTGAATTTATGTTCATGTTTTTTTTTTATGTGCTACGAAAGTAAGATTTCATATGCGGTTAGTTGATATCTCAAAAACTGTGTATGCATTATCTTTGAGTTTTTATGTAATGACCTAGTTATTATCATGGATTTTTTTTTTCAGAAAGAAAAAAACTTTGGTTTATATTATGTACCAGTTCATATAGTCTTCAATCATAAATCATTACATATATCACTTTGATATAATATCTTTAATAAAATCCATTCTTTCCTTCCAGTATTACTTGCTGCCTCTTTGTACCATAAATTTTCTTACATATATCTTGTAGAAAAAACCAAAACAGTAACAGACTTGCTATATACGCTTAAATCACCCATAATCTATCGCATCAGAATTATAAAGGTAAGTGATTATATGCCTTTTTTGGTTTTTAAACTCATGTGGTGATCATTTTTTTAAAAACTTCTCAGATTATCCACATTGCTAGAAAACGAGTGTCAATGTTTCGAATCCCAACGGGGATCCATCATCGGGACAATCTTGAATGAAGAAATTGAGAAAAAGAATAAGACCATAAATATAAGTAGAATAAGCTTTCTAGAAAAGAGCTGACCAAAGTTTATAATTTTATATATTTATTAATTTATTTTATATATATATTATAATCCTAATTCAATAAAATTTTATTTTATCAGGGTTAATAATCTACGTTATAAGGTTCATTTAAAAGAATAACTAATCTAGAAAAGGAGACTCCTACAAGGATAAAGATCTAAACAAACTAATATAGTTTCTAATATATAATTTTCGAGCCTAGAAAATATTTAATAAGATAAAAGATTTACTAAAATTAAAAATTATTGAAGGTGAATTATTATTAGCTAATTAAAAAAAGGACTAAATAAAATATAAATATATAATTGAATTAAAAGGATATAATTAGTTATTATATCATTTTAATTTATTATATATCCAATTTTATTTAAAAAACTTTAATTTAATTCGTTATATATTTAATTCATTGTGTTTTGTTTTTAATAGAAGTCGTTGCACAGATCAGTAAAGACTAGAGGTACCAAATGTAAATGAGATAACACCGAAATATTCTCTTATCCAAGCTCTTTCCGTGGGTAGTAATGTGCATAAATAGCACCAATAGTGTGGCTTTAATTAACTACAATTACACTAAATAGCATCAAAATTGTATAACACCAAAACTATCCTTTGAAGAAATACAAACTTCATCTAAATTGCATCTTTGTATTTAGCCTAAAATTTTGTCCTTCTGTAATGAGCCGACATGACTTAGTGACTCAGTGAATGCGATAGTACAACGTATTCAATAGAAAAAAAATATCTACAAGGAAAAAATTTAGTTCAACTCCAGCTTATCTTTCATCCATTAAACATATATCAGCAACAATTCAAAGATCTTGTAAAAATAGTATACATAAATGTTAACTTGTTTTTCATCTAGTAAACATACATCAATAGCAATTCAATGATATTGTACAAGAAGTAGACATAAATAATAACCAACACTGAATGCTAATATGCATAAATACTACGAATCCAAATATTAGCCCACTTAAAAGTTGTAGTGCATCGGAAGAGACATACTATACAACCTTCCTAAATTGAAGGTCTCACTCTTTCATCATTAGTATAACCATTTGTCACTTGTCTAGACTTTTGTTGTTTCCTAACAAAAAAATTTGTTTTGATAATAGTTATAGATTTTTGTTAGGAAACAATAATTATAAATTCTTTTTGACAAGTATATTAATAATGAAGACTAAACCTAGCTACATTCTTCAACATCTAAGAGACACAATTGTATTACGATATTTTCCCTTCTTTCCAACTTACTCCATCCTTCTAGAAAAATCCTTTTTAATGAAGCATATATATCCATAGTGATCCACTGATGTTTGTTCACCAACAACTATTCCATTTCGATATTTGTTCACCAGCAACTATTCCATTTTGGACTTACATATTTGAAAACTATGCTCATTGAATTTATGCATCGATATCTTTAAACTACTTTAAACTATTTTATTTTACCATAGGAATCAAATCGATATATCTCCCATTTTAATGGGGTCTATCACATTTTGAGAAAAACACATTAGCCATAAAAGTTTCCCATTGAAACCAAAAGTAATTTGATACAAAACATAGGTTTTAACCTTATAAAATTAACTGTTTTGAATAGATTCTTAATAAAATGAAAAATATTCAATGTAAAACACATGCATTAATATATAATTTACTCGAGAAACCCAAAACGAGAAGATCATTTTTTTTTATTATTATATTAATCTTTAGACCAACACACACACACACACACACACACACACACACACACACACATATGTATGTATGTAAATATGTATATATCCCATGACAATTATAAACTACCAATCCATTACCTTGAATCAAATAAAACTTTAGTTCTTTAACTGAAACTGTAGAACCATGGGGTAAACTACCATGCACTAGAAAAATTCTAAAAGAAAAAACCACGTGATGAAAACCATCATAAAGGGAGAAATGTTTTGCCCCAAAACGTTTTTTTGGGGCACTACCCTTGAACACCTGTGTGTGGGGGATTTTCTGTCTCTATGAAACCCTAAAGTGGGGGTCCTTTCCTCCCATTTTGTTCCCACCACTAAGCTTAGAAAAATACATAGTTCATGGGGGTATTCACATAGATAATATAACACATACCAAACGTCCAATAATTCTCCTTAATATGACCATCAATGTTGCAATGGTTAGAATTATTTCTACTACCCTTGCATGGATGTGTAGTGGATATTTTATTCTTATCCTTCTCCCATTTCCGGTTCTTATTCCCCTCCTTCAAAGCTTCTTGGTGATATTTTTTCTTCAAACCACTTAAGTACCCTTTATTTTGGCCTATGGTTTCTAGATAATGTGCGTATAAACATGGCCCATACATTATCCTTAGCTTGGAGATAACCACTTGTTTTTTTAGATGGTTATATAGACCGCACATATACTTAAGGAGTACATTTGGGCTCTCGGGAAAGATATCCAACAATATGACCATATTTTTGAACTTAGTACACTCTTATACACCCTTATGTCTACGTAAAGTAGTGTGAGTGATTTCACGGGTTCTCTACACACTTCATAGGGTATAGTTGGGACAGGTAGTGTTAATTTCTACAAGTTCTATAGGTAGAGTTTTTAAAGGGCCAGGTAGCCTCTGGATCTCATCTTCTATGAAAGGTGACATATCCAGTAAATGCCCCTATAGTCAATATTTGGAATAGATATAAATAGAATTTCTTCATTTTAATATCCATAAACCACAACCACTTTAAGGAAAAATCGTGTACATGTGTCATTTCTCCCATAAAATGTTAAGAAAACTTTAAATCATGTGTCATTGGCTTTCTCCCATTAACTTTAAAGCATGTGTCATTTCTCAAGGCTTTCTCCCATTAATTCAAGGCAAATCCTGTGGTACAAGTGTCATTTCTCCCATAAATTCTTAGGAAATTTTTTTAAAGCATGTGTCATGTTGGCTTTCTCCCATTAAATTTAAAGCATGTTTTTAGTAAGTACATAAAATAATTTTGTAAACCATGTAAATGTCATTTCTCCCAAAAAATAAAGGCTTTCTCTCATTAATTCAAGGCAAACTTTAAGGCCTAAAAATTGAACCTAAAGTGGCTAAACTCTCATAGGATTTTGAACTTCCATAGGATTTTAGTCTATATGTTGAGTGTTAACTTCTACAAGTTCTAAAGGAAGAGTCTATAAAGGGCCAGGTAGCCTTTGGATATCATTTTTTCTCAAAGGTGACATATCCAGTAAATGCCCCTACAGTCAATCTCTGGAAAAAAAATAGAAGTTCTTCATTTTAATATCCATAAACCACTACCACTCTAAGGCAAACCTTGTACATGTGTAATTTCTCCCTTCTCCCATAAAATTTTAGGCAAACTTTAAGGCATGTGTCATTTCTATTTCCTTTCTCCCACAAACTAATAAAGGTGTGACTTTTGACATAACTAGTTGTTTTAGTAAGTGCACAAAGTAATTTTTCAAACCATGTAAATGTCATTTCTCCCACAAACTAAAGGCTTTGTCCCATTAATTCAAGGAAAAATTTAAGGCCTAAAAACTGAACCTAAAGTGGCTAAACTCTCATAGTATAGTATCCCCAAAATTGAAGGCTTTCCCCCATTAATTCAAGGAAAACTTTAAGGCCTAAAAATTGAACCTAAAGTGGCTGAACTTCCATAGAATTTTAGTTTGTTGGCTGAGTCTTAACTTCTACAAGTTCTAAATCAGTTTGTAAAGGGTTAGGTAGCCTCTGGATCTCATCCTTTCTTAAGACATTTTATTTCTAGATGTGATTTATGCCATAAATTTTAAGGCAAAATTTCATGAAAACCATGCATGAACCATGTATATGTGTCATAAATCTCCCTTAAACTCTAGGAAATGAAATATTTAACGTATCTCATTTCTATATGTGAAATCTACCATAAAGTTTAAGAAAAAGTTTAAGATAAAGCATGCACATGTCATTTATCTCATGCACATGTGTCATTTATCCCATGCATTTGCAATAAATGTCAATTTAATATATTTTTATTGAATTTGTTTTTTTTTTAGGGATAAAAAACCCACTAAATATCGTTGAAAAATAGAAATTATGAATAGATGTTTCTTACTATCCCAATCTAGGGAAAGCAATGATTACATATGTGCTTTCCAATATTACGACTAGCAAAGTTGTCCAAAGGAAAATGAATATACCAGGAAGAACAACAAACAACAAGGCATATTATATTGCATTGATATAAGGCTTGGGAACATCTATGGAGTATGGATCAAATGGAATTGTAGTTTTCACCAATTCTGTACTTGTGTGCAACTAGATGAATGGCATGTACCAATTTAAGAAGGAGAGGCTAAAATAACTACATGGACTAAAAAAAAATATTGTTAGTCAATTTCAATTTTTTAGTATAAGACATTGTACAAATATGAATAAGATGTCTACTGATCTATTGCATGGGGCAGTGCCAATTTAGGATTCATCTATCAAAGATGAATTAATAGATAAATTAGAATTATACAGGGCAATGCCAATGCAAGATTCGTCTCTTAAAGATGAATTAGTTTTGAGACGCTCTTCTTAAAAAATTCAAGATTCATCTCTCAAATATGAATTAGTTTTGAGATGCTCCTCTTCAAAAATTCAAGATCCGTCTCTCAAAGATGAATTAGTGTTGAGACACTCTCCTTCAAAATTTATTGATGGACATTGTAACGTATGTTGGATATGTGTGTGTTGTGTACTTATAAATGCGTCTTTTTTAATGACCATGTGTTTCTTTCAATTATATACCAAGTGTGCTTCCACCACACCATGTAAAGTGCAATTTGGCGAACTTCATATTTGAAACAAGTGGTGAACTTCACATTTTTATAAAATTAATATGCGAAGACTTCAACAATTTTTTGTTTAAATGGTGTCTCACGCTACTTTTTTAATGACCATGTGGTTTTTTCAATTTTATACCAAGTGTGCTCCCACCATGTAAAGCGCAATTTGGTGAACTTAACATTTTTATAATTTTTCTTGCTTAAATTGAGTTTCACACATCAATTAGTGCTTTGAAAGTTGTGTTTTACATAATTTGTGTACAATAAATTACATTCATTTTCTGAAATTTATTTTGAATTTATTTTAAATAGTAATTTAAAAAAATAATTGTAAATTTCCACTGTAGATATATATCATGGACGATGAATGACGAATATCAACAGAATCCCATATCGCTATGAGAGAGGGGGATCAGGGATCGAGGGATGTTCATGGTATTTAAATATAATCTTAAATCTCCATACATATACATACATGTGTGTGCATATGGAATTGACTTTTTATCAATTTTGTGAATTAAATTAGTTGTTAATAAGTTTATTTTTTTATTTTTTAGGAGCTAAGAGGAGAAGGGTGTCTACTCCATCAATGGAGCATGCCCATGGTTCACACAATTATGGTATGGTTCATGCAATTTAATCAATGAATATGTACATGTATTTATATGTATGAATGTATTTTTGAATTGATTATAAATTCATATTTGTTTATGAAGATTATCTCTCGTCTTGTGAGGTTGGTGGTGGTTCAGATTCCCTTAGAGGGCCATCAATAAATTCTTGCAGGTTGCATGAAGGTGGTGATATGTATTCCCCCAGAGGTCAATCAATGGATGGTCGTGTTGGTTCTCAACCAATCGGTGGTTGTGTTGGTTCTTAGCAGGGTTGTTCTAATTCTCAACAACCTCAGAGTGGGCAAGATGCTAGCCAACCACATCGAGGTGGCCATCAATTTGAATATTTTTTTCATTCAATTTGTACAAATTTGTTTACATGTGTTTTTTCTAATATAAAAAAATTTGTATATTGATGCAGAGGCTGAAAATGATCCAAATGTTGGTAAAAAAAGATTTAGGGCAAAACGCGTCATTCAAGAAGAAGGTTGTCCACCCACCACGACTTATCTGATCGAAATTTCTGATATACCTTGGGAAAGAAACATGTATAAATGCACCTTAGAAAGGTGTCAACATCTTCATGCAAAATTGTAGAGAGATCTCATGGCTTTGACTCTACCTGCTGAGAGTCGACAAAGCTTGGAAATAGTTACACACTCTTTAGGCGAACTAGTAGATGTGTACCGAAAGCTTGGGCCAACCACTGATAATTTTGTAGAAGTCATGAGAAAAATAAAGAAAACAGTGATGGGTCCCGATAAATGGGAGGTTTTTAAAGAAAGAGTTACAACAGTAATGGAAAATTCTATGTTTAATTTCAAAGAAGGGCCGAAAAGAAAGATGGTGAAGGTGTAATATTTCAAGCACCCTGATATAGCTCACTATTTGTATGATAGACACTTTGCGGCCTATGGAAGAATCCCATGGAACGACGAGGTTCCAATTTATTTTGCAAAATTATTTTATGCATAATTATTTTTTTAAATGAAACCCAATTACAATGACCTTCCCTCTGAATTTTTTAGTCCTGGGAAAGGTCGATTGTGTGACCGTAGGGGCGCTAGGCATGACGTTGAGTTGCCTCGTCCTGAGCCACCATTGGTTAGTCAACCTTTTCGTGTCGAAACTTTGCAGTTATAGATGGAAGCCACTTCTCAAATTAGTTGATAAGCAAGGGATGCCATCATCAACAATGTTCGCAGTGGATTAGGGAGAGTCGATGTTTGTTTGAATCGATAAAGAGCACGTGAGAATGCACGTGCTAATTTTGTGTATTATACAAATGAAGAGATTGACAACATGAGTGTTGAAGATCTCAAAACATATGCAAATAATTTTCGCAATGGTTGGCATGAGCTAATTTTTCATGAGGAAGAGGGCATGGGAACAATATGTGTTAATGGTTAGGTTTCAATTATTTTTAACACATGTACAATTTGTAATAAATACATATATACATACATTTATTTGTATACATTAATCTAACAAAAATGTATAATAATACGTTAACACCATTTGCAGTTGTCACGCTTGATGAATGAAGAAAATGCTAATATCACGTTCAGAGCCTTTGGTTCAAACAATCAAGATGGGTCTCACCATCAATAATACAATCAAGATGGTTCTCACCATCAAGATATGTTGAAAATGGTTTTTATAAATATGATGATAAAGAATTATTTTTTTTTATCTATTTATATATATCGAAACATGATGAGATATTTTTAAAATAATACTGTGCATACATGTACATGTACATATATAATAAATGTTTTAAATAACATTTTCATTCGTCTCGATGTTTGGATGCATGTATCTTCTTCTTCCTTTGGGAGATGTACCCTTTCTACTTGGGGAGATGTGCTTCTCTAGCAATCACAAGTATGGGACAATTTTTCACTTTAAATTTTATGTTTTTAAGTTATATATTCAGACCTCAAATAGTTCCATTAAAAACACATATCTATATCTTGAGTTATTTTAATTTTTGAATTAGGTTTTAGATTTTCCAGCACTCTTAGGAGATGTGCCAAATCCACTAGATATGTTTTTAAGTTATAAGTTATAAATTGAAGTTTAAAATTTTTATTATAAATTAAGATCTAAATATTTTGAGTTATTTTAAATTTTTTGAATTTTAGGTTTTTGGAGATTTTATTTTGGAGCCTCTCTTAGGAGATGTGCCAAGTCCACCAACAGAAGTATTCAATTTTTCATTTAAATATATGTTTTTAAGTTATAATTTATAAATTGAAATTTAAAAGTTTTATTATAAACTGAGATCTTGATCTTGAGTTATTTTATATTTTTAAATTTTTTGAATTTTAGGTTTCTATAGAAGATTTCTTTTCTCCACGGAATCTAGCGATGGAGATAGGAACATCCACACCATTTCAACCATTTGAACAAGTTGTCTAACCTTTTTTTTAATATTATTGAAAATAAGTTTATATATGCATTTTCATTTGAAAATTTTTAATATATATATATAATGTTCCTGTGGGGGAAGTTTTAGTGGACAAGCAACAAATGGAGAGGGAACCTCATGAGGTATTGCATGATTTTTTTTTTTTACATGAAATTCTATATATTCTCACTCAATTTTAAAACATCAAATTTTAATGTTTGTACACATTGTGTACAAGTTCCCCATGCTTCGCAGGATAGCTGGAGGATTGTGACTTTGCTGGGAGAGACACAACATCCATATGTATTTGATGGATGATGCACATGCATACGTGAACATTATATTTTCAATAGATTTATTCCTAAATTTACTTTTTTATATATAGTCTTTTCTAGATGCAGTCATATATAACTCGATACTTGATACTTGATACTTGTGAGATCTACAAATTTTGGACATATTTTATGTGAACTACATTTGGTACATATGAATGTGATATATAATGTTTTTAAAACTTAAGTTTTGTATGGTTGAACTACATTTGGCATGTGAAGTAATGTTACAGTGTTATATATAATTTGTTTTGTTTTTAAAACTCAAGTTTTGGATGGTTGAACTACATTTGGCATGTGATGTGAAGTAATGTTGTGTTATAATTTTTTTTTTTTTTAAGTGTTATGGTTGAACTACATTTTTCATGTGAAGTAATTTGTTACTTGATACTTGATACTTTTGATCTATAATGTTTTTGTTTTTAAAACTCAAGTTTTGGATGGTTGAACTACATCTGGCATGTGAAGTAATGTTGTGTTATAATTTGTTTTGTTTTTAAAACTTAAGTTTTGGATGGTTGAACTACATTTGGCATGTGAATTATTGTTGTGATCTATATTAATGTTTTGTTTTTAAAACTTAAGTTTTGGATGGTTGAACTGCATCTGGCATGTGAAGTAATGTTGTGTTATAATTTGTTTTGTTTTTAAAACTTAAGTTTTGGATGGTTGAACTACATTTGGCATGTGAATTATTGTTGTGATCTATATTAATGTTTTGTTTTTAAAACTTAAGTTTTGGATGGTTGAACTGCATTTGGCATGTGATATAATGATTTTGTGATCTATATTAATGTTTTGTTTTAGAACTACATTTGGCATGTGAAGTAATGTTGTGTGATAATTTGTTTTGTTTTTAAAACTTAAATTTTGGATGGTTGACCTACATTTTCCATGTGAAGTAATGTTGTGATCTACAATGTTTTGTTAAATTAAAACTTAAGTTTTGGATAGTTGGTCTACATTTGGCATGTGATATAATGTTAAATGTTTTTATTGGATAGTTGAACTACAATTGGCATGGCATGTGAAGTAATGTTGTGATCTATATAAAAAGTTTTTAAAACTCAAGTTTTGGATGGTTGAACTACATTTGGTAGGTGATAATGATATTATGTTTTTTTTTTAAATTTCAAGTTGTTGTTTTCCAAACAAACAAAAAATCACATGAATATATGTACATGTAGAAATGATTTTACACATGTTTGAATATATATGTTAAAACGATTGAAGTATAATACATATTGATGTGTGTGTGTGTGTGTGTGTGTGTGTGTGTGTGTGTGTGTGTAAACAATCATAATATCTTTAAATGTATTTATATATATATATATTCAAGACGTGGTAACATTTTTTAATAATGCATGTATTTAGTAACTACTTTCAAGCACTCTATCTCTAGAACATATATATTTAGTACATGCAACATTTTTCATCAATGTATGTATGTACTACTTGAATAGTTAATTGTATTCTAGAACATATATATCCAATAATTCAAGATGTTTATCACTGCATAGAGAAACTGATTAATAGTTAATTGCATTCTAGAATTATATATATATCCAATACATGCAACATTTTTCACTTCAATGCACATATAAAAGTCATTGTTAATTTCCTAGAACAAGCTCCTTCCCAATAGGTTAGAAACATTTTTCATCAATGCTATAGAAACTACTTTCATTAATTTCATTCTAGAACAAATATATCCATTATCAAACATTTTTTCATTATGGCTATTAAAAGCTAATGTATTTTAATTGACTTAGAATACACACACACACACACAGATATATATATATATATATATATATATATATATATATATATATATATCCAATACTTCTAGAACATATATATCCAATACTTGCAACATTTTTCATCAATGCAAATAGAAAGGCTACTTTCAGTGAATTGAATTCTAGAAAAAATATATATATATATATCCAATATATGCAACATCTTCCATCAATGCATGTATAGAAAAGCTACTTTCAGTTGATAATATTGTGCATGTACCAAAACAATGTACATGTCAAGACACTTGCAAAAATAACATAACAAGGCATCTCAATTTTTAGTTGAGTTCTGGAAGTTCTAAAACATGAATCCAAAGAGAAGAAATTGTTGGGCAGTTCAATCAAAAAAATTCCAATGGAATTCCATCTTCAATGATCCGTTCATAATCGGATTTTGACATTTTCCATTTTTTAATTTTTTCTTTTTTCTTTGATGGAACCTCTATCAACTTTATGCGTCTTCCACATAGCAAGTGACTATATTGACAAATTATGACATCAGGTTCATAGTCTTCATAGTAAACAAAATCCCCACTTTGATTATTTTGTCTGAAAAAATAACCTTTCAGTATAATAGATCCTCTTTCATATGGAAACCCGTGATCATTATAGTTTTCTAATAATTTCATTTTTTCATTTAGTGCAATGCATCAAATAATACTTCACATTTTCATCGTTTTCAGTAGGTTCAATTACAAAAAAAACATCACCTGCACAATAAAACAAACTTAACAAACTTATGTATTTAAATTTATTTCTATATCTCTATCATTTGAAAGCAATTCAAATGTTACCTTCAGAAACTCGATCACCATAAGATGATATTGTAGTCTCCTCTGATTGCATTTCTTCAAACATTGTAACGAACATTTTCCCCTTTGTATTTAGCTTTGTATGTTTCCAATATACATTTTTTTTTCACAAACGTCATTGGATTTTGTGTTGTCTATGCAAACATGACAAAAACAAGAATATTTTCTTTTATCCAATGCAAACACATTTGTGGATAACTTTGTTTTAATTGAATGCAATTTTTGAGTCCCTTTTATTGTTTCAACGTCATTTCCAATTGATCTATCTACATCTTCGATCCCAATATGCCAAAAAACCTATATATGGAAAATTCAAAGAAGAATGTAAATATGATATCAAAATACCATCAAAGATAATCATTGTGATAAATTTACACTGTTTAAAATTAGATATCTAATAAAAATTAAATTGAATGTACCTGCACACTTCCCTTGATCGGTTAGTCTCATGGCTTAGAGCAGCGATGCACCATTGAACAACTTCTTTAGTGTCCACAAGTCGGTTTGTAGAGGGGTTCATTTGATATCTTCGAAGTGCTCATTTTATGCATGCCCTTACATCGTAATTTTCCCCTTTTCCATGGTCAGTCTCAAAGAAATTCAACAATTTTTAATGCAGGGTTTTTTATGAAGACAACACAACCAAAAGAATGATCATGAAGATTTGAATTGACCTGCGCATCCATCTTACCATATCCAATGTTTATTGAATTTTATTCCATGACTTTTCAAGGATTCATAAATCTTTCCAAAATAGTGTTGTACAAAATATGTATCATGTGTACGATTGTCACTAATATAAAAGTGATATTCTTTAATAACATGTCTATTTTCACTGGTGCTTTCTATATGATCGACGTTTTGTTCAGCATGTCTATATAGAAAATGGATGAGCATGGAGACTTGGTCAGAATGACAGTATTCACTCTGAATTTCTTTTTGTGGAACAAATGTGCAATTTTCTGCAAAATCAATTACTGAAAAAATGGTCTCTGGTGGAAAAACTTAACGAATTTTTTTGAATTGCAAGTCTTGCCATAGAGCTCTATGGGAATGCTTGGTGTATTTATAAATTTCTGCCTCAAACTTTATCAAAAAATCCATCACAAAAATTTCTTCTTCTTGTAATTCAATTCTTTTAGCACTATTTGAACCTTGAATCGATGTATGGATATATTCATATCTCTTCCATTTCACTTTCATGTTGTACAATGATTGATCATTTATATTAGTACGATATTTGTTTTGAAATTTAGTCAAATTTCCACAATCATCACATTGTTTACCACCAACACATTTCTTTTCGTAAAGTAATTCATCGCTTTCTCTTTCACATAGAATTTGAGATATTAAATCATGGATAGTGGAAGGAAGAGGTGAATCTTTCCAAAATTTTCTACCAAAATTAAGGAATGTGTCATAATATAATTAAAATTCCACATGATACTGAGAACAACAAGTGTCATGTACGGTGATAGGTTTTACATACCATGATTTTTGTTGAACAAAAGCACTGATTGAGACATGAATTTCACGATTGTCTTCTTTTAACTTGTTGAACAACTCTATCTGAGTGGTTTCCAGGAAATTTTTTCATGTTCTTCGTACTGATTTCATGTTATTCTTCTTTGCATCACATCCCTTGCATTTGGCAAAACACGTGAATTATTCTTCCAATATTCATATATTGTATTTTTAACATTTTCTCCAAGTCTATCTTTGTATGGTTGTCTACAAATAGCTCTCCAACAAGTGAGTTCATCATTTACATCTATTTGCAACTGAAATTCCCGATGTTTGTGCAAATTTTTTCGTGAGGTTCCTAGTGCTCGTGCCATAGATTTTACCAAGTGATTCTCTTTAGTACTTGATGAAACCACTGCCATATGTATTTCTCTACGTACAACTGAAACATTTTTCTGTCTAGATCTTCTAATTGAATTTATAGCACTATTTATATTTTGTATCACATTTTCCTTCATTTTTTTGTCTTTTGTTGATTTTCGAATACCCAATAAAGTCGTAGCTTATTTTAATTTCCTTAATGATAGGATACCTTTCAACATTTGGGCTTGAACTGTCACATTTTCTTCTATGAAGTACATATCAAAAATGTGTTTAACACGATATCGTATAACATGTTCAGCTATTTTATCTCCATATGTGTGAGTGTCAACATTTTCTAACATCTCATCATCGACATTGATTTCATCTGTGCATATTCGAAAGAATAGTACATAATAATTTTAAATATTCAATAAATAACTAATTTAATAAATATGTATCATTTCAATAATATGTGCATGTGTTCAATATATATATATATATATATCTTGTGATTCAATTTCTTCACTTGAATTTCTTTCAACATTTTCACCATCTTCAATCATTGGTTCAATATCTCTTTCACTTTCTCTTTCAAAATTTTGTATCTCATCATCAATGTTTTAAGGAATATCTCTTTATGTTTACATTGCAAAATATTTTTCAAATTAGTTCATCAAATAAAAATCAAGCTTGAACACATTTTACACTAGGAAAATTTTAAATATCAAATTCATAATATTTACATTTACATACCTATTTTTAGAATCTATGCTTCTGTGATCCATATAAAATTGTAAAATCACTTTCGGTAATAATCACATATAATGGAACGTTGTCGACGCGTTTCGACGCATTTCAAACCAACCGCTGTGGTTCATCATCAGGACTAGGTGAGAGATCAGATCAAATCAATAAGCTTAAATAGATGTAGAGATGTTTAAACTAGCCGTTTTTTAACAGCTAGTTTGACTTTTTAATAATTTAAAATGTTTTTAATAAGTAACGGCTAGTTCCTCCTACTTTTAAACCAATTAATAAATTTATTCATTTAGTTAATAAATTATTAAACTTATTAGTTTTAATTATTTAGTAAACATATTAGTTATAAATTTTTTTTTTAAACTAAAGTGAGAGGTTAAAAAATAAGAAAAGAAAAAGAAAAAATAAATAAATAAATAAAAATAAATAAAAAATAAAAAATAAATATAAATATAAATAAAAATAAATAAATAAATATAAATATAAATATAAAATAAAAAATAAAAATAAATAAAAATAAAAATAATAAATCGAAATTGAATATAGCAAAATAAAAATAAATAAATAGAATAAAATAAAAATAAAAAGAGAAAAATAAATAAATAAAATAAAATATCAAACTTTTAAAAAATAAATAAACTAAATAAATAAAAATAAAATAAAATAATAAGTTTAATAATTTATTAACTAAATGAATAAATTTATTAATTGGTTTAAAAGAGTAGGAGGAACTAGCCGTTACTTATTAAAAACATTTTAAATTATTAAAAAGTCAAACTAGCCGTAAAAAAAACGGCTAGTTTAAACATCTCTACATCTATTTAAGCTTATTGATTTGATCTGATCTCTCACCTAGTCCTGATGATGAACCACACTGGTTGGTTCGAAACGCGTCGACAACGTTCCATTATATGTGATTATTACCGAAAGTGATTTTACAAATTTACATACCTACTTCAACTTCTAGTTGAGGTTGATTTTCCCTTTCAATATTTGAGAGTGCTTCTCTCTTTCTTTTGCGAGATTCTCTCCCATGTTCTCTATGTTCCTCAGGGTCTCTTGTTCGATCATATTTTCTTGCGCAATTCCTTTGATTTCCCATGATAATAGAGTATGAAGTTCAAAAAATTTCCTTCAAAAATTTAGACAAAAGCTCAATTAAAAAAAAAACATCACAAAAGATTTAATTTAAAAAGAAACTCATTTTAAAAATTTTGCAAAAAATGCATACTTCAATCCAAAACACTTACTTTAAAAAATTTGACAAAAAATTTCTTATAAAAATGAAACGAAGCTCAAAATATTTCCTTCAAAGTCCTGCAAATTTTTTTTATTTAAAAAGTCACACAAAAAATCATTATAAAATATTTACTTCAACCCAAAACACATACTCTAAAAAAATGTTACTTCAAAAAATATCTCCAAAAAATTTCCATTGAAAATTAATTCCAACTTCTTAAAAAATGCCACTTTAAAAAATACTTCAAAAAAGCCTCTAAAAAATATCACTTTAAAAAATACCTCCAAAAAATGTCCTTTGAATGTTAAGCTTAAAAAGAGTCATTTCGAAATTAAGTCAAAAAAATGTCTTTTGAAATTTAAGCCCAAAAACCTCTCAAAACAAAATACATCCAAAAAAATGTATTTTTAAAATTAAGCCCAAAACCTCTAAAAACAATGAAAATTAAGCCCAAAACTTCCAAAAACAAAATACTTTAAAACCAAAAAAAATGTCTTTTGGAAATTAAGCCCAAAAACCTCTAAAAACAAAATACATCCAAAAAAATGTCATTTTAAAACTAAGCCCAAAACTTCTAAAAACCAAAATACTTTAAAAAAAATCAACAAAAATTAAACCCAAAACTTCTAAAAACAAAACACCTTAAAAAAAATGAAAATTAAGCCCAAAACCTCTAAAAACAAAATAACTTAAAAAAAAATGAAGCCCAAAAAACATCCAAAAAATGTATCACATATCTCCAAGAAATGTTCTTTGAATGTACCTCCAAGAAAGTCCTTAAACCCAAAACAATCCTTTGCAAAAATTTCCTTTGAATGTACTTCCAAGAAAATTCCTTAAACCCAAAACAATCCTTTGCAAAAATGTCCTTTGAATGTACCTCCAAGAAAAGTCCTTAAACCCAAAAAAATCCTTTGCAAAAATTTCCTTTGAATGTACCTCCAAGAAAAGTCTTTAAATCCAAAACAATCCTTTGCAAAATCAAACCAAATGAAGAAATGTGCGAAATTATGCGAACATAATGAATGCTTTTACGTCAATTTATATTGTTGCGAAATGCTTTTTTTGGAGGGGCTTCATTGTATTTTTCGGCTAACAGAAAGTCAAATAAATTTTCGTCTGAACTTTTATAATAAATTCGATGAACTTTTGTGTTGTTAGACTTGACGAGCCGTCGACGCAAAAAATAATTCGGCCGAACTCTTTTACAAGTTCGGCTGAATTAACACGTCTGCAATTATGCAGATCCAAGATCTGAAAACATATCTTCAACTTTGGCCTGATTAAACTCCATGAAAAATTCTGAATTAACTGTCAGAACCAAGACAAGCATTTTCAGAATTCAATCTACATTGAGGAAATATAACTTTTATTTCATAAATATTTACTAATTTTAATTAATTTTGTAATAAAATGAGTGCAAACAATTTTTGAAGGTCATTATGATTGAGTGAAATCAATATTCTGTATCTTCCAAAATACACTGTAAAAAAAATTGGAAAAATTATGGTGCATTACATTGGTCCATCATCTATAATGGATAGTTTTTAGATTTTTAGTTTATAATTTATATGTTGAGAAATTTCGTGCGTCGCGAAACATATTCAAAATATGCAGTTTTTTCATATTGGATCAGTTCAAAAAATTCTAGTAATTATGATATGCATCAGTTGGTTTTGTAAATATAACGAAACCAAAGTAAACTCTGTCTAGATTGTTGTAACACATTTTGTTTCTAAAAAACACAAAGTTTCAAAGAATATTTTAGTGTGTATTAACATGACTTCTTATGAATCCTTTGATTATTAAAAAACACACACTCAAAGAAACGCTAAGTTGACATATTAAATGTGTATAAAAAAAAATCCAAAAAATAAGTAATAGAAAGCTAATAAAATTTCTGACAACTTTTATTTTTATCGCAAAATGAAATTCTAAACAGAAAAATTGTTTTGGCTTGCAGAAAGTTGAAGAACAGAAAAAAAATGAAATTTTGTTCTCAAAAAATGGCAAAAACTGTTACCAAACTTCACATTTTCACATGTATATATATGTAATCCTATTTGATTAATATCTAATATAGTGTGCATAATAAGATTTTATCTTGGTATCAGAGCCTGAATGGGCTTGGACCTCAGCCCCTCCTCGGCTGAGGGAAATAAAGAGTTCTATGAGTATTTTTTTTGTTTGTTCATCTTTTAGTCTGTGCGTCCAATTTATTTTCTTGCTGCTAAGTGGATGGAGATACGCGATGATGTAGAGAAGACTCACTGCTAGGATGCTACGATCAGTTTTTCAACCTGGGATTCGGCTACAAAAAGCTCTGTCCTCAACAGTGAAGAATAAATTTTATTTATACTCTATTCTTGTCAGAGATAGATATTGTGTGATATGCTGAGAACGAGATCTACGTAGTGGAGCTCGATTCTCTTGAGATCGCTTGACATCTTAGCAACAGAGATCGCATGGGAGCATGGTGTCTTTGTAAATGCAACATTTTTTTTTAATTAATAGAAGGCTGTTTTTTTTTAATTAATAGAAGCAAAACAGAACTGTGGGGTAGAGAGTAGCTCCTAGTGTTATGTGAGACCAAGCCTGGAGAGCTGGTGGTGAAGGCTCTAGAAGGCCGTGACAGAGATCACATGCCAGTGTGGTGTCTTCATGTGTGAGGCCGAGTAAGCCAAGGAGTATGGCGTATCATGTAGATCGTTGTGTATGTGTGATGCGAGGAGTAGCGAAGCGTCAAGGATGCAACCACTTGTTTTGAGGGTTGGAGCTAGTGTGTGTGGGAGGCGGTAACATTAGATTGTTATTACTCAATGACCTATATAACCTTTGTGTATCAGAAACCGAGATTCGAGCTCTAGTGTGCAGGCAAGTGTGAATCGGCCTATAAGCTTTGTGGAGTTGCAGACATGGTGGTGAATCTAGCATTTGCGGTATGTATTCGACTTGTAAAACGAATCCATCAAGAATCCATTCACGAATATTTTTTCATGCAAATGAGATCCAGTTTGCCTTCGATTCAGTTTCAGGGTTTTTATGCTGTAAACAAATTGCCATAGACTGATCTGGTGGTGAAAATGATTTCCTAGGCAATCCCAATGTCGTTGTTTCCATTGGTAATGGTGTGTCTATGTCAAGAATTAGCAGTGGGATTATCTGCTAGTGATGGCTGCAAGACATTCATTGTTCGAGTTGACGGTAAGGAAAAACCCACAGTCTCTCCCATGTTGGACCACTGGTACAGATCAAACGTTTCGAATGCACTCAAGGATGCCCTCGAAACAAAATCATGCACGGATATGGATGAAGCACGAGACCATTCATTGTTGCCTGTTTATAACTCAGTGTTGCATGGCTTCTCGGCAAGGCTAACGGAGGAGGAAGCCACTAAGATGTAAATGCTTCTATCTATTCGTCTCTCATTTCTGGAGTTGTTTGGAGTCGAGAGCGATGTTGCTCTAGAGCTCATGGTCGCCAACAAGACCATGGTGGAGCGCGTACTGCGAGGTTTGAGTTCCGAGCAGGTGAGGGTGATGCAGCCACAGTAGCTAAATGCATCGGGCGTTGTATCTGCAAATATTTCCAGGAAAGGAGTCAATGGCGCTGGGAACCTAGTACTGGAGGTGAATTTGATGGAAGTAATTCCATTTCGATGAAGGAAGTGTCCATTTTGTGGTGCTAGTGAGCACAGATTTTAACACCGGTTGAATGATTGTGCATTCAATGATGAGCAAGACCCCTGATATATGCACAAACTTTCGTCCAGACAAAGTGGAGTTGGAAACTCGGTGCGTTGTGTGTTGTTGTGTTAGTGAGCACAGACTTGGGCCCTTGTTGAATGATATGGTGTGGCTATTGAATTTTCCCAAGAGTTTCTCATGTTTGTGCTTAGGTTTGAGAATCCGACTAGTGGAAGAGGGACTAGTTTGAGAGTCACTTGTGCTGTTAGAGAAGCACATACCTTGACATTACTTTCGGGAGATTTGATGTTGGAGAGCTATGGACCGGTGCAGGATGAATGAAGTCGTGGAAAACCAATGTGAAGACCTGTTTTTGAATACATTACACAGTGAGCCGATAAAGGAAGCTCAAGTGTCTTGTTTATGCCCATGTGTGAGGGTGACAACGTTGGTGCTAGTGTAGATCGAAAAGTGTTGATATGCACAGTGGATGTTTGCCTGTGTTTTTTGCTGCACATCGAATCATTGATATTTTGAGTGCTCGGTTGTTGTATGGTGAGAGGGTGGACGAGGCCACTAAGAAGGGTTGAGTCCTCAAATGTTGGTTTTAATGCTCTGTCAGGAGAGGTGTTAGAGCGCTAGTAGCGTGGCGCAGTGGCAGCATGGCCATAGTCATTTTTTTGTGCCAGCTGAACCATTCTGCCTCACATTTTTTGAAGGTGCAGTAAGGCCTGCATCCTTCTATTGGCATTTTTTTTTGTTTCAATTTTTTTTAATTGATCGTTGGAACGAATCGGTGGTGGATTCACTTCCATGCTCGAGTTGAACAAGGCAGCTTCAGGTTGTAATATTTGTTGTTTTGTGGTGCGATCAAACTGTGGGCAGTTGAAAGAGCGAGTGCCAAGATGGTGCTTTATATGAGATAAAAGCCCTGTGATTTATATGTCATGATTGGATCCATTTATGTCACAAAGGGCACCTAGTGCCAGTGCTAGTTATGCTGGTTACTGGTGTTGTGAGTGTGAACTAGTGTAGAGAATAGGCTGATAGATTTTTGGGTCTTCTGCAGGTGTCACAGGAGGTGTGGGAGCATGCAAAGTTGTTAGGAGGCTTCCAGCTTCCTGTGTTTGGGATCGGCCTAGTTGAAGGTTGTGCGCACTTTCCTCACTGGTGCAATCACAACGTGTAGCACGTGAAGCAGCTTGCGGGCGCTATTTCGAGTGAAAGATTTAATGGGTTGGTTTGATTATATGATTCTCTTCCTTATCTTTGTATTTATAACCAGCCGATATAAATTCGGTTGTTTGTTTTAAATCACGATTGTTTGTACACGCTTGGGTAAATGATATTTTTATTTTGAAAGTATTTTTGAATTAAAATCAATTTACATATTGAGATTAGCCATCTCAATATGAAGTTATTTTGTTAGAATTGGCTACTCTAACAAATGACATGTGAAACGTGAAGTTCCAAGTCTTAATTGAAAAAGACAAATATGCCCAAGATATGAAGAAATGAAAAGAGGGTAAATAAGCAACAACAATTATTATGATGGACATAAATCAAGTTTGTGTGAGTTTTTTGTGAGTTTCTTGGAATATACTCTGGATGATGAGTCACACAGTTGAATAGTAAGCAAATCTAGGATGAGTTTTTTATAGTGGTGTTTGTAAAGTATGTAATTGGTAACTCCAAGGGTTGGAGTGTGTAATGTTAGCCTTGTAAGGCATATGTATCCCCGTGAAGTTCGTGGTAATCTCAAAACCACTTTGTAATTATAGGTTTGAGGTGAGCCAGAAACAACATGTGAGCCCTAGTGGCTACAGAGCCTTCGTGGCTAGAGTGCCCCAGTGCACACAAGAGCCTTCGTGCTCACATAGGAGCCTTTGTGCTCACAGCGGAGTAGGTGGTCTGTAGAAACACCTTACTCATAAGAGAAATTTAGTTTTTCACAGGTCTGAGTTTACCGAGCACAAAGCAGTCAATGCTTATTTGGGGGAGGATTTGCAGGTACATGTACATGTATGCAGTGATAATGGTTGACAAAACCATGTATGCAAAGGACATCCTGCGAGACTAGCGGTTGTAGCAGTTGGTACCCATGCATTCCGGTGGATGGTTGGTCTTTTATATGGACGTCAACATATCCTTTTCTTATTTTTTGACCACAACTATATTTTGTGAATCGATATCGACACAAATAGTCATTAAGGTGGTGTGTTTGAATATGTAATTCCTACTTATCTGCGGTTGTGACCCTCTATGTAAGGAGTTTGTTGGTGTGTGGTTGAGATATTTTCTCAACCACCTTATTGTGCGTACAAGATACTTTTCCTATCTTGAGACTATACTTCATGTATATATATGTAATCCTATTTGATTAATAGAATATAGTATGCATAATTAGATTTTATCTTTTGGAACGAAAAAATTTTGTTATAACAGATTAAATACTCTAAAATAATTGGAATATGTAGGACTTTATTCAAAATACAAGAATATGTATTAAAATATATGAATGAGAATGATGTTACAAATGCGAGTGAGAGCTTTTTTATATACCCTAGGTTGGTACCTCTTCATGGAAGGTCATGTCTCATTTAGACATGCCTCTTCAATACTAATAAATAATAATTATTACAATTATCATCATTATTTATATTTATATTATTTTCATATATATTTTATTGATAGCATTGCCTTCCTCAAAAAAAATTGTTCTCAAAGCTTATCAGTGACAAGATTGTCATGTGTTCTTTTTCTTTGTAATATATTCATGTCTTTTTTAATTCTTTGATTTGTCATCTTCATTGATACAAGATGATAGAATCATTGGAGTGATAAATAAAGTTGTCGAACTGAGAAGAGATATGACTATCCTAAATTAATCTTGTGTGGAATCTTGCGATTACTAAAAACTTGTGATGAATTGTTATCACTATATTGAATTATGGTGAAATCAACATTCTTGGGAACATAAGTCACCTGTTTCTGGTTGAGATATATCCTTTTATAATTTGGATGGTGATAAGAAGTTTTTTTGACCCGATCTCTCAATCTGTTTGTGGTAATTATGTGGTTTATAGAAGGAATCTTATTTCTTTTAGGTACAAAATTCGCTTGATTAATTGCGAAATATTCACTTGAAATTTCCATTGCTTGAACTGCATCTTCTGAGTACATATTCACTTCAACTGGTTTATCCTCTTCTTGAATTGTGATATTGACTAGAGCGTTATTCGTTCCATTATGTTCAACTTGAATTGTTACGAATGGAGATTTTGATACTTCAAATGTACTTGCTACTATGCATCAAAAGAATTAACCTTAATTTATTACTCATTTTGCTTCTTTTTCCATGGATTCAAGTGAATCTCAACCAGTTCCTTCTCATACCCGAGATCTAGATGCTGCAACAAATATTGATTCTTAGATGTCGACTTTAGTCATACACTTTACATTATAGATATCATTTCTATTGTTATGGTAAAATACAATATAGATATCATTTCTATTGTCATGGTAAAGTATGATGTAAAGTATCCCATTTATTTTCAAGAGGTGAAAAGATATGGAGACCGTGGCACCAAAATTTTTCCCAAGTTTTATGATTTTGGAAAACTGTATTTTGTGACTTTTTCAAAATTTTGACAATATATACCAAGTTGGTGTTGCAGTGGAGTTATTAATTTTTTTTTTATTATTATATATTTGTTAAGCAATTGGGTAGAGTACCTATATTTCATGTTAAATGGTTGCATAGACTCTCACATATTAAAAAAATACCATTCAGTGTTCATTGAGTGTGAGACTCTAATATTATCAAAACCTTTAAGAAAATTGTTGTTAAAGTTATTATATTTGTAATTATATACTTTAGCACATTATTATTTGTGCTATTTAGAAAAATTCTGAAAATATAAATAAATTTAAAAATTTGCATTAAATTATTAACTCATTTTACAACTATTAAATTCACTATAATATTTTATCACAGTAATAGTATGATATTTTCCTACATGTCTTAGTTCTACTGTAAAAATTGTCTATAGTCAGTTTATGGTATTATGGAGGTCATAATCTTACATATACAATGTACAGTGAGTACATTCTGTAAGCTATATTAGTGTTTTCTTTATGTAAAATTATTAGAGCACAAATATGGATCTAGTTGAAGAATAATTACACAAACTTGCCAAGTTGAAAAATAAAAACAATTAGAATTGAGAATTAAATTAATTCATCAATATTAGTTTTAGAATCAATACATAAAAGCAACTGAGTTAATCTTAGTTGTACATGCAATAACTATGGATAGTTAAAGATAATTGAAGCTAAGTGTGCTTTATGTTCTGTTAATGTGCACATGCACCACATGCAAGCACTAGAGTTAACTAACTAAGCCAAGTTCACATTGCATGTAAGCACTTGAGTTAACTATCTAAAGACAAGTGCACATTGCATGCAATATCTAGAGTTGAAATAAAGCTAATTAAGACTAACTATGTGCATGTAAAGCACTCGAGTTAGCTAGATAAAGACAAGTGCACATCGCATGCAGTATCTAGATTTGAACTAAATCTAATCTATGTGAATGTACACCAACACCCCCCCTTAAGCATAACTTAGGTGCGTGTGATGCAAAATGAATGAGTCCCAGCAACACAGCCATTTTATGTACCGATATACAATGCATGAAAAAAGGAAATAGGGAAAAACTAGTGGGAAGAAAATCCCCCCCTCAAAATATAATTCAAAAGCAGAGAAAAGACAATCGCTAGGCAGTCATCTTGTTCACCCTGAGACAATCTCATAGGAATCGAAACTTCTGCTCAATGAAAGTCTTGGTGAAGATATCAGTAGTCTACTCGGAACTAGGACAGTACTGAATATTGATGATCCCATCATGAATGAGTTCTCTAATGAACTGTGTGTGGATATCTATGTGTTTGGTCTGCTGCCGCTCCATTTTCTCTCTGCAAAAAATTTAGCGTATTTTGATTATCGCACCAAATGACAATTGGACGATGGAAATTGATCCCAAGCTCAGATAGGAAATGTTGTAGCCAAATGGCCTGAATAGTGGCATTGATTGATCCTCTATACTCGACTTTTGTTGATGATAAAGAAATGGCAGCCTGCTTCTTGCTTGACCAACAAATTGGGTCGGATCCCAATCTAAGTACAAAACTAGAGGTGGACTTGCAATCAATGTTGTCGCCAGCCCAATCTAAATCTATGAACCCAATGAGATCCAAAGAAAAATTTGATGCATAATGAATCCCATAGGTGATTGTCCCCTAGACATATCGAAGGATGTGCTTTGCAGCTTTCCAGTGTAACTCATGTGGCTCCTGCATGCATCTAGAAACTTCTCCTACGACATATGATATATTAGGATGGGAGTGAGGGAGATAAAGAAGACTTCACACAAGTTGGCAGTACATTGTGCAATCAACCAATGGTGTGTCTTTTTCATTCTCAAGCTTTATCCGTGATAAGAAATGTGTGGCTGTTGGCTTGTAGTAAATCATGTGAAATCGTGCCAAAAGATCTCTAGCATACTTTGGTTGAGAAATGGTAATGCCAAAACCACTCTGATTGATCTCTAGTCTAAGGAATAAATTTAACAACCCATGTCTGTCATAGAAAACCGCTTATGCAATGCAGTTTTAATCTCAGTAATGACAGAAGCTGAACTACCTGTTATCAAAATATCATCTATGTAGAGTACTATGCTCAACAAGGACTCAATTTTCTTCAAAAAAAGATACATTAGAATCGTATTTGAAACGTACAAAATTTTGAGATAAAAAATAGGAATCCATCTTTGCATACCATGCTCTAGGTGCCTGCTTGAAGCCATAGAGAGACTTCTTTAGTTTGCATACCAGGGATGAATTGTGCATGTATCCCTATGGCTGCTCCATGTATATTTCCTCCTCGAGATCACCAGAAGAAAGGCATTCTTCACATCTATATGATGCACCTCCCATCCTCTTATTGCTGCAATGGAGAGAGCTAGCCGAATGGAATCCATTTTTTCCACTGGAGAAAAATTCTCATCATAGTCAACACCATGTACCTATTGAAAACCTTTTGCTACCAACCGTGCCTTATATCGACTGACTTGGCCATTTGATACTTTCTTGGTTCTATAAACCGACTTTCACCTCACAAGTTTATGATTCGAAGGTAGCAGAACCAAATCCCAAGTCTGGTTCTCAATGAGAGATTTATATTCCTCATCCATTGTTTCTTCCCATTCAGGATGGCCATTTGCTTCTGCATAAGTTTGTGGATTAGATGCATGCATCATATAAGCATGCATGGGCATGCATGGCTCCGTAGATCCATAGAGTGCTTGTGGATATTCCTCAAACTAAGGTATAGAAGTAGGATCATCAAGGAGATCACTCATTCTACGCCATTTTTGTGTTGAAGATGGTCGAGAATCTTCCAAACTACATGAGGAAGTATGGTCTCTATGTTCAACAACTGGTGGTCCAACAGGTGTCACAAGAAAAGGCTCATCTTCATCAGAATTCTGAAATGAAGTTTCATTTGCATACTCATCAATGAGTGGTGATGGAAACTTTGTAAAAGGTTCGTCTTATGGTGCATGAAAAATATCTTCATCAAAATTTACACTCCTTTCAATAAATAGCTATTTAGTGTTGATATCAAATGATATGTACCCTTTGACTTCATCAGAATATCCAAAAAACATGCATGCTTTACTTTGAGGCTCCAAAGCCTTTCCCTTATCTATAGGAATGCAGGCCCATGCTAGAGATCCAGAAATGTGGAAATGGATGAATTCAGGTTGCATGCCAGTCCAAGCCTCAAAAGGTATTTTTCCAGTAACGGATTTATGAGGAGATATGTTTTGGATGTATGAGACACAATTGATATCTTCATCTCACAATTTTGATGAAAGAGATCTTGCATGCAACATGCAATTGGCCATCCCTTTCAAAGATCGATTCTTCCTTTCGGCCACCCCATTTTGCTCAGGAGTGTAAGGAACTGTATGCTACAACTGTATTCCTGCTTCATTAAAAAGATTCTTGATATCTTTGTTGACATATTCCATCCCATTATCTGTGCAGAGTATCTTGATGTGTTTTCTAGATTGATTTTCCTCATGCGCTTTAAAAATATTTATATGCTGAAAAACTACAGACTTGAGTTTCAAGAATTAAACCTAAGTGAATCTCTTATAATCATCTATAAATGACAACACATATATTACTTTTCTCATTGAAAGCACTGGAAATGGACCCATGAGATCACTATGTACAAGTTCCAAAGGTGAAGAAGCTCTCCATGTATGCCCCTTCTCGAACTTTTCTTGTGGATTCTTTCCAAGAGCACATCCATTACAAACACCATTTGAAAATTCAACGGTCGGAAATCCTTTGACCATCCCTTGCTTTCTAAGTTGTTGCATATATCTGAAATTCAAGTGTCAAAATATCTTGTGCCAAATCCTACTTTCTTCATTTTCATGCATAAGTAGCAAAATAGAATCTGATTAAGGAACAAAATTAGAAAATGTATACAGATAAGATTGATCATTTACCTTGCCAGATGCAATCTTCAAGTTGGTTTGCATGTCATAAATGCTCACGGAATCGAGGGATTCCACTTTCCTTCCGGTACATGTGTGTGTCATGTGATACACTGAAATAAGATTCACATAAAGCCTTGGAATATGCAAGACATTCTCAAAACTTCCATATTCGAATTGCACTCTCCCTTGTCTAATTGTTGCAACTACGAAATTGTCCCCCGTGAGAATAGGAGGTCCTGAGTATGCATGTAGAGAAGAAAATGATTCCTTTGAAAAAGACATATGATGTGAAGCTCCTGAACTGATGATCCATTCTTGCGGTGTAGAATGAAGAGAAATCAAAGCATGCCCATTACCCCTTGTTTTTGATGGTTTTTCATTTGCCTTCTTCTTGGCATTTTCGGGAATGTGATGACCAAGATTATTTTTCTGAAGAGTCTTTTCCATTAGATCAATAGTCTTTTGCATGCAAGAGTATTTAGGATGATAACCTCTATTAAAATAAGGACACTTGAAGTTTCCTTTCTTGCCCTTCTTACCCTTGGAGCTCGAAGAATCATATGGAGGTTTTGGATTTCCTCCCTTTCTTGGATCTAGACCTCTTGTCTTTCCTTTGCCTTTGTATTGCTGATTTGGTTTCATGTTGGACTTTCCTTTCTCATGCATGGCAAGTTCATGTGCATTTGGAGACTTTAATGAACCCATTTTTATGAGCTTATCATGCTCATGAATAAGAGACTCAATATTGGACATTTTCCATTTTTCTCCACTTGCAAGTCTAACCATATGAAATGTGGAAACGAAAACAACATATTCAAGGCCTAATCTAGACAAAATAGAAAGGATCAATTGACCTTCCTGTTTTGATTTATCGATCCCGCAATCATGTAGTTGTAGAAGCAATGATTTAAATTTCATAAAGAAATCTTGAATGTTCTGAAATCTATTTTGATCTAAGGAATTTAACTCATTTTCGAGAATATGAGCTCACATCTCATCCTACTTTCCAAATAAATTTTCCAAGATTGTCCAAACCTCATTTGGAGTGTTGCATGTTTCCACATGGAAACACAATGCTGGAGATATGGACAACAATAGAAGAACAAAATCCTCGTCCATCTTGTTGAAGTATTTGGATTTTTCAATGGCGGAATTGGGTTCAGCTTCCATATTAATAACTATCCAATACAAGCCTTTGTCTCTGAGGTGAAGCAAAATTTCTGGTTTCAATTGGAAGTAGTTATACGGAGTAAGAATCACTGAAGATGAGAGATCCATTACGGAAATTCTCCAATATTTTGATCTGCAAATCAAATCTTAGAACAATTTCCAATTCTATGCTCTTCAAACCTGCAAAAAATTGTTCATGTAACTTCTCCAAACCCTTGTAGCTTTGATACCATGTAAAATTATTAGAGCAAAAATATGGATCTAGTTGAAGAATAATTGCACAAACTTGCCAAGTTGAAAAAGAAAAACAATTAGAATTGAAAACGAAATTAATTCATCAATATTAGTTTTAGAATCAATACATAAAATAAATTGAGTTAAGCTTAGTTATACATGCAATAAATATGGATATTTAAAGCTAAGTGATCTAAGTGTGCTTTATGTTCTGCTAATGTGCACATGCACCACATGTAAGTACTAAAGTTAAATAACTAAGCCAAGTGCACATCACATATAAGAACTAGGATTAACTATCTAAAGACAAGTGCACATTGCATGCAATATCTAGAGTGAAACTAAAGCTAATTAAGGCTAACTATGTGCAAGTAAAGCACTTGAGTTAACTAGCTAAAGAAAAGTACACATCGAATGTAGAGTCTAGAATTGAACTAAATCTAATCTATGTGCATATACACCAACACTTTCCTCACACCGTATTAGTGATTCCTTTCCCCGGTTGTATTCAATGCTTCACGTGGTGATAAGAAAAGAAGTTTAGTTCTTCCATGCCTAAATCTGCATTAACACTCTTATCTTAGTTTTTTTTTAACAATGCCCTGTTTTTGGCTTCGTTTGTTTGAATCTAGATAATGGATTTTAATTGGAAAGTGTAATCGATCGATATTTTTGGTTATGTATTAAATTTTTGTGATGTCATTTTGAATAAATTTGTTATATATATTTTTAATTAAAATGTATTTACAATTTTGAAAAATTGTAAAACATTCAATTTCAATAAAGTAAACTATCCATTTTATTATTTTAACAATATTTTTTATAATTTCAAATAAAACTTTTAAAAATATATACAACTGAGAAGGAAAATAACAAAACAACACGAACCTATAAGAAAACAACAGGAATTTAGTATATGTCTGACAAGGTTACTATATGTGTCTAAGTTGAAAATGGATAGACGTTGTTAATTATCTTACAACGTGCAATGTTTTTCATAAAATAGATGAGGCAATGATTTGAGGTAGATATTGGAAATTTTTATGTGATTACAAATGTATTAGCACATTCTGGCTCTTTTATTTCATATTAAAATTAGAGGAAATTGCCATAGAAATAAGCTTAAACTTAAATTAAATATTTAGAAATTGAGAAATAGTATATATTTCTATTTTGTATAAATTTGTGCTAATTTAAGTAGGTATCTTTTCATGAAAGATCATGTTTCATTTAAACATGATTTTTCAGTACTAATTACTAATAACTAATTATTATTATAATTATCATCATTTTTTATATTTATATTATCTTTATATATTTTTTTTATTGATAGCATTGTCTTCGTCCTCAAAAAAAACCTTTATATTTATATTATCTTTATATATATTTTATATTTATAACGTAAATTCAGAGCCATGAACCACCGTTCTTTATATTTGTCTCCCATCTAGTGGCTGAAACATTGGGAAGAGGTAAAATTCCAGATCTAGGGTTTGATTGATGGCTCAGATTGGAGGAGGTATTCGTATGTCGGTACATTTATGTTCTGGATATTATGTTTTTTTTTTTTTTTTCGGAATTACTTCCTTTCATAAGTGTAATTTTTAATTATTTGTTTTCAGGTTCTTCTACGTTGTATTCCAATTACTAACATGTATTCCTTGATTTTGTTATGGTACTTGGGGCTTCGTACCATGGTTGCTGACACACTGCAATATCTGCCAAGGCTATTCTCAAACAAAGTTAGTCGGCGATTGTAAAGTTCAACAGTTATGGAATTATATATAGTTCACTTTGTCGCACGTAATTTTCGCAGCTAACTTTGTCTTTGTTGGTCTAGTGGAATTTATCGTAATCTCTTTGGAAGACCTAGGTGATTCTTTTATATATATATATTGTTTTTATTTTTTAGGAGTGTTAATGGGAGCCGGTAAGAAAAGAGAATATCATTCCAGGTAATCCCTCTTTCCTAAACCCTTCTCGTTTCCCTAGTTACTTCTTTCACTTTATCGCTTAGAAAGACTGCTCTAATGATTTTATATCTCTCGGTTTTTAATAGGTAAAGTTTCTCAGTTGCGGCCTTGGTGATTCATTGAAGGATTCGATGTCATATTTCCAAGTGCGGTCGAAATATTTTCCCAGTTAGGGTTTCGAGCTTAATTTGTCAAAAGATTCGATATTGAATACCATGTTAGTTATATACAGAAGAGTTCTTCAAGGTTGCAAACTTTTATATATATATATAATTTTGATGTTCCCAACCCAATTGGCCTACAACCATTTTTCTCATTGGAAGTTATACACAATATTAGTTGTCACACTCAGTTATTTCATTACATATATTTGTGTGTTTTATTATTTAAAAGACTAATGCTCATTATGGGTTTGAGACCCTAAAAAGAAAATTGTATTTACTTTATAGTTCTAGTCTGGTTCTTCACAAGTTGGTTTAAATTTAGGCACATGTTCGAATGCAATTATCTATTAAATAGATTCTATAATAAATTCCAATATTGATGCTAAGATAACAAGTCTCTGGATTTTGTTTTACTCAAGGTTTTTTTTGTCTTCAGATAAGTTGAATATTATTCTGGTAATTATGGGATGCTCAATAGAGGTGATGTATACCTTTACATACTTTTGTGCCTTTTTTTTTTAATTGGTAAAGTTCGATTCTAAAATATTTCCTAACCCATTATTCGTTTTCTGTTATTAGTGAATTTTACTACTTTTTGTGTGACTCCCCACGAGCGTTTGGTGATTTAGGGACCGATCGTGGATTGTTGACTATGTTTGGTTGGGCCAAAGATATAACCCAAATCTCAAGCAGAGTATTTCCTAATTTCTCTGTTACTATTTTTTCAGTAAATAGACAATAGTACAAATTCAGTAACAGACATAAATGATTTCCTATAGTCTATACAATAGATTTGAGCTCTGAAGACTTATCTAACACAAACACAGTCTGTATACTTTCTTGGAACCTTACATAGTTAAACACAGTCTAATTAAATGACCAACAATGATAAGAGAAACTTCTACAGTACTTATCTATTTCTCTTTTCTTTACATACTCAAGTTAGCCACAAAGTCATAAATTCTCCTATGGAAGAAACATATAATTTCTTTATAACCAGTATATAGAGACTTGCATAGAGACTTCAAAGAACTCATCACAATAGATACAAATAATATTATATTTTCTGGAATTCACAAATTAGAAATACTTATCTTTCTAAGTTCAAGTTGTCAAGAAATTTATAGAGGAGAAGAACACTCGTCCTAATCACATCTAATTCTCCCACGATCCTTTTCACTTTCTAGAAGAGTAGATGGATATGACCTAACAAGTTATGTTCACTCTGAGTACATCATTCATCTTAAAAACTTCTTGTTCAAGGTTTCTTATTTCTTTTCACTCTCTTCTTAGTTTTTTCAGGTTCTTCTCATACCCTCTTCTTCTCATACCAATTTTAAATAGAATTAAAATAGCTTTATACATTTAAATATATATAATTACTATGGTTTACCAAATAACTCGAGTAAAATTAAATTAAATATTTATTTTTATCTCAGGGGTATTAGACTATAATTCTAAATTCAAATTTTCACAAAATGAAGAAGTATTAATTCCTCAATTTGGTTTCGTGAAGTAACTTTCTTCCACCAAATGAACTTCATTTTCCACTACTTGCAAAGAGGGGAAAGCCCAATTGCCTTATGTTCTTGTCTATCTTTGAAGGTAATATATAGTTTCCAAACATGAAGTTTTGGATAGCCATTATTATTCTTTTATAATTACGTCGAAAGCGTTTTATTATGAGCTTTTTCTTCATGCTACTATTTTTCATATATTTTTCGTCTGCCACGTAATATGTAAACTCATTATTTTAAAAATATTTCTTTTAAGGACATGTAAACCTTCATGCAATGAACCGACTATTAGCAATGACCTGTATTCAATGAGAACAACTTTTTAAATTGGTCACATACGGTTTCATAAGTTACCATTTCCATCCATTCTCACATTCATCAATTTCATCAAAAGTGAAAATTGTGTGGACTATAAACAAATCGAAGAAAATTTGAGACTAAGTTGTATTTCTTAGCAAGTATAAAATTTAATGAATCAACATAGTCATAGAGGGATTGAACTTTTGTTGAGCTATAAAATCTTCATTCCTTTCGCTCTCCATTATAAAACTGCACAAGGACCTGTGTAATATCTGGCCCTTTCTCATGCTACATGCACAATGACATTGCCTTCTCTTGGTGTCATCTTTCCAGAGCAGCTTCTCTCTCATTCGCTTCCCTTGCAGCTCTTTCCATGGCCTCTTCCTATTCTTTGCATCTCTTCTCAGCTTCAACTACTTATCTTTCCAAGTGTTCGGCCTCTTCCTCCCTTTGTCGCTCTCTTTCTCTATAAACTTCAAGGGAAGCTTGATAGGAAGCATCATGTTCTTCTCTCAATCACCTATTATGTCTCCTCTCTTCGGCTGGGATCAATTGATACCAGCTTAGGGTATCGATCACCCTCCCAACCCTAACTAACTCTCTCATTCTTCTTCTATGCGGCCGGAGGTGCTGCTCTGCAACCTTTCTGCTGCCCATGGTCTGTCGACCTGCAACCTGGCTCATGGCTTGGACAGACTCGCCTTTTGGTTCTCTATGGTAGGTATAGTTACATAATTCTCTCCTCCTTGTGCTTGATAGGCTAAAAAGTTACCTTTCCGTCGCTTTCTTCTAGTGTTCTCGGTTTAATACAAATAAGCTTGACTGCTTACCTCTTTTCCGGTTGCAATATTTATTCACAAGATTCCTATTTCACTTGGGTTATTAACTGTGCAGTTTGGTTGTGGTCAGAGCTCCAGCTTTGGCTCGCGTTTTCCCCGTCCTTCGATGTTGACTTCCAGACTTCAGCTTCTTCATGTCCTCAGCCAATAAGTAGCTCTGTTTTTAAGTGATTTCCAGTTTTGGTTTGATTAATTGTTTACCCTAACAGTCAACTGTGAACTATGTCTTTTTTAACAATGCGTTATTTTGCGCTTGCACAAGGTTTCAACTTCAATATACTGTGGGCTTCATGAAAAAGGTAATATTTTCACAAACAAACCCTATGTGTCTTCCACAAGTCACTTTTCGTTTTCCTTTTTGTTTTACTGTTAGATTTGGTATGTTCCTGACACAACTGAGTTATGATTATATGCAGGTAATGCATGTTGCTCTTAACATTCAAATTTCCACGTCTCGCCATAGATTTGATACTTTCGACTTCATGATGTCGACCTTGTCTTTCCACTCAACAGGTACCTTGATTCTTCGAGTTGGGAATTTTAGTTCCAAAGAAAATTCATTCTCGCTCTGCTCTCTAGGGTTTATTGTATTTTCGTAGCTTGTCAGTTAATATGGCACTTACTGCCATTTGCTTCAAATTCCTCTATTAGGTTAAATTATTTTCGAGGGCTTCGCCCTAATTGAACTATTTTTATATCTATATAGTTCCTTGTATAATCATTGCTTCACCTGTTTGTATTACATTATCCGAGACTTTGGCCCAACCCAAAAAGGGTCGTTCTTGTGAGAGAAGAGTTAAATATTTTTACTGTGACACTTTTAATTTGAACCTTCTTATTGCAGTTCTTGGAAAGTTAAATAGTTATCCTGTTCAGTACATAATTCAATGTTAACGATGAGACCTCAGCTTTGATTATGTTTTCTCTTATGGTTTATAAATCAGTTATTCGCTTTTCATTTAGTAGTACTAGTTTTCAGATACCTCTGTGTATTTTATAGTAACCTTTATGATTATGTTCTACTTAATTTCCTTCTCGGCCTATATATGAATTTCACAGTTTTCAGTGAGATTTGTCTGTGTTAAATACATTAATTATTGAAGTTGTTTTCCTAGTCATAAACATCTACGTTGCTTCTATTTAAATAATATATGTATTCACTCTTCGGTCAGAAGTATTATAATTTCACAAAGAATTGATATCGTTTAATTTTAATTACCATTTTGATGTTGGTAGTATTGCTTTGCTTTAGTTTAATAATGAGTCTAAGGACTGGACCATCAAAAACTTTGAGTTACCTCTATAACTCGCTTTGTCTGAGTATATCATGGGATAGTGAAGGAAACAACCTATTTTGGTCCAGGGTTTCTATTTTGGATTTAAACTAACATTTTTCTACTAGCAGGTCCTGTAGTTGTCTATGGTTTATTTTCCTAGAGCTATTTTAAACATGTTCTTTCTTTATCTAAAGACAAATATTCTTCATCATCATTCTACTAATCTTTCCCCGATAAATGCACATTTATTTATATGTATTCTACCAGACTTAGCCTTCCTGATGTAGACCATAATGCTTATAAATAAGAGAAAATTAAGAAAACAAGTATTTCTTCTGTAATAAAAACATCATTTCCTTTATTTTAAAATTTATCTATGTCTAAACAGAATCTGTCTAAAACAGTGTTTCTAGTTCTTACTTTTCCAGCAGTCTGTCTGCTTATCTCACTTCAGAAATTGTTGATGATGTCCTCCCTACCATGAGAGAGGCTATTACGTCCTCATCTCCCCCCGTTCTCCCCACCTAAGTAGATTTGTTTAGCAGTAATCCTAGGAGAGACCTCAGGACCACCATTCCAGTACTCTTTCTTTTCCCGGATTCAGGGATGCTGAATTTTCCACTGGTCACCACCATCTCTAGAATTAACTCTCTCCCTTTTCTATCAGACTGTCTTTGTTTTCAGTTACAAAACCCCTTTTCCTCACTAGAATGCATCCTTTATCCCAAGAGAAAAGGTAATTGTTTTAACTGCTTTTGCCCAACTACTTTCAGATCTTGGAATACTTATCATAAGTCTTTTTATGGAATCCCATTCCATAATTAGTTTTATTTCAAAACATAAATAATCATGTTCATTTCATTTAATCACATTTAAGGAAAATAAATGTTTGACCTTCTTTTAAACAAATTAACAAAATGGTTTGAATTTAATCCACATGAAATGAACTTTAAAACTTATAAATATTTTGGAATTTTAATGGAAGTCAAATTTGGACTCTCAATTCTCCAAGTTTTACACACACTCGATAACACGAAATTAGTTTTATGGATTGGTTTAGCAAAATTAATAAATAATACTCGCATATTTTTCAAATAGAGTTTTGATTTATACCTTTCTCTTAAAGAATATAGGATACCACATTTTTTTTCAAATAATTTTGAGAAAAAAAACGTTTCTCAAGATTTAACTCTTTTTTATCATATTTATTAAATTACAATTCAAATAATAAAAATTTGAAATACAACCTTTGAATATTTTAATCCACATTCTTAATTTTTTTTTTTTTTTCATAGTGGTTCACGTTCCTATGTGCCCGCACACATGTACTAGCTACATCCACAGTCTTAATGAATCGCAGTAAATCCTCCCGAAGAGATCTACTTTCGGCCTAAGTATGGGGAGGGAGCTAGGCCGCGGGGCTAGCCCCCTTTTGATCACAGCTGACCTCTCAATCTCGAGTACTTCAGCCCAGAGGACTCAACCAATTGAACTGTCTGTTACCCTAATCTCATTCCTAATTTATTATAAATTAAAAAATACAATTTCAATTATAATATATATATATATATATATATATATATATATATATATATATATATATATATATATATATATATATATATATATATACTCTTTTATTTTAATTTTTTCGTTACTTTGATTTACACAAATTCAAAGTGGTTCATATTTTATTTTAAGTTTTTTTTGTTAGTATACCGCTTTGAATTTGTGTAAATCAAAGTAACGAAAAAATTAAACGAAAAGAGTATATATATATATATAATCAAATTTAATATGGAATTTTATTACAAATAAATTTGTTGTCGATTTTTTATCGAAATTCAAGGTAGTCAAACTCGTTCGAAATCGAACCAAGCGACATAGGCTGCAACAAGCACATGTCAGGTTTAGGAAAGCTCGGGGATATTCCTCTTTCTTACAGCTTTTTCTTTCTAACTTTTTGGGAGAATTACAAGCAGTTGTCAGAAGACGGTGGCAATTCCCATGAAGCAACGATGGTGACGAGCCACATTCATGATGTTTCCACCTTTTTCCAAGCATGCTTTTTGTGCAAACACCGTTACGAGGCCAACACATATATTTACATGTGAAGGAAAATATTTTTTCTATGATTATTTTCTTGATATTTAAGATGTGAAATAAGATACATTATTTTGACAAGTTACCAAATATATTATGGTAGAGTTTATATACATAAGTATTAACATATTCAATACCATTATATTTCCCCTCCTCGTATGGTTTCGCTGGTAAGAGGTCTGCAAAGAACTTGAGTATAATGTTCTTGAACTGTACTATTTGGAATATGGTTGTACTAGTATAGAATTGGAATTCGTTATCATATATGTCTTCTCAATTTCTCAGCATCGAAATATAGTATTAACTTTTAAAGCTAACTAATGCATATTTAATTAAAGCCTTAGTATTAAAAACACAAGGGAGGCAGTCAAACAATTGCACTGATTTACCTTTAGAGGTTTGAATTTTTCCATTAATTCTCAATGTTTTTCATATTTTAAAAGTTGTAAGCCCTCTGAAAAGGTATTGTAATTTTTTTTTCATTATTTTGATCTAAAAAAGGTGGGGAGAATATCAGGCGCAACTGCAAGGAAAATGCGGAAACTATGGCTCAGGATTTATTAAGGAAAGGGAAAGGGAGTGCCTTTGGTAGAATTCTGGCTCAAGGTCAAAATAAGGTTCATCAACCAAAATATCTTATTATATAACACTATCTTATATTGTAAAAATTTTGAGGGATTAGGATTTCCATTCCTCAGGGTATTGTTCATAGATTCGGCATCTGCCACGTAATATGTAAACTCATTATTTTAAAAATATTTCTTTTCAAAGCATGTGAATATCATAAACTTGGTTAACATGACAATGCTATGAAAACCACAAGTGTTCCTCTCATGACATTCCATCTCACTAGGTTTGGTATCATACTTTGTTACATGTTTTCACCCATTTCCATCTCTTTTCATCTAATATTGTTTTCAACCATTTTCCATTAATTTCACACATCCTCAGAATTACTTGAAGGTAAAATCCTTTGATTAGAAAACAATATGGTGAGCTACAGGATTCAATGCAAAAGGGTTTTCCATGTTATGAAAAGCAAGGGTGTTGGGAGACCATGTCACAAATATTACAAGTAGTTAGTATTTTCCTTTTCAAATCTATGTATATGTAGGTGCCTGATATTAGTGATTCTATGAAGCATATTTTTGTATTAGGGGGTCCTACAAATGTGTTTTTTTATGTTTTTTGTGTTTTTTTCTTCAAGGGTTGAAAAACCCCAAACACCAGGAAAAACAACTTGGATGGTTTGAAAATCCAACAAAATGTCGTCTTAAAGGTGGGAGATGGCTAATCCTGACAATAAATCATCGTTCTTTTCAATGAAGTGGGCAGTCGAAACATATTTAAGACAATAGCTTCTTATAACTCACTAATTGAAAACTATTAATGTCATTATTGTATGAATTTTTAACGTATTTTAACATTTAACAGTCAATGTCTCTAGATCCTCTTAAAAAATGGTATTTTAAAGGGCATATGGACAATTTATAATATATATAAAAGTTTTTTCTTAAAAATAATCTAGATAGTATATTCAAAATGCTCTCATTTTTTGTTTGTGCTCCTAAATAAATCTCTCATGGAATGTGTTTCACTACCTGTGGGCTTGAAATTTCCATTAATATTAAGAGAACGGAAAAATTGTTGTTTGGGTGTTGAGAAAATTTGAAAAGCAGTGTTTTTCATTATGTGTGGCCTAGAAAGTCTCATTAATCTTCAGAAACATGGAAACATTGCTTGGGAACTTCAAAAATATCAAAAGTAGTGATTTTCATCATTACTCGATTTGAACATTTCATTAATATTCAAAAAATGCACAAAATTAATTGGGCATTTGAGAAAATATAAGGGGGAAATGTTTATTGTTTTCTATAGGCTTGAAATTTTTATTTTGTTGATAGTTTTGTGTGAAAACCTTCCATGGATAAATTTTGAAACAACATTGGTGTTGATTTTCACCTTGTAATTCCATACAATTCCATGTATTGTCCAAAACACTTGGTTTTTTCTCGTGTGCTCGATATTGACATGGTATACTATTCTATGTGAAAAGATGGACACCCCAACGTGCAAGCTCCTTTTGGGAAGTTTTTGAGTCCCATGTCTCACATTAAGAGGCATCTAAGGTTAAACTTTGAGTTGGGTATTTTATGCTTTGGATTTATTGAGGCATATAACGTTAAGCTTTGAGTTGGGTATTTTATGGTTTGGTTGTATTGTTGAGCTTTACTACTCATGAGATCTTGATCTTTCAATGGCTTCTAGGTCCTCAGAAGACATTGGTTTGCCTATGCTAGAGAGTATAATGTTTAGGGCAGACCCTTTTCCTGGAATATTTCCAAAAAAAGAAGATGATATGGACTATTTTAATGTGAAACCATTCCCTATACAGGAACTACTTATGGATTAAATCTCTTAATTTCTTATATGTGAAGCTTTTAACTTTACCAAATGTTGTGTTGAAAGTGCCCGAATATAATAATATTTCGACTATAGTGTTTAGGTATTTTTTAGGCAAGAGCATGCCATACTTTTCATATTTGAAACATATTCAAGATTTTGCTGATGAAAACTGTTGGATCCATAATTTGCATATTTGAAACTTATTCAAGCTTTAGTGGATGAAAATTGTTGGATCTAGATCCAAGGAATGGAGTCATGGACATTCTTTCATATAGATATTTGAAGTTTGTACCACATTCTTGGATTTCATGAATATGTAGAATGTGAAAAGAGCTAGATCTGAGTTTTAAGCAATTGATGGTTACATGAAGTCATGGACATTCTTTCATAAATATATTTGAAGTATGTACCAGATTCATGGATTTCATGAATATGTAGAATGTGAAAAGAGCTAGATTGAGTTTTAGGGAATTGGTTGAAATTTTTGAGCCTGGAGGCACATTCTACAGAACACTAAAAAATGAGAAATGGTTTATAAATAAAAATATAAATAAACTAGAGGCATGGTAAATAAATAAAACCTCTTTTTATTCTTACTCACTAAGTATGGTAAATAAGTAAAAATATAAATAAACTAGAAGTATGGTAAATAAATTAAAAAAAATAAATTATATTTACTCCATAAACCTCTTTATATTTACAAAAACTCAAAAAAGAGGTTTTATTTTGGTGAAGCCTATGGGCTAAATAGCACAGGACAAATTATTATTAATACCATGGGCCAAATACCATAGGCATAATACCATATTTTTAAAAGAGTTATGGTAAATAAATAAATATAAAATAGGTATAAAGAGGTAAGGTAATAAGTAAAATTATATCTATTAGGATTAAAAATCAACATCTAATTATATACCAATACTATGGGCCAAATACCATGGACCAAATAATTATCAATACCATTAAAAAAAGCATTATTAACCCTAACATTAATATTAAAATATTATTATTAGAACTTTGGATTAATACAATATTAAATTTGTTATATATATATATATATATATATATATATATATATATGGGAGGGAATAACAAAGACATATGATAGAGGTGGATAAATAGGGGGTGCCAAGGGAGAGATGGAGATAAACTGAAAGAGAAAGGAGAGGAGGAATGAAGAGAGAGAAAAGGAGAGGAGTGAGAAAGGTAGATAAGGGTAAGAGAGGGACAGGGAGACATAAATATGGAGGTGGGAGAGAGAGAGGATTGGAGGGTAGAGAGAGAGAAAGAGAGAAGGGGGAAGGGAGAGGGAGGTAGGAGGGAAAGGGAGGGAGAGGGAGGTAGGAGGGAAAGGGATAGAGATATGGACTTGGAGGGGGAGAGAGGGAGGTAAGAAGAAAAACATAGAGAGTGAGAAGTGGAGAGAGAGGGGGTGACAAGGGAGAGATGGAGAGAAAGTGTGTATTTTTAGGGGTGAGATAAAGAGACATAGAAGGAGTGATGGAGATAAGGGGGGAGAGAAGGAGAAAGGGAGGGATATAGTAACATAGTTCGAGAGAGAGGGAGAGAGTGATGGGGGAAGAGAGAGTATTGGAGGGCAGAGAGAGAGAGAGAGAGGATTGAATGGAAGAGAGAGAGAGAGAGAAAGAGAGGAGGACTTAGTGATAGATAGATATATTGGAGAAATATGGTGTATGTTTTGGGGTTGATATAGAGAGGCAGAGGGAGATAGAGATACTGGAAGGTGAAGAGAAAGAAGATATAGGCGGAGACAAGAAGGGATGAACAAAGATATTGATAGATATGGAGTGAGAGAGTGTGTGTGTTCGGTGGGGTGAGATAAAGGGACAAAGAAGGAGAGATTGAGGGATATATAGATATAGATGGAGGGGGTAGAGAGGGAAGAATATTCCTTGCACTAGATGCATTGATTTAAGTGTAAATGGTGATTCCTAATCCTATTTGATTGTTTGCACTAGGTGCATTGATTTTAGTGTAGATTTTGGTTTCTAATGATATTTGATTACTTCGACTAGGTGCATGGATTTAAATGTAAATGATTTCTAATCCTATTTGATTTCTTGCACTAAATTCAAGAGAGAGAGAACGAGAGAAGTGAGAAAGGTAGAGGAGGGTAAGAGAGGGAGAGGGAGACATAAAGATGGAGGTGGGAGAGAGAGAAGGAGAGAGGATTGGAGGGTAGAGAGAGAGAGAGAGAAGGGGGAAGGGAGAGAAAGGTAGGAGATAAAGGGAGAGATAGGAAGGATGAGAGGAGGAGGAGAGAGGGAGGGAAGAAGAAATAAATAGAAAGTGAGAAGTGGAGAGAGATGGAGTGACTAGGGAGGTATGGATATAATGTGTGTATTTTTAGGTGTGAGATAAAGTGACATAGAAGGAGTGATGGAGACAAGGTGGAGAGAAGGAGAGAGAAGGAGAAAGGGAGGGATATAGTAACATAATTGGAGAGAGATATAGAGTGACGGGGGAAGAGAGAGGATTAGGGGGCAAAGAGAGGGAGGGTGGGGGAGATAGAGGGAGGTATGAGAGAAAGGGAGAGAGAGGAAGGATGAGAGAGAGGACTTAAGAGAGAGGAAGAGAGTGATGGGGAAAGAGCAAGGATTATATATATATATATATATAGAGAGAGAGAGAGAGAGAGAGAGAGAGAGTGATGGGGGAAAAGAGAGGGTGGTAGGAGAGAAAGTAAGAGAGAGGAAGGAAAACATAGGGGACTTAAAAGAGAGGAGGAGAGAGGGAGGGATAGAGGAGGAGAGAGGGAGGGAGAGATATGGAGGGATATAGAGATGGAGGGAAGAATAAATACATAGAGAGTGAGTAGTGGAGAGAGAAAGAGAGAGAGGTGGGAGAGAAAGGAAGAGAGAGAGAGAGTGAAGAGAGTTAAGGAAAGAGTTATGGATATGGAGGGGGAGAGAGAGGGAGGTAAGAATAAAAATAGAGAATGAAAGGTGGAGAGATACATAGAGAGGGAGTGATAAGGAATATGGATAGAGAGGGAGGTAAGAATAAAGACATAGAGTGAAATGTGGGGAGAGAGAGGGGGGGGGGACTGATAAGGAAGATGGAGATAGAGGGAGAGAGGATAGGGAAGAGAGATAGAAGCAGGGGAGGGAGGAAATGGGAAGAGATAGAGAGGGGGAGAAGAGGAGGGAGTGATAGATAGATTGGAGAAATAGAGTGTATGTTTTGGGGTTGATATATAGAGGTAGAGGGAGATAGAGATATAGATGGAAGGTGAATTGAAAGAAGAGATAGATGGAGACAAGGAGGGGGGGACAAAGAGATTAATATATATGGAGTGAGAGAACGTGTGTGTTTGGTGGGGTGAGATAAAGAGACAAAGAAGGAGATATGGAGGGAGATATAGATATATATGGAGGGGGGAGAGAGGGAAGAATACTTCTTGCCTAGATGCATTGATTTCAGCATAAATGGTGATTTCTAATCATATTTGATTGATTGCACTAGATGCATTGATTTTAGTGTAGAAGTTGATTTATAATGATATTTGGTTCCTTGGATTAGATGCATTGATTTCAATGTAGATGATTTCTAATCCTATTTTATTTCTTCCACTAAATGCATTGATTTCAGTGTAGATGGTGATTTCTAATCCTATTTGATTTCTTGCACTAGATGCATTAATTTCAATGTTGATGTTGATTTATAATTGTATTTTATTGCTTTCACTAGATGCATTGATTTTAATGTAGATAATTTCTAATCCTATTTGATTGCTTGCACTAAATGCATTGGTTTTAGTGTAGATGGTGATTTCTAATCCTATTTGATTTCTTGCACTAGATGCATTGATCTCAATGTAGATGTTGGTATCTAATCCTATTTGCTTACTTGCACTAGATGCAATGATTTGAGTGTAGATGTTGATTTCTAATCCTATTTGATTACTTGCATTAGATGCATTGATTTCACTGTACATGTTTTTTTCTAATCTTATTTGATTTCTTGCATTAGATGCATTGATTTCAATGTATATGTTGATTTCTGATTTGATGTAATTGGATGTATGATGGTGCATTAATTTACGTTGATTTTTTTTGTTATAGTAATTAAACCTATTAATATTGGAGAGAAGAGAGACAAGGTGTAATGTTTCCTACAACAACTCGAACTAAATATTTAAATGGTTTATGATTCCAATTGCCATTTTCATATAATCGATATGAAAAGATGACAAAACTAACAAAAGTGCCAATAAGAACAATAGAAAAAAATAGTTTGAGATTGATCACATTGAAGACTATTTGTAATTGCCTACATTCTTATTATTCACATTTTCTATCATTCAATATTATTACATTGTCACTTTTCATTAAAAAAAGGGTCATCACTTTTAATCATTAAAGTTATTTTACAATATTTATCATCTCAACAAACACATATTTAGCATATTTAAAATGGCTATATTAATATTAGATGTATTTACATATTATTGATAAAATTAATCATAGGTTGCTCATATTATCGATATATTTTCTTTGGCCACATACTACTGAAACCAGCATAGATCTATCTTACTATCTTAACTCCGGATCTATCAAGGACGGAGAGGGATCAAATCTCTCGAGGTGCAAACCTTTCCTCAAATTTTGGACTCAAAAAAGAAGTTTGCACCTCGAGAGATTTGATCCCTATCAAAGTTTGATAGATCCAAAATTAAAATGGATCTAGAGTGATTTAAGTGTAAAAAGAAATCCAACTTAATATGCTCACTTTCTTTGAACACATTCAATCAATAATAAATGCCAAAATGAAAAACAAATTGGGAACGCATACATAGTAAGAACGCATACATACTAAAAACCAAAACCCATTTGAAAAATTTTAAGTAAAAAATAATACTGAAAGAAATATATAGAACCTTGATATTTTTTTTCATTATTTTGTATTATTGGCAAACAAATCTATTAGTATAGTTTTAATATCAAATATTAAAAATCATTAAAATTACAAATAATATAAACTAGATTATAAAAAAATAAGAATTAATAAGTTTGTGTCAAGTTTAATTTCCATTTGAAAATATAATTATTCCCTCCATTATTTTTCACAATTTTAAAAAATAAATAAATAAAAACTCGCTTACCACCCATCCATCAATAGCCTCCATTGCTCAGCACTCATCACATGCATAAAACCAGCGTGTAAGTCTTTGCAAACAGGCCCACAATAGAAGGCTGTCATCAAAATGCTTTTCTAAAATAAAACTAAACTAACATTTGCACAATGGTGTAAAGGGAACCCGACAGCGTTAAACTGCGACATATTAAAATAGAGGGTAAAAGTATTAATTTTAGAAATGTTGCACAGAGGAGATCTCTGCAGTCTTAATCTACGAATCTCTCTACCGTGTCAGCTCATAAACCTCACAATATAAAATCCTTCGGCATAAAAATTGGTTTCAGAGAAATTGACTCGTAACAAAAGAAAATCTTTAAAAAAAAATATGGTATTAATTGATATGCACACCTCCCAGAGTAATTTGATTCCCATGATCTCGGATGAGACGGGCAATAGAGTTTTCATGGGTGAGGCAGAGGCCGAACGATGAGACGCAGAATATAAATCTTCTTGGACGAGACATTAAAATAAAACGATATCATGATATCCACCCTGGGCCATGAATGCACCGCCACCCACATCACTTGTCTGAAACCAATATTTATCAGCATATCCATAAATGCACCTGGAAAATTCGCCCACCGTTGGATTAAAGCAAGTACATCATCCAACGGTGGGCATCTATTTCCCAGGTGCATTTATGGGCCAATAGACTGATAAATATTGGTTTCCCCTTGTCTTCTTGGATGAGACATTAAAAGAAAACGATATCATGATATCCACCCTGGGCCATGAATGCACTGCCACCCACATCACTTGACGGCGCAAGCAAATAAGTTGATGTCGATATCATATTCAATTTCACTCACCGCAGACTTCCTCTATTGGGATCCTCTTGTTTAAATTCAGCTGGGTTGGCCTTCATCTCCCCGAAGAAGCTTTCTAGTACCACACAAGAATGGCGCAGCTCACGGTAAATCCCGAGGACCTTAGGTTTACACAGGACTCAATTGCCATCAAGTTTAGAAGCCCTTACGATGATCTTCGAATCGACGACGCAGTTGAGCAAATTCAGGAGGGAATTCTGACGGCGGAGGAGTTTACAACGATGAACGTTGTAGAACGCAATGGCATACTCTGGTGCTTAGACAACAGACGCCTTTGGGTATTTAGGAAGGCTCGAGTCCACCAAGTTACAGTGGACATTGTTAGCGCTGATTACTCGGAGCGCTCTCGAATGTTTTTCTCAAATTTGGATGCAGAATTGGAGCGACAGTATTCCAGCAGTCATTTTTATCCTCGTGTTAGAGGCAAGATAAGATATAACCCTAATCCTCGCGTTTCGTCCAATATTTCTACTATGCGTCAGGCGAGCTACCCTTCATCGATTAATCATTTTGCTTCCTTCTTCTTCTTCTTCAATCGAGATTCACGTGAATCTGAACCTGTTCTTCTTGCTCGTAGTTGATCCAAATTCACGTGAATGTTGTTACATATTTGTTACTCTTTTGGTCATATGTTATTAGATATCTGTTACTCGATTTAGCATGGGTTTGTTTATAAGAAATTATATTGTTCAAATCATAGTTACTACGCTTGAATTTGTATTCGGATTTGAATATGATACAATATTGATATAAGAAATAATTCCATTTAGAGAAAAGTAGTTAGTATACTTAAAAAAAAAAAATTAAAGGCATCTATATGTATCAAAATTTACCGTGGGGTATTAAAGGGTATTTGTTGCTTTGGCTTATGCCTGCTCCCTCTCTCCGGACTGTGAAGAATATAAGCCACAATCCATTAATATTTTTTTATATTTTTTAACTCTTTGAACAAAAGAGGAGCCAGTTTTTCATCTCCCGCTCCTTAGCTTTGATGTCTGCTGAATATCTCATCTATGTAGCTTCAAGCGAATCTATTTTTAACGGATTATTTGGCCGATTCTAACAAATGGCCGATTCGGCCAAATTTGGTAATTATGGTTCAGATCAATAAGAAGCAGAGGGTAAAATATGTATATTTTAATAAAATTTTGTTAAATTGTTGTTTGAGGTTTTTTGTTTTTTATGTTTTCTTAATCATATTCATTTTCATATATAAATTCAGTGTTAGTTCAGCATTTCGTTTATAATATATTTTCTGATAATCGTTTTAGAATTATCAAATTTGGAAAATTTTCTTGGAAAGAAAACCTTATAAAGTATTAGTTCTACTGTAAAAATTGCAACCAGTTTATTATATTATGGATGTCATAATCTAGTGTACAATCATTGCAGTCTATTGAGCTATATTAGTGGTTTCTTGTTGAAAGAAGCTTCACCCTACATTCCACTGGAAAGCGATTTCTTTATTTTGTGTTTTACATGCTCTATTCAATGCTTCATAGGGTGACAACTAGCAAAGAAGTTTAGTTGTTCCATGTTTGCAGCTGCTTTAACAACCCATCCTGGTTGAGGTGTGAAAAGGTGTCTCTTTTCACAGTGGCTTGTTTTTGGGTTCGTCTATTTGAATTGAGATCATCTAGTGATTTGAGGCGTCTCTTTTCGCAGTAGCTTGTTTTTGGCATAGTTACCAAATACTACAGAAATCCGAGAGTTAGATTCGTATATCAATAATTCGTTAAAAAATCGATCCGGTTCGTTGGGATAAATGAAAATTCATTGTTTGTAGTTTAGGAAAAATAATGATTTCTTAATTTGCATTTCTGCAGTGACTTCTAAACAAAAATAGATGCATATGGTGGCCGGATAGCAGGTTTAATGGAAACTAATGCCTAGTTGAGAAATTTTTCAGGTTTTCAATTTCAGTGTGGTCTTTAATGGTTTAAAATGTTGAAATTAACAAGGATAAGATAAATTTTATATAAATTAATTAACTTTTATATATATTTATGTTAGGAGGTGTTTTGTTTTTTATATATATTTATGTTAAGAGGAATCTTATAAAATCTAGTTTTAAATATATGTTAATTACAAAATAATTTTAAATAAAATTTGAAAGTAAATATAGTTTTGAGTTTTGAATATTAATATAGTTTTAAGTTTTGAATATTAATTAGACATATAATTTTGAGTTTTGAATATTAATTAAGAAAAGATTTTATATTGGATTTCAATCAAGATATTAATTTTGAGTTTTAAGATATTAATTTTGAGTTTTAAATATTTAAGTTTTAATTATATATCAATCACTAAAAGATTATAAATAAGATAATATTTTCTCACATACAGATTAAGTTTAGAGTTTTGTTCTTTATGTTTAGAGTTTTGAAAGAACAGATTTATTGCATTCCATATATTTATGTGTTTTATTATTTAAAATACTTGTCTTAGCACTACTGATTATGGGTTTGAAACCCTTAAAATAAAATTGTATATATTTTATAGTTATGGTCTGGTTCTTCACAAGTTGGTTTAACATTACGCACATGTTCGAATTTAATTATCTATTAAATACATTCTATAATAAATTCCAATATTGATGCTAAGATATCAAGTCTTTGTTTTACTCAAGTATTTTTTGTCTTCAGATAAGATGAATATCATTTTGGTAATTATGGAATGCTCGATAGAATTCTTCTTTCTATGTATCTCTTTTTGAACATGTCACGTGATGTATACCATTATTGTTGGAAAAATCTAGTATGCTCTAATACTCTGTCAAGAACATACATGAATACGAGAAGCTCAAACGCAGAGGGGAATTTATTTTTCTTTCAATACACAGTTTACACAGAATGTGGAAATTAAATATAACAATGACAGCACAATTGTATAAAAATACAGTGCCCCACACAGAGATAAAAACTAGAGAAAGAAAATTCTATGACTTTTTTCTGATTCTCTATCTATTACATTATATGAAAAATATCTTTTAAATACAAAATGGCGGAGCCTGAAAATTGAATGATTATTCAACGCTGATGCAGATGGGTAACCACCAATCGTCCTTATGTCGTGAAAGGCCATTTCTTCATTAACATAGCGCACAAAGCCTTTGTATGCTAGACTTGAAATCTTTTAGGTTCTTCTTTGAAACCATATCACAATTGTGCCCACATCGCATATCATACTTTGGCAATGTCAAAACTTAACTTGGGCGCTATCCTCTTGAGCTTGCGAAATGTGATGTGCGCTTGTCGCGTCATTTAACTTTTCGCACGATACAACATTTAACCATGGAGATCTTTAGTGGAAAACATAAAAATTTGTGATTGCAATGTGCGATGGAAATATCGCATCACACCATCGCAAGGTATGGCAAGGAGCATAAAGGTAAGTACTTAAGATGTAAGAAGCACAAAATACGATGTGCTAAACAGCAACAAGTGCGAAAAGTCTAAAGGTAAGGAATAAAATAAATACAAGATCTTTTTGCGGATTTAGATAATGCCCAAAGGTTATTGGGTCTCATCGATATCGCATTGCCAAAGTTTTATGATTCGGCAAGGCGTTAAGAAGAGATGTTAAGAACTTGTGAAGTGCGGATTGCGGGCGAGAGGTAGGTATACAGCGGGAAGGAATTAATGCAGAGTGATGGTCGGGTACTTTGCTTTCTGAACATTATGGAAGAATTACGTGAATTAAGTAGCTACAAATATGGGCTTGTCCTTCTGTGCAAAAACATTTAACTGCAAGTATGGTTGCTACTAGTTTATTCATGGAGGTGGTTGGGAGTTATTTCCAACACTCCCCTTGATCACAACTTTCGCCATCGATTATTTCCAAACATTCTCTGAGATAAACAAAAATTTTCTGTGGTAATGGCTTCATGAAGATGTCTGCAAATTATTCCTCTGACCTACAATGTTGTAACACAATTTCACAATTGTTAACTAATTATCTTATAAAATGATATTTAGCATTTATCTTCTTTGTCCTCTTGTGGAAAACAGGTTTCTTTGATAGTGCAATTGCTTAACTATTATCACATAAAATAGTGGTTCCTTTGTCTTGTTCATGACATAAGTCTCGCAAAATCTTTCTCATTCAAATTTATTGACATGTTTCCCCTGTTGTTGCGACATACTCAGCTTCTGCTGCTGACAATGAAACTATTAGATGCTTCTTGGAATCCCATGAAATGGATTCCCGATTCCAAATGAAAAACATATCTTGATGTGCTGTTTCTATCATCAACACTTCTAGCTCAATCACTGTTAGTGTAACCAATCAGCGTAAAATCATCAATTGCGGAGTATAGACCACCATACTCCTCCTTTCGATAGACATACTTTAAAATCCTTTTCGCTGCTGGCCAATGTGTCTACTTGGGTGTCTCCATGAACCTTGACACCAAACTAACTGCGTACATTATATCATGTGTAGTTGCAGTCAAGTACATTAAGCTATCAACCATGCTTTTGTATAATCTCGGATTGAAATTATTGCTGCAATCTTACTTGCTTAACTTTAACCCCATGACTGTTGGAGTTGGTGTTCGCTTGTTGTTAACTTTAACCTCATGACTATTGGAGTTGGTGTTCGCTTGTTGTTATGAATATTGAACCTTTTTAAAATCTCTGCAACATACTTTTCTTGAGAGATAAAAATCCCATTTTTTGTTTGCTTCACTTCTATGCCAAAAAATTATCTTAGCCCCAAGCCAGTGATTTCAAACTCACTTTTCATGACTACTTTAAAATCAGCAATGAGAGAATCATCACTGCCTATAAAAATAAAATCATCTACATACAAAACAAAAATAAGAATCTTACCGTCATTTTCTTTGATGTAGAGAGTAGGTTCACCATCACATTTTTCGAACCCATTGTCCATCAGGTAAGCATCTATCATGTTGTACCATGCACACGGTGCTTGCTTCAGCTCATAAAGAGCTTTTCGTAACTTACACTCCTTGAGTTATTGGCCTTCTATCTCATAGTCAGGATTTTGTTCAACATAAACCTCCTCTTTTAGCACTCCATTCAGAAATGCTGACTTCACGTCCATTTGATACACTTTCCATTTATGTTGTGCTGCTATTGACAACAATGTTCACAGTGTCTCCATCCTTGCGACTAGTGCAAAGGTTTCCTCATACTCTCTTTCATGCTGCTACTTGTAGCTTTTGAAAACTAGTCTTGCTTTGTGCCTTTCTATGTTGCCTTCAATGTTTCTCTTGGTCTTATAGACCCATTTCAATCCAATGAATTATTTTCCTTGCGGAAGGTCCACTAGCTCCCATGTGTCATTCCTTTCTATTGATCCTATTTCTTCATTCATTGCTTCAACCCATTTCTCTTTTTTGACTTCATCTTAAAAATGTATTGGGTCATCTACATGACAAAATAATGTGAATAAAGAATTTAGACCAACACTCTTATCAACTTCTTCTTGCTCATAAATTTCACTCAAATTTCTGAATTTTGGTCTTCTTATACTTGTTGAAGATGAGCTTGGTGTTGATCTTCAAGTAGATGGAGTTGCAGAGATTTGTGGTATGCTTGGAGAATCACTTCATTGATTTCAAAATGTTGTTCTATTACTAGCGTGTGGTGTGCTTTGTTGAGCTTGTGTGGGTGGAGGAGGAGCCAATATTGAGAAATTAATTCCTGTATTCAATTCCTCATTGTCTTCTTGTGACATACATGTCTTCACATTGATTGTCTTTTCTAAACTTCCATCCCATGCTTCTTCTTCTATGAAGTGAACATCTTTGTTGATTATTACCTTCTTGGTTAATGGATTGTAGCGCTTTTATGCCTTGGATTCATCACTATATCTAATAAATATACATTTCTCCCCCTTGATGTCCAACTTCTTCCTCAATGCATCCGGGACATGTGCATACGCCACACATCCTAATACTCTCATGTGAATGACAAATTTCTTTCTTCCACTCCATGCTTCTTCAGGAACTCTATTCATGACACTTTTGGTTGGACATCTATTAATTATATATGTTGCACAAGAGACAACTTCCACCCAATAATCATTTGGAAAATGCTTTTCCTTCAACATACTTTTTGTTGTTTCCATAATGGTTCTATTCTTCCTTTCTGCTACACCATTTTGCTGAGGTGTATACCATGCTGTAAAATGCTTGTGAATTCCATGTTCCATGCAAAAAAGTAGGAAGTCTTTTGAGATATATTCGCCACCTCTATCAATCCTCAACACTTTTATGTAGTGTCCACTTTGGTTCTCAAAAAGAGCTTTGTAGTGGCGAAAGTGGTCAAACACTTTACTTTTCTGTTTCAGGAAATAGACCTATGTCTTACTTGTGTAGTCATCTATGAATGTCAAAATATAGTGGTTGCCACCTAATGATAGTGTTTGCATTGATCCACATAAATATGAGTGGAAAATATCCAAAGGTGTTTTTTCCCTTATTTACTTTCCTATTGGAAATTATTCTCTGTGTTTTTTGCTCAATATGAAGCCTTCACAGAGGCTGTTTGGTTTTTCTATGAGTGTCAGTCCTTTCAACATGCATTTTCTATGCAACAAACTCAAACCTTTGAATTTGAGATGACCAAATCTCAAATGCCATAACCAGTTCTCATCTTTGACTTCTTCTTGAAAGTTTTCTTGTGTGACAGAGGCTATAACACCTTTTTCCTTCAAGTCTGATATTATCTTTAGAGGAAACATTCTGTTGTTTTTCATATGCACTTTTTTAATGAGTTGTTTACTTAGAGGATTATCCATGATTGTGCACACATCATCTTTAAAAACTACATTGTAGCCCTTTTTTATGAGTTGTCCAGTGTTTAGGAGTTTATGTTTAAAGCCAGGGACATAATACACATCTGGCATGAACTTCTTCTCTCCCTTATTTGTCAGTGTGTCTACTCTTCCTTTTCCCATGTAGGTTATGTTTAAAGCCAGGGACATAATACACATCTGGAATGAACTTCTTCTTTCCCTTCTTTGTCAGTGTGTCTACTCTTCCTTTTCCCATGATAGAGACCTTGCTATCAGTCCCCAATGTCACTTCAGATTTCATACTTTCATCTAGATTGGAAAACATTGATATGTTTCGAGTCATGTGGTTGCTACAACCTGAATCTAAGAACCATATATTTCCTTGTTTTTCTTGTGTTACATTACAAGCTAAAAACATGCTACTATGGTTCTAATTTTCTTTTGTGAAATTTACACTAGTTTTGTTACCCATGTCATATTGCTTCTTTCTACATTCATTTGCATAATGACCATACTTTTTACAATAATGACATTGAACTTGAGATTTATCATACCTCTGACCTTGTCCTTGATTTTGGCTTGAGACTTGACTTGGATTTTGATTGCTTCCCCTTACACTTGTGCTTGTAGGCTTGCTTCTTCCACCTCTGTGTGGGCTTCTTCATCTTCCTCGGTAGTTTGATCTTACTTGACCTCTGCCTTGACCAAAATACACTTGTGTCTTGAATGCATACTCCAATCAGGATTGTTTTTCTCTGCTCAGTTTGTGCTCATGATACAGCAGTGATGCATGAAGCTCATTCACTGAAAATTGTGAGAGATCCTTTCTCTCTTCTATGGCCACAAATATGGCATCAAACCTTGATGGCAGAGTTCTTAAAACTTTCTCAACTATTTTCCTTTCCTCAAGTGTCTCACCATGAGTCCTGATTTGGGTAACCAACCCAATCACATGTGTAAAGAATGAGTCTATATTCTCAGACTCTTTCATGCATAATGTTTCAAAATCTCTTCTCAGCATTTGTAGTTTTGTTGTCTTCACCTTTCCCATGCCTTGGTAGGTTTTCTGGAGGGTATCCCATGCCTCCTTGGAATTTGTTGTTGCGGCAACCCTTGGGAAAATATTTTCATTCACTTCTTAGAAAATATATAAAAGGGATTTGGAGTCCTTCTTATTTTCTCTCAACGAATCTCTTTCTTCTTATGTTAAATCATTGTATGTTGCTGCATCTGCTGGTTGTTGGAATCCATTCTCCACCAGCTCCCAAATATCTTGTGAGGAGAACAGGGCCTTCATTGTAGTATCCTAATAATCAATATTCTTTCCATTAAACTTTGGTAGTTGTGGATTATTCAAGCTTGTGCTTGTTGCTGCCAGTTTCACTAAAAACCTTCTCACTACTAGAGAACTCACTATTGGAGAATATGCTTCTAAAAAGAAAACTTTCAACTCTTCAGTAAATAACATTTTCTTTCATTGAGAGATTAAACCCACTCTGATACAATGTTGGAAAAATCTAGTATGATCTGATACTCTGTCAAGAACATACACGAATACGAGAAGCTCAAAAGCGCAGGGGAATTCCTTTTTCCCTTAATACACAGTGTACACAGAATGTGGAAATTAAATAAAACAATGACAACACAGTTGTATAAAAATGCAGAGGCACACACAAAGATGAAAACTAGAGAGATAAAATTATATTACTTTCTTCTACTTCTCTATCTATTAAATTATATGAAAACTATCTTTTAAATATAAAATGGAGGAGCCTGAAAATTGAATGCTAATTCAATTTTTAAGCGGATGGGTAATCACCAATAGTCCTCATTTCATGAAAGGCCATTTCTTCATTAAAACAATGCACAGAGCCTTTGTAAGTCGAACTTGAAATCCTTCAGGTTTCGGCTTTGAAACCATATCGCAACCACGCCCACATTTCATATCATACTTCGGCGATGTCAAAACTTAACTTGGGCGCTATCCTCCTGAGCTTGTGAAATGCGATGTGTACTCGTTGCGGCATTTAACTTTTCGCATGGCAGAGCATTTAACCGTGGCGATATTTAGCGGAAAACTTAAACATTTGCAATTGTGATGTGTGATGGCGATATTGCATCGCACCATCACAAGGTTTGGCAAGGAGCATAAAGGTAAGGACTTAAAATGTGCAAAGCGCGAAATGCGACGTGCTAAACAGCGCCAATTGCGAAAAGGTGAAACGTAAGGAATAACATAAATACAAAGGTTTGTTTGCAGATTTGGATAATGCGTGAAGGTTGATGGGTCCCACCGGTATCGCAAAGTTGTTAAGAAGAAAAGTTAAGAACTTGCGAAGTGCGGATTGTGGGCGAGAGTTACGTATACGGTGGGAAGTTTTTAAATGCAGAGTGATGGTTAGGTATTATGCTTTCCGAACGTTACGGAAGAATTGTGTGAAGTAAGTAGCTGCAGATATGGGCTCGTCCTTCCCTAAAAAAACATTTAACGGCAAGTATGTTTGCTGGCAGTTTATTCATGGCAGTGGTTGGGGCTTATTTCCAACATTTACATACTTTTGTCCCTTTTTTTTTAATTGGTAAAGTTCGATTCTAAAATATTCCCTGAACCCACCATTTGTTTTCTGTTAGAAGGGAATTTATTACTTTTTGTGTGACTCTCCATGAGTGTTTGGTGATTTAGGGATTGATCGCGGGCTACTGACTATGTTGGTTGGGCCAAAGATATAACCCAAATCTTAGGCAGAGTATTTCCTAATTTCTATGCTACTATTTTTTCTCTCTTTTTTTTTTATCAAGGACTTCATAGTAAACAAACAACAGTACAAATTTAGTAATAGACATAGATTATTTCCTCTAGTCTATACAACATATTTGAGCTCTGAAGACTTATCTAACACAAACACAGTTTGTATGGTTTCTTGGAACCTTTCACAGTTAAACAAAGTATAATTAAATGACCAACAATGGTAAGACAAACTTCTACAATACTTATCTATTTCTCTTTTCTTTACAAACTCAAGTTAGCCACAAAGTCATAAATTATTCTATGGAAGAAACATAAAATTTATTTATAACTAGTATATAGAGACTTGCAGAAAACTCATCACAATATATACAATAATATTATATGTTCTGGAATTCACAAATTACAAATATTTATCTTTCTAAGTTCAAGTTGTCAAATTTATAAAGGAGAAGGCAATTCCTCCCAAACAATGAGATTGGAAATCACGTCTAATTCTCCTCGGAGCCTTTTCACTTTCTAGAATTGTAGATGGACAATGACCTAACAAGTAATATATGCTCTCAGTACATCTCAAGAATACCCCTCTGGCAATGTCCTAATTCAACTTAATAGCTTATTGTTCAAGGTTTCCAATTTCTCTTCTCTCCCTTCTTCGTTTCCTCCAGTTCTTCTCACACCCTCTTGGATTATTTTCCCAATTGACATGATTTATCTCTAGGGAAAGGGATTAATTTTTCTCTAACTGTCTGGTAAGTGAAAACTTTTAATTTAGTGTTTTTTCCTCATAAATTCCATGGCTTTCTATAACCAATTTTAAGTAGAATTAAAATAGATTTAAACATTTAAATATATATAATTACTATTATTTACTAACTTACTCGAGTAAAATTAAATTAAATATTTATTTTTCTCTGAGAGGTATTACACTATAATTCTAAATTCAAATTTGCAAAAAATGAAGAAGTATTAATTCCTCAATTGGGTTTCATGAAGTAACATTATTCCACCAAATGAGCTTCATCTACCACTACTTGCAAATAGGGGAAAGCTCAATTGCCTTATGTTCTTGTCTATCTTTGAAGGTAATATATAGTTTCCAAACATGAACTTTTGGATAGCCATTATTATTCTTGTATAATTACGTAGAAGGAGTTTTATTATGAGGTTTTTCATCATGCTATTATTTTTCATAGATTCTCCATCTTCCAGGTAATATTTGAACTTATTATTTTAAAAATATTTCTTTTAAGGACATGTAAACTTGAGGCACTGAACCAACTATTAGAAATGACCTCCAGGAAATGAAAACAATTTTTTCGATTGGTCACATATAGTTCCAAAAGTGACTATTTCCATCCATTCTCACATTCATCAATTTCATCAAAAGTGAACATTCACTGGACTATAAAAAACTCGAAGAAAATTTCAGTCTAAGTTGTATTTCTCAGCGAGTAGACAATTTAATGAATCAACATAGTCATAGAGGGATTGAAATTTTTTTGAGCTATAAAATCTTCGTTCCTTTCGCTCTCCATTATAAAACCGCACAAGGATCTGTGCAACATCTGGCCCTTTCTTAGGCTACATGCAAAATGACATTTCCTTCTCTTACCGTCACCTTTCCAGAGAAGCTTCTCTCTCAATGACTGCCCTTACAGCGCTTGCCATGACCTCTTGCTATTATTTACGTCTCTTCTCAGCTTCAATTACTTCTCTTTCCAAGTGTTCGGCCTCTTCCTACCTTTGTAGCTCTCTTTCTCTATCAGCTTCAAGGGAAGCTTGATAAGAAGCATCATGTTCTTCTCTTAATTCCCTATTATGCCTCCTCTCTTCCTCTTGAATTAGAGATGCAACCCGTATCACCGCATTCCACGAATTTTAAGGTCAAAATTCGTCGAATTTTAAGAAGAGACAAATTAATTCAGCACAAATTCATTGAACTCAACAAAAAATTTCATTTTGAATTCAAGCTCGGTTTCATGGAAAATAAATTCAGTGAATTTCTAGTCAGCGGTGATGAAATTCGATGGCGGAATTGAAATTCAGCGAAGGCAGGAATATTAAATGTGTGTTTTTTTTTAAATTTCCCTTGGTTTTCTGCAATCCTTTTTCTACGATCCTTGTAATTCTATTAGGGACCCACAATTTTCAGTACACCCTGTTGGAAAATGTGGAATGATCTGATACCATGTTGATCAATTACGGAATGCTCTGATACCATGTTGGAAAAATACGAGAAGCTCAAATTGATAGGGGAAATGCTTCTCCCTCAACAAAAATTTTACACAGAATGCAAAAATTAAAATTAAACAATGACAACAGAATGTCTCAAAGAATTTACAGAGATAAAGACCAAAGAAATTTTCTATTTCATTCTTCTGCTTCAGTATATTCTTCTCCTTACAAAAACATATGAAATACATCCTGCTTAATACAAAATGGTGGAGCTAAAAATTAAATTCCAATTCAATAGTTTGAACAGACACGTAACTGTAAAAACATCCTTTTGTCATGTTAGGATTTTCTTCATAAAAACAGTGCACACAACCTTGTACGCTGGACTTGAAATCCTTCAGATTTTGGCTTTGAAACACATCGCATCCATGGCAGCACCGCATATCACACTTCGGCAGTAACAAGATTTAACTTGGCGCATTAACGTGAACTGCTATCGGGTGCGAAATGCAATATGCTCATGTCACAACATTTAACATTTCGCGCAGCGCAACACTTAACTATGACAACTTATTGGAAAACATAAAATCTGGCGAATGCGATATGCGATGGCGATATCGCATCGCAGCAAACAACAAACAATTATGAAGTGTTAAGGCTTAAACATAACGATCGTCGATTGCGATATGCAATGACGATATCGCATTGCACCATCGCAAGGTTTCGGGCTGGGCATAAAAGGTAAGAACAAAATTTTGCAAAGCGTGAAGTGTGACACACTAAACCGTGGGTAATGTGAAAAGGCACAAGTAAAGGTAAAATAGGAAAACAAAGTTTTGTTTGCAGAAACAGTAATGCGTATGAGGGGTCCCACCGATATCACATCGAAGAATTTTTATGTTCGGAAATGTGTTAAGAAGAAAATGTAAACAATGTGGGGTGTGCAGTGCAGTCAAGAGGTAGGTGATACGGCGAGAAAGGATTTAATACATGGTAGATGGGCATACAGTATTTTCTGAACATTATGGAAAATCGCGTGAAGTAAGTAGCTTGCGGATTTTCCATGCCCGGAGCTTTTCCTTCCCTAAAAAATACATTTAACTGATGGTATGTTTGCTACTATTTTATTCAAGGCGGTGGTTGGGAGTAATTTCCGACACTCCCCCTTAATCACAATTGCTGCCATTTACCATTCCCAAACATTCTCTGAGATAAACTGTTTTTCTGTGCCAACAGATTTGTGAAAATGTCTGCAAATTGTTCCTCTGAACTACAATGTTGTAACACAGTTTCACCATTGTTTACTAATTCTCTTATGAAATGATATTTAGCATCAATGTGCTTTGTCCTCTTGTGAAAAACATAATTCTTTGATAGTGAAATTGTTGAACTGTTATCACAGAAAATTGTGGTTGCTCTGTCTTATTCATGACATAAATCCCGCAACATCCTTCTCATCCAAACTTCTTGACACGTTGTTGCTGTTGCAGCAACATTCTCAGCGTCTGTTGTTGAAATGAAACTATTCGCTGCTTCTTGGAAGCCCATGAAATAGCTCTTGAACCCAAATGAAAAATATATCCTGATGTACTCTTTCTGTTATCTACACTTATAGTCCAATCAATGTCAGTGTAACCAATCAGCCTAAACTCATCAGTTTCGAAGTATAGAACACCATACTCCTTCGTCCCATTGGCATAATTTAAAATTCTTTTGGCTGCTTGCCAATGTGTCTCCTTGGGTGTCTCCATGAACCTTGACACAAAACTAACTACATACATTATATCAGGCTTAGTTGCAGTCAAATACATTAGGTTGCCCACCATGATTTTGTATAATGTCGGATTGAAATTTCTGTTGCAATATTCCTTACTCAACTTCAACCCCATGATAGTTGGAGTTGGTGTTGGCTTGTTGTTTTTCATATTAAACCTCTCTAAAATTTCGGCAGCATACTTTGCTTGACATATTAAAAATCCATTTTCTGTTTGCTTCACTTCTATGCCCAAAAAATATCTTAACAACCCAAAGTGAGTCATTTCAAACTCACTTTTCATGACTGCTTTGAAATCAGCGATGAGAGAATCATCACTACCTATAAAGATCAAATCATCTACATACAAAACAAAAATAAGAATCTTACCATCATTTTCTTTGATGTAGAGAGTAGGTTCACCATCACGATTCACAGTTATCGAACCCATTGTCCATCAGGTAAGCATATACCTGTTCTACCATGCACGTGGTGCTTGCTTCAGCCCACAAAGAGATTTCCACAATTTACATACCTTGTTTTCTTGGCCTTATACCTCATAGCCAAGAGTTTTTTCAACATACACCTCCACTTTTAGCACTCCATTCAAGAATGCAAACTTCACATCCATTTGATACACTTTCCATTTTTTTTGCGCTACTATTGACAACATTGTATGCAATGTCTCCATATTTGTGACTGGTGCAAATGTTTCCTCATACTCTCTTCCATGTTGATGCTTGTAGCCTTTGAAAACTAGCCTTGCATTATGCCTTTCTATCTTGCCTTCAATGTTGCTCCTGGTCTTATACACCCATTTTACTCCAATCACTTCTTTACCTTTCGGTAAGTCCACTAACTCTCATGTGTCATTCATTTCTATTGCTCCTATTTCTTCATTCATTGCTTCAACCAATTTACCTTCTTTGAATACATCTTGAAAGTGTATTGGGTCATCTACATGACAAAATGATGCAAATAAAGAATTCAGACCAACACTTTTATCAACCTCTTCTTGCTCATAAATTTCTCTTAAATTTCTGAAATTTGGTCTTCTTATACTTGCTGAAGATGAGCTTGGTGTTGAGCCTGAAGTAGATGGAGTTGAAAATCCCTATGGTGTGCTTGGAGAAGAACTTACTTGATTGTGCAATTTTGTCCTATTACTTGCTTGCGATGTGCTTTGTTGAGCTTATGTTGGTGGAGGAGGAGTTACTATTGAGGAATTACTTACTGCAGTAAATTCTTCTTTGTCTTCATGTGACATACATGTCTTCATATTGAATGTCTTCACTGTATCCAAGAAATATACATTTCTCCCCCTTGTTTTACAACTTCTTCCTCAACTCATATGGGACATGTGCGTATGCCACACATCCGAACACTCTCATGTGAGTGAAAAATTTCTTTCTTCCACTCCATGTTTCTTCAGGAAATCTATTCATGACACTTTTGGTTGGACATCTATTAATAATATATGTTGCACAAGAGACAGCTTCAGCACAATAGTCATTTGGAAAATTCTTTGCCTTCAACATGCTCCTTGCCATTTCCATGATAGTCCTATTCTTTCTTTCTGCAACACCATTTTTCTGAGGTGTATACCTTGTTGTAAACTGCTTGTGAATTCCATGCTCCCTAAAAAAAACGTAGGAAGTATCTTGAAATATATTCGCCACCTCTATCAGTCCTCAACACTTTTATATAGTGTCCACTTGTCTTCCTAACAAGAGCTTTATAGTGGCGGAATGGTCAAACACTTCACTTTTCTGTTTTAGAAAATTGACCCATGGATTCCTAGTGTAGTCATCTATAAATGTCCAAATGTAATGGCTGCTACCAAATGATGGTGTTTTCATTGGTCCACATAAATATGAGGGGACTATCTCCAAAGGTACTTTTTCCCTTATTGAATTTCCTGCTGGAAATGATTCTCTATGTTGTTTGCCCAAGATGCAGCCCATAGGTTTTCTAGTTTTTCTATGAGTGGAAATCCTTTCACCATGCATTTTCTATGCAACAGATTCAAACCTCTGAAGTTGAGATGACAAAATCTCAAATGCCATAACCAATTTTCATCTTTGACTTCTTCTTGAAAGTTTTCTTGTGTGACAGTTGCTATAACACCTTCTTCCTTCAAGTCTAATCTTATCTTGAGAGGAAACATTTTTTTGTTTGTCAGATGAAATTTTGAAATGAGTTGTCTACTTGGAGGCTTATCCAATATTGTGCACACATCATCTTTAAAAAATACATTGTAGCCCTTTTGCATGATTTTTCCAATGCTTAGGAGGTTATGTTTCAAACCAGGGAAAAAATAAACATTTGGCATGAACTCCCTTCTTTGTTAGTATGTCTACTCTTCCTTTTCCCATGACAGAGACCTTGCTATCAGTCCCCAATGTTACTTATGATTTTACACTTTCATATATATTGGAAAACATTTCTATGTTTCGATTCATGTGGTTGTTACACCCTGAATCTAAGAACTATACATGTCCTTGTTTTTCATGACATGCTACATTACAAGCTAAAAACAAGCTTTCATGGTTGTGATTTTCCTTTATGAAATTTTCATTTGGTTTTCTACCCATGTCATATTGCTTCTTTCTACATTCAATTTCATAATGAACATACTTCTTACAATAATGACATTGAACTTGAGATTTATCATACCTCTCACCTTGTGCTTGATTCTAGCTTGAGCCTTGACATGGATTTTGATTGATGTTCCTTCCACTTGAGCTTGAAGGGCTTCTTCTTCCACCTCTGTGTGGGCTTCTTCCTTTTCCTCCGTATTTTGATCTTCTTCAACCTCTACCTTGACCAAAAGAAACTTGTGTCTTGAAAGTGCGTTCCAATGATGAGTTTTTTTCTCTTTTCAGTATGTTCTCATGAGATATTAGTGATGCATGAACCTCATCCACTAAAAATTATGACAGATCCTTTGTCTCTTCTGTGGCTACAACTATGGCATTAAACTTTCATGGAAGACTTCTTTAAACATTCTCAACTATTCTCCTTTCCTCAAGTATCTCACCATGAGACCTGATTTGGGTAACCAACTCAATCACATGTGTAAATAATGAGTCTATATTCTCAGACTTTTTCATGTATAATGTTTCAAAATCTCTTCTCAGCGTTTGTAGTTTTGTTGTCTTCACCTTTTCCATGCCTTGGCAAGTTGTCTCGAGGGTATCCCTTGCTTGCTTGGACTTCGTTGTTGTTTCAAACCTTGGGAAAATACTTTTATGCACTACCTGGAAAATATATAAGAGGGCTTTGGAGTCCTTCTTCTTTTTGTCCCTCAACAAATATCTTTATGCGTGTGTCAAAGCATTGTATGTTGTTGCATCTGCTGGTTCTTGGAAACCATTCTCCACCAGTTCCCAAATATCTTGTGAGGAGAACTGAGCTTTCATTTTAATATCCCAATAATCATAATTCTTTCCATTGAACTGTGGTTTTTGTGGATTAGTCAAGCTTGTGCTTGTTGCTGCCATTTTTACTGTGTAAACAAAAACCTTCTCACTGCTGGAGAATCTTCTTCTCAAAACAATCTTTTAGCTCTTCAGTAAAGAACACTTTCTTTTACTTAGATTCTAAACTTGTTTTGAAACCATGTTGGAAAATATGGTATGCTCTGATACCATGTTGGAATTCGAGAGTGTAATTTCACCTATAGAATCCATTGTCCATCATGACTCAATGTTGACTCTTGAAATATTCAGCTTGAAGGTTATAAAAATTACGAATAATAGGAATGGCTAGCCATATTCATCATAATTTGGCTTCCTCCCTACAAAAAAAAATGAAATGAACTTCAAAAGTTATAAAGATATTGGAATTTTAATGCAAGTCGGATTTGGATTGTCAATTCTCCAAGGTTTACGGACTCGCGGACTCAATAACAGGAAATTAGTTTTATGGATTGGTTTAGCACAATTAATAAATAATACTCAAATATTTTTCAAATAAAGTTTTTATTTATACCTTTCTCTCTCGAAAGATAAAAGATACCACATTTTTTTCAAATAATTTAAAAAAAGAAGAAGATATTTTTAACTTTTTGACCTTTTATCATATTTATTAAATTACAATTCAAATAATTAAAAAATAAAATACAACCCTTGAATATTTTTATCCACATTGTTAATTTATTATAAATTAAAAAATACAATTTCAATTATAATTAATAACATATACATCCTTCTTATTTGCATTTTATACATTTTATATATACTTTTATTTGCATACCCCACATATATATATATATATAATTTGAAGTGAAAAACTATATAAAAAGAGATTTGATGCCTTTAAGAGGGAATGGTTGGGAAATAATGTAGCTTTTCTTTTAAGTTTTTCCTTACTGTGATCTATAATCTATATATATTATTTATGTTGATGATGATAATTTCATTTACTAAGGTTTAGAATTTATTTAATGATATTTAGAATATATATATATATATATGATTTAGCACATTAAATTTAATGTGGAATTTTATTCCAAACAAATTTGATGTTTATTTTTTATCGAACTTCAAAGTCGTTGAACTCGATTTCAAAATCGAGCCAGGTGACATAGGATGCAACAAGCATATGTTGGGTTTAGGAGAGCTGGGGGTTATTCCTCTTTCTGACAACATTTTATTTCTAAATTTATGGGATAATTATAAGCATTTGTCAGAAGATGGTGGCACTTCCCATGAAGCAATGACGGTGATGAGCCACATTCATGATGTTTCCCACTTTGGCCAAGCATGCTTTCTGTGCAAACACCGTCTCGAGGCTTACAGAGATATTTACATGTGAGGGAAAATATATTTGCTATGATTCCTTTCTTGATATTTAAGATGTGAAATAAGATAAATTATTTTGACAAGTTACCAAATAGATTATGGTAGGGTTTATATAAATAAGCATTAACATATTCAATACCATTATATTTCTCCTCCTCCTCTTATGGTTTCGTTGGTAAGAGGCCTGCAAAGAACTTAAGTACAATGTTCTCGAATTTTACTATTCTAATAATGGTTGTACTAGTATAAAATTGGAATTCGTTATCATATATGTATTCTCAATTTCTCATCATAGAAATATAGTTTTAACTTATCAAGATAAATGATGCATATTTGATTAAAGCCTTGGTATTGAAACCATGGAGGAGGGAGTCCAACAACTACACTGATTTACCTTTAGAGGTTTGAATTTTTCCATTAATTCTCAATGTCTTTCATATTTTAAAAGTTGTGACTCCTGTGAAAATATATTGTAAATTGTTTTTCATTATTTTGATCGAAAAAGGGCGGGGAGAATATCAGGCGCAACTGCAAGGAAAATGCGGAAACTATGGCCCAGGATTTTTTATGGAAAGGGAAAGGGAGTGCCTTTGGTACAATTCTGGATCAAGGTCAAAAGAAGGTTCATAAACTACAATATCTTATTATCTAACACTATCTTATATTGTACAAATTTTGAGGGATTAAGATTATTTCTTAGTGAGTTCTATTATGACGTTGTTCCTCAGGGTATTGTTCATAGATTCGGCATCCACCACGTAATATGTAAACTCATTATTTTAAAAATATTTCTTTTTAAAGGATGTAAATATCATAAATATTTTTTTAGCACAACAACATTATGAAAACCACAAGTGTTCCTCTCATGACATTCCATGTCACTAGGTTTGGTATCATAATTTGTTACATGTTTTCATCCATTTCCATCTCTTTTCATCTAATATTGTTTTCAACCATTTCTGATTAATTGCACACATCCTCAGAACTCTTAGAAGGTAAAATCATTTGATCAGAAAACAAGATGGCGAGCAACATGATTCAATGCAAAAGGGTTTTCCAGATTATGAAAAGCAAGGGTGTTGGGAGACCATATCACAAATATTACTAGTAGTTACTATTTTTCTTTTCAAATCTCTGTATATGTAGGTGCTTGATATTAGTGATAATGTGAAGCATATTTTGTATTAGGGAGTCCTACAAATGTTCTTTTTTATGTTTTTTCTTCAAGGTTGGAAAAACCCCAAACACCAGGAAAAATAAATTGGATGGTTTGAAAAGCCAACAAAATGTCATTTTAAAGGTGAGAGATGGCTAATCCTAACAATCAATCTTTTTTATTTTCAATGAAGTGGCAGTTGAAACATATTTAAGACGATAGCTTCTTATAACTCACTTATTCAGAATTGTTAATGTCATTATTGTATGAATGTTTAACGTATTTTAACATTTAACAATCAATGTCTCTAGATCCTCTTGAAAACTAGAATTTTAAATGGCATATGGACAATTTATAATATAGTTTAAATGTTTTTTCTTAAAAATAATCTAGATAGTGTATTCAAAATGTTGTCATTTTTGGTTTGTGCTCCTAAATAAATCTCTCATGGAATGCATTTCACTACTCGTGGACTTGAAAGTTCCATTAATATTAAGAGAAAGGAAAATGTGTTGTTTGGGCATTGAGAGAATTTGAAAAGCAGTGTTTTTCATTCTCTGTGGCCTGGAAAGTCTCATTAATCTTCAAAAACATGGAAACATTGCTTGGGCACCTGAAAAATTATCAAAATGAGTGATTTTCATCATTACTAGCTTTGAACATTTCATTAATATTCAGAAAATGTACAAAATTAACTAGCCATTTGATAAAATATAAGGGGGAAATGTTTATTGTTTTCTATAGGCTTGAAATTTTTATTTTGTTGATAATATTAATGATTTTTAGGAAATTTATTTAGGTTTTGTGTGAAAACCTTCCATGAAGAACTTTTGAAACAATTTTGGTGTTGCTTTTCACTTTGCAATTCCATGCAATTCCATGGATTGTCCAAAGCACTTGGTTTCTTCTCTTGTGCTTGAGATTGACATGGTATGCTATGCTATGTGAAAATATGGACACTCCAACGTGCAAGCGCCTTTTGGGAAGCTTTTGAGTCCCATGTCTCACATTAAGAGGCATACAAGGTTAAGCTTTGAGTTGGGTATTTTATGCTTTGGGTGTATTGAGGCATATAACGTTAAGCTTTGAGTTGGGTATTTTATGGTTTGGTTGTATTGTTGAGATTTTCTACTCATGAGATCATGATCTTTCAATGGTTTCTAGGTCCTCAGAAGAAATTGGTTTGCCTATTATACAGAGGATAATGTTTAGGGCAGACCTTTTTCCAGGAAGATTTCCACCAAAAGAAGATGATATTGAATATTTTAATGTGAAACCATTCCCTATACAGGAACTACTTATGGATCAAATCTTTGAATTTCTTATATGCGAAGCTTTGAAATTTACCAAATGTCGTGTTGAAAATGCTTGAATCTAATAATATTTCAACTATACATAGTGTTTAGGTTTTTTTGAGGCAATAGCATGCCATACTTTGCATATTTGAAACCTATTCAAGTTTTTGTGGATGAAAATTTTTGGATCTATAATTTTCATATTTGAAACCTATTCAAGCTTTGGCGGATGAAGATTGTTGGATCTAGGTCCAAGTAATGGAGTTATGACTCTAGTGGTTAGATGAAGTCATGGACATTCTTTCATAAATATATTTGAAGTTTGTACCACACTCATGGATTTCATGAATATGTAGAATCTGAAAAGAGCTAGATCAGAGTCTTAAGCAATTGGTTTAAATTTTTTTGATGTTGCGGTTGGAAATGAAAATTAAATTTATTTGATAACATTTTATTTAAATGTTAGTGTTATTTACTTCCATATTCTCAACACTTCTTAATGCAAATGCTAATTTTAATATCAACATATTTATATGCATCATTTCAATATAATGGTTCACAAAATTCAACACTAAAAAAATATCGCATTCTCATAATTAAAAACACTCAAGTACATCTATGTGTAAACGCATTTCAACATATATGTAAAACATATATATGCTCACTTTCTGTAAACACATTCAACCATTTGTAAATGTCAAAAAGAGCTAAATGCCAAAAATGAAAGACAAACTGGGAAAGCATACATAGCAAAAACCAAAACACGTTTGAAAAATTTGAAGTAAAGAAAGAGTATTGAAAGAAATATATATAACATAGATATAGTTTACATTATTTTGTATTCGTGGTAAACAAATCTATTAGTATAGTTTTAGTATCAAATATTAAAAACAAGTAAATTTACAAATAATATAAACTAAATTATAAAAAAATGGAACTAATAAATTTGTGTCAAGTTTAATTTCCTTTTGAAAATATAATTAATCCCTCCATTATTTTACACAATTTTAAGAAGTAAATAAATAAAACCTCGTTTATCACTCATCCATCCAGAGATATATACATCGTAAAGACAAATAGCATCCATTGCTCAGCTCTTATCACATCCATAAAACCAGTGTGTAAGTCTTTGCAAACACACCCGCAATAGAAGGCTGTCAACAAAATTCTTTTCTAAAATAAAATTAAACTAGCATTTGCACAAGGTTATAAAGGAACCTCGATAGCGTTAAACTGGCGACGTAGAGGGAAAAAGCATTAATTTTAGAAATCTTGCACAAATTATATCTTTGCAGTCTTGAGCTACAAATCCCTTTACTGTGTTGGAATTTTTAAATATTCCAAACACACAAGGAGAACAAAGAGTCTTCTCTACAATACAGAGATTAAAAAATTCTTGCTGCTGAAGGACAAAGATAGCACAAACTATTTCTATTTCATTAAAATGAAAGAAAACTATTACAAGATAAAATAGATTCTTCCTCTAACAGAGAGATTTACAAAATAGACTAGACTGTTGCACATGCAGTGCTCTCAAACAAAATACACTCTCAGTCTCTCACAGTTCGCACATACAGTGCTTTTACAATTTCACTGTGTTTTTCTTTTTCTTTACACAGTCTTCTATATCTATAAGCCTACGGGCTTTTTCATTTATATATGGCACAACATTTATAACATTAAAAAAAAAAAAAAAAAAAAAAAAACTATATCACTATGTTTATTTCATAAAAAAGTCAAAAGACTTTTTCTCTGCTCGTAACATTACTTTTCACCAAAATTTAATAAACTTTTAACCCAGATTTCAAACTTAAAACAAACTTCATTTCAAACTTTTCCGCGTTACAAATTGCCCTTACGTCAGCAAATGCAAAACCAACACGAACGCTTTCCTATTGGCTGGCGCTGGGCTCGCCGGAACTCAAACAAAATTATGAGCCAGATTTCATAAAAAATTTGCGTAACAAATGATCCATGTGACGTCATGCCAAAAACCTGCGCGATAAATGTTTATTGGTCCACGTAGCATTTGATGTGTTGACAGTGGGGCCACATCGCATCGGTGCATCGACAAATGGATGAGCGGAATAACTTGGCAAATGCGATTGCGATGTTGTGATGTGCGCTATCGGCATCGGCGGTGAATGATAAGTTGTGCGGTGGAGTGGAGGACTTGCGATGTTGCGATGTGAAATGAATGGTGGAGACCACATCGCATCAGCGATGGATCAGCGGAACAGTGGTTGCGGTGGCATAGACATTTGCGATTTGTGATATGCGATGTGTGTTGTGGGGACCACATCACATCGCAAGCTATCAAAGCATTGCGACCTGCGGTGGTGACTTTCAAAATATGTGATGGGCAATATTTAAATGTGGTCCACCATGACGTGGCCCATTCAAATAAAAAATTGACGCATAACATAAACTTCCGTTTGTTGGTTGGTGAGGGATTTTACACCCGATAAGACTGTTTTTAATAAACTATGTTGTTGCGTGGTTGAACAACGAAAAACTTCAATTTCTCTGTTGTGGTGGCTGAGTCTCATAAACATAAATTCATCATTATAGCTTCATTTAAAACTTTGTTGAATACACCATGGTGTGCACTCAACCTCTGCCCCTATTGTACTCCGTTTCCACCTACACAGGGTTTTGCAGGTGACTTTAATATTTTCAACACTCCCCCTTAAAGTCAGCTGCTGGGTTATCTGTCATACCCAAGCATTTCCTCAAATATTCAAAACTCTTTTTCCCCAATGGCTTTGTCAGAATGTCTGCAAACTGCTCCTCTGTTCTGCAATGTTTCTGAACAATTTCTCCATTGTTCACCAATTCCCTGATGTAGTGAAACTTGGCATCTATGTGTTTAGTTCTTTTGTGAAACATAGAATTTTTTGACAATGCTATAGCTGAGCTATTGTCACAATATATCACTGTGCCTTTTACCTGTTCTTGGCATAAATTCCTCAACATTCTTCTCATTCAAACTTCTGGACATGTTGCTGTTGTAGCTGCCAAATACTCTGCCTCTACTATAGACAATGCTATAATAGGTTGTTTCTTAAAAGCCCATGAAATGGCTCCTGAACCCATATGAAAAACATAACCAGAGGTACTTTTTGTTGGAAATACTGAGAGGGGGGTGAATCAGTATTCCTTTCAATTAGAGCATTAGTTAATCTTTAATTATTATCAGTGTTTGTACAATGATAGCAGCGAACAAGAGGAATACAAATGCACACATTTTTTAAGGTGGAAACCCACTTCGGGAAAAAAACCACCTAATGCTTTTCTAATAATTCTTTAATATTCAACACCAATTGAAAATAAAGCTCCAACTTCTTAGAATCTAGAAAAACATTCTTCTCCAGCTCCCATTGGATGGACGCTCCAACGCCCGAGATTCTTCAGTAATCAACTAAACAGATGCCCCAACACCTAATGAGCTACAACTCACCATAGCACCACCCTACCACCCTATAGAAGAATAAAAGAAGAATGGACTCACGTACGAGGGAAAATGGTCCACTTTACAATGATATAGAATGATGTAGAAGAAGAATATATAGTAGACCATAACTCCAACTTCGACACAACCAACTAATGATGATCCTATACCTCCCAACATTGTCTCTTCAACCCTTGGCACATAGATACTAGTACAATTTGTACAATAATGTATTTACAATGACTAAGTACAATGATACCTTTACAATAACTAAGTACAATGATACCTTTAGACTTCATATGATGAACTTCTTCCTGTTGTTATGCACCTTGGTTGCTGCTCTTATCATGCTATCCTCTGCTGCACCTTACTTTGCTTTGCTGTCGCAGAAAGTTTGGTCCTTTGCAACCCTTGACAACATATGATCTATCTTTTTCTTGCCTTCTAAGAGCTCGATATTGAATCTGATGTATATCTGTTATTTTAGATCCTCAATATCAGATTTTCGGCCTTGTAGTAGTCCTCTAATTTTTCTTTCCAATGCCACAGGTCTGACTCAATTTGAATACTTCAAGAGAGAGTTATACCCAATCTCTCACAATGCCCTAATTATGGACTGTTTCAGCAGAGCGCACTTGTACGGTGTGCCACGTGTCACTGTTTCTTCCTTTGGATCTGAAATTGATAGAGCGAAAAGTACTGACTGTGCACTATCTGCCACTTTTTACATAATTCCAATCCGATACTCGGAGAGAGAGTTATGACGATTTTACCAAGGTCACTTCTTTGAGATGAATTTCAGGAGCTTGCAAAAACCCTAACTTCCACAGATCATATCTCCAAAAATATTGCGCACCTTGATCTGAAATTTTTACTGTAGCCTCCTCAGGATTTCATCTTTGCCTCATTAAAATTTCAACTTATGAACCTTCGTAGAAAAAAAATTAGAGCGAAAATTCCATGATGACCTGTTTCAGATGGTCGAATCCCTTGCATAAGGAGAAAATGAAGATCATAATTTATATGAATTCTTAAGTTGAGAGGGGATTCAACAAGTGAATGTGGGAGATATTTTAGGAGCATAAAAAATATTAATTATGACTTTTCAATGACCCATGCCCCAACCCCATGGGGTTTTAGCCCACTAACTAGGGTTACAAACTCCAAACATGAATATCTCTCAAAGCGTGAAGAATTACATGGCGTGCCATATATCAATGGAAAATCTCGACAAGTGAAAACCATAAAAATCATTATTGACCCAGAATATATTAATTTGGTAGGTCAAAATTCCCATGCAATATTTGGTTAGCCTCTGGTGTTGTTTGAGTTGACATCAATGATAACCGCTGATCAACAATCTCCCCCTTTGGCATTGATGGCAACAAAAGTACTCCCCCTGCGATCATGACACCTCTTCCTAAAACATTCTCTCCTCCTTTGACATCAATGGCAAAGGGTAACTCCCCCTGAAACACAACCATCCTGCAGACCTGTACACACTTCCACTCCCACTGACACACAACCATCTTGCAAACCTGTACACGCTTCCACTCCCCCTGACACACAACCGTCCTACAGACCTGTAATCTAATGAGAACTTGGGAGTATCCCAAGCTTTTGATGAAGATATTCAAATGCTTCACGAGGCAAAGGTTTAGTGAATATATCAGCAATTTGTTCTTTTGTACAAACATACTCAAGTTTGATATTCTTTTCAACGACTTGTTCTCCAACAAAATGATATTTGATTGGAATGTGTTTTGTTTTTGAATGCATGACAGGATTCTTGGAGATGTTGATGGCACTAGTGTTGTCACAGAATATGAGAATAGGTTCACTGAATTGTACTTGAAGATCTTGCAAAGTTTATTTCATCCAAATTACTTGAGTACAACATGATGCTGCTGCAATGTATTCTGCTTCCACTGTAGATAACGAGATTGAAGTTTGCTTTTTGCTCAACCATGATACGAAACAACCACCTAGATAGAATGCTTCTCCACTAGTATTCTTACGATCATCAACGCTTCTTGTCCAATATGCATCTGTAAAGGCTTGAATAATGAGATTGTTACCCTTGGGATACCACAAGCCATATTCTTTTGTGCCCTTTAGATATCAAAGAATTCTTTTGACGACAATAATATGTGATTCTTTTGGTGCTGCTTGGAATCTTACTACTTGTCCAACTGCTTGCATAACATCTAGCCGAGAGGCTGTTAAATATAGAAGACTATCAATCATAGATCTATACAACCTCTGATCCACATCCTTAGATGAGTCGTTTATGCTCAATTTGCAACCTGTTACCATTGGAGTAAGGACGGGTTTGCAATCTTCCATTTTGAATTTCTTGAGCATTTTCCTTGATGTACTTGGCTTGACATATAAATATTCCTTTCTCTTGCTAAGATATTTGAAGCCCTAAGAAGTATGTCAGCTCACCAAGTAAAGATATCTAAAACTCACTTTGCATCTTTGTAGAAAATTTCTTACTTAGTCGATCATCATTTCTACCAAATATTATATCATCCACATATACCTCAACAATTGTTAAATTATATTTATCTATTTGTACATAAAGATTGCTATCGACAGTACCTTTCTTGAACCCTTGTTGACGTAGATATCCATCAAGACGAGCATACCATGCTCTAGGAGCCTGCTTGAGACCATATAGAGCCTTCTTTAACCTGCAGACATAGTCTTCTTTTTGTGATAGTAGAAAACCTTCAGGTTGTTCGATGTAAACTTCTTTTTCTAATTCTCCATTCAGAAATGTTGACTTAACATCCATTTGATAGACTTTGATTTTTCTTGAACATGCATAGGCGAGAAACATTCGGATGGCTTCCATTCTGGCAACTGGTGCAAATGTTTCGTCGAAATCAATTCCTTTCACTTGTGCATAGCCTTTGCAAACCAATCTTGCTTTGTTTCTGGTAACCTGCCCTTCTTCATTCAATTTGTTCCTGAACACCCATTTAGTCCCAATGACATTTTTATCTTTTGGTCATGGAACTAATTCCCAGGTGTTATTCTTCTCAATTTGATCCAATTCTTCATTCATAGCTACTACCCAATGTTCATTCTGGTTGGCTTCCTCAAAACTACTAGGCTCAAAGGTTGCTAGAAAAACAACATGAGCTTGTTGTGATGAACGAAGTTGTCGACCTTAATTTATGTCACCAATGATTTGATTTGATGGATGGTTCTTTTGAATCCACTCTTTTGTTCTCCTTGGAGGAGCTTGTTGTTGTTGTTCTGGTATATCTTGATGATCATTGTTTACTTCGTCCTCGTTCATAGTTGCTTCTTGTTCTACAATTTTATCTGTGTCTTTTTCAGCCTCTGTCTCAAGTTTCAAAGATTCTAGATCCTCATCATTACTCGCTAGAACACCATCATCGTCGAATGTAACATTTATGCTCTCCACTATCTATTTTCATCTTAGATTATAGCATTTATAGGCCTTTCTTTTGCGTGAGTAACCAACAAAGATACCTTCATCAACACGTGATTCAAACTTACCCAAATTTTGATCTTCTCTTTTGATATAACATTTTCTTCCGGAGATTCTGAAATATTTTACATTAGTTGGTTTTCCTTGCCATAATTCATATGGAGTCTTGTTGCAATTATTTCTGAGAAGACTTCGGTTGATAATGAAGGATGTCGTATCAATTGCTTGAACCCAAATTTTTTCATCCAATTTTGAGTCCTTCAACATTGTTCTACCCATTTCCTGTACAGTTCTATTCTTTCTTTTAGCAACTCCATTTTGCTAAGGTGTTCGTGCTGTTGAAAATTGCTTTTTTATTCCATTTTCATCATAGTATTGCTGAAATAATTTGGAAGTGAATTCTCCACCATTATCTAATCTTTTACACTTTATTTTCAAATCAGTTTCATTTTCAACCAACTCCTTGTAGATCTTAAAGCACTCAACTGCTTCAGATTTTTTCTTTAGGAAACTAACGGCTGTCATCCTGGTATAGTCATCTATCATTAACATGAAATATAATTCTCCGTCTAAGAATTTTTTTCTCACATGACCACATAGATCAGTATGTATCAATTCCAATGGATGTGATGAAAAGTGTTCTTTTGTTTTAAATTAGACTTTTGTCTACTTTCCATGCCGACATGCCTCACATAGTGTGTTGGAAGGTTTTGAGATTTTCAGCATTTCTCGTACTGCTTCCTTTTTTCTTATCCTGACAAGATTGTCAAAGTTTATGTGACCCATTTGTTTGTGCCATAACCAACTTTCATCTTCTTTAGCTAGTAGACATGCTTTAGTTGCTTCATCCATAACATATATGTCGTTTGGAGCTCGACTTGCTGTAGCCACAATTTTACCATACCTACTTTTCCTGATTTCACATTTTGTGGAGTTGAATAGCATTGTGTGTCCTTGATCACACATTTTTCCAACACTGAGCATATTTTGATTCATGTTTTCGACCAATAGAACATTCTTGGCTATAACATCTTTACTTCCGAGAGTGACGGTACCTGATCCTATAACATTTGAAGATCCATCATTTCCAAAGGATATGGTTCCATCCTTATTCTCTTTCAGAGATACAAATTTCTTTCTATCTCCAGTCATATGCGTTGAGCAACCGCTGTCAATATACCACACATCTTTATTTTTTGAGCCTTAAGAGCGAGAGCACAATTATCAGTCTTCTTCTTCTTCCATGTTCGTTCATTCTGTGGCTTCGAAGATTCTTCTGGAGGATTTTCAAATTTGCAGTCTCTGGCTATGTGTCCAAAGTTCTGACATTTGTAGCATTCCATATTATTTCTTAAATTTTCAAATCTATTGATATTTCATTGAGCCCTGGAAGGTTCATATTTGAAGAATCTCTTGGAATTGTATTGGTTCCTAGGGTACGTGCGACATTCTACAGCTTTATGACCAAATTTTCCACATGAATAACAATAGCCATGAAAAATATGTTGGTACTTGGATGAAAATATTCGTCGAGGAATCGTCTTCCAAGGATGTGCTTGCGAATCTTGTCCAATGAAGTCTTCATGTATGTCAAATCTCATAGGTTCATTGTATTTTGTTGTAGAAGGTCCTGCTTTTCTTTTTTGTAACCAAGGCCAGTTATGTCGTTGTAAGATTGTTGATTGTTGATGAGTTCTTCCAATGCCCTTGAGTTGTTGGCATACTTTTGGACAATTTTTCCCTTCTTCACTTCCTTACACAGTGAGACTACTTCGGCTTCTAATGCTTCCCTTTCTTAGTTTCTTTCTCCCAACTTCTTTTGAAGTGACTCTTCAATACATTTGTGTTCTTCAACCTAAATTTTGAGACCTTGAACTTGTTCTTCAAGAGTATTGGAATGGATCTTCTCAGCATTGAGCTCTTTTATAAGCTTGATTGCCTCCTCATAAAATTCTTTTATGGTAAGCCCTTCTTCATCATTGTTTAATACTTCTTGTTTATTGTGTTTGGCCATAAAAAATACTTTCTCATTGGCTTCTTCTTTGCTGTCACTTTCTTCATCGGATGATGAGATATATTATTTAGAGAGAAAGTTCCTTTTGGATCCTTTCTTTTTTCCTTGCTTGTTGAATTTCTTAAAGCCTTTCTTTCTTTTTGAGTTGCCATCACTATTGTTCGGACATTTTTCTATGAAATGCCCAATCTCACCACAACCGAAACATATCAATGGAAGTTTACCTTCAAATTTTCCCTTACCAGGTTTTAGTTTTCTCGTAAAGTAAGCATATTCTTCATCTGAAATACCTTCTCCATCATCTCCCTTTTCTTCACACTTGCAGGTGCATGTCATTTCAATTGAAGGTTGTTTGTCCTTATTGGTTTTCTTAGATGCAACGAATGCAGTTTCTAGATTTGAAGTACCCTTTTCTTCATCAAGTCTCATTTCATATGCTATGAAAACTCCATGTAATTCTTCCTTAATGAGTTTGTCTAGATTTTCACTGTATTCTAAGACCGATACCTTTGGGTTGAATCTCCCTGGTAATGTTATAAGAATCTTCCGTATAATAGTCTTCTCGTCAACTAGCTCTCCCAATCCTTCCAGAGTATTGGTTATTTAATCAACGTATTGGAAATATGCAGCAATGTTGCAATCTTCTTTCATTCTGAGTTGCTCAAATTTTGCTCTATAGATTTGAAGCTTTGCTTCTTTGACATTTGAGTCACCTGCATATACATTATCAAACTTGTCCCATACATTTTTGGCGAGTTTACAACCCAACACCTTATGATAAGTAGATTCAATAAGTCCATTGATAATAATATTATTTTCTTTTACATCATTTACCAAATTATTCTTACCTTGTTCATCCGCAGTTGATGTAAATCCATTTTGAACAGTGTCCCATACTTTGTAACCTTGCGCCAAGAGATAGACCTTCATTCTTCCTTTCCAAAGTGCATAATTATTTTCATTGAATAGAGGTACACCATTCTTGGTATGCTCCATGACCTCCTTCCAGCTATTAAACTGCTATTGAAGGAACCAACCTCTGATACCAATTATTGGAAATATTGAGAGAAGGGGGGGGGGGGGTTGAATCAGTATTCCTTTCAATTAGAGCATTATTTAATCTTCAATTATTATCAATGTTTGTACAATGATAACAGTAAACAAGAGGAATACAAATATACCCAGTTTTTAAGGTGGAACCCACTCTGGGACAAAACCCACCTAATGTTTTTCTAATAATTTTTTAATATTCAACTCCAATTGAAAATAAAGCTCCAACTTCCTAGAATCTAGAAAAGCATTTTTCTCCAGCTCCCATTGGATGGACGCTCCAACGCCCGAGATTCTTCAGTAGTCAAATGAACGGATGCTCAACACCCAATGAGCTACAACTCACCCTAGCACCACCCTACCACCCTATAGAATAATAAAAGAAGAATGGACTCCCATACTAGGGAAAATGGTCCACTTTACAATGATATAGAATGATGTAGAAGAAGAAGATATACTAGACCATAACCCCAACTTTGACACAACCACCTAATGATGATCCTAGACCTCCCAACACTGCCTCTTCAACCCTTGGCAGATAGATACTAGTACAATTTGTACAATAATGTATTTACAATGACTAAGTACACTGATACCCTTACAACGATTGTATGTAGTGTTGCCCACTTGAAGACTTCATATGATGAACTTCTTGCTGCTGTTATGCATTTTGGTTGTTGCTCTTGTCATGCTATCCTCTGCTGCACCTTGCTTTGCTTTGTTGCCGTAGAAAGTCTGGTCCTTTGCAACCCTTGACAACACATGATCTAGCTTTTTCTTGCCTTCTAGGAGCTCGATATTGAATCCGGTGTATCTCTGTTATTTCAAATCCTCAATATCTGATTTTTGGTCTTGTAGTAGTCCTCTAAGTCATATTTCCAATGCCACAGGTTTGACCCAATTTGGATACTTCAAGAGAGAGTTATACCCAATCTCTCACAATTCCCTAATTATGGACTGTTTCAGCAAAGCGCACTTGTACGGCGTGCCACATGTTACTGTTTCCTCATTTGGCTTTGAAATTGATAGAGAGAAAATTAAAGACTATGCACTATCTACCACGTTTTATGGAATTCCAATATGATACTCAGAGATAGAGTTATGACGATTTTACCAAGGTCACTTCCTTGAGATGAATTTCAGGAGCCTGCAAAAACCCTGACTTCCATAGATCATATCTCCAAAAATAATGTGCACCTTGATCTGAAATTTTTACTGCAGCTTCCTCAGGATTTTGGCTTCGCCTCATAAACATTTCAGCTTTTGAACCCTCGTATAAAAAAATTTAGAGCAAAAATTCCATGACGACCTGTTTCAGATGGTCGAATCCCTTGCATAAGGAGAAAATGAAGATCACAATTTATATGAATGCTAAAGTTGAGAGGGGCTTCAACAAGTGAACGTGGGAGGGATTTTAAGAGCATAAAAAATATTAATTATGAATTTTCAATGACCCATGCCCCAACCCCATGGGTTTTTAGCCCACTAACTGGGGTTACAAACTTCAAACATGAATATCTCTCAAACCGTGAAGAATTACATGGCATGCCATATATCAATGGAAACATCTCGACAAGTAGAAACCATAAAAAACATTATTGACCCAGAATATATTAATTTGGTAGGTCAAAATTCCCATGCAATATTGGGTTAGCCCCTGGTTTTTCTTGGGTTGACATCAATGACAACCGTTGATCAACACTTTTCTGGTCATCAATACTTCCAGCCCAATCACTGTCGATATACCCAATCAATTCAGAATTTTCTTAAGTAGTATATGAAATACCATACATTTTGGTTCCTTCCACATACCTTGGAATTCTTTTTGCTGCTTTCCAATGTGCTTCTTTTGGCCTTTCCATAAATCTGGAAATCAAAATAACAACATGCATGCATAATATCAAGCCTAGTTCCAGTAAAATACATAACGCTGCCAACTATGCTCTTGTACAAACTAGGATCAAAATCCTTGCTGTTGTCATCTTTGCTAAGTTTCAATCCCATTACTGTGGGAGTAATTTCTACCTTGCAATCCTACATGTTAAATCTCTCCAAAACTTCATTTACATATTTAGCTTGAGAAATAAAAATATTATTTTCATTTTTCTCTACTTCTATTCCTAAGAAGTATTTTAGCAATCCCATATCAGTCATTTCAAATTCATCTTTCATGACTGTTTTAAAATTTTCAATGAGGTAATCATCATTACCTATAAAGATCATATCATCAACATATAAAACAATAATCAGCATCTTATCATCTTTCTCCTTGACGTATAATGTGGGTTCTCCTTCACATTTTTCAAACACATTCTCCAGTAGATAGGAATCTATCTTATTGTACCATGCTCTTGGTGCTTGTTTCAGCCCATAAAGAGATTTCTTCAATCTGCACACTTTGTGCTCTTGGCCTTCTTTCTCATAGCCGAGATTTTGTTCAACATAAACCTATTCCATTAAAACTCCATTCAAGAATGTTGATTTTACATCCATCTGGTAAACCTTCCATTTTTTTTGTGCTGCTATGGACATCACTGCTCTCACTGTTTCCATTCTTGCAACCGGTGCAAATGTTTCCTCATAATCTCTTCCATGTTGTTGCTTGTAGCCTTTGACAACAAGTCTGGCCTTGTGCCTTTCATTCTTACCTTCAACATTGCTTCTGGTCTTGTAGACCCATTTCACTCCAATTACTTCCTTACCTTTTGGGAGATCAACCAATTCCCATGTTTTATTTTTCTATATTGCATTCATTTCTTCATCCATAGCATCTATCCATTTCTTATCTTTTATGGCTTATTCAAAATGAATAGGATCATCAACATGACAATACAATGCAAATAAAAAATTTATACCTTCATTTGCTGCTTCTTTCTCATAGATTTCATTTAGATTTCTGAATCTGGTTCCTCTTTCACTTGGTGTAGCTATGCTTGAAGAACCACTTAAATCAGCTCCATGTGGTGTGCTTGGAGAAGCATTGCTTTCACTTCTCAAGGGTGTTCTCATTCTTGCTTGAGGTGTCCCTTGCTGTCCTTGTGTTGGTGGAGGTGGTGCTACCGATGAGGTGTTCTTTTCAGCCACATTTTCCTCATCTTCATCATGAGACAAACAACTTTTGGCATGGACTGTTTTCTCAATGCTTCCATCCCATGCTTCTTCTTCTATGAATTGCACATCTCTGCTTATAACAAATTTCTTTGTGGATGGGTTATACAATATATATCCCTTGGATTCTTCATAGTATCCAAGGAAGATGCACTTCTCCCCCTTACTGTCCAACTTATTTCTCAGTTGATCTGGAATGCGTGCATAAGCCACACACCCAAAAACTCTCATGTGGGTGACTCCTTGTTTTCTGCAACTTGACGCTTCTTCTGGAACTCTATTCATCACTGCTTTTGTTGGGCATATATTCAAAATATATACCACACAATTTGTAGCTTCTGCCCAATACTCATTTGGAAAATGTTTTTCCTTCAGCATACTTCTCACCATATCCATAATGGTTTGATTTTTTCTTTCAGCAACACCATTTTGTTGCGGCATGTACCTTGTTTTGAATTGTTTATGTATGCCATTTTCTTTGCAAAAACACAGAAATTCTTTTGAGATGTACTCACCTCCTCTGTCAGTCCTTAAGACTTTGATATGCTGCCCACTTTGTTTCTCTACAAGAGCTTTAAAGTGGAAAAATTTCTCAAACACTTCACTTTTATATTTCAAGAAATAAACCCATACTTTTCTTGTGAAATCATCAATGAAGGTCAACATATAATTGCTGCGTGATATTGATGATGTTTGCATTGGCCCACACAAATCTGAATGGATAATTTCTAAGGGTGCCTTTACCCTTATGCTCTCTCCTGATGGAAATTTTCTCTGCTTTGTTTTTCCAAGATGTAGCCTTCACATAGGCTATCCGGTTTTTCTATCAATGGTAATCCCTTTACCATTCCTTTCCTATGCAACAAATTTAGTCCTCCAAAATTGAGATGTCCAAATCTCAAATGCCATAACCAATTCTCATCTTTCACTTCCTTTTGAAAGACTTCTTGCGTTACAGCTACTACATTCTTTCTCTTTCCCTTTAAGTCTACATTTAGCTTGAATGGAAACATTCTATTGCTTGTCATTTGCACTTCTGCAATAACCTTCTTGCTTGGAGATATGTCCATTATTGTGCACACATCATTTTTGAAGAATACACTGTAACCTTTGTTAATGAGTTGTCCAATGCTCAAAATATTACATTTCAAGCCAGGAACATAGTATACATCTGGCACAAATTTCTGCTCACCATTTCTTGCAAGGATACTTACTCTGCCTTTTCTCTTGACATAGATCTTAGTATCAGTTCTAGTTGTTACTTCAGATTTAACATCTTCATCAAGATTGACAAACATTGCTATGCTTCCAGTTATGTGATTACTGCAGCTTGAATCTAAGAACCATACATCATCTTGCCTATCTTGTGCTACATTACATGTTAATAGCACATTCTTTGGGTTCTTTGCTTCTCTTGTTACATTTGCATTCTGCCTATTATTCATGTCATATTTCTTTTTCCTACACTCATTTGCATAATGTCCATATTTTTTGCAATAATGACATTGGACATTGGATTTTTCATACCTTTTTCCATGAGCATGTTGTTGTCCACCTTGCTGTCTGCTGCTTTGGCCTTGGCTTTGATTCTGATTGCTGCTCCTTCCATGATTATTTGAAAGGATATTTCTTCCTCCTCTGTTTTGGCTTCTGCCTCTTCCTCTTCCTCTGCCTTGACCTCCTCCTCTTCCAAAAGGCATCTGGGTCTTGAAGGCATGCTCCAAAGATGGTTTTACTGATCTTCCCAATCTTTGATCATGAGTCATCAGTGATGCATGAAATTCATCAACTATGAACCTTGAGAGATCCTTTGTCTCTTCATTGGTGGTTACAATAACATCAAACCTTGAGGGTAGGTTCCTCAACACTTTCTCCACAATCCTTTTTTCTTCAAGTGTCTCTCCATGAGACCTTATCTGGGTGACCATCCCAATCACATGTGTGAAGAATGAGTCTATGTTATCAGACTCTTTCATACAGAGAGTTTCAAAGTCTCTCCTCAGCAATTGTAGCTTTGTTGTCTTTACCTTCTCCATATCTTGATAGGAAATCTAAAGGGTATCCCATGCATCCTTGGATCTCTTAGCCGTTGTTATCCTTGGAAATACACTCTCATGTACTGCTTTATAGAGATAGAAGAGGGCTTTAGAGTCCTTCTTCCTATTTCTCTTCAACAAATACTTCTCTGTCTGTGTTAAGGCATTAAAGGCATGCTCATCTGCTGGTTCATCAAAATCATCTTCAACAAACTCCCATAAATCCTGAGAGGAAAACAGGGCTCTCATGGTAATGGCCCAATAATCATAGGTCTTCCCATTAAAATGTAGGAGCTGAGTATTTCCAATACTCATACTGGTGCTTGGTCCAGCCATGGCTTACAAACTGAACTTTGGAATAAAACTTGACTGTGTTTTTCAAACAATCTACCTCTATGTCTAAGAGACCAAACTCTGTCTCTGAAAACTTCTCTGGACTTCTCTTTTAAACTCAAAACAAGAACTCTGTTTTGATAAATACGTAGACTTGAACTTCTGCTGGGCTTGATGGAGATCTGTTGCAACAAGCTTCCTTCTTCCTTCAGCTTCTTTGACACCTTCAAAGAGCCTGGATTAGCTTTGATAGCATGTTGGAATTTCTAAATATTCCGAACACACAGGGAGAACAAAGAGTCTCATCTACAATACAGAGATTAAAAAAAATTCTTGCTGCTGATGAACAGAGATGGCACAAACTGTTTCTATTTCATTAAAATGAAAGAAAATTATTACAAGATAAAATAGATTCTTCCTCTAACAGAGGGATTTACAAAATAGACTGGACTGCTGCACACGCAGTGCTCTCAAACAAATACACTCTCTGTCTCTCACAGTTCGCACATACAGTGCTTTTACAATTTCACTATGTTTTTCTTTTTCCCTGCCAGCGAGATTTTTCTTTATACAATCTTCTATATCTATAAGCCTACGAGCTTTTTCATTTATATATGGCGCAGAATTTATAACATAAAACAAAAGAAATAAAAACAAACTATATAACTATGTTTATTTCATAACAAAAGTAAAAAGACTTTTTCTCTGCCCGTAACAATACTTTTAACCAAAATTTAATAAACCTGTAACCCAAATTTCAAACTTCAAACAAACTGCATTTCAAACTTTTTCGCATTACAAATTTCCCTTATGTCAGCAGACCCAAAACCAATGCAAACGCTTTGCTATTGGCTGGTGCTGGACCCGCCGGAACTCAAACAAAATTATGAGCTGGATTTCATAACAAATTCGCATAACAAATGCTCCATGTGACGTCATGTCAAAAACCTCCGTGATAAATGTTGATTGGTCCACGTAGCCTTTGATGTGTTGGCAGTGGGGCCACATTGCATTGGCGCATCGGCGGACGGATGAGCGGAAGAACTAGGCGAATGCGATTGCGATGTTGTGATGTGCGCTATCGGCATCGGCATCGACGCATCGCATCGGTGGTGAATGATAAGTTGTGCGGCGGAGGACTTGCGATGTTGCGATGTGCGATGAATGGTGGGGACCACATCGCATCGCAATATCGCATCGGCAATGGATCGACGGAACAATGGTTGTAGTGGCATAGACATTAGCAATTTGCGATATGCGATATGCGCTGTGGGGACAACATCGCATCGCAATATCGCATTGCAAGCTATCAAAGCATTGCGACCTGCGGTGCTGACTTTCAAAAGTTGCGATGGGCGATATTGAAATGGGGTCCACCATGACGTGGCCCATTCAAATAAAAAATTTCCACATAACATAAACTCCAGTGTGTTGGTTGGTGAGGGCTTTTACGCCTGATAAGTTTTTAATAAACTCTGTTGTTGCGTGGTTGAACCATGAAAAAATTCAATTTCTATGCTATGGTGGCTGCGACCCATAAACATAAATTCATCCTTACAACTTCATTTAAAGCTCTGTTGAATACACCATGGTGTGCACTCAACCTCTGCCCCTGTTGTACTCTATTTCCACCTACACAGAGCTTGCAGATGAATTTAATATTTCCAACCTACCATGTTAGCTCATAAACCTCACAATATAAAATCCTTCGGCATAAAAATTGGCTACAGGTAAATTGACTCGTAACAATAGAAAATCTTTCAAAAAAAAAAAATGGTATTATTGATATGCACACCTCCTAAAGTAATTTTATTACCATGATCTCGGATGAGACGGGCAATAAAGTTTTCATGGGTGAGGCAGAGGCCGAAGGATGAGACGCAGAATATAAATCTTATTGGATGAGAAATAAAAATAAAACGATATCATGATATCCATATTTGGCCATGAATTCACTGGCACCAGCATCACTTACGGCGCAAGCAAATTTCATATTCCATTTCACTCACCAGACTTCCTCTATTGGATCCTCTTGTTTAAATTCAGCTAGGTTGGCCTTCATCTCCCCGAAAAATCTCTCTGGTACCACACGAGAATGGCGCAGCTCACGGTAAATCCCAAGTACCTTAGGTTTACACAGGACTCAATTGCCATCAAGTTTAGAAGCCCTTACGATGATCTTCGAGTGGACGATGCAGTTGAGAAAATTTAGGAGAGAATTCTGACGGCGGAGGAGTTTACAACGATGAACGTTGTAGAACGCAATGGCATACTCTGGTGCTTAGACAAAAGACACCTTTGGGTATTTAGGAAGGCTCGAGTCCACCAAGTTACAGTGGACACTGTTAGGGACGATTACTCGGAGCGCTCTCGAATGTTTTTCACAAATTTGGATGCGGAATTGGAGGGACAGTATTCCAACAGTCATTTTTATCCTCGTGTTAGAGGCAAGCTAAGATATAACCCTAATCCTCGCGTTTCGTCCAATATTTCTACTATGCGTCAGGCGATCTACCCTTCATCGATTACTCATATTGTTTCTTCTTCTTCTTCTTCAATCGATTCACGTGAATCTGAACCTGTTCTGGCTCGTAGCCGGGATCCAAACGCTGCAACAAATGTTGATTCTCAGATGTCGACTTTAGTTAGATACCTTAGAGATCATTGCTCTTGTCATTTTAAGTATGATCATGTAGAGTAGCTCATGTATTTGCAGGCCGTGAAAAGATAGGGCCACCCTTGCACCAAAAGTTATCACCTGGTTTATCATTTTTGGAAACTTTATTTTCGGGCTTCTTCAAAATTTCGACAATATATACTATGTTGGTGCAGTTTTAGCGATGGAGTTATTCTAATTTGTTGCCAATGTTGTTACATATTTGGGCATATGTTATTAGATATGTGTTACTCGATTTAACATGTGTTTGTTTATAAGAAATTATATTGTGTTGGTGTACATGCACTTAGACTAGCTGTGTTGGTGTACATGCACCTAGATTAGCTCTAGTTAACTTATTGCTTGCATGTGATGTGCACTTGCTTAGTTAAGTTAACTCACTGCTTGCATGTGGCACATGTACACATTAACATAAGATAAAGCACACTTAGCTTTAGTTATTGCATGTACAACTAAGCTTAACTTAGTTGCTTTTATGTATTTATTCTAAAAACTAATATTGGAGAATCAATTTCATTCTATTCTCAATTCTTGCTCACTTCCTTCCTTCTCTTGCAAGCTTGTTTATTGTTTTACAGATCTAGATCCTTGTTTCTCAAAAATCTTACATGGTATCAGAGCACAGGGATTTGTAATCAGTGCACAAGCAATTTTATTTGCAGGTTCAGAAGATTGAAGCAACAACAAAGAATGGAGTCTAAATTGGAGTTTCCACAATCGACAATTCTTACTCCATATAATTATTTCGAATGGAAGCCAAAGATTCAACTTCATCTCAGAAGTAGAGGCTTATTTCGAATAACCATGGAAACGGAAGTTGAACCAACATCGGCAATGGAGAAAACAAGATATTTCAATCGCATGGACGAGGCCTTCGGCATCCTATGTTTATCCATTTCTCCGGAATTGCTATTTCATGTTGAATCATGTTCAACTCCAAATGAAATATGGAAAATTTTGGAAGGATTGTTTGGAAAACAGGATGAAATGCAAGGTCACATTCTCGAAAATGAGTTAAACTCATTAGATCCGAGAAATTTTGAGAACATTCAAGATTTTTTCACAAGGTATAAAGCCTTGTTGGTTCAGCTGAAAGGGTGCGGGATCGACAAATCCAAGCAAGAAAATCAGTTGATTCTTTCCATTTTATCAAAACTTGGTCCAGAGTATGCAGTATTCGTCTCTACATTCCACACAGTCAGATCTGCAACTGGTGCATCTTGGAAGATGCCCTCACTGGATTCTTTTATTCAGTCTTTGATGCATGAGCAAGATAAGCTCATCAAAATGGGCACACTTAAAAATTCCAAAGCGCATGCACTTACTGTGCATGCAAAAGGAAAGGCAAATTCCAAAGACCATCAAAAAGGAAAAGGGAAGAAGGATCCTAATCCAAGAAAGGGAGGAAATCCCAAACCCCCTGATGGATCATCTGGCTCAAAGGAAAGGAAAGGAACGAAAGGGAAATCAATGTGCAATTATTGCCACCGTGGTTTTCATCCTGAATCTGCATGCATGAAGAAGACTATAGATCTTATGGCGTAGAAACTTCAGCAACACAATCTTGGAGACCACATTCCTAAGAATGCCAAGAAGAAGTCTGGAGAAAAAGCACCAGATCCAAGAGGTAATGGGCATGCTTTGATTGCTCTTCATTCTGCATCGCGAGAATGGATCATCGATTCAGGAGCTTCACATCATATGGCTTCTTGAAAGGAATCCTTTTCTTCTCTACATGCATACTCAGGTCCTCCCATTCTCATGGGGGATAATTCTGCAGTTGCAGCAACTGGACAAGGAAGAGTGCAATTCGAAGATGGAAGTTTTGAAAATGTCTTGCATATTCCAAGGCTTTCTGTGAATCTTCTCTCAGTGTATCAGATGACACACACAGGCAGCGGAAGGAAAGTGGAATTTACCCCAGATTCCGTGAGCATTTATGACATGCAAACCAACTTGAAGATTGCATCTGGCAAGGTAAATGATCAATCTCGTCTGTATACATTTTCTGATTTTGTTTCTCAATCAGATTCTATTTTGCTACTTACGCATGCAAATGAAGAAAGTAGGATTTGGCATGAGAGATTTGGGCACTTGAATTTCATATATATGCAACAGCTTAGTAAGCAAGGGATGGTCAAAGGATTGCCGACCATTGAATTTTCAGATGGTGTTTGTAATGGATGTGCTCTTGGAAAGCATCCACAAGACAAATTCGAGAAGGGGCATGCATGGAGAGCCTCTTCACCTTTGGAACTTGTACACAGTGATCTCATGGGTCCATTTCCGGTGCTTTCAATGAGCAAAGCAAAATATGTGTTGTCATTTATAGATGATTATACGAGATTCACTTGGGTTTACTTCTTGAAACTCAAGTCTGAAGTTTTTCAACATCTAAAGATTTTCAAAGCGCATGCGGAAAATCAGTCTGGAAAACGCATCAAGATACTCCGCACATATAATGGGACGGAATATGTCAACAAAGATATCAAGAATCTCTGTAATGAAGCAGGCATACAGTTGCAGCATACGGTTCCTTACACTCCACAGCAAAATGGCGTGGCTGAAAGGAAAAATCGATCTTTGAAAGAGATGGCTAATTGCATGTTGCATGCAAGATCTCTTCCGTCGAAATTGTGGGCTGAAGCTATCAATTGTGCCTCATACATACAGAACAGATCTCCTCATAAATTTGTTACTGGAAAAACACCTTTTGAGGCTTGGACTGGCATGCAACCTGAAGTTAGTCATTTCCGCATTTTTGGATCTCGAGCATGGGCCCGCATTCCTCCAGAGAAGAGAAAGGCTTTGGAGCCTCAAAGAAAAGCATGCATGTTTGTTGGATATTCTGATGAAGTCAAAGGGTACAGATTGCTTGATATCCACACTGAAGAGCTCTTTATTGAAAGGAGTGTAAAGTTTGATGAAGATATTTAGCATGCACCAGTAGATGAACTTGTTACCAAGTTTCCATCACCACTCATTGATGAGTATGCAGATGAAACTTCAGACCAGCATTCTGATGAAGATGAGTCTTTTCCTGTGACCCCTGTTAGACCACCAGTTGTTGAACATCGAGATCATACTTCTGCATGTAGTTCGGAAGATTCTCGACCACCTTCAACACAAAAATGGCGCAGCATGAGTGATATCCTTGATGATCTTGCCTCTATCCCTCTGTTTGAGGAAGATCCGCAAGCACTCTTAGCTATGGAGCCATCCATGCCCATGCATGCTTATATGATGCATGGATCTGATCCACAAACTTATGCAGAAGCAAATGGGCATCCTAAATGGGAAGCCGCCATGGATGAGGAATATAACTCTCTCATTGAGAACCAGACTTGGGATTTGGTTCCGCTACCTTCCAATCGCAAACTTGTGAGATGCAAGTGGGTTTACCGGACCAAGAAAGCATCAAATGGCCAAGTTAGTCGATATAAGGCACGATTGGTAGCAAAAGGTTTTTAGCAAGTACATGGTATTGACTATGATGAGACTTTTGCTCCAGTGGAAAAAATGGATTCCATTCGGCTAGCTCTCTCCATTGCAGCAGCAAGAGGATGGGAGGTGCATCATATGGATGTGAAGAATGCCTTTCTTCATGGTGATCTCGAGGAGGAAATCTACATGGAGCAGCCACCGGGATACATGCACAATTCATCTCTGGTATGCAAACTAAAGAAGTCTCTCTATGGCCTCAAGCAGGCACCTAGAGCATGGTATGCAAAGATGGATTCTTATTTGTTATCTCAAAATTTTGTATGCTGCAAATCTGATTCCAATGTTTATTTTCTGAAGAAAATTGACTCCTTGTTGATCATAGTACTCTACGTAGATGATCTCTTGATAACAGGTAGTTCAACTTCTGTCATTACTAACATTAAAACTGCATTGCATAAGCGGTTTTCTATGACAGACATGGGCTTGCTAAATTTCTTCCTTGGACTAGAGATCTATTAGAGTGATTCTGGGATTACCATTTCTCAACCAAAGTATGCTAGAGATCTTTTGGCACGATTTCACATGAGTGACTACAAGCCAGCAGCCACACCTTTCTTATCAGGGATAAAGCTTGAGAATGGCAAAGACACACCATTGGTTGATTGCACATTGTACCGCCAGCTTGTGGGAAGTCTTCTTTATCTCACTCACTCCCGTCCTGATCTCTCCTATGCTGTCGGAGCAGTTTCCAGATACATGCAGGAGCCACATGAGTTACATTGGAACGCTGCAAAGCACATCCTTCGATATGTCCAGGGGACAATCACCTATGGGATTCATTATGCAGCCAATTGTTCTTTGAATCTCATTGGGTTCACAGATTCAGACTGGGCTGGCGACACCATTGATCGCAAGTCTACTTCCAGTTATGTACTTACTTTGGGATCCGGCCCAATTTGTTGGTCAAGCAAAAATCAGGCTACCATTGCTTTATCATCAGCAGAGGCCGAGTATCGAGGAGCAGTCAATGCCACTATTCAGGCAATTTGGCTACAACATTTCCTATCTGAGCTTGGGATCAGTGTCCATCATCCAACTGTCATCTGGTGCGATAATCAAAGTACGATAAAGTTTTGCAGAGATCCAGTGCAGCGGCAGCGGACCAAACACATCGAGATCCACATGCACTTCATTAGAGAACTCATTCATGATGGGATCATCGATCTTCAGTACTGTCCTAGTTCCGAGCAGATTGCTGATATCTTCACCAAGAATTTCCCTGAGCAGAAGTTTCGATTCCTGCGAGATCGTCTCGGGGTGAAGGACACGACTGCCTAACAGTTGTCTTTTCTCTACTTTTGCATTATATTTTGAGGGGGGGTTTTCTTCCCACTGGGTTTTCCCTCTTTCCTCTTTTTTTTTAATGCATTGTATATGGGTACCTAAAATGGCCGTGTTGCCGGGACTCATTCATTTCGCATCACACTCACCAAAGTTATGCTTAAGGGGGGGTGTTGGTGTACATGCACTTAGACTAGCTGTGTTGGTGTACATGCACCTAGATTAGCTCTAGTTAACTTATTGCTTGCATGTGATGTGCACTTGCTTAGTTAAGTTAACTCACTGCTCGCATGTGGCACATGTACACATTAACATAAGATAAAGCACACTTAGCTTTAGTTAGCTTTAGTTATTGCATGTACAACTAAGCTTAACTTAGTTGCTTTTATGTATTTATTCCAAAAACTAATATTGGAGAATTAATTTCATTCTATTCTCAATTCTTGTTCGCTTCCTTCCTTCTCTTGCAAGCTTGTTTATTGTTTTGCAGATCTAGATCCTTGTTTCTCAAAAATCTTACATATTGTTCAAATCATGGTTACTACGCTTGAATTAGTATTCGGATTTGAATATGATACAATATTGAAATAAGAAATAATTCCATTTAGAGAAAATTAGTTATTAAACTTTAAAAAAAAAATTAAAGACATCTATATGTATCGAAATTTACCGTAGGGTGTTAAAGGGTATTTGTTGCTTTGGCTCATGCCTCTCCCTCTCTCTCGACTGTGAAGAATATAAGCCACAATCCATTAATATTTTTTAACTCTTTGAACAAAAGAGGAGCCAGTTTTTCATCTCCCGCTCCTTAGCTTTGATGTCTCCGGACTATCTCATCTATGTAGCTTCAAGCGAATCTATTTTTAACGGATTATTCGGCTGATTCTAACAAATGACCGATTCGGCCAAATTTGGTAATTATGGTTCAGATCAATGTGGAGCAGAGGGTAAAATATGTATATTTTAATAAAACTTTGTTAAATTGTTATTTGAGTTTTTTTTGTTTTTTTATCTTTTCCTCTTCCGTTTACAGTGGATATATTCATATATAAATTCAGTGTTAGTTCAGGATTTCTGTTATGATATATTTTCTGATAACCGTTTTACAATTATCAAATTCACATGATAGTTTGATATTTTCCTCGGAAATTTTTCTTGGAAAGAAAATCTTATAAAGTATTAGTTCTACTGTGAAAATTGCCTACAGTTTATTATATTACGGAGGTCATACTCTAGTGTACAATAATTGCAGTCTATCGAGCTATATTAGAGTTTTTTTGTCGAAAGAAGCGTTCACCCTACGTTCCACTGGAAAGCGATTTCTTTATTTTGTGTTTTACATGTTATATTCATCAATGCTTCATAGGGTGACAAGCAAAGAAGTTTAGTTGTTCCATGGACGTTGCACCTGCATTAACAGCCCATCCTGGTTGAGGTGTTTCTTTTCACAGTGGTTTGTTTTTGGGTTCGTATGTTTGAATTTAGATCAGCCAGTGATTTTTTCCTCCTTTTTTTTTTGGAAAGTTTAATTATTTTGTAACTTTCACACCGTCTGAACACTACTTGTTATGAACCCAACTGTGAACCCAGATGAACCTACTTATGCCCTCACGCCTTTGCGGCCTAACACACGGCTTCCTTGCCTTTAAACGACCTTATGCGATCCGTAGCACTTCGCGAACCTCCGGCGAACTTATGGCGAACTTTTATAGTAGTGCAAGTATTTTGACAGAACAATTTAAGCACACAGAGTAATAATGCGGAAACTCAGATGAAAGTCTTCTCTCCTTTATTAATAGAATGCTTCACAACCAGATTACAATGGACTCTCTGTATCAGAGATTGACTGTATCGGCTTTTACTGAACTTTTGATCTTCACGAATGAAGGATCGATACCAGAGGCTTCCTGGCCGAGTTACAGACTCTGTCTCAGAGTTTTATAGACACAAAACATATATATGCAGACTCACTAATGAAGTGGCCACTTTAGGTTCTCGCCTGTCACATGAACAGACGCACAGGCTTCTCACTTCAACCTAAAGACTGTGAACAAGATCTTCGTGTTGCGAGCAGATCGCTGAGATAGCGCAGACGCAGAGCAGGAAGAAACTATTCGGACTATGAGTAATAAACTCCGTGATGCGAGCAGATCACCAGGATGGCGCAGACACAGAGCAGGGAGAGACTACTCGGACTCAAGACTCCAAACACACCAAATGCGAATGAATCACAAATGAGCCTAACCTCTCCTTTTATAGGAATGAGAGGGGGACAAACATTACTGTGGTTCGTTCGATTATTGACACTTGGCAGAAGATCATCGTTTTCGGGTAACACCGGGAGGTGACATCCGCACGGAGATCTGTCATGCCGACAAACTAAAGTGCAAGACATGTGAAATACATTGTGGATACCTTACAAAGGCCCACGAGGAATCAGAACTAAATAATTACACTTTGGATACTTTTATGACGTAGGAAAAGTCCAAGAGAAAAGCTACGTCACTATGAACCCGTGACTAGGTATCATATGTACACAGGGAAAGCCTTTCATGAGTGGGGCTCCCGAGGACCACTAGTACTGGCTTCGTTTGCAGATTCTTCAAGGATTTTGACACCTGGAAATCTGACATGATACCATTCATCGTCCCATGCTTTCGTGTAGATTCTTCTGACAATCACAGGCTTGTTAAGCACTACCTGATGCTTGATCTTTGTCATGACGGCCCATTGGTGATGCATTTGCATGTACATTTTTAAGATGGGATTGTCAAGCATTGTGTGTTCTATGCTGGCAAGTTCTCCAACAGTGTTTACCGGGTAGTGAAAACACTCACCAGCTGGTCCTGAAAGACAATCATCACAAAAATGTCTATGATAAGTTTGAAACCAATCCGGATCCATACTATAAGGACTAGGCCCATAATGCCACCACCAGTTAGATAACCAAGGAATGTATGGTTCTCTTTCATTTATCCAGGTTGGTGCAAATTTCAACTTTGTGTAATGGGTCTCTTCAGGTCCATCTCTGTTAAGGAGATCCCACCACAATCTTTCATAACCTGCAAAATTATAAATAGTGTCAGGGAAAATAAGCTTAGGATCATCTTGTGGCCATGAGGTAAATTTACCATATCTATAAGGACCCATTTTCCTGACTCTGTTTATAACATAGTTCTTATAAAACTCTTTTGATTTGTCACCGCCACCAGCACCAATGACGTACAAATCCCAGAAATCTTCTGAGAGAGATTTCTCAGCTTCAAGAGAGGCAGCCATGCTGTGTGAATACATTTTTTCATGTATCCATCTGCTTCCTTTGGGATACACCTTTCTGCCTGGAACCAAGTGTTGCAGGTCTGTGTGATTCTGTAAGTTTCCATCCAACACTTGTGTGTTTCGGAGGATCCAAGTTGGCCTCCATTTTTCAAAATACACAGGCCAGGGCTCATCATCTGCAATATGTCTCAATTCTTCCCTCTTATAGGCCTGATTCCATTCTGTTAGAATGACAAAACAATGATATTTTTCTGGCTGTACATCGTCATTCTGTTGTTCTTGATTCTGGAGGTATTCTCTGATTAAAAAATCTGGAATGCAATTCTCAGAACCTTTAATATGCTCAACATCAAAGCTAAAATATGCAAAAAGGGCCTGCCATCTTGCAAATTTGGCATCTTCAGGGTTCTTAATTTCTTTTGACAGAACCTTTTCCAGAGCTTTAGCATCAGTCCGAAGCAGAAAATACTTATTGGCCAAATGAACAGAAAACTTTCTCAAACAATACCAAGCTGCTTTTACCTCTTTCTCAATGGGAGCATAATTCACTTCGGCTTTGCTCCAGGTTCCAGAGGCAAAAAGAACAACTTGTTCCTTTTCTTTTGGGTCTTCCTTCTTTGGCTTCTGTTTGAGCACACCTCCCCAACCAATATTGCTGGCATCTGTTTCAACAATTTTATAAGCATCATCATCAGCAACATTCAAAATTGGCAAGTTTCTTACCTTGGATTTGATTTCTTTGACTGCCTGGGTGTGCTTATCAGTCCAAGGTTTAGGATTTTTCCTGAGTCTCTGATTGAGCAGAGACCTGTCAAAGGCATAGTTTGGGTAGAAATTGCTCACGTAATTGAGGCATCCTAAAAACCTCTGCAATTTGGTTTTATCAAGTATGACATCAGGGAACTTATCGGCAAACTCCAATGCATGATTTTGCAGAGCAATCTGGCCATTCTCAATCTCATGTCCTAAGAATTTTATCTTTGTTTTACAGAGTTCCATTTTCTTTTTACTTAGGACAAGACCATTTGTTTTGACCAACTTCATGAAGATCTTCAAATGTCTGAAGTGGTCACTCAGATTTTTGGAAAAAAATCAGCAGATCATCAATATATGCAAGCAACCAATCTGCATAGGGTTTAAAGATAGAATCCATTACCTTCTGGAATTTTGATGGGGCATGCTTCAACCAAAAAGGCATAACATTCCATTCATAATGTCCATGTGGGACACTGAATGCTGTCTTCCATCTATCTCCTTCTGTAATGGCAACTTGCCAGAAACCAGACTTCAGATCAAACTTTGAAAACACTTTGGCTCCTGAAATTCTTCTTATCAAATCTCCTTTGTGGGGGATTGGATAAGTATCATCTGCTAACACATTATTCAGAGGCTTATAATTGATCACTAGACGTGGAACTCCTCTGACTTGTTCACTTCTTTTATTGACGTAGAATCCATAGCAGTTCCATGGGCTACTGGATTCTCTGATTAGCTTCTTCTGTAGAAGCTGCTCTATTTCTTGCTGACAGTGCTATCTGTCATGAACAGACATAGGGATGGCTCTGGACCTACAGGGCCTGCCAGTGTATCCCTCCTTGTAGGGCAGTTCAATGCTATGCTGCTTTCTATGCCAGAAGGCATTTGGCTCTTCGGAACAACATTGTTCTTCAAATTCTTTTTGAATCTCAGCAATCTTTTTCTGTATCTCTGGTGAACCTAATTGTTCTTCAACTCTGATAGTCTCTTTATGATCTTTAAGTTCTACCAGACTCTTTTCTGCAGCTTGAAGCTTCTTTTCTTTAACATGAAGCACCATAGGAGAAATTCTATTTCTGGAGACATATGGGAGTTCAAATCTCTGACCAGAAACAGTAATGAAGATTCCTGCAGAACCATCAGGAAATCTAAAAGATCCATGGGGCTCTACTGCTGCCAGGAACACATTTCCCAGAATACAATCTACAGGAATATCTGAGACTGCAAGGGAAAGCTTAATGCATCTTGAATCAAAACAAACAGCAGCTTTTGATACTTCAAACTTTAATTGCTTAGATCCTAATCCCTCAACTTCTCTTTCAGCAGTAGTCCAATATCTAGAAGGGATTATATATTTTGATATGAGGTTAAGATCTGAGCCAGAATCTATCAATGCAATAACCTCATAAATATTTCCAGCAACACAGAGTTTTACCTTGATGTGATGTTGCTGATACTGGACAACGAAGACCTGCATGTCTCCGATCTCACTGAAGCCTGAAGAAACAAATTTCCCAGAGGAAGTTTGGACTTCAGTAGTGGGCTGAGCGTGCACTGTATAGTTGGTCTGCTTTGTGGACTTTGCACTTGAAGGTGAAGCAGACTGGTTCTGCTGAGCTTTTAGAGTTTGAAGCTCAGTCTTTATCTTGCGCACTTCATCTTTGAGCTCATGTATCTCCTTATTCACCTCCCCCAAAGTGAGGCTACGAGCTTTGCTATTGTGGTGGAGATACGATTTAGTATTCCGGTCATAAGAAGCTTCAACAAAATTGGGCTTCTTAGACGAACGAGAGGAAGATGTAGAACCAGAAGAACCAGGAAGATTTTTCAAATAGGTATCAAGGAGAGCAGTTTTCAGGTCTCCTTCGTCCATGGCACGGATCTGGGCAAAGACTTTCAGATCATCATCTGTCTGGGCCATAAGGACATGTGGAGGATCTTCTATGGCTGAAGAATAAGATTCAGAATCAGACTCAGAAGAAGACTCACATTTACAGGCTTCTGGGTCTGTGCAATAACAGTGCATGTTGACTTGTTCATCTGAAGAGGAAGATGAATAGTCATCGGAAGAGGAGGAAGATTGTTTATTTTTGGAAAAATGAGCGGATTTTTTGCCTAGACCCCTTTTAGATTCTAAAGCAGTAGGACACATATTTGATGTATGTCCCTTTGCCCCACACAACCAACATTCAACTTCTTTCATTCTAGCCAATTTTGCATCTTTTGGCCGGATGTCATGGGGCTGGTAATAGTGCGTGTTCGGCCTCCATCTTGATTGCCGTTTTGGTGCTCTAGATCTCTGATCTCGAGGTCTGCGAATCTCTCTTCTTTTTGCAGAGCTCATTCTGTAAGTAGACTTACTTCTTTTGTAAGCCTTCTTCTCCTGTCTTTTGTGTTTTCTTCTATGCACAAGAAGATCATCAACTGTGATGCCATACTTGCTACAAAATGATTTTGTGCCAGGAAGTCGATTGAGTTTATCAATGGACTTTTGCATCTTGGACCTGGTGCACAGAGAAATCAAAACCTTTGTCACAATGCCATAAATATCTCCCCATACATAGGTTTCTAATGGTAAGGGGAAAGCATCTTCCAATCGCAAAATATCTACCAGCTTTGAAGGCAAGGCTGCTAGGTAGACTTGCTTCCACAAAACATGTTTGGGATCTTTTACCCAAAATATTCTCTGCATCCAATCCCTGTGGAAGTCTTCATATTTATTGATATTGTTGCATTTCAAATTCATCAAAATCATTTCATGCTTATCAGCTGCAACATATTCTAAACCACAAAAATGTTCTTGAATCAGTGCTGTGAGAGCACCAATCATATTTGACTGTGCAGTGCCATCAGGGTTAAACTTAATGTCACCCTCTTCATCCTTTACCACCTCCTTCTCCATCCTCTCAATCAATGCTGGAGAAGATTCCAGTTCCCACCATCGTGCAAGTGTGCCAGTGAAACACTGCATGATTGTTTTGCAGGCTTCAATTTCTGTCTTCCCATCTGCACACATCAACTTATATTCAATAATCATTTGGTCCAGAATTTGTCGGATCTGTGTTGCAGACATATTATCTACATTCCACTCCTTATGACTCCCATCATGAAAGGTTTCCCTTTGGGGAAGCTTTCCTGCACCATAAAGGTCAGGGGCTGCATGCCGAGTGAACTGAGGTTCTAAGGGCTCATATATGGGAAAGACGTGATCTTTTGTCTCTGAGTCTTTTAAAACTTCATCTATTGTGATCTTTTCAGATCTTTCTTCAACTGACTCAAGCTTAGACTCTGACACAGGTAACTGTGGAATTTCTCTGGGCAATAGATGAGGAAATCTAGAGACTGGAGGACTTGACTCTAGTCTGGGGATGTCATGTGGCACGACACTTTTGGCTTTACCAGCAATAAAAGACATGGGAATTGGTTTGCTGGGTTTCTTGACAGACATATTTTCAAACTTCTCTGACAATTTATATACAGACTGCCGTGTGGCCATAGACTGGTCTATGACACACTCTTCGACTTCTTGAAATCTAACAGAAGAATGTTCTGTAATGCCTCTAACTACTTGCAAATCACACTGTACAGAATTTAAAACTCTATGAACATCATTTACAGAAACTTGGACAGAATCTATATGGTCTTTGACCAAGGCAGTTTTGGCAACATTCTTTTCTAGACCTGTGAGTGCAGTGTTAGTCCAATTCAACTGCTCACACACCTTCTGAATTCTTCCTTCACTACCCATAAGAGAAGTATCATGCTGAACCAAAGGGCTAGCATGTGCAGAGTTAGAACCTTCTCCTATTACAATGCTTCTGAAAGGAGGATAGGTAGTGGAAGTTTCAATTTTACTGCCATCCTGTGCAGTCCAAGAATGTGTAGAAGATGTTGTAGTATCAGCCATAAATACAACATCATGCTCCATCTGTTTCTTCCATGAGTAAAAAGAAATCCACACATTGTTTTCTTCCATATAATTTTTCCATTCAGCTGACATTTTCAGCTTTTCTTCTTTAGGGAAGGCAGCTGCAAATCCTTCAGCTTCTGGATGTGTGAACAGATCCCAATTTACCATTTGCTTCATCCATTGTGCTGGGATCTCTGATTTAAAACATCCATCCATCAAGGTATAAAACTTCTGAATCTCTGGGATAGATGGCCTTTTAACTCCTGGAGGCAGATCTCTGAATCTGCATTCTGGAATAAGCTTATTAGCTTGTTCAACATAACCCAAACCATATCTGGGAGTACCTGGGGGTCTTTGATTCATAAAGATCTGAGTGAGTCTCGGATCTTCATCTTCCAGATGTGGTACCAAGTGCATCATCAGAACATGTGGATGGTCATCCTCATGGGGAAAGGGTATGTCAGAACATTTGGGGTTCGGACATGGATTAACTGAAGTACTGGGAGGAGCTTGACCTGTTCTGGGATTATGGTTAGAATGTAGAGTAGCATAGGCAAGACTTTGCAGATTTACAGACTGCTTACATTGTGGACACTCAACTTTAACTGGCTGGAAATTTACTATCTGTGCAAACTCAAAAAGAGAAATATGACTACAACTTGAAATAACTGAACTACAACCCGTGTCTGTACAATCGGGTTCTATGTACCGAGGAGACTTTTTACACTCAGTTTCAATTCTTCTGTGATCTATTGTTGACCGTCTGGGAAAAGACAAAGTCGCAGAGGATTGATTTTCAACTATGTTTGCAGAGGTGATTTTCTGGACTTGCAAAGGCTTAGGATTTGGAATTGTCCAGTGTCTGGGAAATTGCAGATCTTCCCATTTGATTGCCTGATGCTCAATTTTCTGATTTTTAGCATCAGTGAGAACTATGACACTGGTTTTAGAGTCTTTGCTAGGGGCATGGAGTACTGCAGGAAACATTGTGGATGTGTGGCGGAAACAGCCACGAAACTGAATCGCGATATTCCGTCTCTTATTGTTCATATCAAATCCCATTGTGCGGATTTGCAATTGAAGAATATCGGCCAATGTTTCATCAAAAACAGACACTGAGAAATTAGGGTAACAGTCAAACCAGACTGGCCCATTGGATAGTGGAGCTACTATCCCTCCAATTAATGAATCAGTGTACTTATTATGTGTTAGATCTCTAACAGTCGCTAACACATATGCCTCCACTCCTAGATGTACCAAAGCATTTATTCCAACTCGCAAACATCCCAGATGTAAGAATTCAGTTCCCAACTTCTTAGCTTCAGCTTGGAGTTCTTTGGGATTTAAGATAGGGATCAGCTGCGCTTGATCACTATTCTCCTGGATACTAGACACAGACTCCTTTATTGTTATTCTAGTGGCAGCTTTTAAGTGCCAGACTCCTAAATCATTATAGACTTGAGAGGGTTTGATGTTGGGAAGAACCCAACGTGCTTGAGGTTCAATCTCTTCATAAAGGTGATCAGATTCATTGATCACACGACTACTACTTGACGCAAACATTTCCCTGAGAGGGTTTTGTTCTGCTTGCTCTTCTTCCGCAAGCTCTCTGAAGGATACAGATTTGGACATTGAGGAATCCATTGTTTAAGATAAAAGAGAGAAAGAAAGACTTTCGGATATTACTCAAGATCTTGATATAATTTAGGTAGGACTATTATAATTTTTTTAATTAAAAATAAATAATTTGTTTCTAAGAAATTTTTGGAGAAAATCACATAAAATAATTTTTTGTCGAAGCGTTTCGAATCAACCAATGTGGTTCATCATCAGGACAAGATGAGATATCTGATCAAGAAACCTAAATAAATAGACTAGGAAAACTCCAACTAGCGATTGCAACAATAACCGCTAGTTTGACTAAAAGAATAAATTAAATAAAACTAAAAATAAATTAAAATTAAAAAACCATAAATATTAAATTAAATTCATCATATTAAATTAAATTTTATTATATTTAATTTAAATAAAATTTAATATAGAAGATTTAGTTAAAATTAATTAATACTAAAGTTAAAATAATTTCGATAATTTTTATATATAAATAAATTATTACTTCATACCAAAATATATATATATATATATATATATATATATATATATATAATTCTAATTTTAAAAATAATAAAATTAAATAAATAAATAAATAGATGCAATAATACTAATTATATAAATAAATAAATAACAAAATAAGAGTAATAAAAATGAAAACATAAAAATAACAATAAATAAATATTTATATAATTTATTTCCTAGCTATTAAAAAATATATATATATATATATAACTAAAATTCAATTTTAATAAATAAATACAATGATATAAATTAATAAATAACTAAAAAGTAAAAATGAGCACAAAAATAAATAAACAAATTTATAAAAAAAAAAAAAAAACGAGAGAAAATGGGAAATCTGCTTGCTAAATTTTTAGCCAGTAAGTTGAAACCTCTTGTGGGTCGCACTAGCTCCTTTATAAAAGACTCTTCTTCCTTTTTCAATGAATTAAAAGACATTAAGTTGGATCCTGATGATAGGTTTGTAATTTTTGATGTTGTCTCATTATACACTTGCATTCCCATTAAGGAAGCCATCGAGATCATTTCTCGGGTCACTGATCCTGATACTGCTCATCTTGTTGAGATCTGTCTTACTTCCACCTTCTTTAGTTTTGAAGGTGTTTTCTACGAGCAGACTTGTGGAGTGGCCATGGGTTCTCCTTTCTCCCCTATAGTGGCTAATCTTTTCATGGAAGACTTCGAATCTAAGGCCCTTTCCTCATCCCTTTTTCAACCTAGGCTTTGGAAAAGGTTTGTTGATGACACCTGTGTAGTGTGGCCCCATGGAAAAGAGAAACTGGACCTTTTATTCCAGCATCTTAATGATCAATTTGACTTCATTAACTTCACCATGGAATTCGAAGTGGATGGTAGTTTGGTCGTCCTTGATGTCCTTATTTCGAGGAATGTTGATGGTTCCTTCTCTCATCAAGTCTTTAGAAAGAAGACTCATACTGAGCAGTATTTGCATGCTAATTCTCATCATTTCTCGGCTCAGAAGTTTAAGGTTCTCAGCACCCTAGCCACAAGAGCCCTTAGAATCTCTGATGAGCACCACTTTGAAAGTGAAAAATCTCATCTCTTTAATGTTTTCAGTAAGAACGGTTACAACAAGTCTCATTGTGTTAGAGCTTTTCAAAAAGCTATAAAAGGCCCTAGTGTTAAGATAGATCCTTGTGATCGGTTATCTGGAGTTCACCTTCCGTTTATTCAAGGTACTACAGATAAAATCGCTAGGATTTTGAAGAAATATAATGTTTCCTCAACCTTTAAGCCCCTTCGCACCATTCGAAGTTCGCTTAGATCAGTTAAGGACCCAGTGTGCCCTAAGGATAGTAAAGGTGTTTACTTGATTCCTTGTTCTTGTGGAACGCCATACATTGGTGAAACTCGTCGTTCCATTAATCAAAGAATCCAGGAACATATAGCAGACCTCAGACATTGTAGATCTAGGTCCTCTGCCTTAGCAGAGCATACCGAAAAGACAAATCATCACATCTGTGTTGAGAATGCTGAGGTTATTGCGAGGATTGACCATTTCCACCATCGCAAGTTGAGAGAAGCCTTGGAGATTGAAAAGAGGCCTGTCAACCTTAATATGGATGATGGGTGGAGTGTTAGTAGATGCTGGATTCCTGCACTTCACTTTTAGGTGCCCCCCTTTTTCCTTCTTGTGTCTTCCTCTCGTTCCCGTTTCCTCTCTCTTGTTTTCTTTTTTTTTAAATTTGTTCATTTATTTTTGTACTCATTTTTACTTTTTAATTATTTATTCATTTATATCATTGTATTTATTTATTAGAATTGAATTTTAGTTTTATTTTTAATTTTAATTTTTATTTATATATATATATATATATATAAAATAGCTAGGAAATAAATTATATAAATATTTATTTATTGTTATTTTTATGTTTTCATTTTTACTACTCTTATTTCGTTATTTATTTATTTATATAATTAGTATTATTGCATCTATTCATTTATTTATTTAATTTTATTATTTTTAAAATTATATATATATATATATATATATATATATATATATATATATATATCATTTTTATTTTTATTTATTTATTTATTTTTTTGTGGTGTGTGGTATGAAGTAATAATTTATTTATATATATATAAATTATTGAAATTATTTTAACTTTAGTATTAAATTAATTTTAACTAATTCTTCTCTATTAAATTTTATTTAAATTAAATATAATAAAATTTAATTTAATATGATGAATTTAATTTAATATTTGTGGTTTTTTAATTTTAATTTATTTTTAGTTTTATTTAATTTATTCTTTTAATCAAACTAGCCGTTATATTGCAACGGCTAGTTGGAGTTTTCCTAGTCTATTTATTTAGGTTTCTTGATCAGATATCTCATCTTGTCCTGATGACAACAAAAATTTCTTTTATGTGATTTTCTCCGAAAATTTCTTAGAAACAATTCATGGATCACAGAAGCAAAATTCCTAATAAATAATTTATTAATTTAAAATTATAAAAAAATTGTATTTATTATGTCTCTAGATGCCAATGTGTTTTGAGCCATTGGATTAAATGTTAGACAATTGAAATGTTTTAGGCCATTAGATCCACAAGTAAATAGTTTTATATTTTTTTTTATAATGTTAGTTTTTTTTTTTCTTTTTAATAAGTTAAATTGATTTTAGGTGTATAATAGAAATGTTGTAATCTCATGTTTAACATTTTGACTATGTCAAATTACACTAAAATAAAAATAAAAGTAAATTAAATAAAAAGATTGACATAATGTAAAGAAAATTTTAGCTAGGTAATACAATAAATTATAAAATAATGATAAACTATAAAAACGGCACAATATTTCAATTTGGCATTCAATTATTTATTAATAAAATTGTTATACATAGTAGGGAGTACAATAATTTTGTAATCAAATGATAGGAGAAAACATATTCACAATATAATTTATTTGAATAAATAGAAGTGTGTAAAATAGTTTAATAAGAAACTAGATTTGTAATTATACAATAACTTAAAATTGTGAAATTACTTTGTATTTTTTGTTTCTTATGTATATAGAGAAAGAATAAACCAAGTTTGGAGTTAAGAAAATAAACCATAGCATAAAGAACAATATCTCTTTCAAAAAAATGTTTCCATATAAAAAAGACATTCACTTTCTTGTATGCCAAGACTATTGTTATTCATATACAATATAAAATTGTTGACAAGTATGAAATTAGTGTTATGATATGTAGATGAACTTGGACTAAAGTCTATTTCTGTTAATAAAAAATCTCTATATTTACATCTATGCTAGACAGATTGTACTTGAATGTATTTAAAATACTTATTTGAGTTACATGCTCATTTCATGCTTGTTTCAGAGGATGATTAATCACCAAAATATTTTCACCCCCAATTTCCTATTTCGATATCTATAACACAATTTTTATATATGTTAACATATTATGTTGGTTTATATATATGTTTTCACCTACAATTTTTCCTATTTCAATATCTATAACAAAATTTTCTAGTTGACAACTCTTATCATCAATATCTTGGAAACTTCCACTACCTCTTCTATGGAAGCAAAAATTGCCTTTCATTCCTTCATAATGGCTCCTTCTGTGCAACAAATTATTTCTTCTAGGCTATTCTTTTCTATATTATTGCCTTACAACATTTCTTTTGCAACATGTGGTGCAATTGCTAATATTTCTATAAATTTAACAAATCAAATATATTATTTTTAAATTTTATTAAAAAAAAAATTACCATTATTATTATTTGTATAATGACTAATTATAATTCTAAATTTAAATTTAAATTTTATAAATATAAATAAAATACTAATTACTTCTCAGAAGCAAAGTTTATTATTAGTGAAGTCACTTTGTTCCTGCACATAATGCTTTATTTATCACCACTTGGGGAATTCCATTTTTTTTTAAATGTTCAGCTTATTTTTTAAGGGAATATATATTCCCAAATATACACTTTTAGATAAACAATATTATCTTTCTAAGTTTTTATGTAGCATCATTTAAAAATAGTTCTTCAATAAATTATCATAATCAAATACTTCATCGAGTTTGAAACTTTTCTTTTATAAAATCAAGTTCTTGTATTATCATCATAATCAAATACTTCATCCTGTTTCAAACTATTCTTTTATAAAATCAAGTTCTTCATATTTTTATTAACAGTTTTCATGATCAAAACCTCATGCCAAGCATTTATAGAAATCCAAATTAGCATGCTCAATATTAAATTTGATCTCACTCACTAGCATCTTCCAACAGTGTTAGATGCCAAAATGAAAACCCGCGCATACATCTTATAAGGTCAAAATCAATTAACCCACGAGTAACAAAACCCAAACAATATATATATATATATATATATATATATATATATATATATATATATATATCGTTTAGTTTAAAAAAAACTTGTTAGTACCGTTTTAATTATGGGATGTCAAAAATAATTAAATTTATAAATGACATAAAATGATTATGTGGAGAGTTTATTACGAAGGCGATATGTAATTTTATGTATGTTTAATGTCTAGTTGATATGTGTTTTTTTCAATTAAATGTGTATTAAATAAATAAATAAATTTATTTTTAATAAAAATAAAAATGAATATATATATATTTAGTTACTTTGAATTAAAAACATTATAAATCATCAATAATTTCACTCTCACAATATTTATTCAGTGGTTGTCAATATGATAACTCAAAATGGAGTTGTGGTAAATCGAGAAGCCCATTCTATAACTTGAGCACTATGTGTGATTTCATCCACTCTCAACATGAAATTGATATTTGTCCCTTTTGAAATAATGATTTCATCCATCCTCAACATGGAATTGATATTTGTCCTTTTTGAAATAAAAATCCAATATTCTTTAAATAAAAATACGAAATGTTATAATAAAAAATAATAATGAATATACATGTTTGTTTGATTAATTTTAATTATTTCACTATGCTCCTTCTATTACTTGATATTACAACTCCTCAAGTCTCAACCATAAATAAAATATATAGATATCCTAAAATGTATAGATATCCATATGAAGTGAGATATTTTTATATTAAATTTGGAGAAAAATATAGTAATTAAAAATTTAAAAAAATATATATATATATTGTATTTTCTCTTTTGAGTGTTATAAATATATAATATTTATATTTTAAAAAAATATTTGAATACAAAACTGAAATAAATTATTTGAATATCAATCCCAATTAATTTATATATATATATATATATATATATATATATATATATATATATATAGAGAGAGAGAGAGAGAGAGAGAGAGAGAATTTCAATCTTCAAAGAGAAAAAAGTAATTGATAGTAAAAAAAGTTCAATTATTTCCTAATAAGAATAATGAAAGAGGGGATAATGGATCTTTTTAGAGAGCTCCACAAAACCCTAGGTGAAATTTTTTGCAAATCCTCCTTCCATAACAATTTTATTTTCCTCCACCACTCTTCCTATGGTGCATGCCACTAAAGGGAGAGATATTCCCTCCTACAACTAGATTGTAGTGGATGGTAAAATTACTTACCAACATAAGGATACAAATATGAATTCCTTTGGGTGGTTTTTGAATGATGAACACCCAAACTTGTAGCATACTACCAAAAATTCAAAGAAATGGATACTAGGTAGTTTCTTTATGAAAGAAATGGTAGACCTTAAATTTATTTTTTTGTTTGGTCTACCCAAATTGGAGAATACATATAGTACGTGTGTTACCATGCCCTCACAAGGAAATTTCTAGGTATTTGGTCATCTAAAAAATCCCTAACCTAATAGGTCCATAACAAATGGAAGTTGAAGGGTCACATCAAGTTGGAATTGTATGCTAATGGTTTCTACACCATAATTTTAGTTAGATTAGAAGATTAAAATAGAGTGTTTGAGAATTGACCATACTTTTTTGTTTCTACTGGACTTTATCTCAAATTTTGAATTGAGAGACTCGTCTGAGACAAGGAAAATTTAGTGGTAGCTCCGATATGAATATGGATATGGATATACTTTTTGTCACAAGATTTTTGGAATGAGGAGATGTTGACTAGAATAGGAAATGCCCTATGGAATTTCATCAAAGCATCAGATAAAAAAATAGGTTTTTTATATTTCATACACTTTCATATGTGTGTATATGAATACTATTAATACTCTTCCAGAATCAGTTGAAATATATTTTCAGGACGAGTTGTGGAAGTAGATGCCTAACTATGAGCACATTCCCTTCAAATGTAGGAGGTGTCACGAGTATGGATATTTATGTTATTACTACCCATCATTTAAACAGACTAAATTCCCATAATTAGTGTTGTCTCAAGTAAATGGAGGATTTATAGTGGTTGATAGTTGTTTCAACCCTAAGGAGTCTCCTCTGAATCAAAATACAATTGAAAAGAAAGTCATGTCATTGAATCATTTATGAACCTCTTGTAAAATTGAAGTCCCCCAACAACCCCTCTTTGAATCAACCAACATATGTTGAAATGAAAGAGCCCATAAGACCTTCCTAGTTTGTGATGGTACCCTAGACCTCTATAGTTTCTCCCATGCAATTGACTGTAAAGCTTTCACTTTCTGATATACCTCCTACTAATTCTTTCTCCAACCTCATTTTCCCTTACTGTGCTCTAAACAGTGCCTGATGGGGTTGATGATCTTCCAAACCAACTCGATGACATGGAATTGGATGTGCTCAACCTACCAAAAATAACGAAAAGTTCTTTGAGGAAGGGAATGTTGTGAGACAAAGGACATTGGCAGTAGTAAGTTGATTGAGGGATCGGGGGTGACAACTACAAGAATATTGGTTGCAGCTCATATAAGGTTGGATGGAGAGTCATTCCCAACACTTTGTTGTAGTTAGCATGATTCAAATGACATTACAACCTCAAAAATCACTAGTAAGAGTCCCATCTGCATCAAAATGTAGTTGAAAAGAAGGTCATGTCATTGAATCACTGTGAACATCTTGTAAAATTGAAGTCCCCCAACAACCCCTCTTTGAATCAACCAACATATGTTGAAATGAAAGAGCCCATAAGACCTTCCTAGTTTGTGATGATACCCTAGACCTCTACAGTTTCTCCCATGCAATTGACTGCAAATCTTTCACCTTCTGATATACCTCCTACTAATTCTTTCTCCAACCTCCTTTCTCTTACTGTGCTCCAAACAGTGCCTGATGGGGTTATTGATCTTCCAAACCAACTGGAGGACATGGAATTGGATGTGATCAACCTACCAAAAATAACGAAAAAGTTCTTTGAGGAAGGGAATGTTGTGAGACAAAGGATACTGGCAGTAGTAGGTTGATTAAGGGATCGGGGTGACAACTACAAGAAATATTGGTTGCAGCTCATATAAGGTTGGGTGGAGAGTCATTCCCAACACTTTGTTGCAATTAGCATGATTCGAATGACATTACAACCTCGAAAATCACTAGTAAGATACTTTTTTGTTCTTCCCTTTGTAGGTATGTCTTCTCTGCTAATGTTTTATTTTGAAAATTCTATGCTAATCAGTTGAATATCCTTTTGATATCATGGTTGATGTATTTAATTTTATATATTTTAATTTTGGGTCATTACACTCAACACACTACGTAGAGGTGTGATAGAGGCTAAAGTTTACTACATGGTAACTAAATTATTCCTAGCCAATAGGGTATTTGTCAATGGTGCAGGTCAGTTAGATATGGGATAAGGTGGTGATTCCATAAGGTATGGTGTGATGGATGGTCGAAGCTTTTCACGTATGAGGACCACTCATTTAAGTGATTTGGTAAGGAGAGATGGTATAATATTCCCTGAGTTGGATATGTGTAGCAGCTACTACAACCCCCACCAAAAATTTTCCTATGCTTCAATTTTCGAGCCTACTTTTGATCATAAGAATTGTCGTTTAAACTGGTGTCAATTGTTCTTCTTGTTGTGACTTAGCATCACAATGAATTTTTCTTTCAAGTAAAGCTTGTGATGTCTTAACGGTGTTGTCATGATGATCACTAGGCCTTGATGATGGCAGTTGCAAAACTTATGAAGACAAGAAAACACCCTCTCAAACACAAGCTAAGTCCTATCTTGATCAAGCATTGGTTACATGTATTTCCTCGAGGAACTATGCAATCCTCTATCACGGGGAACTGTGCAACTCCTTCAGAGACTGAACTACAAAATCTTGCGAGACATGCAACCAGTGTGAAATTATGTTGTGTAATCATCACTGAAAGATGAAACTGTGAAACTCATTATGCCACATAACTGTGCAATCCCCCATCACTGGGAACTTTGTAGTCCCTTCAGCCAGTGAATTGTGCAGTCCCCGGGATTAGCCAATTTTGCAGTCCTAGAATATAGGAATTACTCATTCTTATCTAATAGTGTGGAACAAGTTTCCAAGTTTTATGTGAAGGAAAGTTTCAGTCTCTCCTTGTTTATAGGAATGCATGTCAGAAACACTAATCCTAACCTCATGAGTGCTAATATATATAAGAGAGGCTCATAGATCTCATTCTCACATTTGCAATTGGATCTCTAGCCACCCTCAAAAGTTCAAGGAGCTTTGGATTCAAGTTGCACTACTTTTCTGGGTAAGTTTCTCAATTGTCATTTTTTTCTTATTTTTTCGTCGCTTTTGTTTCTTTTGTGTTTGCAAGTGTATTTTTGTATAATTATTCTTCTAACAAGTTGTGTTTATGTTATTATTAACTTGTAAAAGTGTCATTGCAGTCTTTTGAGCTTCTTTACAAGTGTCACATCATAGTTCTTTGTCTTTTCGCTGACCAATAGTTACTATTACTGGGTGTATTTATGCATGAATTTTCTTCTCTTTGCACAATATTGTTTGATTATGTTAGTGATTGATAGAACTAATTCTAAGACCAATATATATCCTTCACCTCTTCCATCATAGATATGGATTATGCCTCTCTCGCAAAAGAAATTGCATAATCCATGATCCTTACTAGCCTCTCCAACTACGCATTGTGCAAACTCTTCCAGCAAGAACCCTTCATTTCCAGTTGTTTCGGGAAATAATACCCTAAATGTTTTTGGGTCGGAAACCTTCATAGATCAGGGGCATACCATTCAAGAATGACTCACTTAACCTATCTTTTATACTGAAAAATAGATATAGAAAGTTGTGGAAATTACCTGAAAGTCCAACGTTTGATGTAGATCCCACGGGGTGCAAACCCCCAGCAACCCTTCGTGCTTCGTAACCTGGAAATCAAGAAAGAACGAACACGAAACTCTAGTTTTACAGCATATATAGTCCCTAAATGTCAGTGTAACTCATGCATAATATCATAAGAACAATATCAAACATTCAATTAATGGTCATTACACATATATAAAGAGATATAAACACGTGAATATCAGGAACAAGATGGTTCTTCTTATTATAAACGGCACGTACAGTAATAGAAATGTGGAGAGATCACCTGAATCCTTCCACGGTCTTCGAGCATACTGTCCTCTGGATCCGTCCAGCCCTCGCCTCACAAGAATTCTTCCAAGATGTGTGCACACTAGATGTCATATAGGATGATGAACATCTCAAGGAAACAACAGTTTCCTGAATATACCTGGGAAGTGTAGGAGGCACAGGAATATCAGACTTGAAATAGGGCTCCAACAGAGTATAATATCTATACTTTTCTCTCTCCCTTAGGCCATACACATGAGGGCCTTTTATACTCCTCCAAATTAGTTTCAACAGTTGGAAACAGTTAGGTCACGGGCTGGGGTGGTTGAATTACAGGAATAACTATCAACCCTGCCTCGAAAATAGGGAATATTATATATTTTTTAATGATTAAAAAGGTATACATGGATAAGTATGAATATACTTGTGTATATACATAGAAAATCCTGGGAAAAGTCACGTATGGGTTTTAAGATACTGTTTTTTGTGAAGATGTTCAAGTCTAAGGGGAAAGGGTGCCCAAGGCCAAAGCATCAATCATCAATCATATGAAGGTGGAAAATGATGCTATAGCAGATGCCCCCTAATATATGAGGTCAGAAGGGGTACATGATGGCCGAAATATATTATGTGCATAGGAAGAACCTTGTAAAGACGAGAGAGAACTTTACCAAATTTCAGCCTGCCAAAAAACCAATGAAAGAGATCAGAGAAATAGCTCATGCCTGAGGCGGGCATACCCATGCTCAGTGAAAGAAAAGCATGTCTACATATGAAGTACAGAGCGGATCCAACATGTATACAATTATAACAGAATTTTAAAGTACATAGTGAATCATCTGATCACTGACCGAAAGTATAAGTCAAAATCAAATCCAAGTATCACATATAGAAGACTGATCGATGATGTTGCAATAGATATCTGATCACACAAGTAAGAACTGAATCTCCAGGTACAAAATCATAAGGGGTGGAACACATGGTACAATCATGCAACTCGGGAGCCAACATATAAGATGTTGTTGTATGGAAACTGCAACATATAAGAGTGGATGGCATCACTGGCAGAAAACTGGATGAACTGAATCATGTTGATGAAAACCCGAGGTCTTCACCGATCACTATGGCACAATTCTTCACAATGGGAATAAATGAACTGAAGTCGACCATGTGATAAATAGTTTGATTACCGATCATTAATGGATACCGTTAACAAACGCGAGACACCCACCGATAATGATAATGAGTGTCAAGATGCCCGAATACAATCTAAAAAGTGCGAATGAATGAGTTGAAGTCGAAAACTTGTAAGAATCCATCAATCAGGAGGCAATGATGTATCCTCACTATCGACAGCAAAGAGTTTGCCACTAATGACTGCAAACCCTAAGGTACTGACAAAAAGACTCTAGACCTTATTCCTGGAGCAATGAGTCTAAGTCGATGGGAAAATATCTGCTGGAAGGAAGGCATTAAGGCATCCCACATTTTTCCATCATGAGTGTAACCTGCAGGACAAGATTTGGAAGGAATCAGACAAAGTAGAGTGAAGGAACCAACCTGAAGTATGTTTCTGACATGCACAAGATGGGAAAATATCTGCTAGAAGGAAGGCATTAAGGCATCCCACATTTTTCCAGCACGAGTGTAACCCGCAGGACAAGATTTGGAAGGAATCAGACGAAGTAGAGTGAAGGAACCAACCTGAAGTATGTTTCTGACATGCACAAGATGAAGCTAGTGCATAATAGAAACCCTCTGAATCAACCAATAATGAGAGCTGACAAAGAGGCGATATATCCACCAATAGGGTCAAATGGAAATAATGTATTACATGAATCCCAAGTGTGATAATGTATGCTGACGTCGAACATAAGAGAAACCACTCAGTAAAAGACCCATAATGATGATCAAATGCTAGGCACAAGGTCACCTATCAATGATGTAAATAGGGCCAGGGTGTGGCTCTAGGTTTTCTCTCAGAGCAATATGTCGTAGTCGATAAGAGAGAAACCCGACAGCAAGAAGTCAATGAAGACCTTCTCAAACCAACACGAGAAAAGGACCAAACATCTGATGTGATAGAACAAGATACTGACAAGACCGGGAAGGCCGACTGAAAAATAAGTCAAGAGACACCGCAGAATGCCCGACTCAGGTTAAACTTCCCTTGAACAAAAGCACGACTCATGTTTGACTATGGCAGCAAATGATAACTCTGTATAATTTTGTTATGCAGGAGGAAAAAACAAACTCTCTATATGATTGGAAGAGATAACCAACCGGGGGAGAACTGACTCATGAAACAAGGTTATGGCTTCTCCTATGTCAAAACTAAAACCATCCCTAATGAAGGAAAGACATGGCTCTGTGTGCTTTGTTCAAGGGTGACAAACTGACATTGTCACTACCATCAATATATGAAGTAAGATCCCGTTCCCGCTCTTTTTTTAATATATTTGATTTTTTTGTCTTTTTCATATAATAATCCTGAAAAATAATAAAGGAATACTATATTACAATGGATAGAATGAGTATCAGGAAACAGATGCACTAGTTCCTGGGATAGGAACAATCCTATGCTCAATGTAAGGTGGTGGAAACTGGTAAGTGATACTCAAAGGAGTGTTCCATCCATGGTAAAAGGGTGTTAAGTCTCGATAGCTAAATGTTTGCGTGGTTAACTTGTACAGAGAGACATGGTAAAAATATGTCTTAAACATCGAGTCCGAATGAAGCCAGCTGAAGGCCAAGATAAACAAGTAGCCAATATGCAATGCAATGATACAAATTAACAACACCAGGGAGCCTCCAGGGTAATAGCTAGAAAAAATCATAGTGAATAAGAAGAAGAATGAAGCTTCAACGCATAAGTCATGGTGGGACTAAAGAGGACTCCCGAGCCTACAGAAATTGCAGCATGGACGACAAGTGCTAGCGAGGAACTAACTAGGAAGCCCATGTAAATTAAGGCTCTACCACCAAGTCATGATTTATAAATTGGCGAATGAAATGGATTAAGTATTCATGACATATGGGATCGACCCTATGGCAAGTGATCAGAATGGAGGCTAGCATGCAGAATGCAACGGATCACGGATTCCCTAACCTATATTCCAGTTAAGATCATATACCTTCCATGACAGGTCAACAGTCATGGATTTGAAAAATCGGGAAAAATCTCAATTTTAGTAAAATATACCTGAAAACATACCTTCCCGAACACTTCCAAGCAACACAGTTATGCAGCTTAAGACAGATTTTAAAAATAAGCATAATGAAATTTTGCAAAAAAAATTCAATTTCTGGGCATAAATACTCATTTTACCTCATATTTGGTTCATTGTAACTTTGTTGAAGTGGAGAAAGGAGCCCTGGAGAAAAACCCCTTTCCTCAAAACAAGGGAAATCAGCCGTAAAATTTCGTTGGATCAACCAGGTAAGCTCTAAATGCATCATTTCCATCAATTTCATTCATATATAGGATAAAAATTTTGATCTTTCACCGTAGGAAAGATTTTTTTTTATTGACCTCTCTACGCATACGCGGGCTTGTTCACACTAACCCGTGTATCATATGCGACTGTACTCAAAGGAAATCGTGTATGTGCAGTCCGTGAATGTAAAAAATGAACCTAATGATGAAATTAATGGATTATTTCAGGATTACTATCTCTTGGAGGGAACGTGAACATAGTGCCATCGACAATGAAGTGATGGAAGATCAAAATTCGCTCAATATCCTTCGAAATTGCGGTTTGCTCAAATTTTTCAAAATGCCAAATATGAAAAGCAATGTCCGGTTACTCCAAATGCTAGTGGATCACTGGGAACCAGAGGAAGACTGCTTCATGATTGATCAAATGCCCATACACATAGAAGTAGAAGACATTTACTTCATTACTGGACTCTCTCGAAGAGGAGATCCATTAGATTTACATGGCAAGCTGGTGGGAGGGCTTACAATGGATGATTATGTCCATGTTTATTACATAGAGGGGTCTCAGAAAGTAGGGACTCAGATTGCAATCAAATATTTGTCAAAACTGCATATGAAAATTCTCCTCTTCACCATTGGCAGGGTAGCAGGGTCTTCTTCCTTACACTGGGCTTCGAGGACACATATGAGTATTGCGGTCGAATGCTTGGTTCACCTCTTTGACTGGTGTACTGCACTACTGACTAACATGAAGAAATAGTTAACCTTTATCTGGAAAGTAAAAAAAAAAGCATTTCAGGTATGGAACCATCTTGCTGACATTCTTCTTTGAAAGGATTCCAGGACTTCAACCCAAAGTGATCTCATCCATCAACAGCCCCAGAGATCCAAGAATAGTCCAATGGGCTGATTTGATGAAGAGATTGGGGGGAAGTGAAGTTCCTCGAACCACTTGGGATGACGAGTTCTTCCAATGGTGGGAGGAACAAGTTATCGCCGTGGAGGATTATCCCTATGCTGGGATGGATTTTCGTGGTGATCCAGAATTAGTCCTTCCATCTGTTGCAGCATGGGGTGCAATTGGTGAGACTGCAATTTTTGATTATATGATTTTTTGATTGATTTTTTCAATATATGCAACAATGAAAAAATGTTTTTGATTGGACTCAAATGACTTACAAAATGATGTGATGACCATGATACAGATATGGGATCAGTGCGTCCTAAAGGATACCCAAGGCACAAACGTCGCAGAGGCGAAGCGGATGCTGAAGACCCTGGTAGAACCCTACATGTCGTTCAGAGAAACTTGGAGATTTTAACTCGCCAAGTGCCTATGTCTGTAGTAGAAGACCTACTAGAGGCTATCCAAAGACGGGTAGTCGGTGTACTACAAGACTGGGTGTGGTTATTCCACCATGTGGCTACTGCGATCGTGTTCTATAGAAACACGAATGTTGGGAAGGGACCATAGATTTTACCGGATAACTGTACTATATTTTTTGATACTGAACATGATCGGGCATAAGCCTTAATTTTGTAGGACATATGGGTCCAAATTTTTGTATAGCTTTTTGAACATTCGGATGATGTATATATATACAGCGATTTATATGATGCAATGAAATAAATGTATGAAAATGTATGATGAATTTGATTATTTGATTAAAGTATTGAATGATGAATATGTCAATCAATTTCTTGATTAGCCAATGAGTTTGCCATCGAATTGTATGCTCGAGGAATATGAATAAATGTTATAAATTGAAATGATCTTTGTAACAAACGTATCCTAAAAAACAATCAAAACAAAAATGGATCCCAGACCCGATATGTATTGTTCAACTGTGACACCACCAACTAGGAGTCCAAGAAAACTACTAATGAATCAATACCCAAAGATATTTCCTCCGAGAGTAGATAAATTACTGCAGTGTAATCTGCTACATTGTTTGAAGCAGGATCAATGCAGACCCCTCTTGAAACTAATAGCTGACCGGATGGATAACGAAGTACCCTAGCCATGGAAGCCAAGTTCCGCGTTTGTCTACTAGCACCATCGGTGAAACCAAAATGACTGATGACATCCAACACAACCTACCAAAGCAGATCAAAAACATCACCATCACATCATAGACCGAAAACTCAGATATGTACAACAACAAAAAAATCAAAAATATATACAAAAAGCAAGATGCCAGACTAAGGCCTAGGCATAATACTTTTTTAGATAGAGCCCATTTCTGCGCTCCGCCAACTCATTTCCCCCAAAATCAACCAAGGCATAAGCTCCTTTTTTGAGGACCTTCTTAACGATGAAGGGGCCATACCACATAGACTTAAACTTACCTGGCCCCAGGGCATCCTTCTCCTGGGCATAAACCAGAACAAGGTCTCCTTCGGAGAAACCCTAGGTTTGACCACTTTATCGTACTGAAATTTTACCTGTTTCTTATGTTCCTTTTTCATCGTGGTGGCATCTTGACGCTGCTCATCGAGATGTTCCAGATGAAGGAGACATTCTTTGAGACTAGAGGTGTCAGGAAGAAGTTCTATAGCTAACTTAAGAGAAGGAATTTCACACTCAATGGGAAATATGGATTCCAACCCATAAGTCAGTTGAAACGGAGTAAAACCAGTTGCAGTTTTCATTGACATTTGGTATGCCCAGAGTGAAGGATACAGCATAATGTGCCAATTGGATCGAGCTTTATCAATTGTCCATTGAAGAATTATCTTCAAGGATTTGTTCACGGCTTCCACTTGCCCATTGGCCTGAGGATAATATGGAGATGAATGATCTTGCCGGAAACCTAATTTTAGAGCCAATTCAGCCATCATGTTTTTCTGAAAGTGACTGCCATGATCAGTGACAATCTCTTTGGGAATACCAAGACGAGAAATGACATGATTGAAGAGAAAAAGAGTTGTTGTCTCACCGTCATTCTCAAAAGTGGGGATAGCCTCGACCCACTTAGTGAAGTAGTCTACTGCTACAATAATGTACTTGTGACCTTTAGCCGAAGTCGAGTTACAAGTAGTATAATCAATACCCCACTTTGTAAAGGGACTGATAGTGATGACAGGGAAGAGCAGAGCTGGATGAGCGCGCATATTTCGAGTATATACTTGACATGGATGACACTGTTTGATCGACTCCATACAATATTTGAAAATTGAAGGCCAAAAGTATCCGGCATGCAAGATTTTTTGGGCTGTAGCAAGCCCAGATAAGTGACCACCACAAGCTCCACTGTGGCAATCATTCAAGACGATCTCATCTTCTTCGAGATTTAAGCATCTTCTAAGGATTGAATCGACCCTGCGACGGTATAAAATGTCACCAATGATTAAATCATTTTTAGCTAAGTGACGTAACTTATGGCGCTCATCTTTCGAAAAAGTCGACAGAAACTTCGTAGTCTGAAGATATACTATGAGATCCCCATACCCAGGATCCTGTGAAGATATGAGAAAAATATGTTCATGTGGAAAGGATTCATCATAAACCATGTCCTCTCCACAGGGAAAATCAGAGATTAATTCTGCAAAAACTAATGATTTCTTGGACTTGGAAGACATAAAATCAAGACCAAATTCCTGCAAAATCGCAATCCATTGATTGTATTTACCCCCGATCACTCGCTTGCTGAGAACAAACTGAAATGGATTGACTACTACCAAAACATAAGTTTTTCGAAGGAGAATATAATGTCTGATCCAGTGTACAACATGAACAGGTGCTAAATCAAGCTTCTCTATCAGAGAATACTGGAGTTCAAGTCCTACCAGGCCTCAAATAAGGTAGTATATAACATTTTCTAAAAGAGCATCATCCTCCTGAACCAGAACCATACCGATAGTATATTTTGTTGCTGCGAGATACAAGAGGAAATCCCTGCTATAATCAGGTGGACTCAGTATAGGAGTAGAGGTCCATGCTTTTTTCAATGCATCAAATGAGCGTTGAGAAAAGCCATCCCACAAAAATGGGACTCCCTTCTTTAATAATCTCATGAATCCTCTTGTAATCTCAGCATAGTTTACGATAAATCTCTGCAGAAAATTTGTTTTCCTTGTGGACTTTAAAGTTGACGAATAGAAAACGGGGGAGGCAACAAAAGTATTGCCTCAACCTTGAAGGGATCTACCCGAATCCCTTCCATAGACACAATAAATCCCAACAACCGACCGGATGTGACCGCGAAAACACACTTTTTCGGATTCAACCTGATTTTGTAAAACCAACATCTTTAAAATACTTGATGGAGGTGAGAAGGATGATCAATTCTCTTGCAAGAATGAGCAGCTAAATCATCCAAGTATGCCTCGATAATATGCTTGATGTCGTGGAAGGTATATGACATGGCTCGCTGAAAAGTAGCTCCAGCATTTTTAAGGCCGAAAGGCATCTTCTTGTAAGAAAATGTACCCCAGGGACAAATAAATGCAGTCTTATGCTGATCTTCAGGACGGATAGTAATTTGATTATATCCAGAAAAACCATCCATGAAGGAGAAAATCTCATTTCCTTCACACTCATCGATAATCTGATCTATGAAAGGTGTGGGGTAATCATCTTTAGGAAATGCTTTATTTAGGTCTCTGAAATCAATGAAAACTTGAATTGTTCCTTGTTTCTTGTCCACTGAGACTGGATTTGAAACCCATTATGTCAAAGGAACAGGGAAAATGAATCCTGCCTTAAGCAACTTCTCTACCTCAGCTTTGATAGTTGCTGCCTTCCTAGGGTTGGCTGGAAAAAGCTTTTGCCTTACAGGCTTAGCATTTTCGTATAACTTGATCTCATGCTGGAAAATAGATGGATCTACACCAGGCATTTCCTCATAATACCAAGCGAACACATCCCTAAACTCTCGAAAGAGATCGGTTTAGATTTGAACCTCTCCAGGGGAACATTCAGCTTCAATGAAAAAATTCTCGATAATGTTGGGATTCTTAGAAATGTTCACCAGGATATTCGGAGAAATCACAGCCATGTTCCCTTCAACAAAAACCTGTGTTGATGCTAAAGGGTTCAGGACCGGGTGAACAGGACCATAAGACTGAGGACTAGGAAAAATTGATTCAACTTCACTCAAATCTGGTAAAAATTAAGACCGATGATGCAAATCATCCCACGGTATATCTATACCAATCATAGCTTCCAGGATAGCCTCTTCAGAGGGAAGAGTGGTATCAAGGCAATCCTGGGCGGAAGAAGAATTAAGAGTTCAAGCCGGGACCACATCTCCATCCAATTCCTTTGATGAAAGAGAAACATGAGTGGACTCTACAGAGTCAATAATAGATATATAAGCAATCTCAGCTGCAGACATAGGAAATTTCATTCCACCCACTTGACCTTCTGCTAATGTGGAGGTAGGGGAAGGTAAGGTCCAAGGGTCTGAAAAATAATGAGTTCTAAAGAACTCTCTTAGAATAGGAGCCTTGGAGGATGAAATTACATTTATATGAACAGAAGGAGGTGGAAGATCAAAATTACCCATTAAAGAAGAATACATTCCAACCCCTACATTCTCAATAGACGATTTGATATTATCCACTAAAGGAATAGTTGAGTCAGTAGAAGTATTCGAGTCTACAAGAGAACAATCCAGTTGATCAATTGTGACAATCCTCCCTTAGTGAGGGAAACAAATAATGTGAAATAATGATGATGCAATGGAATCCATCTCATAAATCCAGTTCCACCCCAACAGAAGGTTGTAGTCCAAACTTGCATCAACTATCTCAACCTCGATGTTAAAAGTTTTGCCCCCAACACAGGTTGGAAAAGCAGGGACAATACCATGCGGCCTGTGAGAATGACCATCAAACGCACTTATAAGAGTGGCTGAAGGAACAGCTGTGGGAGATCCTATTGCCTTCCAGCATGCAAGAGACATCACACATGTGGAAGCACCCTCATCCATGATCGTTCGAAATATATTGCATTTTCGATACAACAATATAATATGGAAATCCATATGATGAGGGAGTGTCTTTTTGAAATTAGACATATCAAATGTAATCATAAGAGAATGATTTGGATCAACAACCCCAATAGTAGTGAGGAGAGCAATTCGCTGAGTTGGACAAGACTGGAGCACCTCGAGGGCCAACATGGCACAAGACTTTGTGCCAGATCTTCTACAACAGAGTAGTTCTGGGCAGCCTTGGCATTTGGATTAATCATCGTACGCTTTGTAGATGCCTTTGGCATCCGAGGTATAGGCTCAACAGTGGGCCTCATAATATGAAGCGGCTCAGTATTGTTAGGGACACCCTTGGCTTTCAAAGACTTAGCTTCACCATAATCACGAGATCGTGTAGCGATATCTGCGTGAGCACTCATCATATATATGTTTGATGTGGTTTCCCCTTCCTGGGTGCCCCCAGAGGGAGCCCCAGTATTCTAATTTGCGCCAACAAATAATTGCTACCCTTGGGGAAAAGGGTTTGTTAACATAGCCTGGGAATTGGAAGAACCCTGTTGAGCTAACAAGTGTTGCGCATCCTGAATTTTAGGGCAAAGGTGAGTAAGATGGTCTCCAGTACATAACTTGCATGGAAACTTGACTTTCTTTTTATCCTTTTGACCCTCACCAACATGTTCGTTGGATTTATTTGCATCTTTGCCGTTTTTATTATTATTTCGTCCTTTCTTCTTCCCTTTGGATTGTTGATTTCCTTTGGGGTTAGAAGTCTGGACAACATTTATTAACAAATATTAGGAAGGAGTTGATACTGAAGGCACAACCTGACTAGAAGAAACAAATTGTATGGACAACTGCTGCAATTGACTAAGCAAGTTAGCTGCACCGCTATCGACTGAACCAATAATTCCATCACCATGAGGACTAGGTTTAGTTTTTAACAAGTCCAATTTGGAATGAGGAGAATTAGGAAATTTTTTATTGAGGACTCCAGGCTGAGAATAAATCAATTCCAATTACTGAGCCCTAAAAATAGCTTGCTCCTCAGAAAATACCCCTGATAGAGATATGTCCTTAGAAATATCTGGCTGCAAGGATTTCAAAAACCATTCTAGAAGGAATTCATTAGGAATATAGGCTTTAATGAGCCTCTTCCTTCTTCGCCATTCCTAAATATGATCAGAAATGTGAGTTGCCTTGTCCTGCTTAAAATTAGCCAGGAGTTCAGTCTCGGCATCGTAACGGACAGGCAACTGAAATTTTTTTAGGAACATGGTAGCCAAATCTCCAAAAATGGTGAAACTTCCCCAAGTTAACTCAATATACCACTTGACTGCATTTCCAGTTAAGGTGTGTTGAAATAACCTCAACCTAATCGAATCGTTAATCAGGGAGTTTGATGAACACCATAAATGGAAAGTGGTGATGTGATCTGCCGGATCTTCTCCATTCTTCCCTTCAAACTTTGGGATGTCTGAGGGTATTTTGGTGGGGACCAGAGGCCACCCCAGACTATATCATATAGGCTTGTTAGTCAATTTTGACAAATCTGGCAAATTTAACGTTGCCATAAATGGAAATCGAGGAGGAGCCTAGGAATTCCATCCCAGATAAGATGGGTTCCCCACATTCTGAAAATAATAACCTGGATTTGATGAGGCACCAGGTTTCCAGATAGAGTTTGTAGAAAATTTTGGGCCATAGGAAAATCCTCGTGACCCAGCATTTGGAGAAGGATCCTATCCCAACATGGAGTTACTATAAACCGGACCATTTCCTCCCACTGAGGTAGTGAATGAAGAAGAAAATCCCTGGTAGGGGTTCCATGCATTTGAAAAAGGAGAAAAAGCCTCATAAGCACTTGATGAAGATAAAGGAACATTCCCTTGATGACCAGCGAGAAACTGATTCTCTACTCCCAATGTTGTGAAAATAGGGTTCCAACTTGTAAAGGTAGTATAACTTTGACCTCCAAATCATGGATTGAAACTTTGAGTCTCGGAAGTGAAAGGAAAAGATCCTAAGGAAAGGGTCGAATTAGGGATATGCCCACTTCCAAAGGGGAACCCTTGAAAAGAAGTTGATCCACTAGCCATAAAAGATATGGGTGCAGATGTTGCTGTAGCAGCAGAGAAGAAAAAAGAAGGAATCCCACTAGTGGGCATTCTGAAACAAAAGGGACCAAATTGAGAAGCATGTGCTTGGGTGTGACCAGAGCCAAACACAACAGTACTATAAGAAATCGAAGATATAGTAATGGTGCCTCCTCCCTCAATTGAAGAAGGAGTCTGAATACTTGCAGCATTCACAGCCACAGCTGTGTGCCCAGTCGTGGCCATCGAAAGGTAAGAATGTGATGGATAAGGAATCTCTGGTCTATGAGACTCAGGTCCGATGTACTCAATGATAAATGGATAACTAGCAGGAAGAGGAGATGGAAGAGACTTATCAGGCTGAGGGACTTCCTCTACTTCTACTTCTTCTGCCAGAAATAAAACTCTCGAGATGAGTAAAGCACTCCTCTCAGCACTGAAACCAACACCAGAACTAGCTACAGAAACAACTAGCCCTAACAGAGGATCTCTCTCCACTGCGTCTGAAAACACAGGGTGAAAATCACCCTCTGAATTACTCCTACGCCTTCTTGAAGAAGGCTCGGCACTCGTGGGAGACAACCCACGAAGCCTCCTCAATCAACGAGTCGATCATTCAACCACTTTAAAATATTTATTAGACTCAAAAATATATGAAGCTAAGCAATCTAGGAGCAAAGAACACACTTTACAAAGTCCCTAAGATACAGCCAGACAAGCAGCTCTCAGGTATTTCCGCTCCGGGTGATGAGGACCGGACACCAAAATACAAGCGAATAATAGGACCTCTCGAAAACAGTCTGGGGTAATTACGACCCAGGCCTACTAGCGATGGTAACAGAAATAGTTACGCTGACCTCCCAACAACAGCCTTTGTCGGTGCAAGTACCCAAGCTTCGTAAGGGCACCCTCCAGAAGCATTGATGGAAGTGATGCAATGTCTGCCTCAGGTACCACGGGTATTCCCCCCCGCAGTCACGTGTGTGGTCCCTAGGATAGGAAACTATGGGCATCAATCTGTATCAACAGCCGGGCGGAACTGTCTTAGGTCACGATTCAGCAAATAGGAGAGGGGGTATCTCTCTTCTCTGCCTGCACTTTCCCTCGTGCTTGACTCTCTAGAGGAGAGATTTCCCAATCCACTTAACGGTGTTGAATTTCTCTCATTAATAAACTTCTATGTTTCAAAATTTAAGCGGCCTTGGAGAGTTAACTCTCCACTCACCTAATCCAAGGCCCTACAACCTAGCTAGTTGGTGTATGACACTAATACAAAAAATTGCTAGTTGTTTTTAATTATATTTCTTATTCTAGTTAGCTGTTATTTTATGTCAAGAGCATGTGGAAATGAAACTGATGGTGTTTGTATGACACAGAAAGAAACCAATGAAAACCAAACTACATGCAAATTCACTAATTTCCTTTCAATGAAGAGTGATTTCTACATAGGTTCTACAAGACTATATTTTATTTTATTTTCATATATTCACACTCCAGACAACAAAAAAGACTAAAAAATGCTTATGTGCACCTAATGAAAATTACCAATGCCATGTAAATCCTAAGATGCTGAATCTGAACAAGCAAAGATAAGTCTCTAAAGACACCAAGGTTCAATCACTTTTTGGCAATCAACAGAGTCAGTTCCCAAATTAGAACTCTATGTATAAAAATGCATACTTGATATGAGAGAAAAAAATCCAAAGAATATTCCCTTCCTAATAAAGTCAAGAACCAAAGATTAGACACTCAACAAAACTTCAAAAGATGAAAAGAAACCGTCAAACAAAATGAAAACAAAAGCAACAGAAAACAAAATGTTTTTTGGGCTTTTGAGTTTATGGGAAAAAGAGATTTCAAAAGAGACCAATGGAACTATTTAGTAACTGAGTCAAGCAAACTTGAATTTCAAGAAAAAGCTTCAACAAACTACCCAAAGCCAACCATGCCACTCTTGCAGCGGGAGTTGTATGAGCAAAAGGAAGACAAGAAACTCAATAAACCAACTCAGTACAATAGTATAAACTTGTAATGAACAAAAACTCCAAAGAATCAACAAGAGACTCTTCGAAAATTGTAACAAAACCACTCTAGGAAATCAAGAAAACCACACACACCAAAGGTGAAAAGCACAAAGCGAGGCAACTCATAAGGTTAGGCAAGAGTAAATGGGCAGAAGCTCTCTATCCTGAATACTCATAACAACCAAGAAACTTCAGGGAAAGATCTTGGTGCTCAAGCTAGAATTGACAACATAATAAATGAATATTTCACCAAATGAGCGGGTCTTCACATGAATAAGAGAGAAATAGGCACAAAACCACTTTAGACACAGTTAAGAGACTTCAAAGATACTACAAGAACAAGTCACCATAGGCAGACAAGACCAAAAAAGCTTAAAACCAAAAATTTCAAATTTTACCCAGGCATACGCGCTTTTGCAGTTTAGCAACATGTGTGTATACGCAACTGTGGCAAAGGAAACTCGTGTACACACGGGTCCCTTTGCAAAAAACAACGTATATATGTGACTGTGCAGAAGAAAAACCGCGTATGGAAAGGTAAATAAAGAAAAACAAAAAATGTCAAGCTTGATCAGGAGACCAGGTCTTCAGTCTGACTGGAAAAAGATTCACTGAACTAGAAAAAGTGATAGAAATTGTTGGGAACCCACAAGACAGATAGAACAACCCAAACGGGAAATCACAAAAAGGTGATCCCTAGCGGAGTCGCCATTTCTGTTTTGGGATATAATACCCTAAAGGTTTTTGGGTCGGCAACCTTCATAGATCAGGGGCATTCAAGAATGACTCACTTAACTCATATTTTATATTGCAAACTAGATATAGCAAGTTTCGGAACTTACTCGAAATTCCAACGTTTGATGTATATCCCGTGGGGTGCAAACCCCCAACAACCTTTCGTTATTTGTAACCTGGAAATCAATAAAGAACGAACACGAAACTCTAGTTGTACAACATATATAGTCCCTAAATGTCAATGTAACTCATGCATAATATCTTAAGAACAATATGAAACATTCAAGTAATGATCATTACACATATATAAAGAGATATAAACACATGAATATCGAGAACAAGATGGTTCTTCTTATTATAAATGGCACGTATAGTAATAGAAATGTGGAGAGATCACCTGAATCCTTCCACGGTCTTCGAGCATACCATCCTCTAGATCTGTCCAGCCCTTGCCTCACAAGAATTTTTCCAAGATGTGTGCACACTAGATGTCATATAGGATGATGAACATCTCAAACAAGGGTTTCCTGAATATACCTGGGAAGTGCAGGAGGCACAGGAATATTAGATTTGAAATAGGGCTCCAACAGAGTATAATATCTATAATTTTCTCTCTCCCTTAGGCCATACACATGAGGGTTTTTTATACTCCTCCAAATTAGTTTCAACAGTTGGAAACAGTTAGACCACTGGCTGGGGTGGTTGAATTATGGGAATAACCATCAACCTTGCCTCGAAAATAGGGAATATTGTATATTTTTTAATGATTAAAAAGGTATATGCAGATAAGTATGAATAGACTCGTGTATATACACGGAAAATCCTGGGCAAAGTCTCGTATGGGTTTTAAGATACTATTTTTTGTGAAGATGTCAAAGTCTGAGGGGAAAGGGTGCCCAAGGCCAAAGCATCAATCATATGAAGGTGGAAAATGATGCTATAACACCAGCTGCAACTGTACACTGTGCATTTACTTGCCTTCCCCAACTATGCATTATGCAATCATAGTCAACAGTGGCCCTGTCTCCTAGCTGAAATTACACACTGCACAATCTAGGCTCTCATTTTCTAGGTTGAGACAGTACATTCCACAGATCTAGTGCATAGTCAGCTCCCTTGCAATATTGAAATACACAAATTTCCTTCACAATTTCGCAGTGTGGATTTACAGTTCCCAATCTGCCTTCTTGAAGCCCAAAATTGTGCATTCCTTTCCCACAATGATTGTTTTTTTCTTAAAAGTTGGTTGTGTAGTTGATTTCTCTTGATCTAACTTTTCATTTCCATGAGTGCATCTTTTGCAAAAGGTATTTCCTATGTTATAAGGTTCGTCGAAATTTAACCTTGATGGAATTTTGGTGAACCTTAAAAAAAAATTGAGGTTCAGCGATCCTCGTCAAACCTCCTAGTCATTGACCAAGTCCATAGATCAAAACTCATAACTTCATGTCACAAATAAAGCTTGCAATTTATCCTTGCATTTTCCATGTCCATGATAACATTTTTTTTGTTTATTGATGTTTATTTCTTACTATTTTATCTTGTAATTCATTTTAAATTAATATATGTGTACATATATAGATGAACCTAATAGAAAACCTCATCTAAACCTCATCGAAAATTTCAAAGTCAAACCGAACCTAATCATTACCGAACTCGAACCATGTGATATTGTATTGTATATACTGAACATGCCACTTTTTCATCATTGGGTAGCACTATGGCTCCTAATAAATATGCATCGAAGGAGGTTATAGATAGTAGTACTGAGGAGGCCATTGACTGTACCCCAATAGGAGTTCCTATTTTGTCATATACATAGTGTTATATTGAGAAGAACTCTGATGTCACTTGGCTCATGATAAAATATGCATTTACTTCAACATACTTCAATAAAGAGCTAGAGGATAGGGAAGTCTATATAAACATCTATCAGTCAGGGTTTCGTGCATATTTCTAGTACTTCCATGGGAAGATGTTATCAAGCAGATATTGCAGGGCTTAGATACCAAGAGCATGACATTGAACAGTGCTAGTGGGTATCATATTACCTCTTATCGAACACATTAAATTCACCTAATATATAACTTTCCCAAGCCTGAGAATCACCTAGATTCTCAATTCTATGCAACTTGGAGTTATCTCAACATGAAATAAGTGATCAAGTCATCTGGAAACAACTGGATAAATTTCACCAAAATCTTGATAGTGCTTATAAAACCCCAAGTCTCTCAAAACAATTTATTAGTACTTGATATCATTGTGATGTCAACTCTATGCAAATATAAATACTTAATCCCTCCCTTAAGAATGGATCTACATGTTGCATCTAATATTCACAGAGGGGAAATATTCAATTTCTCCCATTTTGTGTTTATGTAGTTGCATATCAATTTGAACAAGCTGAAGAACAAACATCAAGGAAAAAAACCATAATTTTACATGTCTTCCTACCTACATGATGGAATATGTGCTCACATTGAATTCCCTGGTCTAAACTAGAAATGGACGCATACATTAACATGAAATTGTTCTTATTGTGGAGTGAAGCTCAAATTGGCTCCAAAACTATTTATCCAGATTTTATGGAGGCTAGAGTCATATATCATCCACATGTTCCTTCAAAGTTTTTGAAATAGTTGCATAGTATAAATCTTGGCATCAATATGTTACTACAGAACTACAAGTGGAAGTTGTCGAGTTAGAGTTTCCTCAAACTCAAGCTTAATTTATAAAGTTTTGTATTATTAGTCTCTTGCCATTTCTATCTAATGTATAGTTTGTCTTATTGTATTTGTAAAATAATAAAAGTGTAAATGCAAGTGGATGTGCAAGAGTCAAGTGTGTAATATGAAGAGTCGTTAATTGGAATAAAGACAAAATAAATCCAAGAGTCATGAGGGAAAATCAAAGGTCACAAAGGGAGATGAAAGGTCCCATTTTTTATAAATAAGCCCTCAATACTCAAAAAAGGGACGGAGAACTTAATATTTGTAGCCTTGGCTTCTCTAGCCTAGCATAGGAAGAGTATCATTCTTTGGAGAAGCAAGTGGTGGCTTCGTGTTTCACTATCGGGGCTAGTGTCATATCGTTTCAATTCAATACTTGGAACTTTCACTTAATGATAAAAATATCTTATAGTCAACACACTTTCATGCATATATCATGGATGTTGTATGACTACTCTTTATATGTTTGTTGTATATGTTATTTCATTTACACTATTGTCAATGAACTATTTCATTTTCTTTAGTATGTATCTTGTTGGAAGTGTGTTGTATATGCTATCATGATCATTTTTATCTTATGAACTATTTTGTAGGCTAAATAGTGATTCTTTCATATTCTCGTGCATCTCTTTTAGGATAGTACTATTACTTTTCTTCAAGGGGTTCATCCTTTTCCCTTTGGTGTGAAAGAACCTTTTATGCATTACAATTGACATCTTATAAATCTCATATGCTTGTTGTCACCAAAGCTATGTGTATATCATCTTATGTGTTCATTGTAGCCAAGGCATGTATTTGAGATCACAGATTTGGAAACCGACTGTAAGTCTAGTTGGGGCTCCTACTCCAAACGGTGTGGGTTCTAATTGGGACTTCACATCGGGGGGACCCCCTTCCCTATTGTCGGTATCCAGTATCGTCAATACGATTTGGCACTACAAGGAGGGTCATATGACAAGTTGAGCCCAAAATTTTGGTTTTAATATTTCATCTTAAATGGTTTCTTCCGATATCATAACCCCGAGGTGTTTTTCTAGAGTTGCAAATCTGAAATTTACCACATGGATAATCCATAACTTGTCAAATTTTAAATTTAATGGCAGGGGTGAAACAACCATCCTTGAGCACACCCTCTTCTTTCTTGAATTTTGTGACTCATATGAAATTAATTATGAGGATGTTGCTTGTAGGTTGTTTGTTCTCACACTCGAAGGTCATGTTAAACAATGGTTTTATACATTTATGATCACTTCCATTCATTCTTTCGAATAAATTTTCATGGAGCTTCACCAAACCTTTGACGAGTATGATTTTTAAGTCCTTATAACAAAATTATCCATCATAGAATGAAATTTGATCAATCCTTGGATGCTTTTCTTGATTGCTTCCTTCACTTTTGTTATGAGTTTTATGAGGAAGACATTTATTGGGATTTTATGAAAGAGAAGTTTTAGTATCTTGCACAGATTTCTTTAAACCTTGTTGAACCTAATTCTCTTACAAGTCTCGCATCTTTTCTTGTTCATGGATCTCTTAAATTTTCAAAGGAAGAACCTAATATTTCTTGTGACTCTTCGTCTTCTTGCATATATTTATCAAATCAAGCAGCGCCATGTACCAATGCTAAGGCTGGAAAAGTTGAAGATCATATTGTTGATCCAATCCTATGTCCTCTTTTCCCTCATAATCAATATTTGAATTCATGTTTCAGTATTGAAGCCTTCAAGATACATCTCTTACTCTCCATCATCCATTCCTTATAATCCTCTTTATCCTTATTCACCATATAAACCTATTATATCAGCCTCTTTTGAATCTCATTAGGATCAGGTTCAAAATAATGTTAATGAATATAAGGAGATTCAAAATATCTTTCATGATAATTATGTGTGGGCTTCAGATCAAGAAAAATAGTTTGTTACTATAGATGATTTATCTCTTTATCATTCCTCTCCTTCTTCACCATTAAATCACTTTCCTGACATGTTTAATGAACCTATCACACCAATTTTTCCTTCTAATGATTCGGATGTTAATATTGTTGGGATTGATTACAAACAGGAATGGTGGGATGTTGATTTTCAATTGAAAGAAGAAAGGATTGAATCCATTGTTCATAACTTGTCTCATTTCTCACCTTTAGCATGTGCAGTAGTGAAATTTTCAACTCCTTGTACTCAAGTGTGTCTTCCATCTAATTCATTTGATCATGAAGAGTCCCTGAACTCAAATATGAAATATGATCCCGTTAGTGGCATCTTTAATATTTTCACTGATACATATAGTAATATTTGTGTACTCATTTGTTGATATTTCCAATCCAACGATGTTCGATGATTCACTGTTTGATATTTTGGAAACTTTCCAAGAATTTGAGGCTCTTCAGCTTCCGTTGATGGTTATGTTAGGATCTCGTTATCTTGGTAAGTGCTTCGAACCTTATCAAATCAATATTTCATCACGGGGAAGTATTCATGTATTGACTGAATATGTTGGAAATGAATCTAGATCTTTCGAATTCAAGATTCTTCACTGGGTTATCATGATCCAATCTTCAAATGGTTGGAAGGTTCTTACTTGGAAAACCCATTAGCAAGTCACAAGCTTCGATCTTTCTTGATGTTTTCCAAAATTGAAAATTTGAATGAGTGCAATTATGTGAGAAGCTTTCAAAATGTGTATGACCATCAGTGCTCACTTACAAATAATTTAGCACAAGCTTTCTTATCATACTTTTCTGCTCACGCTTTTTTCCTTCAATTCCTGCAATATGTTTAATTGGTCCATCTTTCTATTTGTCTAATTTTTTTTATGATCTTTCCTATTGCTCATCCCCTCGCCTATGGAGGTTAAGAGATGCTTTGATGCTTGCATTGGTAATTTCATTTCACATAATCCTGACCTCTCCTCGCTTAGTTTAGGATTAGGTTTAGTTTTTTTCTTTGTTTGTTTGTTTGTTTCTTTTTTTGTTTAATTTTCATTTCACCTTTTCTTTCATGTTTATTTTTAATAAGCTTGTATGAAAGTTATTTTTTGGTTCTAAATAAGCATGGGAATTTTGAACATACATTATAGAACTATTAACACTTGGTTAACTGTCAATCCCCTTCTTTGTATGGGCCTTGTATAATTTATTCCATGATTCTTAGATGGAAAATACGCTCTTTCTTAAGGAATACCTTAGTGGATCTAAGATTCTTGAATCTTTAATATGATCTTCTTCTGAAATAAACCTCTTATATTTGGTTTGTTTTAACTTGTCAACTGGGTTATGTAGAGAAAGGAGAGGAGAAAACTAAGTGAGAAAATTTTATTTCAAAAGCATATACTCCTGTCTCTAAAGGAACAACCTCTCTTTCTCTCAATAATTTGGGATCCCTCTTCCACCCATGGATGTATAAATGCCTATAAAATTCCAATAAGCATAATGTTTCAAAAAATAAAATAGAATGGGTGAAAGAAGAGAAAGACTTCCTGCGCAAAGAGGTGAAGCAATAAACTTTGTCGGGTTATTGAACAAGCTCGCTGGTGGCGAAGCAATGTTTTTGTTCCTAAAGTGACTCCACCGAGGTACTAAATAGGTATGCTGGTAGCGGAGAAACACAAGAGACAATATTAAAACTTTGACATCTTTCACTTGCATTCTTATATACTCTAAACCCCTAATTGAAACAACAAAAGTTTGACTTGGTCATGTAAGTGTTCGGTCGATGAAGGGAATAGAATAAAATATATATTTAATTCAATCTTAGTAAATAAAATATGGTGGTTTGTAGGATGAAACCATAATTCCTAAAGAGTTATACTCGGTATTTGATGTTTAAAATCTTTGTTTTAATGCTGAATGTTATGAATGGAATATGAATCTACGTGAAGTTGAAGTTGATATAAATATATCTTATCTTCCTCATACTATGATGCAAAAATCACTTATTAATAGAATTAGAAATTTTTACTTTCAATAATTAATATATATGTGTGTGTGTGTGTGTGTGTTGTTGTGCAAGGGGGAAATGACCTAATGTGTAGGAATTTTCTAACAAACCCCCATAGATAACAGCATTTTCACTTCCTAAAAGTAGTTGATAAGGTCTCACCTGAGGTATGCTAATGGTTTTTCAAAACCTTTGAAGGTTATGCAAGGAGACAATTGAATAGGAGACAGTTCAGGTTCAAAGAAACCTAACCCGCACTAACGTAGTTACTATACGTCGCAGACCATCCCAATGAGAAAACATACATTCATAACCCTTACTGTGCACATTAAAGTGTTTGTAGTGATTATATATACATTGGTTTCACATAAAACATAATTAATATAGACAAATCATTTCCGAACATGCCTTAATTGTATATTAGTATAACTTGATTTGACATAGAAATAAGAGAAAACACGGTCCATTCCTTATACAGTGAAAAAAATAATTACAACATATAAATCCATTATAGACAGGAATCGGGAACTTCTTGCAGACTCATAGTCCATTCATAACATTCACCATCGACACAAAGCATTTAAACATCAAAAGCATAGATCTCGGAAAAAATCCTAGAGATATCATATTTATATTAACCAAGAAAAGAAAAATATACATCAGTTTCAAATGTATGACATCAAAGACTCAAGAAGTGGACATTCATATTATACTACCGGCCAATTCCATACAATACATACTAATACAATATCTACGGAATGACGCTATGTCAGAACCTCAATACATTTATCTCCATAGAATCACTCAATAGATCAGAGATAGTATCATCCAATACAAAATATAACAAAGAAAAATATAATAGAGCTTCTGACCACTGAGAAACCAATTAGAAAACATCTACTCACATGAACCATCCAACAGTAAAAAAAAAAAAAAAACCCATTGACCATCAAGAGCCATCCTTTATATAGGGTAAGTATTCCATATTTGAGTCGGGGAATCTTCTACCAGCGCACTCGACCAACTCACTTAGATTAATTTTCCTCATACGTGCAAAGATTCAATCATCCACTCCACCATACCTTTCCAAATCAGTACTTTAGCCCATATATAATTGTTCTGCACCATTTTCTCGATATCCCGTTGATTGGGGAATATTTCAGTTTTTGTGCAGTAAACTTCACTCTCTTTCACACCTCTACGCAGTTTATCGAGCATCTGTGAAGTATCCAATGTGCAGTGTCACTCCCCTCCTCTATTGTAGCCCTATACTTAGCCAAAATTTCAAAAAAAAATCCCCTCATCTCTTTTGTACCCCAATAGTTCCCTAACTCTATTGGTGGCTTGTCCCCAAGCCACTTTGTCATTTATGTACAGGAAAGGAAGGGGGACTTAAAAAACCATTGCCACAAAGTTATCAAATGATTCCTTCAACCTATGCATGGTGTATTCTATTATTTTAGTGGTTCCAATGAGGTTTGCGGCATCTTCTGCAAGAATCGAGGTAACTCAGAGAAACATCTCAATCTCGTAAATAAGATCATGTGTTGTACCATGTGATGCAACGAGAAAATCAATGAGCTTCATGGCATTGTCGTTCAATTGCTTAAATCTATGTGTCATCTATTGTTTCTCTGCTCTCCACTGGTTAAATTTCCTGCCAAAGGCTACACTCTCGAGCATTGTAGCTCAATGTTGTGGAGCGTAAAAATATAACAAGTTGTTGCATATGGTTTCACTCTACTGCTCAATAGTCTAAATATTCGATCCAATTTCCATGAGCTTGACACTATGTAGAAACTTTTTCCATAGCTCTATATTAGTCTTATAGAGTTTGGCACACTCTTGTTCCCTCTTTCGCGCACATTCAAAGGATTTGAAATAAATGTGCACTTTCTCCCTTTTTTCAATTTCTTCTAATGGGGTGGCAAGCTTGATTCACCGTTGCAACTCCTCCACCCTTGCCTCCAAGTTGTGAACAACTTGTTCTATCTTTGACAATTTTTCTTTTGTTGGGACATCAAACTTCATAGGAACATTGGGAAGTTTACTATGTATTTTTTCGACAGCCTATTGAAGAACCCCTTATCTTTCCTCTACTTTGTGTCTTACCTCTCCCAACTAGGTCTACACATCTTGTAAATATTTCTGCTCAGAGGTCAGTTGGACTAGGTTCGCTAAGGTTGCTTGCACTCGAAATTGGACCTGCTAGGAAATATAATATTTGAAAGAATATAAAATTGACATTGGCAATTGTGAATTAACCAAGTGCAAATAAGATAAGAGTTGTGTGTGTTATTTGAATTTAGTATCTGCAAAATGGATTGCGACCAGTGGCATGGATAATGTGTGAGGCTTCGAGAAATTTGTAGATGGTTGCAATGGTCTCATATAAATCTCTAGTGCAAGGTGTTTGCGTGCCATTTTCCTCTATTAATATCACTGGTTTTAGTGTTGGGAATAGGATTTATTACCTTATAGGCTTCTATCATTATATGCAACTACCCTAATTGCTATTACCTGTGGTCATGCAACTCCCTTTTCTCTTGGGCCACCTTCTTTATGGTTGTGATAAGGGGTGAAATCTCCTTTTCTATCACTTCTTTTAGTTGTGTTTCTAGCCTCTCCAAGTCATTGTTAGAACATAGTAGGTTTAATTCCCATCATCTTATTGGCCTTCATATTTTTCCTCACACCCTTATGTTATCCCGATAGCAGACTCTTTGTTTTTTATGGCATCACTTCCTCTTCCTCTAGGTCTCATGGTGGTGTAGTAGGACACTCTTTCTTTGGTTCCTATGGAAAGGGCCCCATATGAGTCTCTGTTTGGGGTATAGTCTTCCTCTTGGTTTCCCATTTAGTTTCTCAATCTAAAGGTAATTTTTTTTGTCTTTGAATCAATATTCTTGACATTTTATATTGTTTCAGGCATTGGTACCCTTCATTCCTCTAGCCACTCGTTAATAATATATGACATAGTAACCTCTTCAACATCATATTTTTATTACAACCATCGTTCATCTAGGTGAGATTTGGATTGAATGTACATGTAGTGTGGGTTGGAGAAAAATCACACCCATTGGCCATAAGCGATCACAATTTGTATCAAAATGCAAGGTACTTTCTCAATTACATGGATAGTTATTTCATTCCACATATAAAAAGTAACATGTTTATCCTGTTGTCTCTTCTTACCAGTAGTAAACTACAAAGAACCAAACCTTGGTGTGACAAATTTAGGCTTGTCCTCAACAAGAAAGTTTACATTCTTCCAGATTTTCCACATGGTAAGGGTGATCAATAATAACAGTCACAAGTAGTGGAAGTCGGTGTTCTTGACCTATGCGTCGAGAGATTCTTGTGTGAATAAGTTCAATGGGAATGTAGCTCATTTAATTTGTACTCATTCCATGCACTATGTGGTATATGTGACTACACTTGTTGGATGCTAGTGCGTTTTTCACTTTCTAAATAGCTTACATGCCATCAACTTGGTGGAAAACTCCATACCATCATGTTCAATGTTGGAAATATCCACTCCATGCTTTTTGCGCTCTATAGAAAATTTCTCCCCAACTTCTCTGGCAATTGTCTTCTCATTCTTTTTGTAAAATTGGAATTGGTTCCTTGCCATCTATGGGAAGCCCTGTAATTCTTGAAATAAACTTAGTGTATATCTCTATTGTCTCATCGGGCCACAGAAAAACCCCATTTATGCAACTCAATAGTAGCTTGACACAAGTTTTCACGTGTAGATTCTGAATGAAATTTGGAATGTGTAGCAAGTTCAAAATCCCAGATTTTTCTAGTTTTGTGGCCCACTATTTCACTTTGACCACCACTAATTGACCTGATTGTTCAATTATTTTCATATAATGTTCCTGGGTGAATTCTTGGAACTTCTTAAGATATTGCACATCATGGGCATTTTACTTGAGCTTGTATACCATGCCCAACATATATATTTCCTTATAACTCCCTTTGGAAATGGGGACATAATTAGCTAATAGTTTGACTCCTTGGGCATAGGAATTTTTGACTTGGTCGTAATATGTGGAATTAGAATGCTACCAACAGCCTTAGCTCTCAATTTCATTAAGACTAATGGGATTCCATGGTAAAAAAAATTAGAAATTGGGAAATTAGCTTTGTGATTGAAACTTTGATCTTTAGAATGCACTCTACCCTCTGCTCTAGCTCGACTCTACTGATTTGAATGGGAATATTAGTTTTGTTGTGCTAAGATCTAATTAGAATTAAAAGAAATTGTTTGAGGATGATGAGGTTAATTGCAAGTTTAACATGAGTTATTATGTGTTTTATGTGAATTTCAAGAGAAAATTAACATGAATAAAACATTGAACAACAACATATATCAGACATTAACATCACCATAAACAGTCACACAACAAAATATGATGAAGGATTTTACCCCGCTTGGGCTACGTCTCCTTGGTCTAGCTTCCAATGGCTTGGCCCTCTTCTATTATGCTCAAAAGTGTGATTACATGTGTTTAAAATGCTCAAATAGTTCTGAAACTTGTTCCATTAGCTCCAGAATGCCGAAAAATGCATGTATAGCCTCTTTCTGCATCGAATTTGCCAAAAAATTGGAGAAGTTATGAATCCCCCTAGTTGTTCCACTATTCATTCCACAAATTCCTCAAAATTTGTCACAATCCTACAATTCCACCCAAAATCTAGCTAACTGAGCATCGATTTTGCCAAAAATTGGGTGAAATTGTCGTCGCGCTAATTTTCCCAATGAGGCCTAAAAACCATATTTCTAACCATATACAATATGGTTCAATCAAAATGCTTTTAAAATATGCACCATCATTTAGGCTAATCGTTGGACTTAAATCTGGTTCTGGGCACATCTGGCGAGTCGTTGTTAATGTTGACGGTTAACACCAGTGGTTAAGGCTCTGACTTGTGGTCTTGGCTGGCATGGTCACATTCCCAGTGGTTAATGTAATATGTTACGGTTATGGTTACAAGTGGGGGCGCAGGGCTAGCCTCCCGCCCATGGTCCCGCCTCTGGTAGTGACCAGGGTTGGGGCTAGACCCCGGCCCCCTCCCCCAATTCACCACATATTATATAATAAAACCATAATGAAACCATATGTTATTAAGAACCATGATGTAGGGTGAGATGGTAAGGCTTGTTGTTGTTTTCTCTGTGGTCGCGGGTTCGACCCCCGCTTGCTCCATTTGGACTTAACCAAATTTTTTGTGGCTTCCCATGCTGCCACGCGGCGGCTGTTGGTGTCCAAGTGTGAATGAATATTCAAACCATTTCCCACATTAACTATCAATCCGGGTGTGTTTGGTTATTGCAAGGCAACGCGCAAGGTATATGCAGGAGCAATGGCACAGTCCAATATTGATCACAGATTCAACAATTAAAACAACCAGAACTACTGTAATAGTAATTAAATATAAATTTCAGAATTTGAAAGGCATTCACAGCAATTGCAGAATTATACTAGAATGGCAGTAACGATAAAAAATCAAAATATAAAATCAACAAAAGAAAGATAATGCAACACCTGATCAGAAGAGTGGGCCCAACTCTCTGATAAGGGCTACAGAAAAATAACAGCTTACAAAAGGAACAACAAAACACTGTGCATTCAATTAATCGAAAATTCTTCGATTACAAATCTGTCTCTTCTTGCTTAACCCTCTATGCCTTCTCCCCTGCATTCTCATTTGTTCCCCTTTAAATATACAAACAAAAAAGGGGAAATAAACTGATTACAAAATATCAATAACCAATATGATATTTGAAAGATCTTTCCATCATGATTCTGCTGGCACAAGTCGAATTTGGCAATTACAATTGGGGCAATTTTGGAAAACGGCCACAACAGAAAATCTGCAAATCTTTCCTTCAAAAAACCTTGTGTTTCTCTCAATCAAGACCAAATTTTGGAAAACTTCACATTGGAAAACTAATTTGGTCCATTCTACACAAAACCCATGTTTCAAATTTTCGGGATTCATCTTTGTTTTCCCGAAACGTTCAACGCAAACCTGACTCTTGTTATTCCAGCGAATTTCTGAGTTGGAATATTTAATTATCAGCTGAAGATCAAATATGCAATCTGGAAGAGATCTTGCAGGCTAAAAAGTGAGTTATGTTACAAATAATTCATTAATAAACCATCATTGGAAAAATCATGCATAGTAATTATTAACTTATTAAAATAAAGGAGAACAAGTATCATTTATCCAAAAGAGCATAAATAATTATGAAATGGAACTATATAATAAATTATGATAAATAATGTGATAAAAGAACATTATAAATGGATGAAAAGGATGTTAAGAAGTGATAATAATAATACAAATTAGTGGCCCAACATCTCTCCCAAACTGAACATGTTGCATGTCCTCATGCAACCCAATGCCTCTGTATTAACCAAGTTGTAATACAATAATCAAAATGCTCACCCCAGTGCATGATACTGATGGAAGAGAAGGCTTCTTCCTCAAATGCTTCCTTAAAATCATTTTCATGTATACTTTTAACCATATGTATATGAAGTTGCAACAAAGTATGATACAAGTAAATACAAACTTCATTACAAACTAGATTTCGCTGAAATTTTGTAAGCAAATTTATACTATATTAATGCTTCTCCAATCCGAAAATCAAATAAATTCAATGAATAGATTTCAATATATCATCAAAATGGTTTTAGGTAATAATGCATTATTTTTTTGGAATTAACAAATTGGTTTATCCTGAAAATTTCTGGGTTTAATGATACATCTTTGTTGTCCAAAAATAAGAAGAATCCAGTTGATAGTTTTAAGAATATACACAAATCAATTTTAGGATTGTATACCTTAAATGAGGAAGAAATGACAAATCATTCATCATGCATAGTAAGCCTTCCCCCAAACTAGAGAATTAGCATGCCCTCATGGTACACTAGAAAACAAATTGGGGTGGTTTCTACAATCATGGCTAAAATCTTTGTTTGGTGTATAACAACATGGAATAAGGTAGATTTTGAGAATGAATAATGAGATCAATGGATGATAAAGAATATTAATGGCATGTTCATGATAATGAAAGTAACAGTCGCCCAAACTGAAATATTTTGTCTCTGAAAAATGGGAAGTGGTAAAGAAAGGGAAATAATGGTTGAAAAAGATGAGTGAATAATGCTCAATAGTTTTAAATGGCATTCTCCTAAAATTTTTATAAATCAAAACCTTATGCTATTTTACCTCAAGTTTTACCTCCATCAAAATGTGGAATGGCATGTATGGATTGACATTTTTTTTTTTGAAGCTAATGTTTAAAGTGATGCGAAAGGTGGAAGCCATGCACGTTGAAAAAAAGTAATCAGAAAGTGTAGCAGGGTTTCCTTCTACCAAACTGATTAGTTTCCCTGTCATCTATAAAACATCTCATGAGTATCCTTAATCAGTAATTCATCACCTCAATTACCCCATTACATATAAAAGTGACATAAACATATTGTGAATGAAATGGGATAATAATGGATAAGAAGGGAAAAGATGCATTCCCTATACCCATAAGTTTTGGTTGTCATAAGCACAAAAATTATGAGAATTAGTTATCTCAGTATTTGCTTCTCATGGTCTGTCCAGTTACATGGGATTCAAAATCAGAATCAGGCCTCTCAGTGGTATTGTTAAGATATGAATAAATGGTGATTGATTGGGAAAGCAACTTTCTTTGATTAAATGTATGATACTTGTAGAATAAAGAAATTATAGATTATATGACACAACATCTCAAATATCAAATATCCTAAAAGTTTCATCCCTGACATGTAAATTAAATATTTATAACTCAATAATAGATATAAACCATAACCACCATCATCTAAGAACTGATTTAATATTACCCCATGAACCATGAATTCGTTTAGATTTAACTCAAATTAAATATGAGGAGAGTGGTGGACTAGAAACAAAAATACTTGCATAAAACACAGTCAGAAATTACAAATTCAAACCATTTTACCCAAATGTTACATCTGTGGGCCTCTCAGCTCTCGCCCTTCACATGAACTCTCACACCATTTCTCACTATCTCTCACTGTCCTTTTCACTCTCACACAAGCTTCATATTTATACACAATTATGAATTAACTCCAATCCATGATTTCCTCCACACAAATCTCAACCAAATCCTAAAATATCTTTATCCCTTATTTGACTCAATTAAGTTCCATTTAAGGACTTCCTAATCCCTAAATTATCTATCCAACTCAATTCTCTCATATTCTCAAATTTTTAAGAGAATATTTACATTAAACCTCACACTCATATATTTCTCTCAATTTATTAAAAATGAGCATAATAATTTATAAAATAATTAAAAATACATCACCCCCCTAATTACACAATGTTTTAATGAAAAATCAAGCAGGATGCTCCTGCATCAGACTCCCCATGTAGAGAAGTTTCCATAGACTCTTATCTATGAGGTTTTCCACTTTTCTGTAATAATGTGACAACCACAAGTCTCCATGACTTGCTCTCTCCAGGATTCCAAACTCTGTTTTACAGTTGTTCTTTTAAAGTATCAAATCCATTTTGTGAATTTGCACAGACTTTCCAAAATAGTATTTTCAGAATACTATTGAATGTGACTCTCGATTTTCCATACCACATCATCTTTAATTCGAAAATTATAGACTCGTGTGGAAATTTTGATACCCATTCGTCTAGTCTCAAAACTCTGAAAGAATCTCGTACTGGTTGTACTTTAGCATCACTCATTCCATCAACCATATTCCATTGGCCTCCAACAATTTCTTTCGCCAATTCCTCAGAGTGATTCCTCTTTTTCTAATGCTTCCATCTCCAATTGCGTTGAACACTCAATTCCATGAAATGAAGAATAACCAAGAACTTTTTCTTGATCACAACTATAGTCATCGATTTCTCCTATAGTAAAAAATTTCTCATCCGGTGTTGTACCTGCATTTATCAACAAATTATTAGTTTTAAAAATACAAGACCTTTCGACCTATTTTAATGCTGAAAGCACCAATCTCTCATCATAGACCTTCAGGATTTCAATAAATCCTCTTTGGAATTTCTGGCTGCTTTCATCTTTATCCTACTGGTTCAATACTTCTTTTTCCTTTGTCTCTAAGGACATAACTTTCTTGTTGCTCCTGATCTTTCATCTCATCTCCAAATACTTTCTGCTCAATTTCTCTTATTTCAACATCATATTTATTAATGTTTCCTTCTGTGCCTACAACCACATTATTATTTGAAAAGTTATAACATTCACTCAACTCTATAAATGTTAAAAACATTTCATCCCTATCATGCACAACAACTGCAATCTCTTCTGTATCAGGTTCTGCAAGTTTCATCTCCCCTTCATGTTCCTTAAGCCATCATTCCAAGAACTCTATTTCCGTATGAAATATTTCCAGCATTTCATCACAACCTTCATTCCCAACTTCATTCTCTTCTGTCAATCCTCCTGAGTTATCCTGGTTTCTGTGTCATCACATTGCAAAATTTTGTCAGCAATTTCATTAAACAAATTCATTTGTTTACATCCTTGGAATATCACTTTGGCATTTTCATTATGCTTCTACTCCATAACATATTCAAATGGTTGTCTTACACCAAACAAGAAGTAATTTATGATTTCTTCCTGTTGCAACAAATCAGTACCTTCCTCCTCTGAGAGGCATCCTCCTTCATACTTCACCTTAAGAGTTTCATTCATCTCTATGGCAGTTTCACCAGACTATCCACCATATTTCGCACATCCTGCAAACATACATAAACTGTGAGATTTAAAATACAAGGCTTCATAGCCTCATCTGCTTCTCTTGTCAACATATCTTCCAATTCTTCTAAACTATTCCAATAGTTCATGAGATCTTTCTCATTGATCTCTTCGCCTAGAATTTTACCCTGTTCTGGGCCACAAATGGAAACTTCCATTTTCAACTCAACCTCTCTAAGTTCTCCACATCTCAATTGCACACTCATCATTTTCTCGAGCTTCCTCAACTCTTCTGTCAACTGTATGTTTACCTATTGTTCCCTCTTTGCATGTACCTCTGCCACTTCACTTTCTTCCTCTCCAACCATGTCTCTGGTCTTTCATATTTCTCTACAAAAATTCCATCAATAACTCAAGGTGAACTACTATCTCATCTTTCTCCCGCTCATACGTTTCATCAGTCAACTGCTTACATATGCCATTTGTCTTGGCATTTTCCTTCTTCTTCCTTCTGCAACGGTATTTCTCAGAACCTCTGAAATGACTATCACCAGTCATCCTCTCCTCCTTTGTGAACTTCAATTGTTCACGTGTGGATTTCATTCGAATCCCCTTTTCAGCAAGCCTCCATACTTGCCATTCAGCAATACAAGCTCTCTTCCTACGCTTAACCTCTTTTAGTTCTTTGTCTTGGAATCATTTCTGGGCAATTCTCTTGCTCCTCTTTGTTGCAAATAACAACTGTAGTATTTCATGTGTTATAATGACCAAACTCTTTGGGTGTTAGGCTCCACCGATCATGCACCCATTTACATTATTATTTTAGTGGTTCCAATGAGGTTTGCGGCATCTTCTACAAGCATCAGGGTAACTCAAAGTAGCATCTCAATCTCGTAAATAATATCATGTGTTGTACTATGTGATGCAATTAGAAAATCAATGAGCTTCATGGCATTGTCTTTCAATTGCTTAAATCTATGTGTCATCTATTATTTCTCTGCTCTCCACTGATTAACTTTCCTACCAAAGGCTACACTCTCGAGCATTGCATAACGTTGAGGAGCATAAAAATATAACAAGTTGTTGCATATGGTTTCACTATACTGCTCAATAGTCTAAATATTCGATCCAATTTCCATGAGCTTGACACTATGTAGAAACTTTTTCCATAGCTCTATATTAGTCTTGTAGAGTTTGGCACACTCTTGTTCCCTCTTTAGCGCACTTTCAAAGGATTTGAAAGAAATGTGCACTTTCTCCCTTTTTTCAATTTCTTCTAATGGGGTGGCAGGCTTGATTCACCATTGCAACTCCTCCACCCTTGCTTCCAAGTTGTGAAAACCTATTCTATCTTTGACAGTTTTTCTTTTGTTGGAACATCAACCTCCATAGGAACATCGGGAAGTTTACTATGTATTTTTTCAACAGCCTGTTGAATAACCCCTTATATTTCCTCTACTTTGTGTCTTACCTCTCCCAACTAGGTCTACACTTCTTGTAAATATTTCTGCTGAGAGGTCAGTTGGACTAGGTTCGCTGAGGTTGCTTGCACTCGAAATTGGACCTCTTAGAAAATATAATATTTGAAAGAATATAAAATTGACATTGGCAATTGTGAATTAACCAAGTGCAAATAAGATAAGAATTTAGTGTGCTATTTGACTTCAATATCTGTGAAATGGATTGTGACCAGTGGCATTGATAATGTGTGAGGCTTCGAGAAAGTTGTAGATGGTTGCAATGGTTTCAACTAAATCTCTAGTGCAAGGTGTGTGACAGTTTCCTCTGTTAATACCACTGGTTTTAGTGTTAGGAATAGGATTTATTACCTTATAGGCCTCTATCATTATACGCAACTACCATAATTGCTATTACCTGTGGTCATGCAACTCCCTTTTCTCTTGGGCCACCTTCTTTATGGTTGTGATAAGGGATGAAATATCCTTTTCTATCACTTCTTTTAGTTGTGTTTCTAGCCTCTCCAAGTCATTGTTAGAACATAATACATTTAATTGCCATCATCTTATTGTCCTTCATATTTTTCCTCACACCCTTATGTTATCCTGACAGTGGACTCTTTGCTTTTTATGGCGTAACTTCCTCTTCCTCTAGGTCTAATGGTGGTGTAGTAGGACACTCTTTCTTTGGTTCCTATGGAAAGGGCCCCATATGAGTCTCTGTTTAGGGTACATTCTTCCTCTTGGTTGCCCATTTATCTGCTAAATCTCAAGGTAATTTTTTGTCTCTGAATCAATATTCTTGACATTTTATATTGTTTTAGGCATTGGTACCCTTCATTCCTCTAGCCACTCATTAATAATATATTACATAGTAGCCTCTTCAACATTATATTTTCATTAAAGCCATATTTCATCTAGGTAAGATTTGGATTGAATGTACATGTAGTGTGGGGTGGAGAAAAATCACACCCATTGGCCATAAGCGATCACAGTTTGTTTCAAAATGCAAGGTACTTTTTCAATTACATGGATAGTTATTTCATTCCACATATAAAAAGTAACATGTTTATCCTGTTGTCTCTTCTTACCAGTAGTAAACCACAAAGAACCAAACCTTTGTGTGAAAAATTTAGGCTTGTCCTCAACAAGAAAGTTTACATTCTTCCAGATTTTCCACATGGTAAGGGTGATCAATATTAACAGTCACAAGTAGTGGAAGTCGGTGTTCTTGAACTATGCATCGAGACATTCTTGTGTGAATAAGTTCAGTAGGAATGTAGTTCATTTAATTTGTACTCATTTCATGCACTATGTGGTATATGTGACTACACTTGTTGGACACTAGTGTGTTTTTCACTTTCTAAATAGCTTACATGCCATCAACTTGGTGGAAAACTCCACACCATCATGTTCAATGTTGGAAATATCCACTCCATGCTTTTCGTGCTCTATAGAAAATTTCTTCCCAACTTATCTGGCCATTGTCTTCTCATTCTTTTTGTAAAATTGGAATTGGGTCCTAGCCATCTATGGGAAGCCCTGTAATTCTAGAAATAAACTTAGAGTATATCTATATTGTCTCATCGAGCCACAGGAAACCCCCATGTATGCAACTCAATAATAGCTTGACACAAGTTTTCACGTCTAGATTCTGAATGAAATGTGGAATGTGTAGCAAGTTCAAAATCCCATATTTTTCTAGTTTGGTGGCCCACTATTTCACATTGACCACCACTGATTGACCTGATTGTTCAATTATTTTCATATAATGTTCCTGGGTGAATTCTTGGAACTTCTTAAGATATTGCACATCATGTTCATTTTACTTGAGCTTGTATACCATGCCCAACATATATATTTCCTTTATAACTCCCTTTGTAAATGGGGACATAATCAGTTGATAGTTTGACGCCTTGGGCATAGGAATTTTTGACTTAGCCGTAATATGTGGAATTAGAATGCTACCAACAACCTTAGCTCTCAATTTCGTTAAGACTAATGGGATTCCATGGTAAAAAAAAATAGAAATCGGGAAATTAACTTTGTAATTGAAACTTTGATCTTTAGAAAGCACTCTATTCTCTGCTCTCGCTCGACTCTATTGATCTGAATGGGAATATTAGTTTTGTTGTGCTCAGATCCAATTTATAATTTAAAGAAAGTGTTTGAGGATGATGAGGTTAATTTCAAGTTTAGCATGAGTTATTATGTGTTTTATGTGAATTTCATGAGAAAATTAACATGAATAAAACATTGAACAACAACATATATCAGACATTAACATCACCATAAACAGTCACACAACACAATATGATGAAGGAGTTCACCCCGCGTCCTCCTTGGCTACGTCTCGTTGGTCCAGCTTTAATGGCTTTACTAACTTATTATGCTCAAAATTGTGATTACATGTGTTTACAACGCTCAAACAAACACAATTGTTCCATCGGCCTCCGTAATGCCAAAATGCATGTCTAGCCTATTTCGCATCGAATTTAACAAAAATTGGAGAATTTATGACTCCCCTAGTTGTTCCACTATTCGTTCCACAACTTCCTCAAAATCTCTGCACAAACCTACAATTCCACCTCGAATCCAAATGCACGTAGGGTCGTAGACATTTGCCAAAAATCGGGTGAAATTGTCATCGCGCTAATTTTCCCAATGAGGCCTAAAAACCATATTTCTAACCATATACAATATGGTTCAATCAAAATGTTTTTAAAATATGCACCATCGTTTAGGCTAACCTTCAGACTTAAATCTAGTTCTGGGCACATATGGAAAAGTCATTGTTAATGCTGACAGTTAACGCCAGTGGTTAAGGCTCTGACTTGTGGTCTTAGCTGGCATGGTCACATTCCTAGTGGTTAATGTAATATGTTACGGTTATGGTTATGAGTGGGGCTGCAGGGCTAGCCTCCCGTCCGTGGTCCCGCCTTTCGTAGTGACCAGGGTTGGGGATAGACCCTGGCCCCCTCCCCCAATTCACCACGTATTATATAATAAAACCATAATGAAACCATATGTTATTAAGAACATTGATGCAGGGTGCCATGGTAAGACTTTTTGTTGTTTGCTCTGTGGTCGCGGGTTCGACTCCTGCTTGCTCCATTCTGACTTAACCAAATATTTTGTGGCTGCCCATGTTGCCACGCAGCGGCTGTTGGTGTCCAAGTGTGAATTAATATTCAAACCCTTTCCCACATTAATTATCAATTCAGGTGTGTTTGGTTATTGCAAGGCAACGCGCAAGGTATATGCAGGAGCAATGGCACAGTCCAATATTGATCACAGATTCAACAATTAAAACAACCAGAACTACTATAATAGTAATTAAAGATAAATTGTAGAATTAGAAAGGCATTCACAACAATTGCAGAATTATACTAGAACAATAGTAACGATAAAAAATCAAATTATAAAATCAACAAAAGAAATATAACGCAACACCTGATCAGAAGAGTGGGCCCAACTCTCTGATTAGGGCTTTGGAAAAATCACAGCTTACAAAAGGAACAGCAAAACATTGTGCATTTAATCAATCGAAAATTCCTCTGTTACAAATCTGTCTATTCTTGCTTAACCCTCTATGCCTTCTCCCCTGCGTTCTCATTTGTGCCCCTTTAAATACACAAACAACAAAGGGGAAATAAACTGATTACAATATATCAATAACCAATATGATATCTAAAAGATATTTCCATCATGATTCAGTTGGCACAAGTCGAATCTGGCAATTATAATTGGGGCAATTTTGGAAAAAGGCCACAACAAAAAATCTCCAAATCTGTCCTTCGAATAACCTTGCGTTTCTATCAATACAGACCAAATTTTGGAAAACTGCACATTGGAAAACTAATTTGGTCCGTTCTACACAAAACCCATGTTTCATATTTTCAGGATTCATCATTGTTTGCTCGAAACATTCAATGCAAAACTGTCTCTTGTTATTCTAGCAAATTTCTGAGTTGGAACATTTAATTATCAGCTAAAGATCAAATCTGCAATTTGCAAGAGATCTTGCAGGCTAAAAAGTGATTTATGTTATAACGAATTCATTAATAAACCATCATTAACAAAATCATGCATAATAATCATTAATTTTTTAAAATTAAGGAGAACAAGTATTATTTATCCAAAAGAGCATAAATAATTATGAAATGGAACTATATAATAAATTATGATAAATAATGTGATAAAAGAACATTATAAATGGATGAAAAGGATGTTAAGAAGTGATAATAAATACAAATTAGTGGCCCAACATCTCCCCCAAACTGAACATGTTGCATATCCTCGTGCAACCCAATGCCTCTATATTAACCAAGTTGTAATACAATAATCAAAATGCTCACCCCAGTGCATGATATTGATGGAAGAGAAGGCTTCTTCCTCAAATTCTTTCTTAAAATCATTAACATGTATAATTTTAACCATATGTATATGAAGTTGCAACAAAGTATGATACAAGTAAATACAAACTTCATTACAAACCAGATTTTGCTAAAATTTTGTAAGCAAATTTATACTATATTAATGTTTCTCCAATCTGAAAATCAAATAAATGCAACGAACGGATTTCAATATATCAGCAAAATGGTTTTAGGTAATAATGCATGATTTTTTTGGAATTAACAAATTGTTTTATCTTGAAAATTTCTAGGTTTAATGATAAATATTTGTTGTCCAAAAATAAGAAGAAACCAGTTGATAGATTTAAGGATATACACAAATAAATTTTAGAATTGTATACCTTAAATGAGGAAGAAATGAGAAATCATTCATCATGCATAGTAACCCTTCCCCATGCCCTCGTGCTACACTAGAAAACAAATTGGGGTGGTTTCTACAATCATGGCTAAAATATTTGTTTGGAGTATAACAACATGGAATAAGGGAGATTTTGAGAATGAATAGTGAGATCAATGGATGATAAAGAATATTAATGGCATGTTCATGATAATGAAAGTAACACTCCCCCAAACTGAAAGATTTTGTCTCTGGAAAATGGGAAGTGGTAAAGAAAGGGAAATAATGGTTGAAAAAGATGACTGAATAATGCTCAATGGTTTTTCATGACATTCTCCTAAAATTTTTATAAATCAAAACCTTATGCTATTTTACCTCAAGTTTTACCTCCATAAAAATGTGGAATGGCATGTATGGATTGACATTTTTTTTTTTTTGAAGTTGATGCTGAAAGTGATGCGGAAGGTGGAAGCCATGCACGCTGAAAAAAAAAGTAATAAAAAAGTGTAGCAGGGTTTCCTTCTACCAAACTTATTAGTTTCCCTGTCATCTATAAAACATCTCTTAAGTATCCTTAATTAGTAATTCATCACCTCAATTACCCCATTACATACAAAAGTGACATAAACATATTGTGAATGAAATGGGATAATAATGGATAAGAAGGGAAAATATGCATTCCCTATACCCATAAGCTTTGGTTGTCATGAGCACAAAAATTATGAGAATTAGCTATCCCAATATTTTCTTCTCACGGTCTGTCCAATTACATGGGATTCTAAATTAGAATCAGGCCTCTCAGTGGTGTTGTTAAGATATGAATAAATGGTGATTGATTGGGCAAGCAACTATCTTTGGTTTAATGTATGATACTTGTAGAATAAAGGAATTGTAGATTAGATGACACAACATGTCAAATATAAAATATCCCGAAAGTTTCATCCATGACATGTAAAGTAAATATTTATAACTCAATAATAGAAATAAACCATAACCACCATCATTTAAGAACTGATTAAATATTACCCCATGAACCATGAGTTCTGGAAAACCTTGTATATGAAATAGACATCTTTATCGGAAATTAGCTTTGAGAAAACAAAGTAACCAAGTAGATTATAGTATTAAATTAACTTCTATACCATAGGCATAGCCACTGTTGCTAGTAGGCGTCTATAGCCTCAACAAGGATGCCTTTTTAACCCATTGAGATTTCAATGTCCCATCTATTAGAAATAAGTACATAGTTACAAAATCCTTTCAATTTACTTAGATGTCAACTAAAGATCATTGTTCTGGCATGGAAACCAGTTAATAACAATGCCATTCATAGGAGCTAATAAAAGTGAAAAATTCGGCTCATGATGAGACCTCTTGTCCTTCAGTTTTATGACTGAAGGCCATTATCGTGGCTTGGTGACCAGTAGTGGTAATGTCACTTTATTAGGACCTATGATCATGGTAGGTCGGCTCATGATGAGACCTCCTATCCTCTATTTGACCATTTTTGTTTAATATTCAACTATGGTTATTGTTAATCAATAAATATTACTTAATAGATGGGGTGGAAGGTCAGCTCCTTAAGAGCTAGGAATGGCGTAAAAAGTTGGTTAGTAACTATTTTCAACTTTGATAGTTTTGCTTCTCAAAAAATAATAACCTTAAAATGACTGCTGATAAATATATTTTTCATTGTTGAGATTGGGGTTGAGGAATAGTTCATTAGATAATTCCAGAAATATTTAAATACAATTTTGTGGTCATCATCATAAATTTTACAAGATCAGGGACTTGACCAATTAGGAAAGTTGATAGCTGGCATTATGAAATCATCTTTGCATAATTATTCCTTAGAAATAAGATTATGTTTATAGATAAACAAAGATAAATTGACTACCCAATCATTATGTCAAAGAGGGTCTAGACCATTAAAAGTATTTCCCATTCACCGAAGAGAAAAACAAATCAAAAAGACCTACATATGTTGAATTCAATGTGAAAATTGGCCAACAACAATAGTTATGACTGAGGTAACAAAAACCATGACTTAGGTAATTGATGCAGGAAATTTGCTATAAAACATATCCTTGCACATAATGATAGATTGTGTGTTCCATTTTCACAAGTACAATCAGAGTATTACGCATTCTAGAGTGTATATTTCCCTCTATTACAAAATCCAGAATTATAAGCTTCATAAAAATTGTTTAGATTTAACTCAAATTAAATATGAGGAGAGATCCGAACTAGAAACAAAAATACTTGCATAAAACACAGTCAGAAATTACAAATTCAAACCATTTTACCCGAATGTTACATTTGTGGGCCTCTCGGCTCTCGCCCTTCACATGAACTCTCACACCATTTCTCTCTATCTCTCACTGTCCTTTTCACTCTCACACAAGATTCATATTTATACACAATTATGAATTAACTCCAATCCATGATTTCCTCCACACAAATCTCAACCAAATCCTAAAATATCTTTATCCCTTATTTGACTCAACTAAGTTCCATTTAAGGACTTACTAATCCCTAAATTATCTATCCAACTCAATTCTCTCATATTCTCAATTTATTAAGAGAATATTTACATTAAACCTCACACACAAATATTTCTCTCAATTTATTAAAAATGAGCATAATAATTTATAAAATAATTAAAAAGACATCACCCCCCTAATTACACAATGTTTTAATGAAAATTCAAGCAGGATGCACAAAAACAATTCCTTCATAAGAATTTCCCAAAACTTTCATTTAACATGGTGGCATCAACATATTTCTCCGGCAGCAACAAACACAACTGCACTATCTTCGGGACAAAACAATGTGAACACTTTCACATGTGCTATAAGCAATGATCAATCATGATCTTTAACTCATAGAAATCATAGTTGCTCCTTTACCGGCTTTCTCCTTCAAGTAGATCACAGTTATCACGACCTCAAAAACGGTATGCCATAACCATGCTCGAATCATATTTATACATCAATTTCTGAGATGGATTTCAATTCCATTCCTTAAACTTTGGATTGATTTCACTCTTTCATAAAATTTACAAAAAGATTTACTTCTCGAGTATGGCAAGGGAAATTTAATCATCCAAATTTTAAAATACCTTTAATCAATGAATATTGATCCATTCATTGAGCACTTACCGTCAACTCGAACAACAGAATATCAAATGTCTAGTCTACACTTTTTCTCACGCTAGACTGATCGACTACACATTATGTGTAGTTCAAGAAACACTCCATGCTCACTAAAATATTTGATATATTGGTCACGTTTTTTCCGTGCCAGTGACCAAAGTTTTAAATCCCACATTAGGATTTAAAATGCTCCACATGCATTTCTCCACAAAATGCCAAAACCTCCACAAAACAAGAGATGAAAAATGCTAAACTGCAATGGCTGCGGCATCAAAATGCTCCAATATTTTTCAACAAGGCATCTGCTAACTTGTCGTCTGGAAAGCACTTGATCTGCCATGACTCAGATGTCTGCCATAATACTATTGGAGAAAACGATCCAAATGGGTGCCACGACCCCCAACAACAACCACTTAAGCACGATGGATCGTTCTCAACACCAAAGCCCTCTGATCTGCCTCTACACGCTAAGATCCAATCCACAAATGCTTCAACACGCAGTCAATCTTCAAGTGTATCATAAAACTTAGAAGTCTCTTTCCAGATCAAGAATAAAAATGAGTACATTTTCCCTTTCCCTAAAAAATCATACAACTCAGAAGTCTCTTTCTAGAGATAGAAATCATACATACATGATCAAGATTCAAGAAAACATATTAATACATTTTCCTTGGTCGGGGAAGGGAATATCTTCCATCTTTGAAGCATTTGATCACTTCACTCTATTGGAAGAAATAGATAGCCAAAGAAAATGAGTTGCCACTGGTTTTTATACCACATCAACCATTACTACCATAATTGCTTACAAATGTGGGGAACATTTTCTTCTTTTGCTGGAAGGGCGTCTTCTCTTTGTCGATGAGCCATTTCAGCTGCTCGAAATCATCCACCTCGCAAGGGAACGTGAGCGGCCCTTCCTGGTCATAGCATTCTGCCTTAGCTAGAAGTGTGGCAATGAATGGATGGCTCAAATAACCTATCGGAATCACAAACCACTGTCGCTCATCTCCCACTAGGTCCTACAATTAATATTTCGACTGCTATACACACATTAACTTCTTGCTTTACCAAATAAGGCATTTGTAATCACAGTTAACATAGTTATGAATTTAGAATGGACATTGCACTTGTCTTCCAACCAGTCTTTGCATTCAACGTCCCAGACAACCAAAACTCTGCTCTTACTAAAACATTGTGCACCTCCTCAATGCATTCAACCTCGCCAGGCATGGATCTTCGTAGGTCCAACTTCACATTTTAAAGTTCTTGTATCCACAGGAGTTACCCAGAGTCAAGTATGACCAGACATCAAATTGCCAATTCTCATTTATTCAGATCCCTCATCCTTTTTCGCACTTTGCACTGGTGCTGGAATTCTTTCTGAATGCATGTCTGAATCTTTGAATCTAGAGTCCCTTCGAACTATGAAACGTGTGCTAATAATTTCCACCGCCGCAAGTAGTGATCAATAGGATGATCCAATGCTTGGATCTTGAAAAACAAATGCACGATAAAAAAAAATGCACTTGGTTCACCAATCATCATTACATAGGCTCTGATACCAAATGATGCAAGGATTCTGCTATAAAACAAATCCTTGCACATAATGATAGATTGTGTGTTCCATTTTCACAAGTACAATCAGAGTATTACACAATATAGAGTGTATATTTCCCTCTATTACAAAATCCAGAATTATAGGCTTCATAAAAATCGTTTAGATTTAACTCAAATTAAATATGAGGAGAGAGACGAACTAGAAACAAAAATACTTGCATAAAAAACAGTTAGAAATTACAAATTCAAACCATTTTACCTGAATGTTACATTTGTGGGCCTCTCGGCTCTCGCCCTTCACATGAACTCTCATGCCATTTCTCTCTATCTCTCACTATCCTTTTCACTCTCACACAAGCTTCATATTTATACACAATTATGAATTAACTCCAATCCATGCTTTTCTCCACACAAATCTCAACCAAATCCTAAAATATATTTATCCCTTATTTGACTCAACTAAGTTCCATTTAAGGAATTCCTAATCCCTAAATTATCTATCCAACTCAATTCTCTTATATTCTCAATTTATCAGTTCTCTTATATTCTCAATTTATTAAGAGAATATTTACATTAAACCTCACACTCAGATATTTCTCTCAATTTATTAAAAATGAGAATAATAATTTATAAAATAATTAAAAAAACATCACCCCCCTAATTACACAATATTTTAATGAAAATCAAGCAGGATGCTCCTGCATAAATAATAATAGGGAAAGGGGAAAAATAATGATGTTAGGAAGGTGACACGAAGGAGGATTATTCACTTTAAAAAATAATGAGGAATTAAGAGTGAATCATTCCTGGCAAGACTTACCATAATAATCATCCTTTAAATACGAAACCTCCCCCCAAGTAAAGTATGTCTGCCAACAATCATAGTTGATCATGTCATAAGTAAAATACCAAATAAATCCACGGAGTCTATCGAGGACGTACCTAGCGACTTACCTTGGTAGAGTAAAAACACTGGAGGAGTAACAACACCAAGTACTTAGAAAAATATCACCATGGAGTAACATCACCGAAGGAGTAACAGCATCAGAGGAGTAATAACATCGGACACTTAGAAAATTTTAGGAGTAACAGCATCCAACACTTAGAAAAAAATTCTGGAGTAACAGCAGTGACAGATTCACAACACTGACGGAGTAATAGTAGTGACGGATTCATAGCACTGACAGAGTAACAACACTGACAAATTCACAGCACTGACGGAGTAACAGCAGTGACGGATTCATAGCACTGGTGGAGTAACAGTAGTGAGAGATTCACAGCACTGATTAAGTAACAGCATCCGGAGTAACAGCAATGCGAGTAACAGCATCCAGAGTAACAGCATCCGGAGTAACAGCATTGTGAGTAACAACATTCGGAGTAACAGCAGTGTGAGTAACATCATCCGGAGTAACAGCAGTGCGAGTAACAACATTGTGAGTAACAGGATCCAGAGTAACAACAATGCGAGTAACATAAATGTGAGTAACAGCATCTGGAGTAACAATAGTGCGAGTAGCAGCATCCGAAGTAACAACATCACGAAGTACCAGCATCCAAGGAGTAATAGCATCAAGGAGTAGTAGCATCCAAGGAGTAATAGCATCCTAAGTAGCAGCATCCGGAGTAACATCAACCAAGGAGTGACAGCATCAAGGAGTAACATCATCGCAGAGTAACAACATCGAGGAGTAGCAGCATCGGAGGAGTAACAACATCCTGAGTAGCAGCATCTGAAGTAACAGAAACCAAGGAGTAACAACATTACGGAGTAGCAGCATCCCAGGAGTAACAACATCATGAGTAGCAGCATCCGTAGTAACAACATCACGAAACTTAAGAACTCGCTCCTTTTATTTTGAGAACAAAAAAAATAAAATGTAACTTTGAAGTAAATAATACCTGAAGTATAAAAACATAAGAGAAATCAGAAAATTAATGATTTTTTATTGAAAACCAATAAATAAATAAATAACTTAAGTTACCATGGTTATTATTTTTGCTTCAGTAATGTTGTTTTTGAATGGTGAATAAATGGAAAAATGTTTTTTTTTTTTCGAAAATGACTTGAATCTTCAAATGGAAATCAATTCTCCATTTCTCATGTTATAAATCTGTTAATTGATGAAAAATATTCATGTTTTTTTCTATGTGTGAGGAAACTTCTTTGAAAATATTTCATTATCATTGTCTTCAAGAATCACTTGTTCATAAATTGACCTCATTTACTCTCCTAGGACCTGTAAAAAAATGAGTGTCTACCTGCAATAAAACATGAAATAATGGAAGAAGAGAGGTGATTGGGCTCTCATAATCCAAGAAATATGAAAAAAAAATAACAACTAGCTACTTTTCAAAACATATCCACAGAAAAATAAAACAAAATTTATTTGTTACCTACGGGAGAGCAGTGGTCGACCATACTAACCAGCAGTGTTTCAATCATAACTTCTTTATTTTTCATTCGATTTGAGTGATTCCAAAGCCAAATAAAAGCTAACTCAAAGATATATCGCTAATAGAAATAGGTTTTAAGAATTTCATGATATGATATGCCAAATTTACTTAGAACAACCTGCATAACAAAGTCATTTCCAATTTCCCAACTCAGACCAATAATTGATATTTTAAGCATAAATTTTTCGTTTGATGACAGATTGAATTGATTAAAATTGGAAATTAAATTATATTCATGTATATATCTCTAATAGAAACATGTTTTAAAGGCATGAATAATTTATGGGTCAAATTCGCTACTGAACAGCCGGGAAAACAGAGTTTCAAGGGTGTTGATTTACGATAAACAATCAGTATTTTGGTCATAAACTCCTCATAAGATATCAAAATAAAGTAATTAAAATTGTGTTATAAACTAGATTCATAGGGGAATATACCATAGAAACAGTTTTCCAAAATCTAGTCATTTAGGCCTCCAAAAATAGACTGTCCCAACTTTGTTCCTTAGCTTCCTGCTAGACATCCTGTCATTGTTTTAGTCATAACTTTTTCGTTTCAACTCGAAATCAAGTGATTCAAATTGGGTTAGAAAGTATACATAAAGGGCTACATAGGATATAAACAGGTCTTGAAAATATGCCTATTTTCTCCCTCAAAACATGACTGTCCCAACTATTTTTCCAGAATTTTCATCAAGCTCGCAAGCCATAAGATATGATAATTAATGAATTTTTCAAAGAAGGTGATCAAAATGAATATGAGTATTTGTAAAAATTTTATTTTCAATATAATTCATCTACATACATAAATAAATTTGAATATTGATCACTATTACACAGTAATTTGTCACCGTCCCTACCATTCCCCGTCCCGCACATTGGAGGGCCCATTCTGTGACCTGTGAGCAATGTCATGCCTTGAAACCACTATCATTGCATTCCTCTAAACATGAGCTTCAATTGCCCTGAAGACATCTCCTTACAAAAAACCATAAAAACATCCCTTTTTTCATTGGCGCGTGTAACCAGTTCATCACTCGCGCCAATGGGGAAAATCCTACAAATAGGCCGCGCCAACTGGCGCTCTGTCCCAGAGTCGCAGTCGCGCCAGCCAATTTAAGGAGTGTTTTTTAAAATAAAATGGTGGAAGTTTCGTTTCAACAGAATCAGAAACTATTATCTATCTTGAGTTGGGAGGTCTGGCTCCGAGAGTTCCATGAAAGGGAAGTGGTTTGCCACCTCTCATGGAAGCTTCCTTGAAGATAGGGCCAATCCCACAATTATAGGGATCCCAACTCCCCTTCCTCCATCTATAAAAGCTTTCCCATTGCCATTGCAAGCTAGTCTTGAAGTGCCCAAGTCTTGAATCTCCAAGTTCTCAAATTCCCAAGAGCCTTAATGCTGCAAGAGCCCTCATTCTTCCCTTAAGGCCAAACTCAAGAAAGGAGACTATCATCGAGAGACTCTAAGAGAGGCTTGTCCCATCCTTGGCGGGCTTTGCGAGACGTGTACTACTGGAGACCCCTCTGAAGGAGACCTCAGCGTCAGAACATTGGTTGTACTCTCTTTCGATTGTTTATTAATGAATGACTACTAGTTATGGTTCCACTCTATTTTTCACTTATGATGATGATGAGTTATATCCTTTCTGACTGATATATAGTTGCGTATTCTAGATTTTATGCTTGTGTTCGTATTGTTTCTTGCATGTGCAGGTGTCCATTCACGGAGATCGTGGGGATCATGATCTGCCGAAGCTGAGGAACGGGAACACTGTCTCTTCTACGAATCATAGCGTTGGACTCCAGGTAGGCCTCCATCGTTGGTCTGTTTATTCGCAATTAGGAACTTGTGCTGTAGCATTTGATGATTGTTGCTAGACCCGTTCTGGGCTAGTAGGGATCGCCTCTGTCCGTAGAGGGGATTTACCTCTTCAAAAATTTAGCGACTCCGCTGGGGATCGTCTAGTTTTGATTGTCTCGTTTTGATTGTTTCGTGGTTTTGCTTGCTTGGTTAGCCTTCTGGGTTGGGTTATTTTGCTATTTTTGCTTCTTGGTTTGCTTGGATATCATTGATCTTCTTCTTGAGTAGTTATTTTTATTTTTGGCTGAGAAACTTAGCTGGCGCTCTTTTTAGCTTGAAAGTCGCGCCAATTGGCGCTTGTTGCTGGTGTATCACCCGCACCAATTGCTTTCTGGCACCAGTTACAACCTCACAGTCGCGCCACTCCTATGAGACATTAGAGTTCGCTCAGTTTTGAGCTTTCTGGGTCTGGTCAGTGTGTTTCTTTTTGGTTTTTCAGCTACCTGAGTGTGTTGGAGTCCTGTTTGACTGGGAGTTTGACTTCGTCCTTTGGTTGTTTGCTTTTCTCCATCGATTTCACGTTTTAAGCCCTAGGGCATCTAGTGGCTTTGTGTGTCGAGCCCTCCTTAGGAGTTTTGGTGTTTTGTTAGTCCAGTCAATTCTATGATTGATCCTTCGCATTCTCTTAGTGGTTGTTCACCGTTTCGTTGCGATTTTTGGGTGATTGTTCTTCTCTTCATTCAAATTTCGGTTGGTCTTGCTTTGGGCCTAGATCACACGGTCCATTGGAGCCTTTGGGATTTTTTCTTGGTTTTGAGAGACTTTGGTCGATTTGAGATCTGATTGTTTGTGCCATTGAGTGAAATTCGCTCGTTTTACTCTCTTAATATCATTTCTAGAATTGCTTTTCATTTGTTTTCGGTTTGTTTAGTGCATCTAGCTATCGAACATTGAAAATAAAAAAAAATCTCTTTTGCTTTGGGTTGATTAATGCAAATTGAAATATTTTCGATTTTACTAGTAATTAGTGAATTTGAAGGAAAAGTTTTTAGTTTCATTAGTTGCATTAGAGATATCATTGATTGTCTGCTGATCATTTTGTTTGTGTAAAATCTTTCAACTCTTCCGTAGCTAGTTTTCATCGAACGAAATGATGTATTGTGGCATGTAGTTTTGCATTTAGGAGATTTTTGAGACAGCACATTCGTTAGGGCCTGAAAACTGAAACGTAATTGAAGATCAACTTTAAAATCTACTCAATTTACACTAAGGTAGCATTGAAATCTAACGAAACACATTTAGAGGTCTAGGCTAGAGACGTGTTCTGGCGTCTTAAAACCTAGTAGCTGTCGTTCGCCTCTCGGCTTTAGACAGCACTAGTACGGACTTGTGCTCCCCGTACCGTCGCGTATATAAAGGGAGACCCCTCTAGGTTTCAATCCTTTATCCATAGGAAGCCGAGTCTGCCGCCCTATACCCGTGATACACCGGACACAGCATTCGGGGAGATTGCCTGCACATATGGAAAGTCCTTGGTTGATTTCTCTTTCATTATTGAAACCAAGGTGTATATTGCAGTTCATGGTTATTTGGTACACCCTTTTTGCCTATTATTCCTGAGTAGTCATTTTGATCCTATCTGACTCCTTAAATTTGAAAGGATCACCAAGCGCTTGTCCTTTCACGCTTGTGTCAAATCTGAAAGAGATAGAGTCACCTTTTTGACCATTTCTCGACTCTTAAAACATGAAACGGTGAAGTTTCTTATTTTTCAATGTGGTAAAAAATTAATCACCCACGATTACACGCCTTGTTAGACTTTGCTTGTTGACCGTTTGATCGTGTGTCTTGACTCTTTTTCAGCCCGTGTGTGGTTTTGAGTTTTGATGGAAACTTTTTCAGAGTTTACCAACCAAGGAATCCCCTCAGAAGGGAATCCTGGTCATTTTCCTCCTTTTGGGAATGTTGGTGCTCCTTCCTTGTATTTGTCCACTCACAGGTTAGCTTGTTGGGTTGCTGTTTGGTTGTTCTCGGCCTCTTGTGGTTACGAATTTCTCGGCCTCTTTGTTCTTGATGGGTTCTCACTTTGAACAACTATCATGGCCCAGTTCCAAGGTGGACCTCTCCCCTTCTTCGCCTGTTTCTGCATCCTCATCTTCTACTTCGCCTGGTGAAAGTCTGGATTCGAGTAACCAGGTGGCTAAGAATAAGAAGAAGAAGACAAAGAAGAAGAAGTCCGATAAAGGAGAGGATAGCTCTGTGACTATTGCGCCTAAGAAGTCTCCTCTTGATAAACCTTCCAACCCTCCACAGAAAGTCAAGTTCCCTTGCATGTTGTGCACGGGAGACCATCTTCTTCGAGATTGCCCTGGCATTCCCAAGGTGCTTGAAGCATGGTCCAGCAGCCATTGCCTTTGACTTCCGGGAGCCAGGTTGGGGGCACGTCTTCAACTGGTGCTGATAAGGCTCCTAAGAAGCAGGGTAAGATCACCAATCCCTATAAGTTGTGTGAAGGGCATCATGCCATTCACCTTTGTCCTTATATGGATCAAGCCAAGAGAGTCTTAGACAACCCGACTATTTCTACACCATGCCTCCCGGCTGGTTATAAACAGATTTCTTTGAGTCTTCCTCCTACTAATGCCATGATTGGTCAAGAGTCATCCTTGGTCAATCCCACTCCCTCAGAAATTCGAATTCAATAATTCGCCCCTGACCAACCATTGGTCATGGGATCGGTTGAGCTGGCCCCGTCCGCGATACACCAGGTCTTTTCTGTCGAGAGTAGATCCCACATCCCTCATGTTCTTCTGGTTTCCTCAGATTCTTCGGACTTGGAGAAAGATTATCCTGTCCCTATACCTCAACAAGCAGGTCCTTCACCTCCCGTAATGGAGGTCCCGGAGGTTACTCCTCCCGCCTTCGAGATGGAGGTGATGGAGGAGACTCCTGCTTCCGTAACATCAAGGGAAGACCTTCTCCATTCGATGGTAGCCCCTCTGAGTATTTTGGTCCCTTCCTTTGATTGGAATCGATTTGCAGGATTTCGCCTTCCATCCTATGTGCCTTTCGAAATCACAGTACAGGCTTTTGGTGTGGTTGTACCCAGTACCATTATAGACGAAGGCGCCTCTGTTAGTATTCTATCCTCAACTACCTGGCAAGCTTTCGGTTCGCCACCCCCACCCAGCTTCTTTTCATTCCGCGAGAATCTTTGCGACTTTTAACGGACGAATGGCTTGACAGGGATCCTTCCAAGGATGCCTATTACTTTGGGAGAGTAAAACACGTTATATGGACGTGATGGTCATTCCCGGCAAGGGCCCCTTAGATTTTAATGCGCCTCACAGGCGTGATTACAACACATATACCATGGGAGCGCTTGTCTCCTCCCTTTTCGTCGTGTTTGTTTTCCTAACGCAAGGACGGATGGCGTGACCATTGATCGGCTTTCGTTCTTTGGTCCTAATGTGGCAACTGGTCCGCCATCACCCCCTCCTGGTTTTTATCCACCCGTTGTATCTGCTCCACCGCAGGTCAACTATGTGTCTACCTACCCTGTGCCCGCACTCAGTGATGACGCCGTCGTGCATAGTGTACTGGGGGCATTAGGTCCTGATTTCCAAGATGTCGTTCTCCCACCTGGTAGGGGACTCTTGGAAGCCATGACTTCTTGTTCATAATGACGAGTAGTCTGCCGTAGCATGGTTCGTTCCTTGCGCCAAGCTCCTTAAAAAATGAAATCAAGTCTGTCGGAGCATAGTTCTTCCACTTGTGTTAAGCTCCTAAAACAATGAAACAAGTTGTTTGAGGATAGTTCTTTTAGGTGTGTCAACCTCATTAAAATAATGAAACCCGGGCCTGTTCAATTCGAGTTTTGTTAACATTAGATCAAATATCTTGTGTTGAACCTTCACTCCATTTCCAATGGACTGAAGCTTGGGGGGCATGTTCCTCGAATTGAGACACCATGCTGGGGGGCATGCCCGTTTTCCTTATTTCAAGCACAGTTCGTGCTTTTAAGCTTGCGAAAAAATGAAAAGTTTGATTAGATACATTGTGTGAACATTTCGCATTGGGTCGTTTGTTATGTAACTGATACATTAGATCACATTTGTATTAGACATTTGCATGACATATAAAAACATCATCACATGTAAAGAAAGATCCATCCAGAAATAGATATGTATATAGATAGATATCGAAATGTTTACATAACACGTGTCACATAAGATCAAAAAATATACATGTTCCTCTTATTACATCCGGAGACGACACGTCTCTCAAAAATATGCATGAAATAAAACCCTAGGAGGCTAGTCTGCGTGGTGCTCATGATAACAAGTCACCGCGCGCACTAGGCGTCTCAGTAGACAGTGGAGGCGACTAGGCACTCCCACCGTATGTCTCTGATATGCTAACGGTACATCCGCCAGCCGGGCGTAGTCCGAAATCCCTCGAGCAATCCCCTCAAGATTCTAAACCAACTCTCCTCCTTCCGCGCCCTCCTCATGAGGATCGACTGCGAGCTGAGTTCTCCATGCGATAGGAGACATCCCGGCTGGTCTCTCTGGGCCAACATCTGTATGCGCATGTAACTGCTGTCAGAACATACATATATTAACAAAAAATCATAAAACCTAAAAAATAAAAACAGATCATACCAGCTCTTTGTCCCAATCCTCTCCCTCCGACAGTGGGAGATCTAGGTCTCCAGTAAAGTCTGTCCCGGCATAAGGCCAGTCCTCAACTACAATCAACTGGCACCGCAACCACCCAAAAAACTCTGGCCTCCAGGACATCTATTGGCCTCCTCCTACTTTGGGCATTAGTGCTGCCCAGCGAGCCATTCTCGGCTCTCATGGTATCGGCTCCGCCACAACGGCCCCTTGGCCTTGGAAGATTGGTAATCGTTCCAAAATGAACGATACCATGATGGACCCGTAGCCAAACTGCTTCAGCTTGGCTTGTTTGCATCTCGTCATCTGTCTCTTGATGTTGATCGTTACTGTTGTGGCCCAGTCAAACAGTATGGGACTCATGCACTCTGAAGCCAGTAAGAGTTGGGCTTTCGTCGCTTCGTGCGGTGCCTGCGATCCCGCAGCCCGCGTGATGGCATGTATTTCTACTCGTAGTGCCAGATCGGGGATAGTGTGGATATCCACCTTTTTACTCCCTGATCCCATTTGTGCCCGTGGGCACACTCGTGCCATCACTTCCTCCATTTTCTCACCCAACGGTCTGCTCCCTGTCAGTATGGGCATCGGACCTCTGCGCGACAATCCGGTTATGAAGTACACATCAGAAATGTCTAGTTCTAACACCTGGTCTCGTAGCTTGAATACTTGTTCTTGTTCATCCCAAATGCTCACCAGGTACTGAAGTAGCTCAGGTTGAGCTCGTAAACAAGGTGTCAGGAAGAATTTCTTGAGCCCGCAGTTTCTGAGGGCATTCATGCAGGCCTCATTTTCCATGGCCATTTCATCCTCTTCCCCATGCTCTCTTTCTTTCCACTCAATCACCATTTTGTTCGGTTTCCTGCATCAACATGGTCACAAACCTTTAATTAGATCTCTGTTGAGCTTCAAAATTCATTAAAATTGATTAAAATGTCGAATTTTTAGGCGGAAAATTGGGTTCGGCCGCTGGCGCGGCTGTTTTAGGAACAGTCGCGCCAGTTGGCGTGAGCATTTTGCATATAAAAGCCCATTGGCACAGGTCCGTGCCCGATACCTGCGCCAATGAGCGAAGCCCTAAAAATTCAAAAAATTGCCACAGAAGTCTATTGCATGATGGAAAACTATTAAAAAACGGATTGAAATGAAGTATGAGGAAGCGCCTTTTACCTGGAACTGACGGAACTCTGAACGATAGCCTGGATCGGTCGTAATCGCCGCCAGAAGTTTGCACAATAAATGGACCAATGTTGCTCTTCACTCAGGTAAAAAGTAAAAGTAATTTTATTTTTACCATTTAGACTTATTTATAACTTTTTGAGCTCTATTTAGGTTTAAAAAGTCATTTTTTCATTAAAATTTCGTATGTTTTGTCAAAAATAGGTTTTACACTTGCCTTTCTGTGCAGCAACAGGTTTTTATGCAACGTAAACGGCGAAATGAGTTGTATTTTATACTTTTTCGGACTCGGTAAAAACACGAAAAAGTCACTTTGGCGTCATCTTTCAGCTCTTTTCTGACTCTCTAAACATGAAAAGATTGCCGAGGCCCTTGTCGTTTCGATCTCGTTAAAGTGGCTGCGAAATGACATCTACCTAGTATACGTTTACCCCTTTTTCGGGCTGGGATGGATTATTTACGAAAAAGGAATACCCTAGCCTATCGCGACTAGGAGGTTTTCTCGGATATTGTTTTCTACCTTTTCGGATCTGAGGAACTATTTACGAAAAGGGACCTTTGGAGTTCACTTTTCTGTTGTCTTTTCAAACTCTCTAAACATGAAAAGACGCCGAGTTCTTCCTTCGTCAGACTCGTTAAACCCTGATGACATCGGATTCAGTCGAAATGACGTTCTCCTCCTTCCTCCTTCCTAGGGCTCGTTAAATGTACTAGGATGGATTCGCCCGAAGGGTGGACTTATATTACAAGCATATGCTATCCCCTTCAAGCTTGTTATAAAAAATAATTGGGGTACTCACCAAAAATGGTGGGGGAAAAATGGAACCATCATCATTGTCGTGTCGGCAGTATGTCGCTCTTGAACATGGCACTTGTCTGCACTTGTCGGGTTGGGGATATCTCATCTCGTTCTTTCACTTGCCTCCATGGGTTTGGACAATCCTTTTTGGCCTCTCCTCTGCTCATTGCCTCGTCACCATGACCTCTGATCCGTTGATGTCAAATACTGCCAAAACCACTATTTGTGCCGTTATATGTTTAAGAGAAGTTGACCTCTGCAAATATCAACCTTCCTCTGATTCTCATATGATCCTGATTCACAACAAAAAATCATGTTCCTCTGTCTCGTGATGATGATGTGGGAAACAATATGGCCCACCTTCGATCAAGGTCACTTCCTGTCAACTTCAGCTCATTATCTAGGAAGTTGATCTAGAGACTCCCTTATGGTACCTTGGAGCCTGCATGCCTCAATGGCAGGTTCGTCGCATTCGACGTGAGGTTTTCATCATTGACCTCCGATTGAGTGATTCTACGGGTGTTCAACGCCAGCTCATTGATTCACATGTCGTAGATTGTACCTGTAGTACCTTGAGGGTCGTCGTCATTATTGGTGGTTCCTCTCGCGTCTGTTAACAGCTTTCATCATTGGCTGGTAATCAGACGATGTTCTTGCATGTTCGACTTCAGCTCACATATTTGCATGCTTGAACTTGTACTTTTTTTGGGTCGAGATGGAGCGCAAGACCCTGGATTGTGTCTGTTGTAATCCAGGCTGCGATTTTGTGGATTATTATTTACATGAATTATTCACTGGATGGCTGCGACCATACCTGAGTCTATTTATCGATCCTCACTGGATGGCTGCATCCATACCTTGGATCTGGATTATTGTATACTCTATTTTGGATGGCTGCGTCCATACCACATATACATCATGTACTTGAGATATCAGTTGTATTTCTCCACGCAGGTTTTCTGCCGGTGGAGTTTCAGTTGGACACGTTCTTGTAAAGCATTTCACCCCTCTCTCTCTCTCGGGCCTCATGCTTTAGGGGGCATCTGTTACATAGTAATTTGTCACCGTCCCTACCATTCCCCATCCCGCACATTGGAGGGCCCATTTTGTGACCTGTGAGCAATTTCATGCCTTGAAACCACTATCATTGCATTCCTCTAAACATGAGCTTCAATTTCCCTGAAGACATCTCCTTGCAAAAAACCATAAAAACATCCATTTTTGCATTGGCGCGTGTAGCCAGTTCATCACTCGCGCCAATGGGGAAAATCCTACAAATAGGCCACGCCAACTGGCGCTCTGTCCCAGATTCGCAGTCGCGCCAACCAATTTAAGGAGTGTTTTTTAAAATAAAATGGTGGAAGTTTTGTTTCAACAGACTCAGAAACTATTATCTATCTTGAGTTGGGAGGTTTGGCTCCGGGATTTCCATGAAAGGGAAGTGGTTTGCCACCTCTCATGGAAGCTTCCTTGAAGATAGGGCCAATCCCACAATTATAGGGATCCCAACTCCCCTTCCTCCATCTATAAAAGCTTGCCCATTGCCATTGCAAGCTAGTCTTGAAGTGCCCAAGTCTTGAATCTCCAAGTTCTCAAATTCCCAAGAGCCTTATGCTGCAAGAGCCCTCATTCTTCCCTTAAGGCCAAACTCGAGCAAGGAGACTATCGTCAAGAGACTCTAAGAGAGGCTTGTCCCATCCTTGGCAGGCTTTGCGAGACGTGTTCTACTGGAGACCCCTCTGAAGGAGACCTCAGCGTCAGAACATTGGTTGTACTCTCTTTCGATTGTTTATTAATGAATGACTACTGGTTATGGTTCCACTCTGTTTTTCACTTATGATGATGATGAGTTATATCCTTTCTGACTGATATATAGTTGCGTATTCTGGATTTTATGCTTGTATTCGTATTGTTTCTTGCATGTGCAGGTGTCCATTCACAGAGATCGCGGGGATCGTGATCTGCTGAAGCTGAGGAACGGGAACACTGTCTCTTCTACGAATCATAGCGTTGGACTCCAGGTAGGCCTCCATCATTGTTCTGTTTATTCGCGATTAGGAACTTGCGCTGTAGCATTTTATGATTGTTTCTAGACCCGTTCTGGGCTAGTAGGGATCGCCTCTGTCCGCAGAGGGGATTTACCTCTTCAACAATCACCGATGTTAATTTTCACAACGTGTTGCAACAAAAACAACTATTTTTACATATAAATAAATTTATTTATTTATCTCTTTATTCATTCTATATTCTACACTACACTACTCTATTTTGAAAAATAAAATATACTTACATATAAGAGTACTTCCAATGAAACCATTTTCGAAATAAGGCCTCAAGTATACACATACCCCTATTTGAAAAATGTATGTTAATAAATACACAGGTATGAGAGACCAACTTCCCTATTAAGGATGGTGCCAAGAGTTTTTGAAGTGTGGAGTGATGTTGCAAGCAAACAACAGAGTGAAACCAACCTTCAATATAGTCTTCATTTCTCATATTTGTAATATCATGAAGTTCCGTGAGTGAGTTCCAGATTGTGTTGATGCTTTCTTCTTTGACCTCGTCCTTTGCCTTTTTTTTTAGATCTCTGTTCATAGAACCAGATGAAGGAAAGAAAATTCAGACAGTTTTTAACGCTCAAGACCTAGAGCAGGATGAGACTTCCCTCCCCAAGACGAGAGATTGGGCACTAAGAAATAAGCAGAAATAAAATCAAATGAAAAGAAAGAAACTAGCGCTCAAGACCTGGAGCACGGTAGCATTTCCCTCCCTAGGACGAGAGATTGGGCCCTAAGAAATCAGCAGAAATAAAATCAAAGAAAAATAAAACAACTAACACTTAGGACCTAGAGTAGGGTATAGTTTCCCTCCCCAGGACGAGAGATTGGTTCCTACGAAATCAATCGAAAAGAAAAATAGAACAACTACGCTCAAGACCTATAGTAGGGTAGCATTTCCCTCCCTAGGATGAGAGATTGATCCTTAGATAAATATGAATCGTGTTCTTGCACCTTTGTTAGCCTCCCCGACAACAACACCAAAATGTTGGTGTCCAAGTGTGAATGAATATTCAAACCCTTTCCCACATTAATTATCAATTCGAGTGCATTTCGTTATTGCAAGGAAATGTGCAAGGTATATGCAGGAGCAATGGCACAGTCCAATATTGATCATAGATTCAACAATTAAAACAACCAAAACTAGTGTAATAGTAATTAAAGATAAATTGCAGAATTAGAAAGGCATTCACAGCAATTGTAGAATTATACTAGAACAACAGTAATGATAACAAATCAAATATAAAATCAACAAAAAAAAGATAATGCAGCACCTAATCAGAAGAGTGGGCCCAACTCTTTGATCAAGGATGTGGCAAACTCACAGCTTACAAATGGAACAGCAAAACACTGTGCATTCAATTAATCGAAAATGCTTTTGTTACAAATCTGACTCTTCTTGCTTAACCCTCTATGCCTTCTCCCCTGCATTCTCATTTGTGCCCCTTTAAATATACAAACAAAAAAGGGGAAATAAACTGATTACAAAATATCAATAACCAATATGATATCTGAAAGATCTATCCATCATGATTCAGTTGACACAAGTCGAATCTAGTAATTACAATTAGGGCAATTTTGGAAAACGGCCACAACAGAAAATCTGCAAATTTGTCCTTCGAAGAACCCTGTGTTTCTCTCAATCAAGACTTAATTTTGGAAAACTGTGCATCGAAAATCTAATTTGGTTCGTTCTACACAAAACCCATGCTTCGGATTTTCAGGATTCATCTTCGTTTTCCCGAAATGTTCAACGCAAAATTGTCTCTTGTTGTTCCAGCGAATTTCTGAGTTGGAATATTTAATTATAAGCTAAAGATCAAATCTGCAATCTGGAAGAGATCTTGGAGGCTAAAATAGTGAGTTATGTTATAACAAATTCATTAATAAGCCATCATTGGAAAAATCATGCATAATAATCATTAATTTATTAAAATAAAGGAGAACAAGTATTATTTATACAAAAGAGCATAAATAATTATGAAATGGAATTATATAATAAATTATGATAAATAATGTGATAAAAGAACATTATAAATGGATGTTAATAAGTGAGAATAATAATAAAAATTAGTGGCCCAATAGCAACCTTGGTTGGTCCACGTGGTATGATGTGGTTGGCCACATGCCCAACCAATAAAATTCGACCACTAATGAACCAATGACGAGATGACATTTGGCGTCAGCGCATTTGAGGGAGAAAACCCTTTGATCAGGTCAATTTTCCACTGTGCATGACTAGTCAACAGTACGGACTACTGACTGGGTTTTCCTTGTAATTTTTTTTTTTAATTCATGTTTGACAAAGTGGACAGAATGTGTTTCTGGGAGCATATGGTGTCGCTTTTCTGCAAAATGGGTTGCGTCAGATTCATAACAACAATATCTATGTGGTCATTCAAGTTCCACACCAATCTGACAAGTTTGATTTTTAAGCATAATTTTAAGCACCTGATCACTCCTCCCCAAATGAAGCTTTTGGACCCCAAAAGATCACGTTCATTTGTTCAATAGATGAGGGTACAGTTCCCTCACCTTTCCAATCTCGATCCATTTGGCCTTAGAATTATTTGTGCCTTTGAGCCCCACACGAAGGTAATCAACACTCCCTCTTTTTGATGTCCTTGTTCTTCTATCAAGAAGGGTGTATTGTTGAAGCTCATTAAGGTATTCAGGAGAAAATTATTCAATAGAAGAAATCTGAACATGTTCTCCTTGATCTTCAATCAATGGAGGCTCATACAACCTCAAGTTCTCAACATTAACAACAGAGTAAATTTGCATGTATGAAGACAAATCTAACTTGAAGGATGTTACACAGTAATTTGTCACCGTCCCTACCATTCCCCGTCCCGCACATTGGAGGGCCCATTCTGTGACCTGTGAGCAATGTCATGCCTTGAAACCACTATAATTGCATTCCTCTAAACATGAGCTTCAATTGACCTGAAGACAGCTCCTTGCAAAAAACCATAAAAACATCCCTTTTTGCATTGCCGCGTGTAGCCAGTTCATCACTCGTGCCAATGGGGAAAATCCTACAAATAGGTCGTGCCAACTGGTGCTCTGTCCCAGAGTCGCAGTCGCGCCAACCAATTTAAGGAGTGTTTTTTAAAATAAAATGGCGGAAGTTTCGTTTCGACAGACCCAGAAACTATTATCTATCTTGAGTTGGGAGGTTTGGCTCCGGGAGTTCCATGAAAGGGAAGTGGTTTGCCACCTCTCATGGAAGCTTCCTTGAAGATAGGGCCAATCCCACAATTATAGGGATCCCAACTCCCCTTCCTCCATTTATAAAAGCTTGCCCATTGCCATTGCATGCTAGTCTTGAAGTGCCCAAGTCTTTAATCTCCAAGTTCTCAAATTCCCAAGAGCCTTAATGCTGCAAGTGCCCTCATTCTTCCCTTAAGGCCAAACTCAAGCAAGGAGACTATCGTCGAGAGACTCTAAGAGAGGCTTGTCCCATCCCTGGTAGGCTTTGCAAGACGTGTACTACTGGAGACCCCTCCGAAGGAGACCTCAGTGTCAGAACATTGGTTGTACTCTCTTTCGATTGTTTATTAATGAATGACTATTGGTTATGGTTCCACTCTGTTTTTCACTTATGATGATGATGAGTTATATCTTTTCTGATTGATATATAGTTGCGTATTCTGGATTTTATGCTTGTATTCGTATTGTTTCTTGCATGTGCAGGTGTCCATTCACGGAGATCATGGGGATCGTGATCTGCTGAAGTTGAGGAACGGGAACACTGTCTCTTCTACAAATCATAGCGTTGGACTCCAGGTAGGCCTCCATCGTTGGTCTGTTTATTCGCAATTAGGAACTTGCGCTGTAGCATTTGATGATTGTTGCTAGACCCGTTTTGGGCTAGTAGGGATCGCCTCTATCCGCAGAGGGGATTTACCTCTTCAACAAAGGAATTTTCACCAATCTTTTCCAAAATTATGAAAGTACCATAACGGATTGGTTTCAGTATTTTACCTTCCCCTTGAAGCCTCTTTTTTCTAATGTGAAGCCAAACTTCGTCACCAACTTAGAACTTGTGATCTACACGATGCTTGTCGTGCCTTGCTTTGTACTTGCCTTGGCTCTTTTCAATTTGATCTTGAACTGTTTGATTTGTCAATTGGATTTGTTCTATGAACTTCTTGGCTTTTTCTATGTCACTATGGCCATCAATAGCAACATCCTTCCCAAAAATGAAATCCAATGGTGATCTAGGCAAGTATCCAAGACATGCCTCAAATGGCGATGTTTGTGTAGAGTGTTTTGCATGGTTGTAAGCATGTTGAATGTAGTGCAAGTTTTCATCCCACATATTAGGATGCTTGATGCAGAATCCTCGAAGAAGATCTATGATTTTTCGATTGAACACCTCAGTTTGACCATCTGTTTGTGGATGAAAGGTTGTACTCTTCTTCAACTTGGTGTCCATCAATTCCCACAAACTTGACAAAAAATTCCCAACAAATTGAGAATCTCAATCACTAGCAATGGATGTGGGAAACCAAAATGAACCCCAACATGTTGAAAGAATAAGTGAGATGTTTTTTTAGCTGTGATTTTCTTTTTACATAGCATTAGTATACACATCTTTTTGAACCTATCTGAAACTACATATAAATAATCATGACCTCTTTTTGACAAAGGAAGAACTCGTACAAAATCCATAGAAACACTCTCCATGGACATGAAGGTACAGGAAGTGTTGTGTACAATCGTAAATTCCTATTTCTAGGATTAATGACTGCACATAATGAACAACCTTTAATTAAATGTGACACACTTTCAAGAATATGAGGCCAATAACAATACCTTTGAAGATGTGTCATTGTTTTTCTTACACTGAAATGTCCAACAGTAGGAGAAGTATGTGCTTCCCTTATGACATTCACTCTCTCCCCCTGTGGAATACAAAGCTTTCCCAAATGATACAACAAGTTATTATGCACATGTAATCAAATTCCGATGATTTATTGCCTTGAATCAATTTTTCATAAACATCTTGAAAGTCATTATCACATGCATATTGTTCAACATAACTTTCATGCAAAATAGAATTATGCTTGAGTAAATTAGCTGCACTAATAATAGGCCTAGAAAGCATATTCGCAACCTTGTTGTAAATACCTTTCTTATACCTGATGGCCAAGTGGAATTTTTGTAAGAAACCCATCCATTCGAAGTGCCTTGACTGATACAACTTAGTTTGTGATTACAATTATTGCAATGGTTGGTGGTCGGTGTGTATGATGGTGTCCTTTCCCACCAAGTAGTGTTTCCACTTTTTCACACTTTGAACCAACACATAAATCTCCTTGTCATAAGTAGGATAGTTAAGCACTGCACCATTGAAATTTCTGGAATGAAATGAAATGGGCTTGCCCTGTTGCATCAGGACTACACCCATGGCATAGTCACTTACATCAGTTTGAATCTCAAAGGGATGTCTCAAGTCTGGTGATACAAGTACTGGGGTTGAACTAATATTTTCTTTCAAATCATCAAATTATTATTTTTTCTTGCCTCCCCACTGTAAGACATTTTTCACACTATTCAATTCATGCAAAGGAGCTATGATAAAAGAGATGTTAGAAATAAACTTCCTCCAATATTGGGTTTCTCCTAAAATAACTTCTTACATCAGTGATTGTCTTGAGAGTTGGCCAATTCACAATGACCTCAACCTTAGAGAGGTCTATCCTCAACTCACCTCCTCCAACAATATGCCCCAAGTACACCAAAGAAGATTTACCAAACTCACATTTTGACATCTTCAAAAAAAAAAAAAAATCTTTCCTTAATCAAGTACTATTCTTACGTGCATGACATGTTCATCAACTGATTTACTGAAAATTAATATATCATCTAAGTAAACAATGACAAATGCGTCAATAAATGGCCTTAAACCATCATTAATCACACACATGAAGATAACAGGAGCATTACATAAACCAAAAGGCATAACGATCCATTCAAACAAACCTTGCTTTGTTTTGAATGTCGTCTTCCAAATTTCACCTTCAGCAATTCTAATTTGATGGTAGCCACTCCTTAGGTCAAACTTAGTAAAATAATTTGCATATTTCAATTTTTCAATTATATTATCTATTATAGGAAGTGGATAACGGTTCTTTACCATAATCTTGTTCAATTCACGGAAATCTACGCACATGCGCCATGTTCCATCCTTCTTTGGCACAATACCTGACCCGCATGGCGAAGTACTGGGTCGGATGATCCATTTGTCCAAGAACTCTTGGATTTGATTTTTAATTTTAGCACTCTCCATCACCAACATCCTATACATTCCAATGTTAGGAAAAGCAAAATCTTGCTACAATTGTATCTCTTGTTGGATTCCCCCCTTGGGAGGTAACCCCTTTGGCCCCTGAAACATTTCATTATTTTGATTAACCACTTCAATCAAATCAGATTTCAACTTTGGATAAAAACCTTGGAATGCTTCATAATCAACATCATTCTTTAGTTTAATCATAAGAAGCACAAATTCTTGCTTGAATTCACTATCCTTTTCATTTTCCCACCATTAAATATTGAAAGATTTAGTTTCTTGCAATGAGCTCTCATAATATACTCCACACCATTTTTGAACAAGTGGTACTTTTTTTCATGGTGATAGAAGATAGCTTTACTATCATAGAGGTGAGGACTACCCAAAACAATTCCTGAAATATCAAGCAGTACAACATCTAATTCAAATTTGTTAATGAATTTTATTGTGATTGCAAACCAAATAATACACTTTCTTGTAACCTGCAAATTTGTGTTTATACATAACCAACCCAATGGATATGGTTTTTGATGAGGAATGGTTTCAATATTAAGTTTCTTGACTAAGTCTTTAGATACCAAATTGTCTTGAGACCCACTATCAAATAGTGTGTCGATTTTTGTATGCTTTTAAATAACCCTCACATGAGATAATTCAATTTTTGTTTCTTCATTTGGAGTACTAGTGTGACAATTTGATGAGCTAGTGCAAGCATTGTATTATTTTCCCTTCATACCCATGGCTATAATTTTTGTTTCATCACTCGAGTTAGATCCTAAATCTTGTTGAGTGGTTGCAACTTTTTTTTTGTTTTCCTTTGTTTTTGAATTTCTTTGGCCTCATCTCTGGATGAAGCTTCCAAAAGTGGTCTTCATCATGGCCCTCTTTGGAACAATGCTTGCAAGTAATTTTATCTCCTTCCTTTTTAATGTATGAATTTTTCTTTCCCTTTCCTCTAAAACCCTTTCCTTTAAAACCCTTTCCTTTCTCTCCACCCTTAAATGGCTTCATTTTACCCTCTTCTGGAATATTTTTCCATCTTGCCTCAAGGTGGGTGGATTGCATACAAACCTAATCTAGGCTAGTGGGATTGAGCATTAGGATAGTATGCTTTAGGTAGCTATGTAAACCCCCTATATGCTTCATCAATGTGTCTTGTGAATGCAAATCAACACCTAACATAAGAGCTCTTTTTCTAAATTCTCGGGTGTAATCTTTCACACTTTGACCCTTCATTTGTTTGAAGTTCTGCCAATTCAAGATGTATTTTTTCATATATTTTAGAGGGTAAAATCGTATTTTAATTGCAGCCATAAAATTAGACCAACAGAGTGAGATCTTACCATGTTTTTTAATATCATCTTGAGTCTTGGCTTCCCACCATACTAGTGTTGCACCCTCCAATCTCAAGAACGTTGTTAAGTCCCTATATTAATAGCGTAGTCCCTTATTATGATAATGTAGCCCCCCTTATTTTTATTGTTGTACCCCTGTAACCCCCGTACTGTTATTATTTTTCCCTTACATTATTATTGTTAGGTCATCTAGGATTACATTGTGGCCCCACTAGGATTACATTGTAGCCCCATGGACTCCTATATATAGAAAGGAGGTTTTTTCATTTGTATCATCCAAGAATTATTCATTCATGTAATGTATTGGAGTTTTCCCCCTTGAAGTGGCTGATTTCTAAGGCATTGATCTCTCTTTTCTTCTATTTTTGGAGTTGGTTTCACAACATTTGGTATCAGAGCTATGGATTCTAGGGTTTTGCTACTCCAAACTAGTCATCATGGAATTTTTTCTATAAATTATTTTATACAAAGATTCAGAAGCTGAAATTGTTAGGGAGCGAAGCTGAAATCCTGAGGAACATCGTCGCAAAATTTTAGAGCTTGGCTCACAAAATTTTCAGAGATATGATCTGTGGAAGTTAGGTCTTTTTGCAGGCTCCTGAATTTAACCTAAACAGGTCATCGCGTAATTTTCAATATACCTTTATTTTCTAAAAAGGTTTAGAAGATGAAATTTTTAGAGAGCGAAGCCAAAATATGGAGGACCATAGTCGTAAAATTTCAGAGCTTGGTTCTCAATATTTTCAGAGATATGATCTATGGAAGTTAGGTCTTTTTTAGGGTCCTGAATTTCATCTCAAAGAGGTGATCATGGAAAAATCTTCATAACTCTCTCTCTGAGCATCGTATTAGAATTCTGTAAAAAGTGGTTGGAATTACACAGACTTTAGTTTCCTTTATATCAATTTCAGAGCCAAAGGAGCAAATAGTGACACGTGAAAACTCATACAAGTTCGCTCTATTGAATCAGTCCATAATTAGGTCATTGTGGGATATTGGGCATACCTTTGTCTTCAAGAATCCAAATCAGGTCAGAGTTGTGGCATTTGAAAGAAGATTCAGAGGGCTAATTTAGGGCCTAATTTCAGATATTGAAGATCCAAAATCACATACATAATTCGGTTTCAATATCGATATCCTCAAAATCAAGAAAAAAGTGTGTATTTGGTTTTTAAAATTGCATAACGTTTGTTTGAAAAAGCAGTTTGAAGTGTTTCCAAGGGAATATTTTAGAATTTCTATCAGTATTGGGTTCTAAAATGCATCCAAAAAATAATTCCATACCCATTAAGCCCTCAAAAAGCTATACTATGACGCATGAAGAGGAAGAATTGCAGTATGAGATATCAAAATTACGGTACCAAGTGCAACAAATTTTGATCTTCCCAAGAGCAACCGAAGATGACATAGATGGTTTAAAAGAAAAATGGAGGCTAATTTGGATGGTTTGAAGGATCAAATAATGGCTAATATGGATGATAAATTAGTGGAAGATCACATCGAGCATCAACAACAAGTTCTCCAACTCTCAAAGGATAACCTAACTTTTGTGAAGAATCTAATGAAAAAACAGGAAGATCAACATCACATCGAAACAAGTTCTGAAGCAGTCACAAAAACAAGAACTCAACAAGTACGATCAATTTCAAAGTATCTCAGCAAGTGGAAGTACTTTCCTGTAGAATATTCCACATGGGAGGATGAGAATTGTATATAGAAGCATCAATAAATAATCAAGCGTTGAGGACAACACTTGTTTGAAGGAGAGGGGCATGTTAAGTCCCTATATTAATAGTGTAGTCCCTTATTATGTTAATGTATCCCCCCTTATTGTTATCGTTGTACCCCTGTAACCCCCATATTTTTAGTATTGTGCCCTTACATTATTATTTTTAGGTCGGCTAGGATTACATTATGGCCCCATGGACTCCTATATATAGAAAGGAGGTTTTGTCATTTGTATCATACAAGAATTGTTCATTCATATAATGTATTGGAGTTTTCCCCCTCAAAGTGGCTTATTTATAAGGCGTTGATATCTCTTTTCTTCTATTTTTGGAGCTGGTTTCACAACAGACACTAGTTCTATCTTTGTATCATCATCTTGAAGGTTTTGAATTTTGTAATAGACCTCCAAATGACAAACCCAATTGTCCAGCTTCTTTGCATTCACTTCACCATTATACATAGGCAGCTCAAATTTGATATCAAGTTTTAACAAGGGTTGTTTACCAATTCCTTTTGAGGTAGGTTGATGAGTATGTGTAGGGGTGTAGTAGTGGAGAGGATGAAGGTGAAGGTGAAGATGGTGGTGAGGATGATGGTGGAGTAGATGGTGGCTTATCACCATTTCCATTACCTCCTCCTCTTGGAGAACCCTCTCCTCTTGGAGGTCTGGAGCTTTCACCCTACAACCTTGTGTTCCTATCTTCATAGAGGACCTTCACCATCTCTGTCATGTCAAAGAGAGCCTTCCTAAAATCCTTCTCATCCTCTAACATATTATCAATTCCTTCTTCATGAGACATGCTTACTGAAGCTTCTACTTCAACTGGAGGTGAATCTTGTGGTGGAAATTATGGCAACTGTGCCCTCCTTCTCCTAGCTCCAACTAGAGAACCTGCACCCACAATCTTTCCTTCAACCTTGTAAGCATTTAAACACTTGAAAAAAAATTTAAATCCTCTTTGCACAAGTAACCCTAGTGCTTTGATACCAACTCGATCTGAATGGGAATATTAGTTTTGTTTTGCTAAGATCCAATTCAGAATTTAAAGAAAGTGATTGAGGATGATGAGGTTAATTGCAAGTTTAACATGAGTTATTATGTGAATTTCATGAGAAAATTAACATGAATAAAACATTGAACAATAGCATATATCAGACATGAACATCACCATAAACAGTCACACAACACAATATGATGAAGGAGTTCACGCTGCTTTGGCTACGTCTCCTTAGTCTAGCTTCCAATGGCTTGGCCCTCTTCTATTATTCTATAAAGTGTGATTACATGTGTTACAATTCTCAAATAGCTCTAAAACATGTTCCATCAACTCCATAATGCCTAAAAATTCTTTTCTAGCCTCTTTCTGCATCAAATTTGGCTAAAAAATGGATAAGTTATGATTTCCCCTAGTTGCTCAACTATTCGTTCCACAAATTCCTCAAAATCTGGCACAATCCTACAATTCTACATGGAATCCAGCTAACTAAGCACCGATTTTGCAGAAAATTGGGCGAAATCGTTGTCACGCTAATTTTCCCAATGAGGCCTAAAAACCATATTTCTAACCATATACAATATGGTTCCATCAATTTTTTTTTTTTTAAATAAGCATTGTCGGTCAGGGTAACTGATAGACTTAACTCTGTTTCTGGGCACATATGGTTGATTCATGGTTAATGCTAACAGTTTCCTCCAGTGGTTAAGGCATCGACTGGTGGTCATGGATGGTGTGGTCACATTCCCAGTGGTTAATGTAATATGTTACAGTTATGGTTACAAGAGGGGGCGAGTGGCTAGCCTCCCGCCCATGGTCCCACCTCTGGTGGTGACAAGGATTGGGGTTAGACCATGGCCCCTCCCCCAATGTGCCACATATTATATAATAAATCTATAATGAAACCATAGGTTATTAAGAACCATGGTGTTAAGTCTCAATTTTGCCTATTTTTTGACACCTTTCCCAAGCCTTACCTCCCCTATTTTTGAACTAATTCCACCCTTAATTATGCTTAGTTCAGGTATATTGTTTAGTTTTGGCTAAAAGGGTACTATAAGCTTAAGGTATGTCAAATTAACATAATAAGTCTCATTTTTCCTTGAACTTGAAGTATTCTTTGATATAGTTGTATATTTATTGAATTACCACTCCAAATGATCTAGAAATCATGTGCATATTTTCTTTAATTTGAAACAGCTCTGAAAATTCCTGAAGATAGCCCGTGCAGCCACATTTCCTGCAGAAGCTCTGGAATTCCTGTAGACATCAATTTCCCGCAACCATACTAGTTTCCTGCAACAAAATCGGCGAATGACTATGTTCTACTTATTTCCAAATCCAGCAAGAACATGGGTTTTGTGGGGAATTTGTCACACATGGAGGATATCCTGTTGGCTGCTTCAAAACTCCTTCTGAAACAACCCAAACCTACAAATTTCTTCTTTTGACCACATGAGGAGGCAACTTTAGTTATGTAACGGAAATAATCTAATCCATGTTGTTAGTCATGGATTAGACTCAAAAGAAGCTATTTTTTACGATATGGACTTGTATTGTTGGTTGATAGCTTAGATTAGTAATTTTCATTATTCGAGCCAAACATGGGCTTTCGAGACTGTATAAAATCAGATGTATTGCATATTGTAAAGGATTGTTGGGTTTGGATTTTTACTGATAAGAAATATATCATATTGTACTTGGTTGTATACTTTCAGATTAATATAATATCTTATGTTCTGTCTACTTTGCTGAGCAATCTCTTTAAGTTTTGAAGGGGTTGTGAGTGAGGGAGGATCCCCTTTGCTCACAAATCCTGCAGCGCAGTATGTGTGTGTTTAATTCCTTTTGTTATGTAGCAATAATTCTTTTACACAGCTAATGCACTATTTCTAAAGTTTCAGCACCAGTTTTTTAATTGATTAAATGATTAAGTTTCTTACGTTAATGTGTTAATTTCATTTGATCAAATCTTGGATATACATTGTCTAAGTTGGTTTCTTGATTGTTGTAATTTGATATTTTATCTTTTCATGGTCAATATCAGTAATACAGAGAGTTGTAGTCCACTCCATAGCCTTTGCTGTTAATTATTGATGCAAGAAAGAGGCATTAGTTGGTGTGTGTATGAATAGTTAGTTTATGAACACTTGCAGTAATAAGCCTGCATACATTTTGCATAGTACCTCACAAGATTACCTACCCTAGGTTGAAAATTTATGATTGGAAAATTATAAGTCTATAATTTGACTCAACATTTTGGCGTCATTGCTGAGGAGGTACTAAGGGATGTTACTGAAAGTGTTTTAGTTTTATTTTTTCAATTTTGTTTTTGCAGGACTGGGGGAGTCGAAGTGATAAGATGAAGGGTAAAGCCCACACACCCACAGAGGTCAGAAATTCACCAAAGCCATGTCCTGATTGTTTGGTAAGTAGAGTTTTTGAATTTGTTTGTATAATAGATGAATAGGGTCCAATATTTTCAAATTTTTTTCATGTTGGTGTGAGCACCACTTCATTTACTAATACACTGGCCAGAACAAGGAAGTATGCAAGATATAAGGCAAAAAAGAAAGAAGAATCCGAACAGGAGGTTTGTAGTCCTGAGCAGGTTAATATTTCCACAGCAGAATCCTCTGTTGGAAAATTTTCTATTGCTGCCCATTTTGAATCTCCCCTTACAACGAATGCAACATCTCTACTGAGTGGTCAGTGTTGGGCCTTGAAATTTTCATTCACTTCCATTACATTTTCACTTATATTTCCATATTACCACCTTCGCTCCACCTCCATTTCATTACATTTACCTTACCATTACCACTATTGGGTTACATTTATGTTTTTCCAAACTTTATTAATTCTTAGCATTTTTAGGTGAATTTGTGGTTAAAAATTAGAAAATAATGTGCATATGCTTATACCTAACAAGTGGGATGAGATTTTTGCCATGTGTAGGTGAAAAGGAAGCTTCTAAAATACCTTTATGTGGCCTACCAAAACCAAATTCGAATTTGAGTGGAGAAGATCATGGGATCATGAGGATATGTGTTTCATTTCTTTTTTGTCTGAGAACTCTAAGAAGATATGTGTCTCATTTCCTATTTTTTATTGAAACTCTAAAAAGACATGTGTCTTATCATTTCCTATTTTGATTGTAACTCTAGAGATAGAGGGAGAGATTCATGGACTCTCATTAATGAGATAACTTCTCATATTTTTTTATAAATAGGAGAAGCTTTCTCCTATAAAAGGAGTGTGAAAAAATAGGAGAAGAAGAGAAGGGATTATAGCATGTTTTGTAACAAGGCTTGAGATGCAATGGGATGTAGATTTGTGAGTTTATCAATAAAGAAGTTCTTTGATGCTGTTTTGATCACATCTTCAAGGAGCTAAGGATTACACAGAATTGGTAGCAGAGGGCCCCTGCTATTCGAGGAGGTTTCATGCATTTTCTAGATAAGTTCATTCTAGTTTCTGTTTAAGCTTTTCTCTGTATTTTCTTTACTGCTTTCATAAATTGCAATTATTGTATCCAACTGAGTAAAGTCTGTTAACAAATGGATAGTGACTCACAAGTGCATTAGTTTCTTAGGTTTCATTTCTTGTCTTTTATGGTGAAACAGTTACTGTGCTCGACCAAGTAAAAACCATCTAAATCTTAAATTGAAATGCTTAGTGACTTGTAGATACAGTAATTGTCTGGGAGATCCTCATACATTACACTTAATCCTTTTCTCAAGCTCTTCCAATAAATCTTATATATATGAATTGGATTTAGTTGTAAAGTCTGAGTTATTGTTTCAGTATTTCATTTCATGTTATAGGAGATCCTCATACATTACACTTAATCCTTTTCTCAAGCTCTTCCAATAAATCTTAATTATATGAATTGGATTTAGTTGTATAGTCTGAGTTATTGTTTCGGTATTTCATTTCATGTTATAGGAGATCCTCATACATTACACTTAATAATTTTCTCAAGCTCTTCCAATAAATCTTAATTATATGAATTGGATTTAGTTGTAAAGTCTGAGTCATTGTTTCAATATTTCATTTCATTTTATAGGAGATCCTCATACATTACACTTAATCCTTTTCTCAAGCTCTTCCAATAAATATTAATTATATGAATTGGATTTAGTTGTAAAGTCTAAGTTATTGTTTCAGTATTTCATTTCATGTTATATGATATCCTCATACATTACACTTAATCTTTTTCTCAAGCTTTTCCAATAAATCTTAATTATATGAATTGGATTTAGTTGTAAAGTCTGAGTTATTGTTTCAATATTTCATTTCATGTTATAGGAGATCCTCATACATTACACTTAATCTTTTTCTCAAGCTCTTCCAAAAAATCTTAATTATATGAATTGGATTCAGTTGTAATGTTTAAGTTAATAGTTGTTTTCATTTCTTGAATTCTCAATTGAGTTGCAATATCCATGGATTAGGACTTCTAGTTTTCACCATTTCTTAATTAGAAAATAAACTTCAAAACCTTGTGAATAGAACTATGCTTTAAATTATTTGATAAATAGTTTATTTCCTTCCTTTTTAAATAGATTAATTTCATAGAATGCTAAGAATCAAGATATAAAAACTTCTAAAAACATCAATAAAACCTTAAAACAACGAAGTAGGAAAAAGGGATACTTAGGCACATATAGTGCATTATACTTCATCAGTTTACTAGCCTTGGTCGATAATTTATGTTAAAAATTTAGGACACTAAATTGACTAAACAGTCAGCCTGAAGAGGAATTCCTTGTGAATCATGTCATAAAACCAGAACTCCATACCATTGATTCTGAAGAATCTGCAGCCTTCCAAGGTCCCACTCTTTCTAGGACTAATATGGCTCATCTAAAAGGCACTGATGAGAATGAGGAGAAACTAGTCACATTTGAGTTTCCTATTAAGGATATTGATGGAGCTACTCAGATGAAAAACATTCCTCCCTCAACCTTGCCTAACTTTCATGGTGCCTCTAGTGAAGACCCTGATGCCTTCCTGTTTGAATTCAATGTACTATACAGAATATATGACTATTCTTCCAATGCTCAGAAGCTGAATTTATTGCCTGCTACATTGAATGATGCAGCTCTCAGGTGGTTTATGGGGTTGGCATAAAAAGCCATTACAACTTGGGATGAAATGAAGAAGGTGTTTCTGAAAATTATCAAGACTATTGTAAGACTAGGGATATCAGGGAAGAAATCTTTGGAATGACTTAGAAGGAAGGGGAGAGCCTTGAAGATTTGGTGGAAAGATTCCAATATAACCTACAAATATCTAAGATGAATCAATTAGATCAAGATACCAAGAGAACCATTTTTCTTAGGGAAATCAGATCAGAGTATCTGGAGGTCTTAAATTTAATGGGAGCAGGTGATGTATCAAAGTTGAGCTATGATGATGTGTGTGAGATTTGTAGAAGATATTCCAGAGGAAATTCCAAGGTTGGAGGAGGGTCAAGAGACACTTCTTCCAGGCTTGTTAAATCAGTTGTCGGAGCTGGAGTGACCCGAGCTCAAATGGGTAATTTATTTGAAAATTTTAAAACTTATATTATTAGCACGTTGTCTTCACAATTGGATGTTTTACAGGCTAAGAAGAAACGGTAGAAACAGGATGAACTTGAGAAATCCTTGGCTGTGTTCTACTCCAAATGCAGGAAGAAACATGCTCTAAGGGAATGCCCTGCTAACAGTATAGAGGTATGTTGAATTTGTGAAGTTGAGCATTCCACTGATCGATGTCCTTCTCTTCTTGAAATCAAAGTAGCATATATAGAAGATCAAGGAGATGTCAATGCACTTTATGCAATGGCACCTCAAAAACCATGGCAGCCACGTCCTACAGGTATGTCACAGTCACATTTTCAATTTCTTTATGCTCAAAATCAGATGTGGAATATTCCAATGCCCTGGCATCCTTGGCCTCCTCAATGACCTTGGCAAGGGAACTATTCTTACCCTGCTGCAAAAAGTTTCCCAACTAAAAAAATTTATCCTCCACAACCCACACCGCAACAAATGGTACAACCACAACAGAATATTTAATTGACTGCCCCACCAAATCAACCTCGTCCCACACAGCTACTTGCTCAGCCAATGTCTAACCCTAAAAATAAAACCATCCAATCTGCTCACAATATTGGATTGGTCACTTATCCCACTCATTATGCAGAATTATGGATTATGGATAAAACACATTCCCTAAATGTGGTGCTATGCATTTAGAAAAATAGATCAAAGACTTTGCAAACACTTTATCTAATATTAAATAGACACACAGAAAGATAGAGGAACTTACTTGTGATCCAAGCACTTCCTATTCTCCTTTTTTCACTCTTGTTGTAGCTTCCAATCCAACTTTGATCGCCATACTAGTTCCTGCAAGTATAAACACTAAACAGCAAACAAATTGCCATATACAGCTATTTATCTTAATCAGTTAAATCGATGAAACATGAAATGTATATGTCAGTTAAGAATCCATGATATGGAAAATAGAAACATAAACAGATACATATATGGGAAAATGAGCAGCAATATTTATTAATGGATAGAAGGGGGAGGTTACAACCAGCGATCGATTTGATGTCACCAGCTCCAGCTTCATTCCATCCTCATCACAATAAACATCACACCAGTAGTATATCACTCTAATCACACACTCAATTGAGAATCCAACAACATTTATTTACCAAATTTCTTCCTTCCCTAGCACTAGGATCTGTGCTCAATTTATATGGAAACTGAAGGTAGTTTCTCAATCAATGAACTTCTAATAATAGGCAAGACACGTTCCCAAGATCAGAAGTGTTATATGGACACATGGATTCAAATTTTCACACATATGGACTCTTCTAGAAGGCACTGGCCATGTGGAGATTCCAGAACAATGAGAATTTCGCTCCCATTTGACCAACGCACTCTTGAATGTCAGGAAGTGCTTTGCAGAGAACCCTTGAGAGAAGGTAAATGCATATGAAAATAAGTTAGTCCCTTGAGAGGCTGCATTGGTGAGCTCATAGGTGATATAACATATACTTCAAATCTTGGAAACCTTGCAATGGAAGTCATGGATGATTTGATCGTATTCTTGTCTTAGGGCATCTAGTAACTGAAATAATAGGGGATGATAGACCATATTTCATTGATTCTGAGGATGATATCCAGTTTAACCAGTTCATTGGGAATGATTCCCAAATTGACCTATAACATATGCCCCCTAAAGCATGAAGTCAAAATAATAAAAATATTTTTTGAATGAGATTCTTTACATTGTGATGGGTTGGAACTGAGGTGGAGTGGCGACCTAAATCAATTTTACAATATATTACATCATGATATATCCTCTTGATCATGAATTTCTAAGGCAAGTCATTCCCATGCTCAGCACATAAACTATCTAATAACATATACATAGTGAAAAAGGTAGTCTACGTTGGAATGTTGCCCAAAACAGACATGCCTACAGATATAGGCCCATGTTTGTATGACGATCTGTATGTAAGGTCACCGTACAGATGATGTGTACAAAAATCCTGAAATCGTAGCCTGGATGGCTAAAACTAGATCTAGGGTCTTCTTATCTCGTTCACTCGATTGTTCGGGTACAAGTCTAGCCATGCGAATATATGATTTGTAGTCGAACATGGTAAGACATCGTTTGATTACCAACCAATGATGTGAGTTTTTAACAAAAGAGATAGAACCACCATTGATGTTAATGGCCCTCAAGGTATTGCAACACATTTCATAAGGTGTGAATAGATGATTTGATGTCGAATGTCAAACAAAATATTTCTGTCAAAAGTCTTGAAGCGAGGATCTTGTTGAAGCTGTAACAAGCCTCATGGTACTGGAAGATGATGTTTCTAAGTGAACTTCACGGATGATGATTTGACGTCAACAGGAAACCACTTTATTGCGAAACGGAAGTTACTGATCTCGGAGGCAAAATGTGACTTGACATAGCAATTTTCAGGGATGACTGTCATGAGAATGAAGGCTTATGAGTATTGAAGAAGGATGAGTATTCACTGGATTTTTTCTCTTGAACATATCGGCGACACTAAGATGAGTTGGCAGCATTGACCCAAAATCGAAGTGAAGGTATGATGAACCATAGGTATGAATGAACCGTCAAGAATATTACCCAACCCAAACAATCACGATGATGGAGTGAAGTGTTGTGTTCAAGAGCGACTTGCTACCATAAAATTTATGTTCACTTTGCCAAATTTTCCTTGGTCATTTGTCAACCAGTACCTCTTTAAATTTTAACAAGATTTAGGAGGATAACGTATGCTTGATCTATAATTCAACCCTTTGGGTGAATAATGTATCGCTATTTAATAATTTAATGAGTCTAGTGATGAATGAAACTCAATTCTTTCCATGATCGATAAGCCCGTCGTTATTTTATGTTTTAACGAGCCTAACGACAGTGACAGCCCGGTCCTTTTTCATATTTAGAGATTTTGAAAAAGAGGATGAAAGAAAACTCCATAGGTAATTTTTTGTGAATTTGTCACTTAGATCCGAAAAAGTCTAAAATAATATTTGAGAGAACCTCCTAGCCATGTTTGACTAAGCCATTCCTTTTTCGTAAATAATCTATCTTAGTATGGAAAAGGGTTAAACTTATACTAAGTATATATCAATTCATTTACTTTTACGAGCTCAAAAAGACAAGTCCTCGGAAATATTTTCACATTATCAGAGTTTGAAAAGAGCTAAAAGAAGACTCCAGGGGTTCCTTTTTCGTTGTTATCGAAGCTCGAAAAAGAGATCAAAGTGCGCTTCAAGTCCTTTTTCATTTTTATCAAAGCTCGAAAAATAAGGATAAAAGTATGCTTTGTGGTCAAATAATTCTTGAAATAAATGTGCACGACTAATCTTCTCATCAGTTGCAAACATGTTCAGAACAAGATCAAATGGATTAAAAATACATGTTTCATGATAAAAATTGAATAAAACCATAGTCACAGAAATAAATATTATTTGAAAATAATCAAATGAATAATTAAAAGAGTTTTACTATTAATTTTTACCATTTGAAATTTATCGTTTGCATTTTGGAGCTCTGAACCTGTTTTTGCCCTCGAACTTTGGTCATTTATTGCGATCGATTATGTGGATGGTTTTCATCGTTGTTTATCCAGGTTGGTGCCATAAACCCTCTCTTTCTTTTAGTAGTCATTTCATTTCATTTCTTTGCAAATTTTTAGGGATTTGGGCCCCTTAGGGTAAATTATTTTTCCAAAGAGGGAAATGCACCCTTGGGCATTGAAAATTGCATTGTAGAGCACTCAAAATGAAGCCTAGGTGCATATGCAACGCACTGTCTATTGACCAAGACTACATTGGGCATAATTCACATTCTTGATTCTTGCATTGCACCCAAATTTTGCCTAATTTTTTGCATGAAAAGGAGTCTAATGAGTCTTATGGTTATGTTTCATGGATTCATAGGGCTAGAATGATGGTTACTTGGAGAGAAAGAGAGAACAAAGAACAAAATATGATTTCCCTTAATTATTCGAGTACTATAAGAGCCCTAAGAGATTGTGGGTTATTAAAGTACTTCTGCTTATCAGGTATGAGGCAACAAATAGAACTTTTGTAGTTCCTTGTTCATGCATGGGATATGGAGATTGAGGCATTTCACATTAGGAAGAAATTGGTTCCTATTACAGTGGAGGATATATATTTTCTGATAGGTTTGTCGAGGAGAGGCTTACATATTTCTCTCTCAAGGTCTACTCTTATAGGAGAGACGGTGAGAGACTATGTTTTGCAGTATTTCTATCCAGGGGTAGAGCCAAGCAAGGGTGGGAAAATAAACATCTGTGTCATTCATGATTTTCCTTTGAGAACCATTCTATTCATGATCGCAAAGCTTGCTGGTACCGTTACACTACATGGAGCGAATAGAGTGCATGGAACCAACAATTTTTAACTGGTCTGAAGTTTTGCTTTCTCAAATAAAATAAAATTTGAACAAGGCAAAGGTATGAAGGAAGAAAAACATCAATTATGGTTCGATCCTCATTTCTTTTACCTTAGAGCAGATTCCAATGATGCAGCCTCAGCACGTGACACTAGGTGTGTCTAACCCTAGAGATCCAAGGATGCAGAGATGGGTAGAACTGATGGCTAGGCATGCATGAAAATAATCCATCACGTTATCGACTACATTCTTTTCCTGGTTCAGGCGACAGGTTATCACCATCGATGAGTATGCATACACAGGCATCAATTTCTGAGGAGATCCAGACTTAGCTTTACCAGAAGGCGCTAAGTGGGGTGCAGTTGCTAAGAATGTTTTGACCATGTTTTTTTATTTTTCTAAGGTTTGTACATGTTTTTTTATTTTGATGTTTTCCCAAGACTAAACTAAAGTTTTAATGTAATGCAGATGTTGGTCAAGTTCAACCAGTGGAGGAACCAGAGCATGGAGCAGATGAGCTAGTAGAGACGGCTGTCGAGAGAGCAGTCCTTCAGGAGTTAGACATGGCTCAGACTCTGATTGAGCTTCGACAGCATATAGAGGGGTTGACCTTTGGGATTCCAAATTGTTGTATTGAAGAGTTAGACATGCGACTGCAGCGCCACACTATTGGCATACCTAACCACTGGATGCGGTTACTACGTAGGATAGATAGATCTATAGCATGTTACCATGAGCATCACTAGTTTACTTTTGACATGTGGCATACATTTTGATGTCAAATGACCAATGTGTCTTAGGCACAATTTTTTATAAAAACCTATAACTATCTATCTATTTGATTTTAGTGTTTTATTAATGTTTATTACGCAATCCTATCCAATTATGTGAATGTCTCTTTACATGTGTTGCAAATGTCTGTTTATAACATAATTCGCTAAAGAGTCAGTCGATATGTCCAAGTTTTTAGAAATGTGCTGATATTGAATAAAATCAAAATATCTTTCCAAAAGTCGAACTCTTAGGAACAAATGATGCAGTGTTGGATTTTTAATAGTATACACACTAGTAAGTTGTAATACCACAAGTTGTGAGTCTAACCTTATGATGATGTGGTTAATACCAAATGAAATGGAATTAGATATAAGTTCGATCAATGCGATATACTCAGCGATATTGTTTTTCGATCTACCGATACAAATCCCTTGAAAACTCACTAACTCATAATTTGGAGAAAAAATGACCCACACTGCAGAGGATAGATTCTGCGTACTACGACTCACACCGTCAGCATATCCCACAAATGGTTCCAAAGATTCAGACATCTACGATGAAATTTCAAGCGGATTACTAATGTCAAGAAAACTCTAAAAAACAAACTAAGACAGTGAATGCAAATCAACGGCATATATATACAATGTAATACAAAAAATTACTATGCTCATGATTAAGCATAGTAACATTTCAGATACAACCCATTTCGAGGTTGCGCCAATGGAATTCCATCGTAATCCACTAACTTGTAGGCACCGTTAGCAAGAACTCTTTTGACAATATAGGGGCCATGCCATAATGGCTCAAATTTCCTTCTACCTATTACATCAGCTTCCTAATCATAAATAAGGACCAAGTCTCCCTCTGAGAAAATGTGAGGTTGGGCATGCTTGTCGTATTGCGCCTTTATACGTCTCTTATGCGCTTCGTTGGCCAATTGGGCTTCACGACGCATTTCATCAAGATGGATGAGGTTAAAAAGACATGCTTCTTCATCTTAAGTGTCAGGTAACAAGTTGATCATGAGTTTTAGCGATGGTATTTCACATTGGATTGGAAAGATAGCTTTCAGAACATACACCAATGAAAAGGGGGTAAATCCAATTGTGTTTCTCACTAAGGTTTGGTACGCCCACAAGGCCAAGTATAGGATCAAATTCCAGCTTCTTTTATGAATTCCTATCATTTTTTGAAACATTCGTTTAAGAATATTATTAATAGCCTCAACTTTTCCATTTGATTATGGATAATAAGGATTAGAACTATCATGTGACAGTCCTAACTTGGCAGTCAATTTAGTCATCATGTGATTACAAAAATGCTTACCATGATCTGTAACTATAGCCTGTGGGACCCCAAACCGTTCAATGACATGAAGAAAGAAAAACAATGTAGTTGTTTGTCCTGTATTTTTGAATGTAGGCATCGCTTCGGTCCACTTGGTAAAGTAGTCTACTGTGACAATAATATAACCATGCCCCCCTGACGAACAAGGGTTACAAGTCATGAAGTCAATGGCCCATTTCAAAAATGTTCCTACAGAGACAACAGGATGCATTGGCGCTGGCGGTTTGTATATTTTACGATCAAATATCTGGCACGTATGACAACTTCTAACCGCAAGGATGTAATCGCGAAATATGGTAGGCCAAACGTAACTGGCGTGGAGTATCTTTTGCACAGTAGTGTATCTAGACAAGTTTCCACCACAAGCCCCAGCATGACAATCATTTAAAACCTTTTCGGCCTCCTCATGAGTGAGGCACCTTCTTAAAATTGTATCGACACCATGATGATAAAGTGTATCGCCGACGATCAGATAATCTTTGGCTTGGTATCGAATACATCATTGATCAGAGTGAGAGGTATCGGGCCGAAAAGTCTAGGTCTGGAGATAAATGATAAAATCCCCATACCAAGAATCAGATGATCCTATCAGAAACAGAGACTTTTCAGGAATAGATGGTTTCGATGTAGTAGCAGTACTATCAGAGGGAAGGTCATAGAGAAGCTCAGCCAAAACTAAAGACTTCTTTGACTTGGATTTGATGAATTCAAAATCAAATTCATGCAAAATGAAAATCCGTTTTGAATACTTTCCCCCCAGCAATTGACGTGATAAGATATAAGCCATGGGGTTGCAATCCGAAATGGCAATGGTCTTCCGAAATAGGATATAGTGACGAAATCTTTGGACAGCTTGAACAGTTGCCAAGGCAAGTTTTTCTACGTATGAATACTTCACTTCTGTATAATTGAGATTATGACTCAAATAATATATCAAATGTTCTATCCAATTTTCTACTTGGACCAATACCATAGAAATAGTCGTATCAGTCGTGATGATATATAAGAAATAATCACTCTGATAGTTGGGGGGATATATTAATGATGCCCGGATAAGAGTATCCTTGACAACATCAAAAGAATCTTGCACAACTCGGTCCCAATGGAAGGGAATCCCCTTTTTCAAGAGCTGAGTAAATCCTTTAGCCATTTTTGCGTAGTTGGGTGAGAACCTCCTTAGGAAGTTAGCCTTTCCTTGAATTTTCTGTAACTAAAGTAAATTTGATGGCGCAGGCAAATCAAGAATGGCATATACCTTTAATGGGTCTATTCAAATTCCATCTTTTGAGAGGATGAATCCTAGCAAACGAATAGAACCAACACAAAACACACATTTATGTGGATTGAGGCATATTTTGTAATGTCAGCAGCGTAAAAATATAGCTCTCAAATGCATCAGGTGATCAGTCTGATTTCATGAATGCAAGTGTAAATCGTCTAGATAGGGTTGAAAAATGTGCTTGATTTCATTGAAATCAAAATCAATTTCTCTCTGAAAATTTTCCCCAGTGTTCTTTAAAACAAACGAGAGTTTCCGGTAAGCGATTGTGCCCTAGGGATAGATGAATGTTGTTTTATATTGATCCTCTGGGCAGATATTGATTTGATTTTACCCTGAAAATCCATCCATGAATGAAAATATTTCGCATCCAGCACAGTCGTAAATAATATGGTCGATAAAGGGATTAGGATAGTTGTCTTTTGGAAAATCAATATTGACATCCCGATAATCGATGCACACTCTAATGGTTCCTTATTCTTTCATAACAGGAACAATGTTGGAAACCCACTCAGTTAGCAGAACAGGGTAAATGAAACCATCACGCAAAATTTTTTCAACTTCTGCTTTTATGGAAGTGGCCTTCTTCGGATGAAAAGAACGAAGGCGCTGACGTACCAGCTTGACATCAGGGTACATATTAATAGTGTGTCCAACGATACTAGTATCTATGCTTGGAATTTCCTCGTAAGACCAAGAAAATACATCACGGAATTCATGAAATAGAGAGCGATATGTTTCGAGTTCTGATGGAGAACAAGACACACCGACATGAATGTTTTCTACAACGTCGGGTTTGGTCAAAATATCGATAGAAATGGTCTCTTAAATATTAGACAAATTTTTCTCGGAATCAATTGCATTAATAGGAAAAGAATTTCAAAAAAAAAATTTGATCGATAGGTGATATAGTTCACTAATATTATTTTATTCATAATCAGTAAGATGGGAACGATGATGATAATCTTCCCATGGTTATCCTTCTGATATCATGGTTTCCAAAATATTTTCATCTATTAAGAAAGTTGAGGAAAAAGGATCAGATGGAGTACCAAATCTAATGAATGATCAACCCAAACGACCTGCGACGATGATTTCAGATTCGCCTCCCAAGCCAAATAGATCGATTTCTATGCCAGCTCAATAGGGCTGGGCGGCAGAAACTCATCGAACGTAACAATTTGAGAATCGCCCGTGCTATTCCTTAAGCCAGATGGAGTGTAAGAGATCATGTAGCAGGTCTCTATACTTGCAATTTCTGTCGACGTCGTAGGTAGCGGTAATGCAAAGGTTTTGATGAGATTGGAATCCTTTAAGAGTCCTACACCAATGTTCTGAAGTGCAAGTTGGGGTGCTTGAACTAACAGAACACTTCCATTTACCTGGGAACCAAAGGCAAAGAAGGATAGCTGATTAATGACTATGATAACACCTTTATGTGGAAAGGTGATCATTCTAAAATATGTAGAAACAATTGCATTCATAGCATATACCCATGGCCTTCCGAGTAAAATATTGTTTTCAAGGGGCCCATCAACAACCTCAACTTCAACATTTACTATTTTTCCCCCTAGTTCAACATGCAGGTTATTGAGAATACCGCAAGGCTTATATGTACGTCCGTTGAAATATTTCAACATCATTGGCGATTGAGATACGTGCAGCGAGCCAAGTGACTTCCAACATTTTAGAGGCATAATGCACATATATGCTCCCTCAACAATAATAGTACGATGAACAAGGTGATTGAGAACATTTACTTGGATGGAGAATGCCAATTCTCCTGGTAATTGCAACACATAGCCCGTATGATTAAAGGCTACGAGATTAGAATAAGTTAGATCAATTCCACCAATTTTTGATAACAAAGCCTGCTTCTTGGAGGGAAAATTTTGTAGCACCTCAAGCACTGACATAACTGAAGGGGATTGAGCCAAATATTCAACTATATTATAATTTTCAGCAGCTCTTTCTCGAGGATTAAATTTCAATTTATGAACGACTCCCTTTGGTGGCTTGATTGTTAATTCAGGAACAGCAGGTGACGGTACCGATTCCTTATAAGGATTTGTGGTCGAGGTAGTAGGTTGATCAGTGGCCTAACTACCATAATATTTATTACGCGTTGACACCAAAACATTTGTCGATGGCTTCGTGATAGATAACATAAGCACTTGGGAACTAGAAACTGGATCTGTAGCAACCAAATTTGTGTCCGGATTCAAAAACGGATTTGTCGACACAGTTGACACATGTGAGGTCTTAACCATTTTTTAGACTTTAGCACAGTGAGGAAAATCCTAAACAAAGTGTTCCTCATTACATATTATGCATGGATAACGAGGTTTCTAATTTCTAGACAATTGATTAGATGATTTTTCTAGGTTGCTTTTCACTTTTTCCCTTGTCAAATGACACAGCATGTATTTTGGAAGAAGGCGCAGGATCGGATGCAGTATTGTGATGTTTGCTTGTAGTACTGATCATACCGTCTCCAGCATGAGAGTCCTTAGAAGGAGGAATAGTAAAATTAGATCGCGGTGCGTTAGGAATTTTCTCATATAGCATGCCAGACTAAGTATAAATCAAGTCTAAATATCGGGCACGAGCAATAACCTGCTCTTCAGTGACGAAGACACCCTTAGCCACATCCTAAGTTATAGATGGTAACATGGACTTAATGAACCACTTATCAAGGAGTTGATCAGGAACAAATGTCTTAATCATTCTACTACGACAATGCCACTCATGAATATGATAAAAAATGTGAGTAGCATTAGTCTGTTTAAAATTAGTCAAGAGTTTCATTCCAGTTTCATATCATATGGGTAACTAGAAGTGAGTCAAAAAGACAGTATCTAGGGTAGTGAAATTATCAAAAGAAGCTCTAGTTAACTCAATGTACCATTTTGCAGCCAGACTAGTGAGCGTACACTGGAAAAGACGTAGTCAAATAGATTCATCATTGAGGGAGTTAGATGAACACCACAAATGATAAGTCATAACATGAGTCAACAGGTATTCCCTAGGGTTTCCATTGAACTTAGGAATATCCCAGGGTAATTTATGAGGTATCACCGGCCACCAAGGAGCATAGTTAATTGGATCATTGGTGAGCCGATTTAAATATGGTAACTCTAAAGTTGCAACAAAAGGAAACTGTCGATTGAGGTCGAGTTGAGCATAACCAAATTATGATGGAATTTCTTGGGAAACAGGCCTTTGAGCACTAGCATAAGGAATCTGTTGTTGGTAACCCAAATAGGGGTTGTTTTGATAATCAAATGCTTGAAGATTCTATTGACCAAAACCTGGGTACGATACTTGTTGAAATGAAGGTTGTGGCATTCGTGCCTGTGGCTGCCAAGAGGTCTGTCCACCAATTTTATAACCCAAATTAGGATAACTTGGATTCGGTTGAGGATAGGTATAACCTAGTTGTGGCTATGATATCCCATAATATGGTAATCCATCTTGTGAATAAATTATTCCGGATACAGGTGGTTGTTGTAAACCGGCCGAAGGAGTGGGAATCTAAGGGCCCAATACTTGAGGGTATTGAGTTGAAGGACCCGCCTGAAATGGTTGTTGTACAACAGTTTGAGTCTGTAACAGGGGTAAATATGTATCAACAAGTGGAGTTGGTGTGGTTGTAACAGGTTGAACCGGTTGATACGAGTGAACAATCGTTTGTGGTTGGATAGGTAGAGTGGGCTACCATTGACAAACATTCATTTCGACATTAGGTTGACCAAAAAACGACGGAGTATTGTCAAAATGGGTGACAATAGGTTTCCCCCCAGCATGAGGAGTATAATAAGATGGAAAATATTGTTCTCCAAATGCAGGGAGTCCATTTGAGATTGTAATGGATGGAATATACCCAGATTGACCAGCTTGATCTTGCCCTGATGATGGATATAAAGGATCAATTCATTCTGTACTCACTATAGGTTAACCAGTTAGAATACCAGATGATGAAATTGGTGAAGTCCATGGGTTTAAATATGCACTAGAGAAAATTCCAGATAAAAATTTAAAACCTGATGGGACGATAGGGCCACCATGTAAATATGACTTTGGTGAAGTTTTGAACATCGACAGGGTAGCAAGAGTAAGTGTTGACGCAATTGGAACAGATGGTCGAATTGAATATGTTGGTTCAGGCATGGTTACTTGACCAAATGTATACCCTTTTGCATCGACAGTAATTTAAATAGGCACAGGATCAACAAAAGCAGAGGGAGGTGATTGAGGAAAAGACTCGTACAAGTAAAGATCCGCCCTAAAATGAGTTGGAGTTAAAGGTATTTCATCTTGTGGCATTTCTTCAATCGAAATTAAACCAGGTGGAAGGATTTCATCGTCAGGCCCAAAATATATTTCAGGAGGTTGACTACATGATATGGGAGACTCAATGGCTATAATAGATTGTGGGGAAACTGATATAGGAACAACTTCCAGTCGTTCTATTTCGGGATGCAGATGTTTTGGAAAAAAAGAGACAAGATCTGAATCAAATTCCTATTGAACAATGTTGGGTTCGGGAGGTATGGTCTCACTGATTGGATGGATCGTGACCACGAGTAGCTGTGAGGACTCCATCTCGACAACAGTAGACAAACCAGGATTTTTAGAAAAAAATTTTGTCGACTCTGGTATATTTGAAGATGATACTTTACCAGAGGTATTGATGGTATTGGTTTTGGTAGAGCGTTGTCACCGTCACCGACCAGAAGTGACTTCCGGTGGTAAAGTTGGTTTCAATGCAAGTCTATGCGAACGACGAGGAAAGGAATTTTCTTCTTCCATGATGACTGATTAATTTTATGACCAAAAAAAAATAAACAAAATAAAAGGGTAATGCTAGGCAAAAGGTTTACCAAGAAACTGTGAACTGCATAATACCTTCTGGCAAACCAAGCAGTACGGGCAGGAAATCTCCCCGAATGTTGTGTTTGGTGTATCACAATTTACAAGGCGGCTGAATCGGTTCACTATGGATGGATAGAAACCTAAAGTTGTCCTCCCAAATATACCCAAAGGTATGTGGAGGCCCAAGTCCATATTAGCGTTGTCTAATGCGAAACCACATACTAAGAGAACACCTTTATACTTTTTATACTATAACACCACCCGATATACCCGAAGGTACGTGGATGAGCTATGATATAATTACATACGTGGAGTGAGGTATCACACTCGAAATGTATCGCAGACAATTAACAACAACTGCTATGTTTTATGATGCCAGAACACGTCTCTAGCCTAGACCTTCTAAATGTTATCGTTATGGTTGCAATTCTTTTTTAGGTAAATTGATGTAAATTTTAAGTTGATCTTGTTTATCAATTTGCCTTTCAAGGTTCACCATGATGATGTGATGGAAATTACTAAAATGCAAACTAAAATGATAAGCAAACTTTTTAATTTTATCTTTTTTAATGAAAATCTTAGCTACTAAGGGGAAAGAGCAATCAGTTTTGAGAGAAAAAAACAAAGAGCACAAACTAATATGCAACTTTCCTAATTTTTTCCTATGTAAAACACACAATTCACTATATGAAAATGCAGGTTTTTCTTTTTAGTCCCCTTAATGTGAATGCAAAAAGGAAACTATATGCATAAAATCAACAAAAAACAAATGCTTTCTTCTTTGAGAAATGATGAATTTAACAAAAAAATCTCTTTTAGGAAAAATGAAGAATGGAACTAAAATTTTTCCTATAGGAAACGAAGAATTTAATGACAATTTCCTTTACAAAAAAAAATGGATCTAATGCAGAAATAAAATACTTTGAATTTGATTTGTCAATGATAAAGAAAAACACTTAAAGAGACATTGAACAAACTTACTTTTCAAAGTAGGAAGGATCAGGCAAATTCACTAGTCTCTGTAAGGTATTAGACAATTAAAAATACAGCAAAAAAAAGGCTGAATGTGATGGAAATGAAAAATTCAATGGGAATTTGGTTGGCTTAGGGGGAAACGCGGTATATAAGGGGAGACAGTTTGTTGCAAAGCACCCCTGAGTTGGAGACAGTGTTATGCAGAGCATTGTGTCTTGCCAACAGTGCATTAGGCACAGCAGAGATTAAAAATTCGAGCTACTGAACACACTTCTAAAGCAATTATTTGATTCAAAAGCATAATAATTGATAGTAGATGCTACTGGGTGGATAAGCAGAGGCAAAAACACCAGGAATGATAAGGAAAACTCCCCAGCGGAGTCACCAATTTTTTATGCGAAATTATGGATTACATATAAAACACATTCCCTAAATTTGGTGCTATGCATTTAGAACAACATATCAAAGACTTTGCAGAAACTTTCTCTAAGACTAAATAGACACACATAAAGATAGAGGAAATTACTTGTGATCAAATCAATTCCTATTCTCCTTCTGTCGCTCTTGTTGTAGCTTCCAATCCAACTTTGATCACCAAACTAGTTCCTGCAAGTATAAACACTAAACAACAAAGGGATTGCAATATATAGATGGCTATTTATCTTAATCGGTTAAATCGATGAAACATGAAACATATATATTAGTTAAGAATCCATGATATGGAAAATAGAAACATAAACAGATACATATATGGGAAAATTAGAAGCAATATTTATTAATGGATAGGAGGGGGAGGTTACAACTAGCGATCGATTTGATGTCAACAGCTTCAACTTCATTCTAGCCTCATCATAATAAACATTACACCAACAATATATCATTCTAATCACACACTCAATTGAGAATCCAATAGCATTTATTTACCAAATTTATTCCTTCCCTAGCACGAGGATCTGTGCTCATTTTAAAGGGAAACTGAAGGTAGTTTCTTAATCAATGGCTTTCTAATAATAGGCAAGACATGTTCCCAAGCTCAGTGGTGTTATATGGACACATGGATTCAAATTTTGACACATATGGACTCTTCTAGAAGGCACTGGCCATGTGGAGATTCCAAAACAATGAGAATTTCGCTCCCATTTGACCAACACACTCTTGAATGTCAGGAAGTGCTTTGCAGAGCACCCTTGAATGGAGGTAACTGCATATGAAAAGCTGTTAGTCCCTTGAGAGGTTGTGTTGGTGAGCTCATAGGTGATATAACATATACTTAAAATCTTGGAAACCTTGCAATGGAAGTCACGGATGATTTTTTATTCCTCTTATCTTCGGGCATGTAGCAACTAAAATTATAGGGGATGATAGACCATATTTCATTGTTTTTGGGGATGATGTCTAGTTTAACAAGGTAATTGGGAATGATTCACAAATTGACATATAATACCAATTTTCCTACCTAATTTATTGCACCACAGCTACTGCAGGAAATTTATGTCCCTATGTTACAGGAATTTCCTGTGTCGTTGTAGGAAATTTATGTTCCTGTGTTGGAGGAATTCCATGTGCCGTTGTAGGAAATTAAAATTAGATTGGGAAAAGTGGTGACTCGGCCCGAAATAATTGAAGAGATTGTAGAGGAAGATACCCTAGAAAAACTTGAAGATTAAACCACACATGAACCAAAAAAACCATCTACCTCAAGGCCACAAGAATATTCCTCGTCCCATACGGTCCAACCTCCTTTTCTAGAGAGGTTGGAAATGGAAATAAATAAATAAAAGCAACTCGAGTTTGATCTTGTGTTTGAACTGAGAAATATTTGCATTAAGATCCCATTACTGCAAGAAATCAAGGATATCCCAATATATGCCAAAACAGTGAAGGAAATATGTACCAAGAAACCAGGGAGACAAAAGAAATAACCCTCCACAATTCAAGTAGGTGGAAAGCTTACATGTTCGATGTCCACCAGATTTGTTACTGAAAAATACGCAGACCCGAAAATCCCTGTGGTTACCACCTTTATCAATGGGTATCCCATAAAGAACACTTTGATTGATTTGGGTGCATCCATTAATGTGATGACTATGGAGACTTTATCTTATATAGGATCCTTTGACTTATCCTACCATGTTAGAATCCGCAGATAAGTCTAAGGTAAAGCCAGAGGGGGTATTAGAAGACATTGTCATCTCATTGTATTCTTGGGAGGACCCTGTAGACTTTTATGTTCTTCAACCTAAAACCAACTTGGGATGGAATCCATTAATCTTGGGGAGGCCGTGGTTAGCCAAGGTTGATGCCAATATAGGGTGTAGATCTGGAAACATGACCATCACTCATGGGGCTGAAACAAAGCACATCAATTTGTGTCCCCCCGCTAAACCCCTCTTGAGATCGGAGAATACACATTGGGTTGAAGAAGAAGAGAATGATTCAGAGTGTAGGGCCAGCCAATTTTAGCAATAGCCCAAGCCATGAGTCTTAAGGAAATTTTTGAGGAAAATCTGATAAATTGTTGTATCTCTAGTCCTGATTTTCCGCAGCATTTAGAAAAATAGTCTAGTCATAATTTAGATATCATTATCGATCTACAAGATTTTTATGAACATAATACAGCTTTCAAATTATATTCAACCCTCTTATCTGCATTTCCTGCATATTCAATGACTGAATGGGGGAGTAAGGTAGTGGAAATTTTTCCTGAAAATTCTTTAAATATTAATTCTACCTTAACTCCTGAATAAGAAAAAATAATTAATTCAAACATTGAAAAATATTTCAGATACATTTGCATGGGAATACACATATATGAGGGGAATTCACCTAGACACATTCATTAATCATATTTATATAGAATAAAATGCTAAGCCTGTGAGACAACCACAAAGGAGGATGAACCCCGCTTTAAGGGAAATTGTAAAAGATGAATTGCAGAAATTGATAAATGTAGGGTTCATCTATCCTATCTCAGATAGCCAGTGGGTATCCCCACTAGTTATTGTCCCCAAGAAGAATGGTATATGGCGAGTGTGTGTAGATTACAAGGAACTAAACAAAGCTACATTACAAGACCATTTCCCTTTACTGTTTATAGACCAAGTACTGGACACTCTAGTAGGGAAAAAGTACTTTTCCTTCCTAGATGGGTTTAGCGGATACAATCAGATTAGGATAGCTCCAGAGGATTAGGAAAATACAAAATTTACATGTCCCTAGGGTACCTATGCATATAAAGTATTACCATTTGGTCTATGCAACGCACCAGCCACATTTCAACGGGCGGTCCTTGGTATTTTATCTGATATTTTGCATTATAGCATGGAATTTTATATGGATGATTTTACACTTATGGGTGATACTTTTGAAGAGGATTTACACAATATTGATCTAGATTTATGCAGGAATGAAATAGAATACACATGTAACCATAACTACAAAGATGTAGCGGAAATAACACTCCATTTCCTTAATATAAAAGAACTGAAATTTGCTTACAGACAGAATAGAAATAAACTAGTTAGGGTGTTGGTAGCTTATCTTTGAGAAGAGATGTGGCGGCTACGGGCCTATGAACTCAGTTAAAATGATGCTCGAGGGCCTATTTATTATTTAGAAACAATGGAAAACCCTAACCCTAGGAGATGAAGTGTCAAAACTATGGGCCCCGTTTGGGTAAATTGGTGTTTCAACTTTCCGAGGACGTAACTTTGGAATATGATCTCCATTTTATGCGCTTAATAGCTTGTTAGAAATATATATCCAAGGAGTACAAATTTTCATGCAAGAAAGATAGGCTAGTTCGCTCTCCATTTTCCCAAAAAACGTCGTTTAGGGACTCAAAATTGCGCCGGAAGTTCAGGACCTGAACAACTGTCAAAAATAGTAAGTTGTGCCAAAACTAAAAAACTGAAAGAGACAATGGTGGGGCCCCAAGTGGAATAGGTGGGTGGCCACCAATATCCACCTGGATCATTCATCCCCCCTTAGGAAGCAATGGTCCCCATTGTGTTGAGTTCTTCCATGAGATGAGGAAACTTTTGCTGAACTTGGTCCCTGGTGAACCACTTGCCTTAGTGCAGGAGTTGGCCAGCTTTGACAACCCGATATATTTGGATCTTCTGTTGGCGAGTGTTGTTGATTTTCATGTCCATGATACAATCTGTGGTGGCTTGTTCCATGCAGTCTAGGTTTAACTCTATTGTTGTGAGTTGTTCTGTAATTTCATAGGTGTCCAGTAGAGGTGGGAAGTAGGGACGAAGGTAGTCCACATTGAATACCGGGTGCAGACCAAGGAATGGTGGAATTTTGAGCTCGAGGGCATTGTTCCCTACCACCTTGGTGATGGTTTACGACCCATATCGGAGCAGGCGAAGCTTGCGGTGGGGTCCATTGAGGTGCTCCTTCTGCAAATGTAGTCACACTTTGTCACCCACCTAGAAGTTGTGTGGTACCCGATGGTGATCATGTAATTGCTTGTACTTAGCATTAGCTCTGTCCAATATTTCATGAACTTGTTAGAAGATGTGCTAAATGCGCTCAATGAAGTTATTCGCTTTGTCAGCTTCAGACTGGACATGAATCAAATCAGCCTGAGTATCCGCAAATGGCATGGCTACGTCAATGGGACATAGTGGCTGGAACCCCAAGCCCACCTGAAATGGATTGTGGTCGGTTGAGCTATGGAGAGCCCAATTATAGCTATGTTCTACATAGGGGAGGATCTCATCCCATGTGCGCATATGCTTTGAATTGTACATGCACAGAATGTGTACAATCATCATGTTGACGACCTATGTCTGGCCATCAGTTTGGGGATGGAAATCTGTGGACTTGGTGAGCTTGGTGTCCAACATTGACTAGAGGCTGGACCAAAATGTATTGAGGAACTTGTTGTCGCAATCTGATATGATAGACTGTGGGATCCCAAAGTGCACCCAAACTCTATCAAATAAGAGTTTAGTATTGGCTTCTACTGTGATTTTCTTCTTGTAGGCCGCCATAATGGCCATATTCGAGAATATGTCGACGACCACGAAAACACAGTCGTTTCCATGCTTAGTGGAAGGAAGGCCTAACATGTAATCCATGGAGATGGATTCCCAAGGTCAACTAGGGGTAGGTAGCGGAGTATAGAGGCCTTGCTTCTTGATGGTTGGTTTGGCAATGGCACAAGCAGTGCAGGATCTGATGTACTTCCCAACATCCTATCGAAGGTTCGGCCAATAGAAATACTTCTGCAGTACTGCCATTATTTTCTCGACCCTGAAATGCCCAACGACTCGACTGTAGTGTGCTTCCCATGTCATCTTCGCACGCTCTCTTGAAGGAACACAAAGGTGTCCCAGGTGACATAACAGTGCATCTTGGAGGTGAAAATTTGGAACTTCCATACCCCCCAAGAGTGCCTTGTATGTGTGGCCAAATTCTAGATCGCTCTTGTAGAGAAGTGGCCAATCAGAAGTCTCGTGCCCGTAAGATTTGAGAATGGTGGTTAGTGCCATGATCGGTGGTCGGCTGAGGAAGTCTGCAACATTATTGGTGCTACCCTTCTTGTACTTGATGTTCAAATGAAACTGTTGCAGATATGTGGACCACTTTTGATGGTGATCATTCTGCAACTTCCCTTGTGTCTGTATGAACTGCAGGGGTCGGTGGTCTGTGTGGATGATTGTTTCCTTCCCCAAAATGTAATGCTTCCATTGTCGACAAGCCTGCAAAATGGAATACATTTCTTTGTCATAAGTGGGATACTTGTGCACTGTGTCGGACAATGTCTCACTGTGATATGCCATTGGATGCCCCTGTTGAGTAATAAATTCCCCAATAGCATAGTCATAGGCTTCTGTCTCGATCTCAAATGGTTGTTGCAAGTCTGGTAATGTGAGCATGGGGGCAGAATAGAGTCGATGTTTCAATTCTATGAATGCCTTTTTTTGATATTCTGACCAAAAGAATTTTTCTCTTGCTCCCCCCTTGGTGACTTCACTCAAGGGCCAAGTGATATGAGAAAATCCCAACACGAACCTACGGTAGAAATTAGCAAGACCCAGAAAGCTGCGAAGCTCTGTTATTGTGGTTGGGGCTGGCCAGTCTCGAATGACTTGGATCTTGGTTGGATCCACATGCACGCCCCTTTCATAAATAATATATCCTAGATATTGAACTGGGGTCATGCCAAAAGTGCACTTTTCCAAATTGGCACACAACTTGTGTTGTTGTAGTGTTTGGAGGACTTGACGGATGTGGTGGAGGTGCTCTTCCCAAGTCTGGCTGAAGATCAGAATGTCATCCAAGTACACTACTACAAATGAGTTGGTGAATGGCCTCAAGATGTTATCCATCAACTTCATAAAGGTTGCGGGAGCATTCGTCAACCTGAAAGGCATGACCAACCATTCGAAAAAGCCCTCCTTAGCTGTAAAGGTAGTCTTCCACACATTGGAGGGTTCGATGGGTACCCGGTGATACCCATACTTCAAGTCGATCTTGCTAAAATATTTCACCCCTTTGAGTTAGTCTAGAATTTCATCAATCCGTGGGATCAGGTACCTATTCTAGACAGTGATCTTGTTGAGTTCCCGATAGTCAATACAGAGTCTCCAAGTCCCATCCTTCTTTTTTACTAACACAACCGGGCTCCCACAGGGTGATGAACTTGGCCGGATGTGACCTTTCTGTAGCAACTCCTGAATTTGCCTCTTGATTTCATCATTCTCCATAACAGAGTGCCAATAGATCGATCCTTTGGGTAGCGGTGCATTTGGGTTCAGATTAGTGTGGTGCTTGACCTGACAGTGCAGAGGCACCCCTGTGGGTGAGGTGAAAATTTCCCCGTACTCATCCACAACCTTGTCAATTTTTTGTTGTCGTGCAGAGGAGCCATGTCTGGAGGTCGTGGCCACAGTCTTATTCTTGCCCTAGGGGCGGATCATCAGGAAAACAAATTTTCTGGTTTGGGAAATGAGCTTACTGCATTGTTTTGCAGTAACCAAAGAGATAGTGGTAGGCGGTGGTACCTCTAGTATCCTTTACATCTTATTTCCCAAGGTAATAATAACAACACAAGGTCATGACTCATACACAACATGTCACTTCCACAAGTATGGTTGGCCTAATAATACATCAGAAACATCAATAGGAGCAATGTCACATAATATCTCATCCATGAAGGGCTTGATGCTATAGGGAAAGTGGCACTGTTGGCTGAAATAGAGATCCCGTCCATAGTGAAGCCACCTGATGGTGTATGGCTGTGGGTGCACTATGGTCGGAAAGCCCAACCGCTTCACAACATCTGCTGAAATGAGGTTCTTTTGGATCCTATTGTAGAAAATGAACTGTAGTGAGGATTCCTTTACCCACATCTAGGAGTGGAAGAGATGTTCCACCTCCTCTGGATCCTCTAGTTCCTCCTTCTGGATCTTTGCAGTGGCAACAATGGTGTTGGGCTCTGCATCAATAATATGTTTCCCTTTGTCATTCCCCTTATCAGGTTTTGATTCAGAGTCGGAGCATGCATCTGATTCAGAAGCCCTCATCTCGGCCACGAGCGACTGCTTGGCCCGACACTCACTTGTGTTGTGAGTGGAGCTCTTATGGAAATCACACCACTTTCCCATGTCCTTGTTTGGCTTCACGCTGTTTTTCTTTGCTTGTGGCTTTGGCAGGTTGTCTTGGGTTGCCATGTCTTGGCTTTGTCCTTTTTTCTGTGGTTTGGGGGCACCTTTCCCTTGCTTTTGATTCGCAGATCCAAAGTCTCGCTTCTTCTTCTTGAATTTCTGCTCAATCTTGGAAACATATCAGTATGTCATACCAAGCGAGGAGATGTCGAGGAACTCCATTTCTCCTGAATGTATCTTTGTAGAAAAATTTTATACTTTAGCACCAAATGTTTCTCTGAATCTTTGATACCCAACTTTGTGCACAGGGTATGGAACATATTCATCAGCTCATGCACATCTTGATCCCTTTGTTGCCGCAGCGTGGTCCATTGTATGTAATTGTCCTCATAGATCCCCATGGGATAGTATTGTTCCTTGATGGAATCTTGGAAAGAATTCCAAGTGGGTACGGCTAAGAATAGAGAGGGTTTTGTCTCATCCTTTTTCTCACTATAGGTTTCCCACCAATCCTTGACATGGGGGGTAGCTTTGAGGAGTGAAAAAATAATCTTCTCCTGGTCGAAAAAGTCATGGACCGAGAAATATCCTTCTAATAGATTCAACCATCTATCTACGACATCTACATCTATTTGACCCTCAAATATGGGAATGTCAAAGTTTACTTGTACCTTAAAGGGAGTTGTGCATCCAGAGTGGATGTTGGATGCAGATGTGACGCTGGTGGGCAGTCGTTGAAGGATCTAGGCAAAGTTATCCATCATCGCGTTCCTTTGTTTTTCAAGGGCCTCCTTGAGCAATTTTTTGATAAGATATCCTGCTCCCTCATCTTTCTTTTCGTCCCCCATGGGTAGCCGTCGAGGTTTGAGAGGTTGATCTTGCAAAGGTTCAATCAAATCGAGCCCCAACTCCTTATACCCTGACCTCGTTGGGGACATGCAAAGAAGGATTGAGAAAAATTAGACCACTTTGATACCACCGAGCTAGATTTATGCAGGAACACAACAGAATACACATGTAACCATAACTACAAAGATGCAGTGGAAATAACACTTCAATTCATTAATATCAAAGAACCGAAATTTGCTTACAGACATAATAGAAATAAACTAGCTAGGGCATTGGTATCTTATCTTTGAGAAGAGATGTGGTGGTTATAGGCCTCTGAACTCAGTTACAATGAGGCTCAAGGGCCTATTTATTATTTAGAAACAATGGAAAACCCTAACCCTAGGAGATGAAGTACCAAAACTATGGGCCCCATTTGGGTAAATTGGTGTTTCAACTTCCCGTGGATGTAACTTTGGCATACGATCTTCGTTTGACGCGCTCAATAGCTCGTTAGAAAGATATATCCAAGGAGTAAAACTTTTGGTGCAAAAAATTTATCAAAAGCCACTCTCGGTTTTCCCAAAAAAACGTCTTTTATGGCCTCAAAACGACTCCGGAAGTTCAGGACCCGAAAAAATGTCAAAAATAGTAAGTTGTGCCGAAACTAAAAAACTGAAAGAGACAATGGTGGGGCCCCAAGTGGAATAGGTGGGTGGCCACCAATATGAACCTGGATCAAATCTTGAAATTTTTTTGCAGATATGTAGAGAAACTAATCTTTCATTAATTAATGAAATATGTTTAATGATTATGACTGAAGGTATTTTTTTGGGTCATCATGTTTCTGCTGCAGGAATTAAGGTTGATCCAACAAAAATTGAAGTTATTGTAAACCTGCCCCCACCAACCAGTCAAAAGGGAGTGCGAAGTTTCCTTGGACATGCAGGCTACTATAGAAGGTTTGTTGAAAATTTAACAAAGGTAGCCTCTCCATTGTTCAAATTATTGACTAAAGAATTTGAATTTCATTGGAATGATGAGTGTCAAGCTGCATTTAATAAACTCAAGGAAAATATTTCTTCAGCACCTGTCTTGAGGGGCCCATATTGGAATTTCCCTTTCATATTTCCACTAATGCCTCTGATTCATCCATAAGAGCAGTATTGGGTCAAAAGGAGGATCCTGTAACCCACGCTATTTATTTTGTTAGTAAAAACTTAACTTTTACAGAACTGAATTATATAGTAATTGAAAAATAATTCCTTGTTATGATTTATGGTATTAACAAGTTTAGACACTACATCATGGGTTATGAAGTTTTTGTGCACGTGGATAATTATGTTATTCGTTATCTCATGAATAAACCAGTCACTAATGGAAGAATTACTAGGTGGCTTTTGTTGCTGCAGGAATTTGACATCACGGTACTGGATAGACCAAGAAAGAAAATCAGGTAGCTGATTTCTTGTCTAGGCTTAACCATGCAGGTGAGGATGTTCCTGTTAATGATAAATTTCCATATGATTTTTTTTTTTCATCTCTATTAAAATGCCTTGGTTTGTAGACATGGCTAATTACCTTGCTACAGGAAATTTGCCACCTTACTTTTCATCTAAATAGAAAAAGAAAATTATTAGGAAAAGTGTCGATTATTCTTGGATCAGGGGAGATCTCTTTTTCACTGGACCTGATTTGATTATTCGTTGTTGTGTCAAAGAAGATGAGATCTATGACATCTTAAGAGCCTATCATGATGAATCTTGTGGAGAACACTTTGTAGACAAGCAGACATCTTATAAGATCATTCACTTAGGTTATTATTGGCCAAGTCTTTTCAAATATGAAAAGGAGTATGTTCGAAAGTGTGATAGCTGCTAGAGAATGGGGTGGCATGTACAATCAAATGAGATGCCTTTGCAGCCACAAGTTCTCATACAACCCTTCGAGAGGCGGGCTCTTGATTTTGTAGTTCCCATCAATATTGTGTCCAAAGGTAAGAATTATATCTTGGTTTGTATTGATTATGTTACAAAGTCGATGGAGGAAAGAGCACTACCTAGAGCAACGGAGAAAGCAGTGGTATATTTTCTTTTCTCTGATATTTTGTGAGATTTGGAGTACCTAGGGAAATATTTATTGATCAAGACACTCATTTTATGTCTCTTATGTAGGTAATTGTTCAAAAATATCAAAATACCCATCGAAATTCCACCCTTTATCATCCACAGGCCAATGGGCAGGTGGAATCAACCAATAAGGTGTTGGAGACAATCCTTACCAAGGCACTACAAGTACACAAGAAGGATTGGCCTGACTGACTTCCTGAGGCATTGTGGGCTTACAGGATCACATGGAGGGGTACCACTGGCTTCTCTTCGTATGAATAAGTGTATGGAAAACAAGTTTTGTTGCCCATTGAATTTCAGATCAAAACTTTCAAGATGGAAACATATTTGGGTATAGACCTTGATGAAGCACAATAGCAGATAATCTTGTAGCTCAATGAGTTGGATGAGATCAGACAGGATTCTTTTCTGCATACTGACTTGATCCAACAACAAAGGGATAAATTGCATGACAGATACATCAAAAATAAGCAATTCAAAGAGGGATATTGGGCATTGTTGTATGATTTGAAATTTAATAACTTTAAAGGGAAATTCAACACACATTGGCTAGGCCCCTATGAGATCTAGAAATATTTTGATAATGGATCTATTCAAATTAAAAATATTGATGATGGGAATGTTACCTTCTTGGTGAATGGGCACAGACTCAAGCTATATAAAAAACCCCAATCTAAGGAGGAATTTATGGAAGAAGTTGTGAAAAAGAAAGAGCTGGAGATGGTAAGGGAAGGGATTATTGCTTCCACTATCTCTTCCTGACTTTCCCGCTGATACAATGAGCTCACTTTGTTCCACCTCGTTCTCAGTAAACCATGAGAGGAATGTCTATTGGGTATAGATTTATTCCTTTTTTTGGACCCAATGGACTAATTATGGAAAACAATCCCCCTGGAGTCTTCTTTTTCAGTATTTCAGACTCTCTAAAATTGAAATCTGGCAAGCATGGACTACCACTAGGCTTGTTAAAAACACAGGTCAGTAGATCCTTTGGGATCCTCTCAATAAAAAAAAAAAAAAAAGTTAATTTATGGATTTCTCGTGTTGGACTGATGTGAGATTTATCAAGGCCCTCCTTCCAACAATCTTGGCCCATCGACATCAACAATTTATCTGGGTGCAGGATTAGAGCCTTATGATGCCTTGAAGCTTGTATGCCCTAATGACAGGCTATCTCGCTAGCAGCAATGGAGAAACATTATAGCTCCTTTACTACTGGATCCTACAGGGGGTTCGACAAAAACTCATAAATTGACACCTGATAGGATGCATCATGGTACCTTAGTCCTCACTCTCATTAATGGTGTTGGGCCTCACATTGGTTAACAATTGACCTCAATGGCTGGTAATCCAATGAGATCATTTCACATTCAACATCAACACCTTCATTCATGTGCAATGGACTGTACATAAACGGTGGAGAGAATGGTTTCTTGCAGAAGGTTCGACAGACATGGTTTCAATTCCTGCAGAATATTCGACAGACACAGTTTCAATCCCTGCAGAATGTTCGACAACTACTTCAATTCCTACAGAAGGTTCGATGGACACAGTTTCAATTCCTGCAGAATGTTAAATAGTTACTTCAATTCCTGCATAATGTTCAACAGTCACATTTTAATTCCTACAGAACATTTGACAGGCACAGTTCCATTTCCTATAGCAACGCCTTGGTTTCCTGAAAGAAAAAAGTATAGAAAGAACATTAGTTTAAATCATTTGATATAGTACTGACATTCATTATTGATCGAAGTCATGAATTATGTGATCATGTGTCCGATGTAATGCTAGTAAGTTAGCATTGCAAGGACAAGCAACGTCATCAAGAACTGGATCATTAGAGGTAAGTTCGGTAAGTTACAGCTGGTGATAAGATGCTTGAGGTAAGGTATAATGATGCTTTCATTTTTTTTAAAAATTTCATGACTTAGGCTATGGTAATCCTTGCGGAAAAACGCGGTTGTAAGTCGTTGCGACATAAATTCCATGACCTGTCATCATGATTTTGACATCACGGTGGTTGTATTTCTGAGGCCCGTCCTGCAGGTCAGATCATGATGGAAATCATGATCACGACCTACATTCCTAAAATCACCGTGCTTTTCTATATTTCCCATTTATTCCATTTCTTTGTCAAGAAATCCGTTGCAAATCTCTTATTCTGTATTCCCATAAACTATGTTCATTATTTTCTCTTATTTGCATTCCTGTGAGCCGCATTTACTTTTCCCCTTCCTTCCTCATCCACTCTGTCCATTTCCTCCTTCACCATGTCCAAACTACGATCCCCTATTTGATTTAAGCCATAGAACCTCGCATTGTTGGAAGCCAACCCTCACATTAAAGCGAGGCTGGAAAAAGTAGGACGGTTGCCCTTCTTTCAGAATTATAGTGGCCATAACTCTGAAGTGACAAAGTTTTTTTCCTTGAACCTAAATGGTGATAAAGCACAGGTCAAAAATGTTCAATTTAGGTTATCAAAGGACCTAGTGGCGTGGGCATGTGAAATTCCACAAGATGGGGAACGATGGATTAAGAACCGATGCTTTAACAAGGGAATGCGTGCGTATTTCCTTTGGAAGGATCATTCAAACCCTTACTAGAGCAAGGGGATTCCACAAGAGTTTTTCAAAATTAAGTATCGTCACCTACTATTCTTCCTGCAGAAGTATATAACTTGCGAAGGTCTCTTTGGCCTCGCATTTCTATTTCACATTTGGCTTCTCAGACAGTTTCAAGATCAACCCCTATATTTTCTATACTATTTGAAGATCTCTTTGACAAAAATTTCCACAGCCTTGAAAGAAAGAGTCGCCCATATAGAGGAAACCTCTATCACCATGGGCTGGTGAAAATAATTCTGATGGAGGTCCTACAGAAAAATAAAAATACATGGGAGGACTTTCTGGCCGAGAACCATTTTGTAGAAGACTGAGACTCTAACTCCTCAGGGCTCAAGGAGGAAAAGCCAACAGAGAAGCCTAAGAATAAGTCACGGACCCATGGACCACAAGTAAAAGAGGATGACGGGGATGAAGAAGTAATGGTGACTGAGCAAACCACTGTAAAAGGTTCCCAGCAAAAGGGACCTTATACCCCCGCTAAAATATTTACAAGGAGCCAAGATGCTAAGCTGGCTATTAAGGACACGATAAAAGGAGGAATACCACCCAAAAAGTCTAATAAAAATAAATGAAAGTCCCATGGTCTGGCCAAGGGAAAGGAGAAGGTGGAACCAGCCACATTCATTGATAAGGACATTATGTCCTTCCAGGGTCCTTCGCTACAGGAAAGCAGAAATGAAACCATGGAAGAGCAGCAAGGGCAAGTGGACCTTAGTGTGCCCTAATATTCCCAAGGACATCATGAGGGGGAATTAACCTCCCAAAGGAAATGGTCTCGACAGGCACTAGAAGAGACCATTAAATAACTCACTATCTCAAAGTAGGCCTTAAGGAAGGAAAACACGGCCTTGAAAGAGAACGACCTTAGAATGCAGATAGAACATGAGGAGTGGCATGAAAAAGCAGCCCGCATTATGAAAATTAATCAAGCTCAGATATACCATCTGAAGAAGAAGAAAAAAATGTACAGGGATTAGATTCAGGTGGGCCCAGTTGGATCATCTGGCTACAGTAGCTGCGGCCCAGGAGAAAAACTGACTCTCTATTTTTTAGGCTGCCACATTTTTGCTTCCATAGGGACATGCAAGAATTTTTGTGTGGGGGAGATGTTAAGTCTCAATTTTGCCTATTTTTTACACCTTTCCCAAGCCTTACATCCCCTATTTTTGAACTTCTTCCACCCTGAATTATCCTTAGTTTAGCTATATTGTTTATTTTTTTCTAAAAGGGTACTATAAGCTTAAGGTATGTCAAATTAACATAATAAGTGTCATTTTGCCTTGAACTTGAAGTATTCTTTGATATGGTTATATATTTATTGAATTACCACTCCAACTGATCTATAACTCATGTGCAGATTTTCTTTGATTCGAAACAACTCTGCATATTTCTAAAGACATCCCATGTGGCCACATTTCTTGCAGAACCTCTGGAATTCCAGTAGACGCCAATTTCTTGCAACCGTCCTGATTCCTGCAACGAAATCGATAATTGACTATGTTCTATTTATTTCCAGATCCAGCAAGAAAATAGGTTTTGTGGTAAATTTGTCGCATATGGAGGCTGTCATATTGGCTACTTCGAACCTCCTTCTGAAACAACCCAAACGTACATATTTCTTCTCGTGACCACATGAGGAGGCAACTTCAGCTATGTAACGAAAATCGTCTAATCCATGCTTTCAGTCATGGATTAGACTCAACAGAAGCTAATTTTGATGATCTAGACCTGTATTGTTGGTTGATAGCTTAGATTAGTAATTTTCCTTATTCGAGCCAAATATGGGCTTTTGAGATTATATAAAATCAGATGTATTTCATATTGTAAAGGGTTGTTGGGTTGGGATTTTTACTGATAATAAATATATTAGATTGTACTTGGTTGTATACTTTCACATTAATATAATATCTTATGTTCTATCTACTTTTCTAAGCAATCTCTTCGAGTTTTGAAGGGGTTGTGAGTGAGGGAGGGCCCCCTTTTCTCACAACTTCTGCAACACAGTGTGTGTGTGTTTAATTCCTTTTTTTTCTGTAGCAATAATTTCTTTAAATAGCTAACGCACTCTTTCTAAAATTTCAGCACCAGTTTGTTAATTGATTAAATGATTAATTTTCTTATGTAAATGTGTTAATTTCATTTGATCAAAGCTTGGATTAACATTGTCTAAGTTGGTTTCTTGATTGTTGTAATTTGATATTTTATCTTTTCATGATCAATATCAGCAATACGGAGAGTTGTAGAGGGATGTTGTAGTCCACTTCGTAGCGTTTGCTGCTAATTATTGATGCAAGAAAGAGGCATTAGTTGTTGTGTGTATGAATAATTAATTTATGAACACTTGCAGTAATACGCATGCATATATTTTGCATAGTATCTCATAGGCTTACCTACACTGGGTTGACAATTTATGATTGGAAAATTATAAGTCTATAATTTGACTCAACACATGGTGCTGGGCATGACAGTAAGGTTGGTTTTTTTTTGCTCTGTGGTCACTGGTTTGACCCCTGCTTGCTCCATTCAGACTTAACCAAATATTTTGTGGCCTCTTGTGCTACCATGTCGCAGCCTCTGGTTGGGCTACATGGCAGCATGTGGTTGGCCGCATGCCCAACCAATGAAATTCGACCACTAACGAACCAATAATAACATGCCACTTGACATCACCCCATTCGATAGAGAAAACCCTTTGACCGTGTCAACCTGCGATTGTGCATGCCCAGTCAGCAGTACGGACTGCTGACTGGGTTGTCCTTATAAATGTTTTAAAAAAAATTGCTTGTTTGACAAAGTGGACACAACGCATTTCCGAGAGAATACAGTGTCGGTTTTCCATGAAATGAGTTGCACTGGATTCATAATGAGGAGATCTACGCAATCGTTCAGGTTCCACACCAATCCGTCCACTTTTATTTTTGAGCATAATTTTAAGCACCTAATCATCTATAGTTGGAAAATATGTGAAAATGGAATTGAAAACAAAATAAATACTAACAATTTACATGCCTAGTGTGCATTAATTGTTAGGTGATGATGCCCATACCCCACCATAACTTCGTCGAGCTTCAAATGTTGTGGACCTTCGGGTGGGAATTGTTAGTCATCAATAATTTTTTCCTGTTTAGATGACTAAAATTCTTTGTCCTGGATTTTTAGAAACAAAATTCAAGAATCATGTGAGTTCTAGAAATCTCCTCAAAAATAAATTTTTCACTATCCTGCTTCTCTATCGAAGCATGGCCAATCTACCACCCAGACAAGACAAAATACTGGACTAATGTCCCTCAATCTCACTATGTTTGCCACCTCTACCTATAACACACTATCTATGTTTGCCTAAGCCCTCTACTTTCACACCTTGTTTCACCAAGTAAACCAAACTTTTTCCCCTACTCACCAAGTGCCTCAAGAAATGGTGATTTCAAAACTCCCTTTCTAAAGCCCTCTAAAGTAAACAAGGTTTTCTAGTTGTCTAGGATGATAGTGCATAATAGAGTGTCAAAACCCTATCCCCTCATCCAAACCATGATTCAAGCTTTTTCAGTCAAAAATCTATTCCAAGGACATTACAATGAGTCAAATAGGGTCACCTAGGTTATGCACTATCATGGTTCTAAATTCATTATTTCTACAGATATTCAAAGGTAAAGTCAAGATAACACAAGGATGAAGCTTATCATTGTCCAAAGAACATCAAAGACCTCCAAATATATCCTCTTGATGAAGCAATAAGCCTGCAAAAGAGCAATTTACCATGTCCAAGCATTTCTACATGAATGTTTTGTAAACGGTCAACAGCATAACAAAGTCAAAGAAGAAGGCCTAAAAAACTTATAAAGGCGTCCACAGCAGGTAGTGAGATACAACAGGTTTAAGTTCATAGAGGAGATCATTCAAAAGGTATTTGGCCTGAAGCACAAGTTTTGTAGGGGGAGAGTTGTCCCTTACTTACTTTTCTACAAAGCAGTCAAAAATTTATCAACCTAGCAAGAATTAAAGTAATGAGAGGCACCATCACAAGAAAACCACTCACAACCAAGAAAAAAGCAGCAAGGTATGGGTTTGATGGAAATAAGGGTTTATGACTGTTTTGAACAAACAATAAAGCAATACTAGGGTTACAAAGGCAGAGAACACCTCAACCCCTTCAAATGATCATTAAAGGCTTTTTAGACATAAGTAATGAGTTTGATAAGTGCTTCTTTGAGAACTTAGAGGATAACATTATTTGTTTTTCTAAGTGCCCATAAAAAACTTAGAATTTTTGGAAGATGGAAAAAGATGGTCCAAATAGTAATAAAGAAACCTCCTTCATCACATCATATGGTTTCAATGGTTTTCAAACTACCTTCTAAGGTTTGGCAGACATGAATATCAATACTCCACTAAACCAAAGGCATAAAGATAATGAAGATTATCAGCAGGAAGAGGCAAGAAATGTCAGTTCAAATGCCTCTTTTCTCTAAAAACATCTAGAGACATATTCCAGTGGCCAAAAGGGACAAACATGGGTAGAAGTTACCAAAGACAGCAAATATGACGAACATGGGTCATCATTGATAAGGTGATCTGTCCAAAATTCAAAAGAAATAGTGATTGAAAGACAAATATTGTGTAGGCACCTGCAAGATCAGAAGTGGCCAGCAAAACACAAAAATGTTTCAAGATATCACCTCCCTCACTAGACATATATCATTGTCTAAGTGGCCTAAGAAACAGATATACCCCTAGTTTACTTTCCCATAGAGGTGGCACATCTCAAAAACGAAGCTGTTGTTTATACTTACTGCTAGGGTATTTCTCCCACCAACAAGTCTTTTCCTCATTTCTTAAAGATAAAAAAATGGCAGGATATCAGTCAAAGGGAGAAATGGAAAAAATAATGAGTTTGTTGTGTATAGGTGTTAAAGTCAAAAACAATTATTTTTCCAAAAATAGGTTGAGAGGCATAGGCTTGGTGTCTTCAGGAAGGTTTTCAAATTAAAAAGAACCTTAAGAGGCCTCCAACAGTGAAAAAAGAACAATTTTTTAATCAAATTGCCCACCTACAGGACCAAAAGAAGTCAAAGGCATAGTGAGAAAAAATGAAAAGAAATGAACATTATAAAAGTGTGTTTGGCTTCAAAATTATTTTTCAAAAGGTTATAAAGACCTTTTTGGGTATTCCCCCGCATCATTTGTCATTTTCAAGCAAGAGAAAGCCGTTGGGAGAGAGTTTGAGGTTTCTGTGCAAAATTGGTAAATTTTCGCAGGTGCTACGCACCTGGCCTTCGACGCTACGCACAGGAGAGGTGGCCGCAATGTTATTTAACACTGTGTTGCGCACCTAGGGCCCGGCACTATGCACCTAGGTAGGCGCTACACATATGCATAGGAAAGCGCCCGAGATGCCTATCAACCACCTGGTGCTATGCTCTGATGGGCCCGACTAGCCCATCTCAGGCTCGAGTCGACCCAAGTGTTATGCATAGGTGCTACACACACGAAGAGTGTGTCTCGATTTGCTGAAAGGGGCCAAAAAATTTGACTTTTCACCTCCAAACCTCCTACAATCAAAGAAATAAGGTTGGTGGTTCATTTTCTTTCCTTCCAAACTTTCATTTTCCTAAGCAAAAGAGACATTTAAAGGCGTATTTAGATCAAACCCTAGGCTGCATAAAAAATCAGTTTTAAATCTCCTGGGTTAGGGTTTGTAAAGGAAAAAACTGTTATATATGCAAGAGGAGACTGAGTGAAAACAAACAAACCTCTAAACACTGAGTACGCTCCTTGAAAGCTTCATCATGGCCCCCATTTTCAAAATGTGCCCTCACCTCACTAGTTGTCATCCTTTGACCTAAAGGTTCCCAAACAAAATCTAAAAATCTTGCTATGCTAGAATCGGTCACCATGTCTGAAGGAGAAATTCATACCAGCAGTGATTAAAGCCAAAGGCCTACCAAGCCTAAACACATGGGGGGAAGGGCCAATAGGTTTGAGCCCTTAGACACCATTCAAATTACCACCTCTCCCATGATCCTTTCATGTTTTCAGGATGTTGGGTGTTATCAGTTTTTTGAAAAGGTCAAGCAAGTCAAAAGCCACTCAAACTTGACTAGATTGTTCATCCTTGGCTTACAAAATCACCAAGTTAACCTAGCAGGAGTAGAATTTGAACTCTCATCTGAATCCATTTCAAAAGCAACAGGTATACCAGACATCGGTGAGATATGGTTTAAACAAAAGAAGTTGGATTTGAGCTATTATGAGCCCTAGTAAAACCTAGTTGTCAACAAGGCTGCAAGGTTGTTTTCCTTTTCTCCCACCTGCTAGAGAGGTATGCCCTACCGATGAGGCAGATTATTAGGTGTTTCACCCGTGAGGGGAGATCTTCTAGGATTTACTCATATCATATATGGTTACTAATGCACTCCACCAAATTCAAAATGATGAACCTACCATATTACCTATTCCGGAGCATTGACAACATGGCCTCAGTTGTCAAGAAAAGAAGCTATGACCACCAAATGCCGAGCCTTTTCTACCACTCCTTGATCAAAATGATTGTCTTACACCAGCTGGAGCAACAAGGAATCCCTTGCGAAGTCTTCATCTCACATGATGTGTTTACAAACCCCCAAGCCTTAATTCAGCAGAATCTGCCTACCACTTCACAACCACCTACCTTCACTCCTCCATCATCTCTGTATATGCCTTCTCCAAAAATAAATTCACCTCCTATGTCTTCTCCTAATGTACCATGTGAAGAAGCTGACAGTAACTCCAATCAGGAGCAAACAGATGACAATGATGAGGAAGAGGACAGTGAGGTAGATAAAGACAACAACGAAGAAGAACAGCAGAGTGATGATGACCAAGAAGAGGCAGCTTCCCAAGAAGGAAACAGTGAGCAAGAAAACAAAGTTGAAATCAGTGAACCCCATGATGAGAAAAAGGGCCAAAACAGTGGGTCTTATGATGAAGAAGATGACATTGAGAATACATATGAAGACAGTGGAGAGGAGGCATATGAAAGAAATGAAGAAAACAAAAATGACAGTGACAAGAATGGCAAAAGCAGTTAAGAAAAAAAATTTGAAGTTTTTTTGTAGGCAAGAAATGATAACAATGGGCCAAGTAATGAAGATAATGAGCAGGGCAGTGAAGAAGAGATCAGACAAAAGAAATCACCTAGTGAAGAAGGAAATGACCCTCACAGTGATGGGAAGACTAATGAAGGTACCCAAGAGAGTGACCCTACAAAGAATGCAAACAGTGATACAAAGAATCAATTTGACAATGAATACACTGGGTCAAAAGATGAGGAAGAGGACAATCATGGAAATGAAGATGTGCCAAACAAAGATCAAGGTGCCTATAACATTGCAAAAACAAAGGAGGACACTCCTAAGGATCTTGATAGTGATAATGGCATAAAAGATAGTAAGGATGATTATCAAAAGGGAACCCAAGAGAAAGATAAGGAAGATGCACACACAGAGATCATCCATGAGGAGGAAAAAAGTCCAAAGGTCACTAGTGATCAAAGTTTGCAAATGAAACTTGTTGCACCTTTCACCATTACCTATCAAATAAGAGAGAGGCATGTGTTTGCTTCCTCCAAAGAGTAAGGGGCCATGCACTCCTCCTCAGCTCAAATGAAATACAAAGGTAAACAACAAGTGAAAGAGGAAGAAGACAATCATAAGGAAGAAAGATAATTTGAGTTCATTCAAATAAATGGTGATGAGGAAAATAAGAAAATAATAGTACTCTATTCTACAAGACCAGAATGCATAGATCAAAGACTTTGAAGTTGAATTAGAAAGGCAAAAGGATCTCATTCACTTCTTGCAGATGCAGAATAAACAAATAAGTGACCAACTGGCCATCTATGAAGCAAGGGCGCTCAAATATCAGAAAGAGGCTCAAAGGTCACAAGTGTAGTTGAAGGAATACATGGGCGCTTATGAGGAGAGTAGTGATGAATAGGGTCAAACTAGAAGAAGGCCAAGGACTACGGGTCTTAGGAAAGCATTGGCAAAGAAAAGAGAGGAAGAATCAGCCCAAGCACAACAATTTCCTCTCATCGAACTCCTTGCCATGGAAATTGAGCATGATAGGGAATAATGGCTTGAAAGGGCCAACATACATCTAGAGGCCAAAATGGAGAATGCCAACAAAGACTTGAGCTTGCAAAGGAGAATGACTGAGCATTATAAACAAAGAAATCACTTTGCAAGGAAAAAGCTAAAACTGCCCAAAGTGAGGGCCCAGCACCAAATAATGGAAAGGAATAAACTAGGATTGGTATTTTGGCCCAGGCTTCTCAATAGGTGTCCAAAACCTCTTGAGGGGTCTCTCCACGAATTTTAAGGAAAATTGGACAACTTTTTGTTTTTTCCAAATTTTGACCCCTAGGAGCACAACACCCTAAGCGCTACGCACACAATTGGTGCATCCTCAACTCTGAAAGTTTACATTTCTGGATTTTTCACATCACCAACAGTCTACTCACCAATTTTCAAATCATTTCTAGCATTTTTACCCCCTAAAAAGGTCAAAAAACATCAAAAATTTGACCTTTCTACCTCCTTTTCAGACCAGGTGTTATGCACAGAGCAGTGTTGGGAGATTTGATTTTTGAGCTGGTAAATGGAATCCACTCAACACAAATCAAAATTTTTTGGAAATTATACTCATCAGGCTTTCCAACGAGCCATCACGGAGCCAAATCCGGTGTCGGGAAGAACTCCAAAAGTCTGCTGAAAAAAGGCTTATTTCTGCGCTACGCACCTGGTATTTTTTCACTATTTGACACAGTGCACTACGCTCCTGTAGATGAATGGGCAGAATGTGCGTTTGGAAAGTTTTATCATGCTTGTGAGGGCCTAAAAGTCAATATAATTGCTATTTTGGGCCGAAAAAAGATATTTTGTTAGATATTTTTGTGCCTTGGGCCTTGCGAGGCCTCAAGGACGACTTAGGATGTTTCTTATTGGCCAATAGGCTTCTAGATGCTCTAGTGGGCTCTCCTCTTCCTTGTTTGTTATATAACGCATGAGGATTCATTGTAAACATGGGAACTTGATGTTTTTAAGAGAAATACATGGTACTAACACTTCAGCTAGTACTCCTTCTACAACAGTTGTGTCAAGTAAAACAAATCAGCAAGCTGTAATTGTTGATAGAGTGACAGCTAATAAGGTTGAAACAAGTGCTTCAAAGAATCAAACCCCTTTCAGCCTTGAACAGGAAATCTTAAAGATCAAAATCTCTGTTCCATTAACTGAGTTAGCTGCCCAACATGTATATAGGAACCAAATTTTGAAGGCTCTAAATATAGAGGAAAATGGAGATACAGTTAATCTTAGTGACGACCTACCAGAGTTGATTTTTGGCCCTAAGATTGAAGGGAAGTTTCAAGAAGGACCAGTTCCTCCCTTTTATGTGAGTTTGAACATTCATGACAAAATTCTACACAACGTTATGCATGATTCCGGGGCTTCTCATAATTTAATGCCTAAAGCTGTGATGGAGAGCCTTGGTTTAGAAATTACCAGACCCTACAAAGACCTATACTCCTTTGACTCAAATAGAGTAAAATGTCTAGGATTGATCAAAGACCTCTATGTTAACCTAGCCCAGATTCCAGCCAAATGTTTACTCATGGACATAGTTGTGGCTGATGTCCCCCCAAAGTATGGAATGCTATTATCAAGATCCTGGGGAGCTAAGTTACAGGGGACTATGCAGATGGACATGACATATGTGACCATCCCGGTTTTCAATCAGACCAGAAGACTTTACAGGGAGTCTCATATGCAATTCACGGTTACAAGTCAAGACAGACCACGAAACTCTCCTATATATTCTGTCAATACAGGCCTTGATTCTTTTATCATGTTTAACAATGAAAATCCTAGTGAACAAGTCACTTTAACAGAATTAAAGGCTGACAGGGAAGAAGAGTATAATAACGCAGAAGTGTCCAAACAGTTTTCCACATGTGAAAACATTAGTAAACAAATCATAGGTCTTGTTTTGCCGGTTATGGGCCCATTGTTAGGACTTAACAACCCAGAAAATACCCCTAACATTTCCGGCAACATCCCTCAATCTATTGAAGAATTTGAGGAGTCAAAACAAATTCAATTGGGTGCTGCTAATCATGAACAGTCAGAAGGCACCATAGTTAAAAAGGAGAATCGCCAAACAGACGAAACCAAAGACAGTCCTTTATGGAGTATGTATTTTGATGGGTCATGCACTAGAAATAATGCTGGTGCAGGGGTTTGGATCATTAACACCGAAAACAACCACACAGAATGCATCTCATGCAAATTAAACTTTCAGTGTTCCAACAACAAAGCAGAATATGAATCCCTTCTCTTAGGCTTGCATCTCTTGAAGAAATTAGGAGCCAGAAGAATTAATGTGTGCGGGGATTCTGAGTTAATCATTAGGCAAGTCAATGGGGAGTATAATGCGAATCATCCCAGACTTAGAGCCTATCGAAATGATGTCATGGATCTGTTGACAACATTTGAGGAGTCAAACCTTAGTTTCATCCCAAGGAAAAAGAACATTATGGCCCACAATTTAGCCTTTGCGGCCAGAACATGTCTAACACCATATGAGACTGGGGACAACACAACTCCGATAAAATTTAGACCGGGAGTGCCTGATAACGAAAAATATTGGCAAGTGTTTGACAATGACAAACAAATAGAAGACTTCATGCAATTCAGAAATGAGTTCGAACTGCACAGTTCAGATTCAGATTATGATATAGACTGCAGTGAAGAAAACTTTCTTGGTGAAGAAGAATCGTTTCCTCAACCTGCCAATATTAACCTATTGTCTAGCAAACTTAGGAGCAAAACAGAATTAAGTGCAGAGTTAGAAACGGAAGAATTACAAACTCTGCATTCTAAAGATGAAAATTTGCCGAGTGGTCTAACGCCTTTAGAGGAGTTGTTCGATTTTAACGATGTGGCCAATAAACCAAAACTGGAACCTGTAGAGACTGAAATAGAGGAGTGCAATATAGACAGTGAGGAAAAACTAAAAATGATCAAACTGTCCAAAACTTTTTCCAAAATTTCACATTAAACTCAAATACAGAGTTGTTCAAAGACCCTTTCCGATGTTTTTGTGAGTTACGAAGATTCTAAAATCCTATGACATCGAAATAATACAAGACAAAATCCTCTCTTATTGTGCCCCAAAAACTATTCGAATTTATATCGTACGGTGAATAAACCCCGTCCCGCCTGCTATTGGTTAAGAAGAAAATCAAGAAGATGCACGATGTCGTGATATTGTCCCTATTAGATATTCCGAGTGGGTATCTAATCTGGTGTCCGTTAGGAAGAAGACTGGAGAAACCAGGCTTTGTATAGACTTTAGAGATTTAAACAAAGCTTCGTTGAAGGATAACTACCCTTTACCAAAAATGGATCACATTTTACAAAGGGTGGTGGGGTCTAAAAGGATTTCGTTGCTTGATGGCTATTCAGGGTATAATCAGATTTTAGTTCACCCTGCTGATCAATTACAACTTTCACTACTCCATGGGGCACTTTCATGTATGTGAACATGCCTTTTGGTCTAATGAACGCTGGAGCAATCTTTCAGAGAGCCATGGACATGGCATTCTCGGAAGAATTGGGCTTCTTCATCATTATCTATCTAGATGATGTCACTGTGTTTTCAAAAACAGATGAAGAACATTTAGAACATTTGAGAAAAGTTTTCGAGAAGTGTAAAAGGTTTGGAATATCTTTAAACCCTAAGAAGACACTATTTGGTCTCCAAGAAGGTAAGCTTCTTGGACACATTATTTCAGAAGAGGGTATAAAGATAGATCCGAAGAGGATTGAGGCTATATTGAAAATCTCTCATCCTCGAAATATCAAAGAGTTGCAGTCTTTCATTGGAAAGATTAACTTTTTGAGAAGGTTCATCCCTAACTTGGCAGAGCTCCTTAGAAATATCACAAACATGTTGAAGAAGGAGCAAAGGATAAAATGGACCTTGGAAGCAAAGACATCCTTTGAGCTGGTGAAACAAGCATTAACCAAAACACCGGTTCTCATAAGCCCTGATTTTTCAAAAGATTTTTATATCTTCTTGTTTGCATCAGAACATACCATTGCTGCTATACTTTTACAGAAAAATCCACAAGGACAAGAGCAGCCTATTGCATTCTTTAGCAAGGCATTGAGGGATGCCCCTTTGAAGTATAATATTATGGAAAAGCAAGCTTTTTCTTTGGTTAAATCATTGAAAGACTTCAGAGTATACATCCTTCACTCACACATCATTGCCTTTGTCCCTAATTCGGTTGTTAAAGACATTCTAACACGGGACCCAGATGGTAAGAGAGGTAAGTGGATTGTTGTTATTCTCGAATATGATTTAGAGATAAAACCCACTAAACTCATCAAAGGCCAAGGTCTAGCTAGATTAATGGCTGAATCCAATTTTGAAGTTCTTGATATTAATATGATTAATGCTTTGGATAGCCAAGAATATTTCTCAATTCCCATTATTGAAAACCATTTTATGAATTCTCCTTGGTATGCTGATATCGTTTATGTTTTGCTTAATTTAAATACACCTCCTGGTTTATCGAAAACAAAGGCAAGGTTCTTAAAACTGAAAGCAGTAAACTATTGCATTGTAGATAGGTGCCTTTATTGGAAAAATGGTAGTGGTATATTGCTTAAATGTTTGCCTGAGTTTGATGCAGAGAAGGTTAAGCAGGAATTTCATGAAGGAGAGTGTGGAGGCCATTTGTACTGGAAGTCAACAGCCAACAAAATTTTGAGGGCTGGTTTCTATTGGCCCACCCTTTTTCCTGATCTTCACAAAATGACAACTAATTGCCATAAATGCCAATTGTTTGAGGGCAAGAGAAAATTATTACCCCTTCCTCTGCATCCCATCACTGTTGAAGCTCCTTTTCAACAGTGGGGACTTGACTTCATAGGTGAAATCCATCCCTCATCTTCTGCCCAGCATAGATGGATCCTTACTGCCACAGACTATTTCACTAAGTGGATAGAAGCCATTCCTTGTAGGCAAGCCAATGATTCGGTTATTATAAAGTTCATAGAAACCAATATCCTCTCCAGATTTGGCTGTCCTACCAAGATCATCACAGATAATGCAGCAGCGTTTGGATCAAAGAAAATGGTTGACTTCTGTCATAAATACCAGATAACACTAGGGCATTCCACGGCCTATTACCCTCAAGGTAATGGACTTGCAGAATCTTCCAATAAAAGCTTAGTGAACATAATCAAGAAACTGTTGGAGGACAATAAAAAGTCTTGGCACACAAAGCTAGTCCATGCACTTTGGGCTGACAGATTAACTTTGAAGAAATCCATTGGTATGTCACCTTTTCAGCTTGTGTATGGTACAGATGCAATCTTTCCTAATAGCCTTGGTGTACCAGTTATGAAGTTTATCCAAGAATTGCAGACTGAAGATAATGACATGATCAGAAAAATAAATCAGACCATTCATCTTCAGCAAATCAAAGAGGAAGTGTACAACAAAACATTGCAAAAACAGGACAGCATTAAGAAGCTTTTTGACAGAAGAACAAAGGCCAGCAATTTCAAGATTGGGGACAAAGTTTTAAAGTGGGACTCAAAGAGGGAAGACAAGGGAAAGCATGGTAAATTTGACAATATATGGCTTGGCCCTTACTCTATTCATTCAGTTGCTGGAAACAATGCATTCTTCTTACAAGAGCTGGATGGAACAGATTTGTTTGGGGGTCTTGTCAATGGCAGGATGCTCAAGCATTACTTCTCTTAATTCATGATATGTTTTTAAGCCTTTTTTTTTCTTTTTCATTATGAATATTTCATCCACCATTGCATTCAAAGTTATGAAAAATCAAAAAAATACAAAAACAAAGAAAGAAATAAAAGAGGGCAGAAATGTAAACAGGAAAGGCAAAGCCCCATGCCAAAAAAGAGAAACAAATCTGAAAGTGTGCAAGCTTAAATGCCACTCCTGCAAAACACACTTCTAGTCAGTCAAACTATTTAATCTTGACTAATTAGCTTTCAATTTTCTGCTGATAGGGTAGTGAATTTGATTTTCCAAACCGTTTAATCTTGGCTTATCAGTAGATAGATTAGGATAGAAATTAAGGTTCAAACAAACTCAAAATCTGAACCAAAGTTTCCGAAGAGAGATGACTCAAAACTATTTCATTTTCTGAGTCATAAAAGAGGAAAAACTGGTTCTAATTTGCTCAAAATCTGAATCAGATATCAAGGAAGAGATAGCTCACAGAAAAAAAGAAAAATCATAGCTATGAGAAGAAGAGAGAAGGCCATAATAAGAAGCTTTCAGATCTTAAGCCTTCAATTTTTGATGTTCAATTTCCGCAAATAATAATCTATGTGCAGCTTGTTTTTATGCCATAGATCATAGCAAGTCGAACAACTCAATCTTGACTTGACTATTTTTAAATTTCTGTTGTAGAATTTAGAGAATGAAAGTTTGTTGGACTGTTTAATCCCAACAGTGTGATGAATAGGTAAATATACGAGCTCAATGGTTGTCGATTCGGGGAGAAATAAAGGATTAGAAATAGATTAGATTTCTTGCTTTCAAAAGAATAAAATGTTATGAATAGAGTTTGCCAATCCAAGTGCACTCTCATGAAGAAAAATGTTAAGATCGGTAGGATTGGAGTAGGTAGAAGTTGTATTGATAAAATTCATTTTCTTTCATGAGCCGATATTTTTATCAAAGAAAAGCAAGAGCAAGTAGTGGGTCAAACACTGAGTCCAACATCCAGAGAAATCAAGTCCCAGATTCTTGATGCCAGCCAGGCACCATCCCCAAGTGGAGCCATGTTGAAAACGCCTATAATATTTTGTTGTAAGGTGGCTAAGATGTACAGGCCTCAAGACAAATTTTATCACTAAAATTGTTGGCTCTTGAGGCTCCTTGTAGGCCTCATGCCTCGGTCAAAATCTTCATTTGTTGTCCCATTTTATACTCGAAGATTTACGTTGTTGAAAGAGTAATTGAAAGATCAATCATTCTCTATCATCAAAACCACTGCTCCCCTTTTTCTCCATCAAAACTACCTTGTTTTCATAAGTCCTCTTCTTTCCATTTATGAAAATTTCCCCTTTCATAGTTAAAAGCTCACTTTTTAACTATTTCGGAACCCCCAAATCCATTAAAATCCTTGAAAATTTCTCATAAAAAATCAAAGTTTTATTGCTATGGACCTAAGCCCCTTGGGCTAAGTCCTAAACCACTTCCCCCCACATGCCCATGTTTTAAAACCAAACGCCAAAGCTTTTCGGCGCTAATCGCATCGCAAATATCCAAACGGTGCATGACTTTGAACCATTACAAAGCTCCGATTGTGATTAGCCTTTCATATAAAACCCCCCGATCATATTATTTCCTCATATAACCATAGAGCCTGCAATCGGGCCATAAACCATTGAAAAATCCCTCTCCGATCAATATTTTCCTTTGTAAACCCAAAAACCCACTTTTCGAAAGTTTTAAGTTAAAAACTTAAAACCACGTGCTGAATATAAATGGGTTGATTAAAAAGAGCCAATCGCGCAATCGCAATCGGAAACAACACAATGGGTTGATTGGAAAGACCAGGCTCAACGGCCCGATTGCGATTGGCCCTTGTCTGTATACGCCCCGGGCATATTACATTCCATATATCCGAAGGCCCCGCAGTCGGGCGCCTGTCCGCTTTATATATATATTCTTCCGCCCGATCCATAAAAACCTTGGATTATTCCAAAAGTTTGGGTTTCATAAAAATATACAAGGGTTTCTCCCCCGATCCATTCTCCACCGTTGATCTCGTTCTTAGATCGACGGCCTGCGCTCAATCGCATGCTTTTTGTTTCGCCCCCGATCGCGACTCCCCTGATTGGTTCTCCACCGTTGATCTCGTTCTTGAATCAACGGTTGTCGCTAAATCGCATCGCAATGTTTCAATCGCAATCGCAATGTCTCACTCCCGATTGTCGATCCCCGATTCAATCCTGACCGTTGATCTTGTTCTCAGATCGACGGCCTGCGCTCAATCGCAAAGTTTCCTCTAATCGCAATCGCAGACCTTCCCGTCTCACTCTCGATTGCGATCCGGCGATTCCATCACAGCCGTCCATCTGTTTCGCGATCCGACGACCATTGCACACCCTTGCGATCCCTCTGATTGTTCCCACGCATCGTCTTGGTCACCGGATGGCGGCGGCTGTCGCAAAGGAGCTCGTGTCCTGGGATTTCAAGCGCGCATATTGTTGTGTGACCTCCCGATTGCGATCCTCGATTAAATCTGGGACGTCCATTCCCTTTATCAACGGTCCTTATTCCTCATTCGCAAGTCTTGCAGCCATTTTCAAAACCTTCGATTCACTTTCCGCGCGGTGATACGTCGCAGATCAGCGGCGACAGACTGTATGGGTGCGTTTCTGTCATTGCGCTGCCACCTTACTTACCCGATTGAGATCCTCCGATTCGTCACGGGCCGTCCGATGTCGGATCAGATGATCAAAGCTCCTGCCTTATTTCTTCTCCCTGACTCTCCTTTACCATTACACAGCCGTCCTCCGTTAGATATTTTTATCGCGACGGCTAAACACTCCTTAAATACGAGGCAGTTTAAACCTATTTCCGCGGGGATTTCTTAACTTCATTTTTGTGTTTTGCAGTGTTTAATGATTTTCCATTACTAGAATGAGTTCTTGTATAAAAGAACCATTTACGGGCTTTGTAACAAATAATTTATCGATGTTTCATGAGCATTGATAACCTAAAGAGCCCTGCGCGGCCCTGCACATCGACAAGACACTGTTTTAATTCAAACACAGTTAAAGAGTATCAGTTTTGAAGACAGAGCACAGCAGATGAAGATTGAAGACAGTTTTTATGGGGATTACGGCTAAGACAGTTATCAAAAGCCTAATCCCCAATCTAAAACACAGTTTAAAGGAAAACCTAAGTGTTTTATCTGACAGAAAGGTTTCCACCGCTTCAACTGAGGCGAATTGATTCCTCAGCTACTACAAAGAGCCACCTGTCTCCTCAAACAATTCAGAACAGAGGCCGAAGTTATTGCTCGAAGGAATATCTGCCTCCAGCATTGCCAAGAAGTTATTTCTGCAAGAAAACCAATGCATAAATATCTACAGAGTTACTCCAAAACATACACAGAGCCTCAAAGTCAAAAAAAAAAAGCTTCCACCGAGCTTCGATATTTATTGTGAAATAGTTAATGTAGTGATCCACCTGTAAATTTCTCCCTCGAGCCTCTCAAAGGGCCGAGAATTCTTCACTCTGCATTAATTATCCTTGAGATATTTTGTTAAAATCTCACCTCCTCATCTTCCTATAAGTACTTCTGCATAAGATGAGAAGTTGTTGGTTGCAGAACTTTGAAATACACTTGAGCTCAAGACTTCTATTTGTACATAGTGTTCACTGGCCCTTGAAGCTCTGTTTGTGCTAGAGTAGTTAGGTTGAATAGTGAAGATGATTGCTGAACTGAAACATTGGACTTGAAGATTGTAGCTGGTTTGACATCAATATAAAAGTTGTTTCTTGGGATCCTGGTCTTTATCACTGGTGAAGTGCTTCTTTCTTTGTTAATCGTTTTCCTTCTATGTATGCCATATTGTTCATTTTCCCTCTGTAAAGAACAGTTTAAACAGGGTTAGGATTTTCTGTATAGAAGTAACCTTCTCTGGCTGAGAAATATTTATCTTAATGTTTTCTTCAGATTTGTTTATTTAAGAATGATTCAATACAGTTTAAACAGTTAGGAATGTTGGCGTTCCCTTGTCCTTATGTTTGCTCAAACATTGTTCTTGAATGTTATTTCCATTATTTGCTATTAAAGTTAGACTAGAGAAGATATGGTTTGCCCTGATTCCTAGATTCTTTTCTCCAAAGGCAGATTCTGAAAGTTTCCCTTGGTGTTGACTGAAAGTAGACTAGGTTTAAAAGTACTTTATCTGATCTTAAGTTACACTCTGTTTTTCTTATGTGTTTTCATACTTTTTGAAGGTAATTATGTGGATTACTGGATTGTTTGTCAATTAAGCTGCTTTAATAAGAACTTGCCCAAGAAGTCTATGGTTAGCCCTGTCCTTGGTTGGTTTTAAAACAGTTACTTAAGAGGCTTTTCTTGTTTTGGACTGACTATAAATCCTCTGAGAAATTATTATCAGTTTCCACCCCTCCAACATTTTAATGTTTCCATTTCATCATTTTAATCTCAATAATCTTGTGGTATAGATAACTTTCCCCTTGGATCACACTTGATGTTGTTGTTCAATTAAAGCCCGGATATGACTCCATAGCCCAATGGACTAAAAACCAGCGTTATATCTATCTATCTGCCAAAACTGTTCTATTTGCTTGCAACTTCTCACTTTTGAAACTTTTTGCACTTAGGACTTTCCCTCAAGTAACATTTCATGCTCAACCATCCAAAACAAAACAAAACCCTTGGCCTTCATAACTAGCCTAATATCATTACCTTAAGATTTTCAAAGACAATATCCATCTTTGTACATATTAGAGATCCCTCTCCGGATTCAGGAGGGCTAGATCCTAGAATCCCAAAGTTGGTTGAAATGATGTTAACTCTGTGATTGGACTCTCCCAGTCTTGCTAATAAATTACAGAGACCTAACATTTCTGGCGACTCCGTTGGGGACATCGAACCCAGAATCATTTTCATTTAAAGATAATCATACGACTTCAGAGTTTTGGTTCATAGAGCATTTTCTTTATTAACCAGAGTAAAAAGCAGCCTTTTCAAGCACTTCCTAATATAGGTAATCACGATGGAACTTGTTTGAATCAGTGACAAACTAGGTAAACCCTAGGTTTCTCTTAAGACTTCATCTAACCTTGAAAAATCAGCTGGCTTAGCCATAAGAGTAGACTGCCTTTGTCTCGCAACCTTAGCTATGTTTTGAAACAAAGTTAGGATATTCTTAACAACCACAAAACTGAAAAATGACTTAGAAAAACCTAAAAATATTTCAGATTGGAATTAAATAAACATGGTGGTGGACCATAAGACCTTTTACCTCTGAAAGGAGCTAAAAATTTCCACTTGGCGACTCCACAATCCTAGCAGACCTTCAGACTCCACTGGGAAGAACCCTTATCATTATAAAATCATTCAAACTCAGTTAGAGGACTGTGGGATTTAAAATTGTAAAAACAGATTGGTTAACCTCTCCAAGATTGTCATATCTGGTTGAACTTTTCTTGTTTTAGGTCTAAACAACATAGCATAGTGGCTTCTAAAAAGATTCACACTAGAGCCCACCCAGACCCTAACCCACCTGAGATAGTTGATAATCCAGAAAGTATCCTTTGGAATTCTCCTAAGGTTAAATTATTAACTGTTTTCAGATCATCCTTGAGAGCTAATTCAGTCCCTGGAAATCTTTCAGCTCTGCAACAATCACAAACTAACTTAGTGAACCCATTTAGGACTAGGTCATTTGGTGATTTAGATCAGTTAGATTCTGAGTCTTCACATTCATCCCCGGAAAAAGGTGAACCTCTTGGGGATAGAGAATCAACACCTCCTGATTTACATTTTCTATACAATCTAGGTGTCTCTCATCCAAGATCAGCTCAGCAATCTACTGTTGTTCCATCCACTTCTGTTCATCTTTCATCCACTGTTCAAACCACTTCACTTCAACCCACACCTCCTCTTGTAAATCCACCACCTATCATGGCAGCATGGTATGCTCCCTTAGTCCTTCATGTACCATTAGTCAATCTTCCACAGGACTATCAGTCCAAAATTCCATTGTATGATGCTAGCAATACTATAACAGCATCTCAACATGTGGACAAGATGAATAACTACTTTGACATAAACGAAATTGATGATGATTCTGTCAAGTTGAGACTATTTGCTCAAAGTTTGGGGGGAGAAGCAAGAAAATGGTTTAAAGGTTTAACCCCCCATAGTATTAACGATCTCCAAGCCTTCCATCAAAAATTCTTAAACAAATGGGAAGTGAGAAAGAATCCTCTCCAAGTCCTTGCTGACTATAACAATCTCCATAGGAACCCTGGGGAAAGTGTACAATCTTATTGTACCAGATTTAACAGTGTCTATAATGCACTTTCCCCTGAACTAAAACCTCCTCAGGGCTCAGCTTTAAACAAATTTCCTGAAGGGTTTGATCCAGACATGACCTATTCACTACGAGAGAGAGATTTTTCAACTCTTGAAGACATGCAAAGGGGTGCTCTTTCTGTGGAAGTGAACTTGATGGAGAAAAGAGCAAGAATGAAGAGCGAGAAGAGAGTATCTTTTAGAGAGGAATCCACACCTTCTACTTCCAACTCAAAAATGGAGAGAATGATGGAAGAAATGATGAAAGAGATGAGCATAATTAAGAGAGCACAAGCAAATCAAAATCAAGCTGCTCCTCAAAATAGAAACCAGAATCAGAATGTTAGAAGGAACCAACCTCCAAACAGACCCAGGGAAGATGATCAACAGATCACTCCTCCCTTTCATCAAAACTATGTAAGTGAGGTTGAACAAACAGAAGACATAACAGAGGAAGAGGATATCAACATGTTTGGGGAAGAGGATGATGACTTTGAGGTTCATTATGATAATAAACAAGGTCTTTACACACCTTACGACGACAAAAGAGATGATAATGAAAATTATTATCGGGACATGGAAAATGTCGTCATAGAACCTCAAAGAGAATATGACCTTAGAAGCAAGACCAGTCAACAAGCCCCCAACACCAAAACCTCTGACAAATCCTCTCAAAGCAGCACCGCAGCTAAACCCAAAACATCCAAACAAAAAGACAAAACAGTGGTTGTTAATTCTGATAAGGATAAGGAGAAAAATGCTCAAAATTCTTAAAAACAGAGTGAAGACATCAGCAGTACTAACACTTCAGCTAGTACTCCTTCTACAACAGTTGTGTCAAGTAAAACAAATCAGCAAGCTGTAATTGTTGATAGAGTGACAGCTAATAAGGTTGAAACAAGTGCTTCAAAGAATCAAACCCCTTTCATCCTGGAACAAGAAATCTTAAAGATCAAAATCTCTGTTCCATTAACTGAGTTAGCTGCCCAACATGTATATAGGAACCAAATTCTGAAGGCTTTAAATATAGAGGAAAATGGAGATACAGTTAATCTTAGTGACGACCTACCAGAGTTGATTTTTGGCCCTAAGATTGAAGGGAAGTTTCAAGAAGGACCAGTTCCTCCCTTTTATGTGAGTTTGAACATTCATGAAAAAATTCTACACAACGCTATGCATGATTACGGGGCTTCTCATAATTTAATGCCTAAAGCTGTGATGGAGAGCCTTGGTTTAGAAATTACCAGACCCTACAAAGACCTATACTCCTTTGACTCAAATAGAGTAAAATGTCTAGGATTGATCAAAGACCTTTGTGTTAACCTAGCCCAGATTCTAGCCAAATGTTTACTCATGGACATTGTTGTGGCTGATGTCCCCCCAAAGTATGGAATGCTATTATCAAGATCCTGGGGAGCTAAGTTACAGGGGACTATGCAGATGGACATGACATATGCGACCATCCCGGTTTTCAATCAGACCAGAAGGCTTTACAGGGAGTCTCATATGCAATACACGGTTACAAGTCAAGATAGACCACGAAACTCTCCTATATATTCTGTCAATACAGGCCTTGATTCTTTTATCATGTTTAACAATGAAACTCCTAGTGAGCAAGTCACTTTAACATAATTAAAGGCCGACAGGGAAGAAGAGTATAATAACGCGGAAGTATCCAAACAGTTTGCCACATGTGAAAACATTAGTAAACAAAGCATAGGTCTTGATTTACCGGTTATGAGTCCATTGTTTTTAGGACTTAACAACCCAGAAAATACCCCTAACATTTCTGACATCATCCCTCAATCTATTGAAGAATTTGAGGAGTCAAAACAAATTCAATTGGGTGCTGCTGATCATGAACAGTCAGAAGGCACCATAGTTAAAAAGGACAATCGCCAAATAGACAAAACCGAAGACAGTCCTTTATGGAGTATGTATTTTGATGGGTCATGCACTAGAAATAATGTTGATGCAGGGGTTTGGATCATTAACACTGAAAACAACCACACAGAATGCATCTCATGCAAATTAAACTTTCAGTGTTCCAACAACATAGCAGAATATGAATCCCTTCTCATAGGCTTGCATCTCTTGAAGAAATTAGGAGCCAGAAGAATTAATGTGTACGGGGATTCTGAGTTAATCATTAGGCAAGTCAATGGGGAGTATAATGAAAATCATCCCAGACTTAGAGCCTATCGGAATGATGTCATGGATCTGTTGACAACATTTGAGGAGTCAAACCTGAGTTTCATCCCAAGGAAAAAGAACATTATGGCCCACAATTTAGCTTTTGCGGCCAGGACATGTCTCACGCCATATGAGACTGGAGACAACACAACTCCAATAAAATTTAGACCGGCAGTGCCTGATAACGAAAAATATTGGCAAGTGTTTGACAATGACAAACAAATAGAAGACTTCATGCAATTCAGAAATGAGTTATAACTGCACAGTTCAGATTCAGATTATGATACAGACTGCAGTGAAGAAAGCTTTCTTGGTGAAGAAGAATCGTCTCCTCAACCTGCCAATATTAACCTATTGTCTGGCAAACTTAGGAACAAAACAGAATTAAGTGCAAAGTTAGAAACGGAAGAATTACAAACTCTGCATTCTAAAGATGAAAATTTGCCGAGTGGTCTAACGCCTTTAGAGGAGTTGTTCGATTTTAACGATGTGGCCAATAAACCAAAACTGGAACCTGTAGAGACTGAAGTAGAGGAGTGCAATATAGGCAGTGAGGAAAAACCGAAAATGATCAAATTGTCCAAAACTTTTCCAGCTCACATTAAACTCAAATACATAGAGCTGTTCAAGGAATTTTCTGATGTTTTTGCATGGAGTTACGAAGATCTTAAATCCTATGACACTGAAATAATACAGCACAAAATCCCTCTTAAAGAAAACCAAAAACCATTCAAACAGAAACTGCGCAGAATAAACCCTGTCCAGTTGCCATTGGTCAAGAAGGAAATCACGAAGATGCACGATGTTGGCATTATTGTCCCTATTAGATATTCTGAGTGGGTATCTAATCTGGTGTCCGTTAGGAAGAAGACTGGAGAAATCAGGCTTTGTATAGACTTTAGAGACTTAAACAAAGCTTCGTTAAAGGATAACTACCCTTTACCAAAAATGGATCACATTTTACAAAGGGTGGTGGGGTCTAAAAGGATTTCGTTGCTTGATGGCTATTCAGGGTATAATCAGATTTTAGTTCACCCTGCTGATCAATTAAAGACAGCTTTCACTACTCCATGGGGAACTTTCATGTATGTGAAGATGCCTTTTGGTCTAATGAACGTTGGAGCAACCTTTCAGAGAGCCATGGACATAGCATTCTCGGAAGAATTGGGCTTCTTCATCATTATCTATCTAGATGATGTCATTGTGTTTTCAAAAACAGATGAAGAACATTTAGAACATTTGAGAAAAATTTTCGAGAAGTGCAAAAGGTTTGGAATATCTTTAAACCCTAAGAAGACGCTATTTGGTCTCCAAGAAGGTAAGCTTCTTGGACACATTATTTCAGAAGAGGGTATAAAGATAGATCCAAAGAGGATTGAGGCTATATTGCAAATCTCTCATCCTCCAAATATCAAAGAGTTGCAGTCTTTCATTGGAAAGATAAACTTTTTGAGAAGGTTCATCCCTAACTTGGCAGAGCTCCTTAGAAATATCACAAACATGTTGAAGAAGGAGCAAGGGATAAAATGGACCTTGGAAGCAAAGACATCCATTGAGCTGGTGAAACAAGCATTAACCAAAACACCGGTTCTCATAAGCCCTGATTTTTCAAAAGATTTTTATATCTTCTCATTTGCATCAGAACATACTATTGCTGCTGTCCTTTTACAGAAAAATCCACAAGGACAAGAGCAGCCTATTGCATTCTTTAGCAAGGCATTGAGGGATGCCCCTTTGAAGTATAATATTATGGAAAATCAAGCTTTTGCTTTGGTTAAAGCATTGAAAGACTTCAGAGTATACATCCTTCACTCACACATCATTTCATTTGTCCCTAATTCGGTTGTTAAAGACATTCTAACACAGGACCCAGATGGTAAGAGAGGTAAGTGGATTGTTGTTATTCTCGAATATGATTTAGAGATAAAACCCACTAAACTCATCAAAGGCCAACATCTAGATAGATTAATGGCTGAATCCAATTTTGAAGTTCTTGATATTAATATGATTAATGCTTTGGACAGCCAAGAAGAATTCTCAACTCCCATTATTGAAAACCATTTTATGAATTCTCCTTGGTATGCTGATATCGTTTATGTTTTGCTTAATTTAAATACAGCTCCTGGTTTGTCGAAAACAAAGGCAAGGTTCTTAAAACTGAAAGCAGTAAGCTATTGCATTGTAGATAGGTGTCTTTATTGGAAAAATGCTAGTGGTATATTGCTTAAATGTTTGCCTGAGTTTGATGCAGAGAAGGTTAAGCAGGAATTTCATGAAGGAGAGTGTGGAGGCCATTTGTACTGGAAGTCAACAGCCAACAAAATTTTGAGGGCTAGTTTCTATTGGCCCACCCTTTTTCCTGATGTCCACAAAAGGACAACTACTTGCCATAAATGCCAATTGTTTGAGGGCAAGAGAAAATTATTACCCTTCCTCTCGCATCCAATCAAAGAAGCCAAGCCCTTTCAACAAGTTGGGGCTCACTTCATAGTGTGAACCAAGCACTAATCTTCGCCCAAACATAGATTGATCCAATACACAAAGTTATTTCACTAAGTGGATAGAAGCCATTCCTTGTAGGCAGGCCAATGATTCAGTTATCATAAAATTTGTGGAGACTAATATTCTCTCCAGATTTGGTTGTCCTTCCAAAATTATCACCGATAATGCAGTAGCATTTGGATCAAAGAAAATGGTTGAATTCTGTCATAAATACCAGATAACACTAGGGCATTCCACAGCCTATTACCCTCAAGGTAATGGACTTGCAGAATCTTCCAACAAAAGCTTAGTGAATATAATAAAGAAACCGTTGGAGGACAACAAGAATTCTTGGCACACAAAGATGATCCATGCACTTTGGGCTGACAGATTAACATTGAAGAAATCCATTGGTATGTCACCCTTCCAGCTTGTGTGCGGTATTAAGAGGCAACTTTCCTAACAGCTCAGGTGTCAGCTATTAATATCTAGACTGGGGATTCAAGATAATGAAAATGACTGTAAAATAAGGAAAGCATTCATCTTCGAAGAAATCAGAGTGAAGTGGTACAACAAAACATGTTTAAACAGACAAGATTAAGAAGCTTTTTGATGTAAGAACAAAGGCCAGCAATTTCAAGATTGGGGACAAAGTTTTAAAGTGGGACTCAAAGAGGGAAGACAAGGGAAAGCATGGTAAATTTGACAATCTATGGCTTGGACCTTACTCTATTCATTCAGTTCCTGGAAAAAATGCATTCTTCTTACAAGAGCTGGATGGAACATATTTGTTTGGGGGTCCTGTCAATGGCCGGATGCTCAAGCATTACTTCTCTTGATTCATGATATGTTTTTAAGCCTTTTTTTTTTCTTTTTCATTATGAATATTTCATCCACCATTGCATTCAAAGTTATGAAAAATAAAAAAAATACAAAAACAAAGAAATAAAAAAAGAGGGCAGAAATGTAAACAAGAAAGGCAAAGCCCCATGCCAAAAAAGAGAAACAAATCTGAAAGTGTGCAAGATTAAATGCCACTCCTGCAAAACACACTTCTAGTTAGTCAAATTGTTTAATCTTGACTAATTAGCTTTCAATTTTCTGCTGATAGGGTAGTGAATTTGATTTGCCAAACCATTTAATCTCGTTTATCAAGAGAGGATGATGAAATTAAGGTTCAAACAACCCAAATCAACCAAAGTTTCCAAAGAGAGATGGACGAAACTATTTTCATTTTCAGTCATAAAAGAGGAAAAACTGGTTCTAATTTGCTCAAAATCTGAATCAGATATCAAGGAAGAGATAGCTCACAGAAAAAAAGAAAAATCATAGCTATGAGAAGAAGAGAGAAGGCCATAATAAGAAGCTTTCAAATCTTAAGCCTTCAATTTTTGATGTTCAATTTCCGCAAATAATAATCTATGTGCAGCTTGTTTTTATGCCATAGATCATAGCAAGTCGAACAGCTCAATCTTGACTTGACTATTTTTAAATTTCTGTTGTAGAATTTAGAGAATGAAAGTTTGTTGGACTGTTTAATCCCAACAGACAATAGACTAGGTAGAGAAATATCTGAGCTCAACTATTTAATCTGAGTTCAGGGAGAAATAAGGATTGGAAATAGATTATATTTCCTGCTTTCAAAAGAATAAAATGTTGTGAATAGAGTTTTCCAATCCAAGTGCACTCTCAGGAAGAAAAAATGTTAGATCAGTAGGATTGGAGTAGGTAGAAGTTGTATTGATGAAATTCATTTTTCTTTCATGACTGGTATTTTTATCAAAGAAAAGCAAGAGCAAGCAGTGGTTCAGGCACCAGTCAACATCCCAGAGAAATCAAGTCTGAATTCTTGATGCCTTCAAGAAGGCACCATCCCCAAGTGGAGCCACTGTTAGCCACCTATAATATTTTGTTATACCGAAAGGTGGCTAAGATCTTTTTTGAGCCTCCAAGGAACAAATTTTATCACTAAAAATTGTTGGCTCTTGAAGACTCCTTGTAGGCCTCATGCCTCGGTCCAAAATCCTCATTTGTTGTCCCATTTTATACTCAGGAATTTCTACTGATTCCAACTGAAAGACTGCTGAAAGATCGTCATCTCTCCTCTTCTCAAAACCTTTCATCTGCTCCCCTTTTTCTCCATCAAAACTACCTTGTTTTCATAAGTCCTCTTCTTTCCATTTATGAAAATTTCCCCTTTCATAGTTAAAAGCTCACTTTTTAACTATTTCGGAACCCCCAAATCCATTAAAATCCTTGAAAATTTCTCATAAAAAATCAAAGTTTTATTGCTATGGACCTAAGCCCCTTGGGCTAAGTCCTAAACCACTTCCCCCCACATGCCCATGTTTTAAAACCAAACGCCAAAGCTTTTCGGCGCTAATCGCATCGCAAATATCCAAACGGTGCATGACTTTGAACCATTACAAAGCTCCGATTGTGATTAGCCTTTCATATAAAACCCCCCGATCATATTATTTCCTCATATAACCATAGAGCCTGCAATCGGGCCATAAACCATTGAAAAATCCCTCTCCGATCAATATTTTCCTTTGTAAACCCAAAAACCCACTTTTCGAAAGTTTTAAGTTAAAAACTTAAAACCACGTGCTGAATATAAATGGGTTGATTAAAAAGAGCCAATCGCGCAATCGCAATCGGAAACAACACAATGGGTTGATTGGAAAGACCAGGCTCAACGGCCCGATTGCGATTGGCCCTTGTCTGTATACGCCCCGGGCATATTACATTCCATATATCCGAAGGCCCCGCAGTCGGGCGCCTGTCCGCTTTATATATATATTCTTCCGCCCGATCCATAAAAACCTTGGATTATTCCAAAAGTTTGGGTTTCATAAAAATATACAAGGGTTTCTCCCCCGATCCATTCTCCACCGTTGATCTCGTTCTTAGATCGACGGCCTGCGCTCAATCGCATGCTTTTTGTTTCGCCCCCGATCGCGACTCCCCTGATTGGTTCTCCACCGTTGATCTCGTTCTTGAATCAACGGTTGTCGCTAAATCGCATCGCAATGTTTCAATCGCAATCGCAATGTCTCACTCCCGATTGTCGATCCCCGATTCAATCCTGACCGTTGATCTTGTTCTCAGATCGACGGCCTGCGCTCAATCGCAAAGTTTCCTCTAATCGCAATCGCAGACCTTCCCGTCTCACTCTCGATTGCGATCCGGCGATTCCATCACAGCCGTCCATCTGTTTCGCGATCCGACGACCATTGCACACCCTTGCGATCCCTCTGATTCATTCCCTGCCGTCGATCTGGTCCTCAGATCAACGGCCAGCGCTCAATCGCAAAGGGCTCGATCGCAAAGTTTAAAACGCATATTGTTGTGTGACCTCCCCGATTGCGATCCTCCGATTAAATCTGGGCCGTCCATTTCCCGCCTATCCAACGGTCCTTATTCCCTCCGATCGCAAGTCTTACCGCCATTTCAAAACCCTCCGATTCACTTTCCGCCGTTGATCTGATCTGCAAATCAACGGCCAGCGCTTAATCGCATCGCTGCGTTTCAATCGCACGCACTTACCTGCCACCCCCGATTGAGATCCTCCGATTAGATCTGGACCGTCCACGTGTCCAGATCGGACGGTCCAAAACCACCCCGCCTTATTTCTTCTCCCTGCTCTCCTTTGCCTGTTCTGCGCCGATCTCCACCGTTAGATATTTTTATCCGACGGCTACGCTCCTCCCCCGCCATCTGAAGCAGTTTAAACCTATTTCCGCAGGATTTCTTAACTGTTGTTTTGTTTTGCAGGCGTTTTAATGGTTTTCCATTATAGAATGAAGGAAAACCGAGGGATGGGAAAGACGTTTCCTGTGCCTTCGGGCTATCTTAAGGAGGCCATTCACGAGGTTCTATTCCATGTCTCGTCAGTACTCTATGAGTATTGATGTCGTAAAGCCCAGTGCGGGTCTGCACATCGACAAGACACTGTTTTAATTCAAACACAGTTAAAGAGTATAAGTTTGAAGACAGAAGCACAGCAGATGAAGATTGAAGACAATTTTTATGGGGATTACGGCTAAGACAGTTATCAAAAGCCTAATCCCCAATCTAAAACACAGTTTAAAGGAAAACCTAAAGTGTTTTATCTGACAGAAAGGTTTCCACCGCTTCAACTGAGGCGAATTGATTCCTTAGCTACTACAAAGAGCCACCTGTCTCCTCAAACCATTCAGAACAGAGGCCGAAGTTATTGCTCGAAGGAATATCTGCCTCCAGCATTGCCAAGAAGTTATTTCTGCAAGAAAACCAATGCATAAATATCTGCAGAGTTACTCCAAAACATACACAGAGCCTCAAAGTAAAAAAAAAGCTTCCACCGAGCTTCGATATTTATTGTGAAACAGTTAATGTAGTGATCCACCTATAAATTTCTCCCTCGAGCCTCTCAAAGGGCCGAGAAGTCTTCACTCTGCATTAATTATCCTTGAGATATTTTGTTAAAATCTCACCTCCTCATCTTCCTATAAGTACTTCTGCATAAGATGAGAAGTTGTTGGTTGCAGAACTTTGAAATACACTTGAGCTCGAGACTTCTATTTGTACATAGTGTTCACTGGCCCTTGAAGCTCTGTTTGCGCTAGAATAGTTAGGTTGAATAGTGAAGATGATTGCTGAACTGAAACATTGGACTTGAAGATTGTAACTGGTTTGACATCAATATAAAAGCTGTTTCTTGGGATCCGGGTCTTTATCACTGGTGAAGTGCTTCTTTCTTTGTTAATCGTTTTCCTTCTATGTATGCCATATTGTTCATTTTCCCTCTGTAAAGAACAGTTTAAACAGGGTTAGGATTTTCTGTATAGCAGTAACCTTCTCTGGCTGAGAAATATTTATCTTAATGTTTTCTTCAAATTTGTTTATTTAAGAATGATTCAATACAGTTTAAACAGTTAGGAATGTTGGCGTTCCCTCGTCCTTATGTTTGCTCAAACATTGTTCTCGAATGTTATTTCCATTATTTGCTATTAAAGTTAGACTAGAGAAGATATGGTTTGCCCTGATTCCTAGATTCTTTTCTCCAAAGGCAGATTCTGAAAGTTTCCCTTGGTGTTGACTGAAAGCAGACTAGGTTTAAAAGTACTTTATCCGATCTTAAGTTACACTCTGTTTTTCTTATGTGTTTTCATACTTTCTGAAGGTAATTATGTGGATTACTGGATTGTTTGTCAATTAAGCTGCTTTAATAAGAACTTGCCCAAGAAGTCTATGGTTAGCCTTGTCCTTGGTTGGTTTTAAAACAGTTACTTAAGAGGCTTTTCTTGTTTGGACTGACTATAAATCCTCTGAGAAATTATTATCAGTTTCCACCCTTCCAACATTTTAATGTTTCCATTTCATCATTTTAATCTCAATAATCTTGTGGTATAGATGACTTTCCCCTTGGATCACACTTGATGTTGTTGTTCAATTAAAGCCTAGATATGACTCCATAGCCCAATGGACTAAAAACCAGTGTTATATCTATCTATCTGCCAAAACTGTTCTATTTGCTTGCAACTTCTCACTTTTGAAACTTTTTACACTTAGGACTTTCCCCTCAAGTAACATTTCATGCTCAACCATCCAAAACAAAACAAAACCCTTGGCCTTCATAACTATCCTAATATCATTACCTTAAGCTTTTCAAAGACAATATCCATCTTTGTACATATTGGAGAGATCCCTCTCCGGATTCAGGAGGGCTAGATCCTAGAATCCCAAAGTTGGTTGAAATGATGTTAACTCTATGATTGGACTCTCCCAATCTTGCTAATAAATTACAGAGACCTAACAAGTAGCTCAGAAAAGTATAGGATGAGAAATGTTGTTTAAGGCACCTCAATCCTCCTATTAACTATTGTTTTCATGTTTTCTTCTGATGGGTTAGCTTAAATAATTATTCATTGCTCCTTAGGCTGACCTAAGCTCGTCTATTTCATTATTGGATTAGTATGGTAGTTTATAAACATGATTCGTGGTAAGCCCTGCTTGTTTAAGGCTATCTAAACTCTGACTTGAAATCTCTCTTTAATGTATTGATTGTTAGGTTAAGTCAAAGAGGTCTTGTTTCGATCTTCCCTTTGAATATGCTTATCATTTTTCCTCGAAGTTATTTATAGTTTAATGAATTATGTTTAGGCGTTCCCTCTTCATTTATTGATGCTATTTTTTTCTTATATGTTTTCAAATCTTGAAAGTTGAATCATTGAAGTTAGATAAGTTGTCTTACTTCCGTGTTCTACTGGATTGTTTATCTTCAATCTTTATTTTGCTTATCAATATTAAATACCTCCCTGTTCATAGGTATTTGAAAAATGATTCTTAACTTCCCTTTGCCCTACCTTGGTTCCCAAACTTATTGTCCATTTCACCTCACACATAAACTTAAGAGAACCATTAACTACACTATATTTTCCCTGTAATGTACCCCGATTCGCTACCAAGATATCAATAACTTCATAGACTCCATTTCCCAAATTTATTTGATAACCTCTCACTCCACCTATCCTACTTGATCATCTTACCCCAACCCAAAACAAACAAACAAACCTACACTTACAAACTAGCCTAAAATCAATCATCCAAAGCAAACAAGCTCACATACTTCGCATAATAGAGAGAGCCCTCTCTGAGTCTAGGAAGGCTAGGTCCTAGGACTCCAAAGACTGGTTTGATGTCACCCTGTCATTTGGTTTACCAATCTTCCAAATCATGGGACACTAACATAATGGTGATCACGGTGGGACCTTCTAAGTTCATAACAATCTAAATACCCCTTAGGACTCCAGAATCCCTTCATTAAATAGTATCCTATGATTTATAGCTACTTCATCACTATCACTAACATAATGGTGATCATGATGCAACCTCTAATGTCAGTGACAAACTAAGTATCCCTTAGGACTTCAAAAACCTTTGTCAAATCATAAATAACTTAACTGATAGCCTAAGAGTAGAAATCTAGCTTTTTCACCATCCTAGAAAAATGATGACCCAGCTATAGAACACTCTTACACACCTTAAGGGATGCATATAGAAACTCAGAAAACCCCAAAATATTTCTAGATTGGCTTTTTTCAATATTGGTGGTGGACCATAGAGACTTATCTTCAAAACAACTAAAAATATCCACCTGGCGACTCCACTAGCCTCCAGTAGCCCTTTTAACTTTACTAGTGCCCTTAGGCTCCTAAAGGATTGTGCCGAAATGAACCTAGGAAGTCTAGAATCCTAGTCTCACACTGTGTGAGTTTAGCAAACATAAAAGAGGTAAAACTTTCGAAAAAATTTAAGAACATCTTACAGCCTCTCTGAATTTAGAGTTTGAAATCTGGCTTCATGAAGAATCAATACCAGATCTCATCCAGACCCGAACCCATCTACTATAGTTGATGACCTAGAAAATATTTTGTGGAAAACTTATGAAACTGGAAACTTAGCTACTAATAGGAACATTCATAAAGCAAGCTCTATACCTGAACATCTTACAGCATTGCAAGATCCCCAGTTTGACTTGCGCCATACAAAAAACCTTTTCAAGACCAAGTCACAAAGTAGGATCGACCATACCGACCTTGAGCCCATAGACTTGCAGCAGAGTCTTAGCGTAGAAGCTTCTCCTTCCACACCACCTGATTTACAACTTCTCCATCACTTTGGCTCTTTTCATCTCAAGTCTGCTCGGAATCAGTTTACTTGTCTGAGTACTTCCGCCACACCCATTCACACCACCACTATGCAAACCACTCCATCTCATATCACAAATCCTCTGCTTGTAAATACACCATTAGTGCCTATCATGGCAGCATGGTATGCACCCCTTGTGTTACCACAACCAATAGTAACTTTTCCAAATGATTACCAATCCAGAATCCCACACTTCACCAGAGTTGAATCCACCACTGCCTAACAACATGTAGACAGAATGAATGATGCTTTTGACTGCATGGAATTAGAAGAGGAAACCATGAATATGAGGATGTTTGCCCAAAGCCTAGGAGGAGAATCTAAGAAATGGTTCAAGAGCCTAACTCCTAACAGCATACATGATCTCCCTTCTCTTTACCAAACTTTCATAAACAAATGGGAAATCGAGAAAAACCCTCTTCAGATCCTCTCAGAATATAGCAATCTTAAAACAAACACGGGGAAAAGTGTCTAAGACTATTTCACAAGGTTCAATAGTGTTTATAACACACTACCTCCAAACATGAAACCCCCATTAGGCTTAGCCTTAGCTTAATTTCTGGAAGGTTTTGACCTCGACATGGCCTATCAGCTGAGAGAAAGAGAGCCCCTAACCTTAGAAGACATGCAAACTTGGATCTATAAGTGTAGAGACCAACTTGATTGAAAAAAGAGCTAGGCTAAGATCGGAAAAGAGGGTAACATACAAATATGATTCCATGCCCTCGACCTCCTCATCTGATTCCAAGATTGACAACCTCCTTAGGACCATGGAAAGAATGATGGAGCGAATAAGCATAAATGAAAGATCACCCCCTAGAGACAACCAACCAAATCCCCAAAACAAAAACCAGAATCAAAATTTTAGAAGAGACCCGCCCCAAAACAGACCAAGGGAAAATGATCAACAAATCAAGCCACCCTTCCAAGATAACTATGTTGATGAAGGGGAAAGAGATATTGAACAACGAGATGAAAACCATCTAAACTTAATAGGCTCTGATAGTGAGGGTGATGTTTTTCTCACAAAAGAAGAACAAGGTTTTTTCTCCTCAACCCAAGATGAAACAAGCTATGAATATTCTGAAGACCATGGATTGGGATTAGAAAATTCCATAATGGAAGTCCATAGACAATATGATCTTAGGAGTAAGAAAAACCAAGACAACTCCAGGAAAAAAAACTCAGACACTACTGTTAAGAAAACTCTCGAAAACATCCTTAAAATAATAGCAGACAATAACAACACCATGGCTAAGAAAACTGATCCTAACAAGGATAAAAATAGCCAACCAGGTGTTGACACAAGTTGTCCTAGCACCTCTGCTAGTGGCCCTGAGAAAACTCTACTGACCAAAGCCCCGAATCAAAATCAGCAAATTAAAAATGTGAAAAAATTTATGGCTGATAAAACTGATGTAAATATATCTAAAACTCAAGTACCTTTCAGTTTTTAAGGAGAGATTGCTAAAATCAAAATAACCATCCCTCTCACTAAACTGGTAACTCGGGATATGTACCGCTCCCAAGTTTTGAAAGTTTTGAACATAGGGAATGATACAGATATGCTAAATTTAATAGATGATAAACCAGAGTTGTTGTTTGGACCCGAAGTAGATGGAAAATACCAAGAAGGAGCCATTCCCCCATTCTATGTTAGCCTAAACATACACGACAAAATCCTACATAATGCCATGCTAGACTCTGATGCCTCTCACAACCTCATGCCAAAGGTAGTGATGGAAAGATTAGGCCTAGAAATAACCAGGCCCTACAAAGATCTGTATTCTTTCGATTCAAGAAGGGTTAAGTGCTTGGGCTTAATCAAGGAATTATGTGTCAATCTAACACAAATCCCTGCTAAGAGCCTATTCATGGACATATTTGTGGCTGACATTCCCCCAAAATATGGCATGCTTTTGTCCCAATCTTGGGGAGCCAAACTTCTGGGGAACCTCCAACTTGACATGTCTTATGCTACCATCCCAATTTTTAACCAAACAAGGAGACTCTACCGGGAATCTCACATGAAGTATATGGTAAGCAGCCTAGATAGACACAACAACACCCCTATCTATTCCATTCATTCAGACTTGGACTCATTCATCTTGTATAATGAAAATGACCTTGATGAGTAAGTGAATGAATATTTTGAAGATCTAGGCACATTACAACAATTAGATCAGTTCCTCTATGATGAGTTCGATAGTCAAAACAATCACGACCATGAAACACCACAAGATAACAAAACTAAACTTGATTTTCTGCAAATTGAAAATGAAATGTCAAAAACGAAAACTAGTTTAGGACAGGAAACAGATTAATCAAAGGAAAGACAAACCACAAAAACACAACTTCCTCCTTTTGCCAACCCAGACGAAATGAAATACCCTCACACAAAAAAAATCTCTCGGAATCTGGAACAAAACAGTCTGATGTTTTTACCTTACCTAGATACTTCATCATCCAAGAATTTTTCACTTTCAAAAAATTTGTCAATTTTCAAAAATATTGCTATGAATCCCAAAGAAATCTTTGCTAAAGCTGATATAGGGGAAGATAGCATGGGTAAACTTAAGAAGCCTTAAATAAATAAGTTCTCTAAAATTTTATCACTACACACAAAACAAATAAATATAGGATTGTGCAAAAAAATTCAGAATGCTTACGTGTGTAGGCAGGCTAGTCTAAAACCTTGTAACACAACCATTGTTCTAAGAAGCCTTCCTTTCAAAAAGAATCATGAAAATTTTGAGCAGTTGAGTTGACTTAGAAAGAAGGCAAAAGGGACATAGACTTTGAATATACTTTAGGTACTAGGAGCAACCCTTCCAAAAGAACAAATACCTTTTTACCAAAAAAGATCATACTTTACAAAGGGTAGGGTTTTCTAACCAAATCTCATTGCATGATAGTTTTTTAGGTTACCATCAAATGATACCACTTCAAATTAATCAGCTCAAATATTTTCTAAAATTTCCTTGGGACAGTTGCATGCTTGAACAAATACTTCCCGGTGATGCAGGGGCATTAGGCACTAGCTAGCAATGTAGGAGGTTTTGTCCACATGTTGTGGCTAGGAGGGTTCAAAATTATTGAATTGTAACAGCAAGGTGTCAATACCTTAGCTTCCTGTTTCATTTAGACTAGTTAGAGTCCATAGAAGTCGAATAGGTTTGGATTCGATCCATCTGTCATGTTCCAGTTAATTCTAATGAACTGTAGTTAGGCTTTTGATTTACCAAAAACAATCCTCACAGAGGAACCGAAAAGACATATGTTGATGTATAAATGTAATCCCTCGGATGTATTGAGGGGGAGAGATTCTCGCAGTGAAGATTGTGTATGTGTTAAGAATTTTTGTTATTTGTTGAATATAATTCGATGTTTTGATCATCTTTTTGGAATGATAGATATACTGTCTCTGCATGTTCATTAGCTTGAGTCTGATGTATTTGAGCTTCCAGATTTATGATATTCGATGAAGAATTTGTTGTGTTGAACCTTCGAAAGCTTCTCTTTGTCCATGATTGGAGGTATTCTATGTTGAGTCCCCTGAGTTTTTATTGACGTGCACCCCTGTGAGAAACCAAGCTGATTATTGTAACCTCGATATGGGCAAATAATTGTGTGGTCGAAACGTTGAAATTCCACAGCACAGTGAGTCAAATGAGGTGAAACCCTGCCTGAAAAGAAATAGTTGTTCTAAATTTCAAACCTCAGTTTGAGAAATGGAGTGAATCGAAAGGATAGTGTAAACTCGACGTAAACTCGGGTCAATCATTGTTCAAAGGTTGGAAGTGGTTTTGATCACACCACCTTTGCGGGACGAGCGGTATTCAAGAAATCGGAGCGATTCCATAGAGTGGTTGACACGTTGCATAAGGTGGGACCCCGAAAACTGCCTTTCCGCATGCCATTGCACGTTAACGTTCGACTGAGGAGGCCATGCGATATCGAAGAACGTCGTCGATCTAGAGGAAGGCTAATCGAACGATGATCACATTCGGAAGTAGCATGAAGGATAATCTAAGGTATGAACGTTTAAAGGTGTGAACCGTCGAGTATATGTGTGGGCCTGGAATATATTAATGTGTTTATTTAAAAGATTGTCGGGTTATTAATGTAATTCATAGTAATTAAGGTTCAAGGATCTAATTAAGTTTTCCAAAGTTCGCTGAAGGTGTTATTTATCAATTTCTCTGAAATTGATAAATAAATTTACAAGAAATTTTGTGTGAGGCCATGTGGAGGTGAATTGAGTTAACTGAAGGAAAATGCTGACAAAGCGATATTAGAAGCCAGCTCTCCTTGGGGGGTCGAATTTAGTTTTTTTGTTGTCATTTGTGGTATCAAAGTTGTTTTTTTAAGTCATTTTTGCAGAGAATTAACATGGAAATCCGAGTTGGTAGAGGTGCTAGCAGAAGGAGAGGCGGACCTATTGCCAATGAAGAGGTGTTGGGGATTTTGCAGAGATTCGAGGCCAGAATGGATGCCATGGAGCGAAGATAGCCCAGAGATCCTGAAGACATCAGTGAGCCTGAGACAGAAGAAGCTGGAGAAATTGCTGAGATTCCTCCTGACATGAGGCTCCTCAGAACTGTTCTGGGGTCTGCGGTTAAGCCCAAGATTGAAGTATCAAGTTTTGCAGGAGGACTGAATCCAGAGGAGCTGGTGGACTGGATTAATAAAATGAACAAGTGCTTCGATTATGAAGAAATGAGCGAGGATAAAAAGGTCAAATTTGCAGTAACAAAGCTGAAGGGACATGATGCACTTTGGTGGGATGGAATGCAGGTAGAAAGGAGGAGGGTTGGCAAGCAGCCTATCAAAAGCTGGACCAGAATGATGGCTAAGTTAAAAGGTAAAGTTTTTCCTAGTGATTATCAGCTAACATTGTTTAGGAAAATGCAGAACCTGAGACAGAGGTTGCTAACAGTAAAGGAATACACAGAGGAATTCTACAGAGTAAGCATAAGAGCTGGGAAATTCCAAGACACACCAGAGAACACTGCCATATATGTGAATGGTCTCAAGCTAGAGATCCAAGATGAGATTGGTCTTCTGTCTCCTAAGACAGTTGAAGAGGCCTATCAGATGGCCTTGAAAGCAGAGGGGAAACTCCTGAGGAAGCAGTCTTCCAAAGGGAGAGTTACTTTCCGTGGAAATGGAAGTCAGGGTGGTAGAGGGAAGCCTACTACACCCAGGGATGGAGCTAATAGTAGCTCACCTCAGAATGCATCTACAGAAGGTGATGCAAGAGGCAGAAGGGGTTCTTATAGATGAAGAGGAGGCATAGGCAGAGGTAGAGAATTGAGGTGATATAGATGTCAGCAAGTGGGACATAAGCACTATGAATGCCCAAAGAATGTGGGTGCTGGTCCAAGAAATGTTGTTGTTGCCCAGGCTGGAGAAGAGGCAACAATTGAAGAAGAAATTATACCAAAGAGGGGAGAGTCCTTAGTGGTTAATAAGGTCCTGTTGAAACAAACCAAAGAGGTCACTAAGCCTCCACAAAGGAAGACTTTGTTTAGGAGCATATGCAAAGTCCAAGGGAAATGCTGCCAGCTAGTCATTGATAATGGCAGCACAGAAAATCTGGTTTCCACTGAGGTGATAGATAAGTTGAGACTAAAGACAAGGGAACATCCAACTCCCTACAGGGTGTCCTGGCTGCATAAAGGGCACCAGCTGATTGTGAAAGAACAGTGTGAGATAGAGCTGTAAATGGGAAAATATAAAGACAAGGTCTTGTGTGATGTAATGCCTATGGATGTGTGTCACATACTGTTGGGTAGACCTTGGCAGTTTGATAGAGCAGCAGTGCATGATGGCAAGAAGAACACTTACAAGTTCTTCAAGGATGGGGTGCATCATACATTGATACCCATGGAAGAAGGAGAGCCATCAAGCAGGGTGGTTGATCCAAAGACCTTGTTGCTGAGCGATAAGGAATATCTGCAGCAGATAGAAGAAGAAGAGGTAAGATTTGCTTTAGTTTGCAAACCTAAGGTAGTTCTTACTTCTACAAAGACTTCTGATTTTCCAATAGAAATCCAAGAGATGTTAGAAAATTATTGTGACATTGTTGTGGATGATTTACCTGATGAGCTACCACCTCTGAGAAAGATCAGTCATCAGATAGATTTTATCCCTGGTTCAAATCTGTCAAATAAGGCAGCCTACAGAATGACTCCCACAGAAAATGAGGAAATCAGGAGACAAGTGCAGGAATTGGTGGACAAGGGATTAATCAGAGAAAGTTTGAGTCCATGTGCAGTACCAGCAGTATTGAGCCCAAAGAAAGATGGAGGCTGGAGGATGTGTACTGATTCCAGAGCAATCAATAAAATAACAATCAGGTACAGATTCCCTTTGCCCAAAGTTGAGGATTTAATGGATTGTTTGAGTGGTGCTAAATATTTTTCAAAGATAGATTTAAAAATTGGATATCATCAAATCAGAATAAGAGAGGGTGATGAGTGGAAAACTACCTTTAAAACAAATGAAGGACTATATGAATGGATGGTCATGCCTTTTGGGTTGTCAAATGCACATAGCACTTTCATGAGACTTATGAATGAAGTATTTAAATATTTCATTGGTAAATTTGTGATAGTGTATCTGGATGATATATTAGTTTTTAGCAAAACTAAAAAAGAACAAACAGCCATTCAAATGGACTGCTGAAGCAGAAAGAAACTTTAAACTTTTAAGCAAAAGATAACTGAAAAGCCTGTTTTGATTTTGCCTAATTTTTCTAAACCATTTCAAGTGAAGTGTGATGCCAGTGGGGAGGCCATTGGAGTTGTGCTGAGTCAGGATGATAGGCCTGTAGCCTATTTCAGTGAAAATTTGAATGACACCAAAAGGAAGTATTCCTCTTATGAGAAGGAATTCTATGCAGTTGTTCAGGCATTGAAAAAGTGGAGGCATTATTTGATGTCCAAAGAATTTGTATTGTATTCTGATAATCATGATTTGTAGTACATTGTACAATAGCCCAAGTTGAATCATAAGCATGCCAAATGGGTTGAGTATCTCCAAGGTTTCAACTTTTTTTTGAAACACATAAGTGGCCAAGCAAATAAAGTAGCTGATGCTTTGAGTAGGAGGCACATGCTTGTTCAAGAAACCAATTTTGAAGTTGTAGGATTTGATTTTCTCAAGGAATTGTATAGAACAGATTCAGATTTTAAGGAATATTTTGAGGCATGTTGTAACCCTGTTCTAACAGATAGAAGCCAGTGGCTGGATTATTTCTTGCAGGAGGACTTAGTATTCAGAAGAAACCAATTGTGTGTAGCAAAATGTTCCATGAGAGAAAATTTGATCAAGGAGAAGCATAGTGGTGGACTTGCTGGACACTTTGGTACTGATAAAACTTATGAGCAACTGAGTCACTTCTATTATTGGCCCAAGATGAGAGCAGAAGTGGACAATTTTGTGAAAATTTGCAAAATCTGTCAATATGCCAAAGGAAGGATCCAGAATGCAGGATTTTACACTCCCTTGCCTATTCCAGACAGGCCTTGGGACATGGTGAGTATGGATTTTGTTCTAGGATTACCCAAGACTCAAAGAGGGAATGATGCAGTCTTTGTTGTAGTGGACAGATTCTCCAAAATGGCACATTTTATTCCGTGTTATAAAACTAGTGATGCCACCCATGTTGCTAACTTGTTTTTCAAGGAAGTTTTTAGATTGAATGGGTTGCCCAAGAGTATTGTTTCAGACAGAGACACCAGATTTGTGGGCCATTTTTGGAGGACATTGTGGAAGAAACTTGATACTAAACTGATTTTCAGCTCAGCTTATCATCCTCAGACTGATGGACAAACTGAGGTAGTGAATAGGAGTCTGGGAAATTTGTTGAGAAGTCTTGCAGGAGAGCATCCCAAGCAGTGGGATCATATTTTTCCTCAGGTAGAATATGCATATAATGACTCACCAAACAGAAGCATAGGGCAGAGTCCATTCCATATTTTTCATGGAATGCACCCCAGAGGAATATCAGAGTTAAGAAATCTGGGAAAGGCAGAGATGAGAAGTGTTGATGGTGAAGAATTTGCTTCAGATATCCAAGCCATACATGAGCAAGTGAAACAACAGCTACAAGGCAGCAGCATCAAATACAAAGGCAGAGAAGACTTGAGCAGAAAAGAAGTCCATTTTGAAGTAGGAGATCTGGTTTTGGCACACTTGAGAAAGGAGAGATTCCCAAAGAAGCAGTGTAACAAACTGAAGTTCAAAAAGATTAGGCCATGCAAGATACTTAGAAATTTTTCTGATAATGATTATGAGATTGAATTGCCTCCTGATGTTGGAATATCTCCCATTTTTAATGTTGCAGATTTGTACAAGTATGAAGATGATAGTGCAAAAGAAAGATCAGCAGATAAGGAACAGATTGAGTGGAAAGAGCAGCTACCTCCAACACAACCATTGCAACCAGAGAAGATATTGGACAAAAGAGTGTTCAAGAAAACCAGAGGACAAGAGTACTTTCAATAATTAATCAAATGGAAGGATGAGCCAGAGGAAGATGCCACTTGGATGACTGAAGGAATGTTGCAGAAGATAGGTAGATCAGTGGAAGAGCTCATGGACAGGAGTCATGAAGAAAATCGCCCTCGGGAGTTTGATGCAGGGGCATTAGGCACTAGCCAGAAATGTAGGAGGTTTTTTCCACATGTTGTGGCTAGGAGGGTTCAAAAGTATTGAATTGTAACAGCAAGGTGTCAATACCTTAGCTGCTTGTTTCATTTAGACTAGTTAGAGTCCATAGAAGTCGAATAGTTTTGGATTCGATCCATCTGTCATGTTCCAATTAATTCTAATGAACTGTAGTTAGTCTTTTGATTTACCAAAAACGGTCCTCATAAAGGAACCGAAAATACATATGTTGATGTATAAATGCAATCCCTCGGATGTATTGAGGGGGAGAGATTCTCGTAGTGAAGATTGTGTATGTGTTAAGAATTTTTGTTATTTGTTGAATATAATTCGATGTTTTTATCATCTTTGTGGAATGCTAGATATACTGTCTCTGCGTGTGCATTAGCTTGAGTCCGATGTATTTGATCTTCCAGCTTTGTGATATTCGATGAAGAATTTGTTGTGTTGAACCTCTGAAAGCTTCTCTCTGTCCATGATTGGGCGTATTATATGTTGAGTCCCCTAAGTGTTTATTGACGTGCACCCCTGTGAGAAACCAAGCTGATTATTGTAACCTCGATATGAGCCGAGAATTGTGTGGCCAAAATGTTGAAATTCCACAGCATAGTGAGTCAACTGAGGTGAAAACCCCGCCTGAAAAGAAATAGTAGTTCTAAAGTTCGAACCTAAGTTTTAGAACTGGAGTGAATCGAAAGGATAGTGTAAACCCGACGTAAACCCTAGTCAATCACTGTTCAAAGGTTGGAAGCGATTTTGATCGCACCACCTTTGCGGGACGAGCGGTATTCAAGAAATCGGAGCGATTCCATAGAGTGGCTGACACGTTGCATAAGGTGGGACCCCGAAAACCACCTTTCCACGTGCCATCGCATGTTAACGTTCGACTGAGTAGGCCGTGCGATATCCACGAACGCCGTCGATCTGGAGGAAGGCTAATCGAACGGTGATTGCGTTCAGAAGTATCATGAAGGATAATCTAAGGTATGAAGGTTTAAAGGTGTGAACCGTTGATTATATGTGTGGGCCCAGAATATATTAAAGTGTTTATTTAAAATATTGCCGGGTTATTAATGTAAGTCAGAGGAATTAAGGTTCAGGAAGCTAATTAAGTTTTCCAAAGTTTGTTGAAGGTGTTATTTATCAATTTCTCTGAAATTGATAAATAAATTTACAAGAAATTTTGTGGGAGGCCACGTGGAGGTGAATTGAGTTAACTGAAGGAAAATGCTGACAGAGCGATATTAGAAGCCAGCTTTCCTTGGGGGGTCTAATTTAGTTTTGTTGCTGTCACCCAGGCTAGAAAATGCTGGAGATACTTTCCGAAAAACTATGCCTTCAGTTTTAAATTTCTCTACTATGGTGTACATGGATGACTTCATCGTTTGTTTTAAAGATGATAAATATTACCTTGCCTACTTAAAGAGGATCTTTGACAAAAACAGATTTGAGGAGCAAAGGTCAAAGAAGAAGCACCAAGGGGATCATGGATTTTCTGAAAACTCTTGGAATAATCCTTATACCATGTTGTTAAATAGAGGTAACTATGTTTTCTATTTTCAAGAGTTGAATGGAAAAAATATATTAGGATATCCTTTTGAGGATGGGATGCTCAAACACTACTTTTTTCAAGATCCTTAGCTTTAAAATTTTCACTCATTGTACATACCATTGTGTGAAGAAAGAGTCACAAAGAGAAAAACACAAAAACATAGGAAAAATGGAAAAGAGGGTAGATTCAAAAAACAAGGTACAACCCCATACCCCAAAAATAGTTATAGTGAAAGTGTGCAAGCCTAAATGCCACTACTGGTGCAAAAAAAACGTCTTGTTCAGTAATCTAGCCTAATCATGGCTGAACATGTTTTAAATTTATTGTTGATAAGTTAGTGAAAAGAATGTTGGTCAAACCATTGAAGCTTGACTTGTCGAAGAAAATAGATTAGGAAGGAAAGATACTGGCTCCACATGCTCCAAACAAAACCAAAGAGAAAAATAGGGATGAATAGCAAACTATGTATCCTACCCCTGATTTTTCTAGTCTTATTTTGTACAAAAATAACATTTGTGTGAATATTGTTTTTATGCCACAAACCCATGATAAATCAGATTGTCTAATCCTGATTTAGTCATGTTTTCAATTTCATGTTTTTAGCTTAGAGAATGAAGTCTGTCATACTACTTAATCTTGACAGTCAATTAGACTAGGTAGAGAATAAGAAGAGTTCACTAGCATAATCTGAACTCTTGGAAGAAATAAGTGTAGAAGTAGATAGTTTTTCTTTTCTTTCAAAAGAAAAAATGTCAATGGGTTTTCCAGTTCAAGTGCACCCAAGGAAGAGAAAATCTTAGCAAAGTAGGTTGGGTAGGTAAAGGTGAAGTTGAGCTAATCATGCTTTTAGATTTTCAAAATCACTACTTTAAGGAAAGCAGCAGCAAAAGAAAGAAGAAAATATGCCTAATGGATGAGGCATTGGTCTTCATAAACCAAGAGATCTGAAATTTTGGACACCTCCTGAAAAGGAGCTGCCCTCCCCAAGTGGAGCCACTATTATTCATCAGTAATTTTTTCCTATTTAGATGACTAAAATGCTTTGTCCTTGATTTCTAGAAACAAAATTCAAGAATTATGTGAGTTCTAGAAATCTCCTCAAAAAGAATTTTTTCACTATCCTGCTTCTTTATCGAAGCATGGCCAATCTATCACCTAGACAAGACCAAATCTTGGACTAATGTCCCTCACTCTCACTATGTTTTCCACCTCTACCTATAACACTCTGTCTCTATTTGCCTAAGCCCTCTACTTTCACACCTTGTTTCGCCAAGTAAATCAAACTTTTTCCCTTACTCACCAAGTGCCTCAAGCAATGGTGATTTCAAAAATCCCTTTTTAAAGCTCTCTAAAGTAAGCAAGGTTTTCTAGTTGCCTAGGATTATAGTGCATAATAGAGTGTCAAAACCCTGTCCCCTCATCCAAACCATGATTCAAGCTTTTTCAGTCAAAAACCTATTCCAAGGACATTACAATGAGTCAAATAAGGTCACCAAGGTTATGCACTATCATGGTTCTAAATTCACTATTTCTACAGATATTCAAAGGTAAAGTCAAGAGAACACAAGGATGAAGCTTATCATTATCCAAAGAACATCAAATACCTCCAAAGATATCCTCTTGATGAAGCAGTAAGCCTGCAAAGGAGCAATTTACCATGTCCAAGCATTTCTGCAGGAATGTTTTGTAAATGGTCAACAGTAGAACAGAGTCAAATAAGGAGGCCTAAAAAACTTATAAAGGCATCCACAGCAAGTAGGGAGATACAACATATTTAAGTTCACAGAGGATATCATTCAAAAGTTATTTGGTCTGAAGCACAAGTTTTGTAGGGGGACAATTGTCCCTTACTTACTTTTTTGCAAATAAGTCAAAAATCTATCAACCTAGCAAGAAGTAAAGTAATAAGAGGCACCATCACAAGAAAACCACTCACAACCAAGGAAAAAGCAGCAAGATATGGGTTTGATGGAAATTAGGATTTATGACTTTTTTGACCAAAAAATAAATCAATACTAGGGTTACAAAGGTAGAGAACACATCCACCCCTTTAAATGTTCATTGAAGGCTTTTTAGACATAAGTAATGAGTTTGATAAGTGTTTCTTTGAGAACTTAGAGGATAACATTTTTTGTTTTTCTAAGTGCCCCTAAAAAGCTCGGAAGTTTGGGAAGATGGACAAAGATGATCCAAATAGTAACAAAGAAACCTCCTTCATCAAAGCAGATAGTTTCAATGGTTTTCAAACTACCTTCTAAGGCTTGGAAGACATGAAGATCAATATTCCACTACACCAAAGGCATAAAGATAATGAAGAGTATCAGCAGGAAGAGGCAAGAAATGTCAATTCAAAGGCCTCTTTTCTCTAAAGAACAGCTAGAGACATATTCCAGTGGCCAAAAGGGACAAACATGGGTAGAAGTTGTCAAAGAAAGCAACTATGATGAGCATGGGTCATCATTGATAAGGGGAGTTGTCCAAACTTCAAAATAAACAGTGATCGAAAGACAAAGACTGTGTAGGCACCTGCAAGATCAGAAGTGGCCACCAAAACACAAAAATGTTTCAAGATCTCACCTCCCTCACTAGACATATATGATTATCTAAGTGGCCTAAGAAACAGATATACCCCTGGTTTACTTTCCCATAAAGGTGGCACATCTCAAAAAATAAAGTTGTTGTTTATACTTACTGCTAGGGTATTTCTCCCACCAACAGGACTTTTCCTCATTTCTTAAAGATAAAAACATGGTAGAATATCATTCAAAGGGAGAAATGGAAAAAATAATGAGTTTGTTGTGTATAGGTGTTAAATTCAAAAACAGTTCTTTTTCCAAAAATAAGCTGAGAGGCATAGGCTTGGTGTCTTCAGGAAGGTTTTCAAATTAAAAATAACCTTAAGAGGCCTCCAACAGTGAAAAAAGAACAATTTTTTAATCAAAGTTCCCACCTAGAGGACCAAAAGCAGTCAAAGGCACAGTGAGAAAAAGTGAAAAGAAATCAACATTATAAAAGTGGGTTTGGCTTCAAATTTATTTTTCAAAAGGTTATAAAGACCTTTTTGGGTATTCCCTCGCATCATTTTTCATCTTCAAGCAAGAGAAGCCATTGGGATAGAGTTTGAGGGTTTCTGTGAAAAATTGGTAAATTTTCGCAGGCGCTACGCACCTGGCCTTCGGTGCTACGCACAGGAGAGGTGGTCGCAGTGTTATTTAACATTGTGTTATGCACCTAGGGCTTGGTGCTCTACACAAACACAGGAAAGCACCCAAGCTGCCTGAGCTGCCTATCAGCCACCCGGGGCTATGCTCCGACGGGCCTGACTGGCCCTCTGGCCTGAATCGACCCAGGTGTTACGCACAGGAAGAGTGTGTCTCGAATTGCTGAAAGGGGCCAAAAAATTTGACTTTTCACCTCCAAACCTCCTGCAATCAAAGAAAAAAGTTTAGTGGTTCATTTTCTTGCCTTCCAAACTTTCATTTTCCTAAGCAAAAGAGACATTTAAAGGCCTATTTAGACCAAACCCTAGGCTGCATAAAATGTCAGTTTTAAATCTCTTGGGTTAGGGTTTGCAAAGAAAAAAAATGTTATATATGCAAGAGGAGACTGAGTGACAACAAACAAGCCTCTAAACACTGAGTACACTCCTTGAAAGCTTCATCATGGCCTCCATTTGCAAGATTTTCCCTCACCTCACTAGTTTTCTCCTTTGACCTAAAGGTTCCCAAACAAAATCTAAAAATCTTGTTCTTCCAAAACCGGCCACCATGTCTGAAGGAGAAATTCATACCAGCAGTGATGAGAGCCAAAGGCCTACCAAGCCTAAACACAAGGGGGGAAGGGCCAATAGGTTTGAGCCCTTAGACACCATTCAAATTACCTCCTCTCCCATGATCCTTTCATGTTTTCAGGATGTTCGGTGTTATCAGTTTTGTGAAAAGGTCAAGCAAGTCAAAAGCCACTCGGACTTGACTAGATTACTCATCCTTGGCTTACAAAATCACCAAGTTAATATAGCAGGAGTGGAATTTTAAATCTCATCTGAATCCATTTCAAAAGCAACATGTATTCCAGACATCGGCGAGATATGGTTTAAAAAAAAAGAAGTTGGATTTGAGCTATTATGAGCCCTACCTAAAACCTAGTTGTCAACAAGGCTGCAAGGTTGTTTTCCCTTTCTCCCAAATGCTAGAGAGGTATTCCCTACTGATGAGGTATATTATTAGGTATTTCACCTGTGAGGGGAGATACTCTAGGATTTACTCATATCATATAAGGTTACTAATGCACTTTACCAAAGTCAAAATGATGAACCTACCATACTACCTTTTCCAGAGCATTGACAAGATGGCCTCAGTTGTCAAGAAAAGAAGCTATGACTACCAAATTCCAAGCCTTTTCCACCACTCCTTGATCAAAATTATTGTCTTACACTAGCTAGAGTAGCAAGGAATCCCTTGGGAAGTCTTCATCTCACATGATGTGTTTACAAACCCCCAAGCCTTCATTCAGCAGAATCTACCTTCCACTTCACAACCACCTACCTCCACTCCTCCATAATCTGTGCATATGCCTTCTCCACAAAGAAATTCACCTCCTATCTCTTCTCATAATGTACCAAGTGAAGAAGCTAACAGTAGCTCCAATAAGGAGCAAACAGATGACAATGATGAGGAAGAGGACAGTGAGGTAGAAACTAAGGTAGATGAAGACAACAACGAAGAACAACAAAGTGATGATGACCAAGAAGAGGCATCTTCCCAAGAAGGAAACAGTGAGCAAGAAAACGGAGTTGAAATCAGTGAGCCCCATGATGAGAAAAAGGTCCAAAACAGTGGGTCTTATGATGAAGAAGATGACACTGAGAATACATATGAAGATAGTGGGGAGGAGGCATATGAAAGCAATGAAGAAAACAAAAATGACAGTGACAATAATGGAAAAAGCAGTCAAGAAACAAAGTTTGAAGTTTTTTTCGATAGGCAAGAAAATGATAACAATGTGCCAAGTAATGAAGATAATGAGCAGTGTAGTGAAGAAGAGATCAGCCAAAAGAACTCACCTAGTGAAGAATGAAATGACCCTCACAGTGATGGGAAGACTAATGAAGGTACCCAAGACAGTGACCCTACAAAGAATGCAAACATTGATACAAAGAATCAATTTAAAAATGAATACAGTGGGTCAAAATATGAGGAAGAGGACAGTCATGGAAATGAAGATGTGCCAAACAAAGATCAAGGTGCCTCTAACATTGCAAAAATAGAGGAGGACAGTCCTAAGGATATTGACGGTGATAATGGCATAAAATATAGTAAGGATGCTTATCAAAAGGGCACCCAAGAGCAAGATAAGGAAGATACACACACACAGATCATCCATGAGGAGGAAAACAGTCCAAAGGACACTAGTGATCAAAGTTTGCAAATGAAACTTGTTGCACCTTTCACCATTACCTATCAAAGAAGAGAGAGGCATGTGTTTTCTGCCTCCAAAGAGCAAGGGGCCATGCACTCCTCCTCAACTCAAATGAAAGACAAAGGTAAACAACAAGTGAAAGAGGAAGAAGACAATCATGAGGAAGAAAGAGAATTTGAGCTCATTCAAATAAATAGTGATGAGGAAAATGAGACAATAATAGTAAACTCTCTTCTATAAGATCGGAATGCACATATCAAAGACTTGGAAGTTGAATTAGAAAGGTCAAATGATCTAATTCACTTCTTGCAAATGCAGAACAAACAAATGAGTGACCAGTTGGCCATCTATGAAGCAAGGGTGCTCAAATATCAGAAAGAGGCTCAAAGGTCACAAGTGTAGTTGAAGGAATACATGGGTGCTTATGAGGAGAGTAATGATGAAGAGGGTAAAACTAGAAGAAGGACAAGGACTATGGGTCTTAGGAAAGCATTGGCAAAGCAAAGAGAGGAAGAATCAACCCAAGCACAACAATTTCCTCTCACCGAAATCCTTGCCATGGAAATTGAGCATGATAGGGAATCATGGCTTGAAATGGCCAACATACATCTAAAGGCCAAACTAGAGAAGGCCAACAAAGACTTGAGCTTGCAAAAGAGAATGACTGAGCACTATAAACAAAGAAATCACTTTGTAAGGAAGAAACTAAAAACTGCCCAAAGTGAGGGCCTGACACCAAATGATGGAAAGGACCAAGCTAGGCTTGGTATTTTTTTCCAACCTTCTCAACAGGTGTCCAAAACCTCTTGAGGGGTCTCTCCACAAATTTTGAGGCAAATTGGACAACGTTTTTTTTTTTCCAGATTTTGACCCTTAGGAGCACAACACCATAGGTTCTACACACAAAATTGGTGCATCCTCAGCTCTCAAAATTTACATTTTTGGATTTTTCACATCACCAACAATCTACTCACCAAATTTCAGATCATTTGGAGTATTTTTACCCCCTCAAAAGGTCAAAAAACATCAAAAAATTAACCTTTCTGCCTCCTTTTCATACCAGGCGCTACGCACAGAGTAGTGTTGGGAGATTTCATTTTTGAGCAGGTCAATCGCATCCATTCAGCTCAACTAAAACATTTTTGGAAATTATACTCATCAAGCTTTCCAACGAGCCATCACGGAGCCAAATCTGGTGTCTGGAAGACCTCCAAAAGACTGCTGCAAAAAGGCCTATTTTTGCGCTGTGCACCTAGCATTTTTTCACTATTTGACATAGTGCACTACGCTCCTATAGATGAATGGGAAGAATGTGCGTTTGGCAAGTTTTCTCATGCTTTTCAAGGTTCTAAAATTCAATATAATTTCTATTTTTGGCCGGAAAATATATTTTGTTAGATATTTTTGTGCCTTAGGCCTTGCAAGGCCTCAAGGACAACTTGGGATATGTCTGGTTGGCCAATAGGCTTCTAGATGCTCTAGTGGGATATCCTCTTCCTTGTTTGTTATATAAGGCATGAGGATTCATTATAAACATGGGAACTTTATGGATTTAAGAGCAGTACATGTTTTTTGAAAGTTAAAGAACAATTTAGTGTTGTGGAGATTGTGGATGGATTGCCTTGATTGATGGTGATGAAGGCTTGTTTTCAGGATCCCTGAGTTTAGTCAATGGTGATGTATCTCTCATATGTTCATGTTTTTCTTGTTTTTCATATTTCCATCTTTCTATTTTGCAGTAGCTCAGAAAATTATAGGATGAGAAATTTTGTTTGAGGCACCTTAGTCCTCCTGTTAGCTATTGTTTTCATGTTTTCTTCTGTTGGGTTAGCTTAAATAATTATTCATTGCTCCTTAGGCCCACTTAAGCTTGTCTATTTCATTATTGGATTAGTATGATAGTTTATAAACATGGTTCATGGTAAGACCTGCTTGTTTAACGCTATCTAAACTTTGTCTTGAAATCTCTCTTTCATGTATTGATTGTTAGGTTAAGTCAAAGAGGTCTTGTTTAGATCTTGCCCTTTAAATATGCTTATCAGTTTTCCTCGAAGTTATTTATAGTTTAATGAATGATGTTTAGGCATTCCCTCTTCATTTATTGATGCTATTTGTTTCTTATATGTTTTCAAATCTTGAAAGTTGAATCATTGAAGTTAGATAAATTGTCTTGCTTCCGTATTATACTGGATTGTTTATCGTAAATGTTTATTTGTTTAAAAGTATTGTTAATGAGTAAATGTTGCGCTCTATCTCATGATTAGTATATTCTGCTTATCAATATTAAATACCTCCTTTTTCATAGGTATTTGAAAAAGGATTCTTAACTGCCCTTTGCCCTACCTTGGTTCCCAAACTTATTGTCCATTTCACCTCACACATAAACTTAAAAGATCCATTAGCTACACTAGATTTTCCCTGTGATGTACCCTGATTCTCTACTAAGATATCAATAACTTCATAGACTCCATTGCCCAAATTGATTTGATAACCTCTCACTCGACCTATCCTACTTGATCATCTTACCCCAACCCAAAACAAATAAACAAACCTACACTTAACAACTAGCCTAAAATAAATCATCCAAAGCGAACAATATCACATCCTTCACATAATAGAGAGAGCCCTCTCTAAGTCCAGGAAGGCTAGGTCCTAGGACTCCAAATACTGGTCTGATGTTACCCTGTCATTTTGTTTACCAATCTGCCAAATCACAGGACACTAATAGGAACAACGTTGTTTGTTTTAGTGAGGTCCGAATTCATGTCAACAGCCTTTATAACATAGCCATCGATCTTGATCATATTTTTATTTAATTAAATTTATTACTTTTTTTCGTCATCAAGTTCCATGGTGTCTGGTGGATGTGGGTGGCACACACTTCTCTCGGCGCCTTATTTTATAAATTTCCTTCCTTTGTTACTGTAACTGGTTGCCATTTTTGACCCATTATTACAATAATCAATTGAACCACGTGCTCTTTTGAATGTTGGTTCTCCTCATTGCTCAGTTTTCTAATACAAGGTGTCCTAACCTTTTACAGCGACTAGAATGATATACTCTGCCAGGTCTATAAAACTGCTTCCCATGGTTTATGTTGCGTGGATCCTACCTGCGAACACAAATAATATTATAAAATAAAGATTTTTTTTTTCTTTATATAGGAAAATCATCCTTGGGTTGAGGAGTGATTGTATTTGTACAAGTTCAACTTGCACCCATTAATACATCTTCAACCTGCTCCCCTTAATAAGTCTGTCAAGAGGCTCTTCATATAACTTCTCCAATTGAACCACCTCAACATCTATGACATAACAAATAACATAGGTACCCAGCTAGAGAATTTTGAATTTCCCAGGGTGATTCAAAAACTTGTTTTCATACATCAGCACAAGATTTTTAGCCTAGAACTATTTTTGCTTGATATGGAAATCATGCCATGCTTTTTCAACGGATTTTTTCACATTTTGTTGGAATTCATCCATAAAGTGTTCCTCTTCCAACTGCATTAGCTCTATCAGTCTTTACTCGAATGCACTAAAATTTACTAATCTTGTCACTATATAAATGTGGAAACTAGCGACTATGAACTCCATCTGCATCACCTCTTCATGTCCGTAGACTAGCCAAAAAGGTGTTTGACTTGTGAGCTTCTTCAATGTGGTTGGGTACACCCATAAAAATGTAGGAATTATTAATTCTCAACCATATTTTTTCATGTTATAGACCTTTGTAAACTTGATTTACAAAAAAATTTCAAATGCCTCAATGGTGTCGTTTGCATATGGATGATAGGGCGTGCTCTTTTGATGGTATATCTTGAACCCCTCTGGCATAGATTCAATGGTCTGATTTAGAAAATAATTTTTTGATCACTCATCAAAACTTTGGGGCATCCAAACCGAGTGATTAAATTCTCAAATAAAATTTAGGTAGTAGTTTCTATGCTGCAATCTATAATATGTGTTGCTTCGGCCCATCTGGTTAGATAATCCATTGCAGTGATAATGTATCATGTTATCCTCTTCATTGGCAGATTGGTCAATGCAATAAAATAAATGGCCCACTTCTCGAACAACTATATATTATTTTTTGGGTCGAGCATCATCTCATCTTGTCATGAAGGTTTACCCACTCTTTGACACACATTGCAACTATAACAAATTCCTTCACATAAATATGGACGTTGGGCCACCATAGACTTGCATGCAAGCTATTTCATGTGGTTTCTTTCCCTTTGTGATTTCCTCTAGCCACTCCTTCCCATGCCTCTATTATTATGGTGGGCCTCTCATGCTCCACTACACATCTTTTTAGTATTCCATATGTGCCCAATTTATACAGACATCCCGCGATGAGCTAGTAGTCTATATCCTTGACTATTAACTTCCTATTTTTTGCCACTCTGTACTCTTGTGACATTGTCCTTTTAATAATAAAATGGATGATTTTGGAAAAATTATCATCCACTATATCTGCACAAAATAACTATGCATATGGTACTCCATCATTGGCATTATTTCCTCTTCACCAAACCTTATCCTCGACAAGTGAGCTAGCCCTGCGTTCAACTTACCAAGTCTTTCCATCACCTTAAAATCATATTCTTGAAATAACAACATCCATCTATATATCCTCCCCCCAACACTCGCTTGTTGACGAGGTACTGTAATATAGAGTGGTTTGTATATACTTTGAAATGTGAACCCAACAAATAATGTCTAAATTTTGTGGTGCGTACACCATTTCCAAATCTTCACACTCTATGGTGGTATAGTTCCACTCCATTGTAGAAAAATTTCTATTGGAAAATGAAATCATATGGTCTATTTTAGCTTCCCTTGGTTGTGCTTTTATTGTGCCTAGTGCTATTCTTGAAGCATCTACATGAACATGAAATTCCTTACTCCAATTTGGGAACACTAGGATCGGTGAAAATACTATTTTTTCCTTCAATGTATCTAATGCTTGTTTACACTCTTTGGTCCATTCAAAGTTATCATCCTTCTTTAGAAACCTCTCGAATTGTGTAGTGATTTTTGCATATCCACACATGAATTTTCTATAGTACCTAGTGTATCCCAGTGTCACATGCAAATATCGCACTAACATGAGGGGAGAAAGGTTTGCTATCATAACGATCTGTATCGGATCAAGGAGCAGTCAGAGCTTATAAACCACATGCCCAAGTAGAATTCCCAATGGCGAGTAGAAAATACACTTTTTCAAGTTGAGGGAAATCTACAATTGCTTGGACTTATCTGGTGTAAGTCACAAAACTTCAATATGCTTCTGGAGAAGGCTAAAAATAGTCATATCGTTTAGGTAAACTTTTAGAAAATTATGGATAAATTATTTAAAGGTTTCCACCACCACTTGGGAAAACATCATTGGTGCATTATTCAACAAAAAAATGACAAAATATTGAAACGAACTCCACTCTATCGCAAATTTTGCCTTTTTATGGTCCTCCTTAGAAATTATAATTTGGTCGTACCCTGAGAACAAATTTGTAAATGAATAAGCTTCATGCCCTCCAACATTATCCAATATCTCATCTATAAATGAGTTGGGAAATGGGTCATGGATACAAGAATTGTTCAACTCTCTCAATTCCACACAAATTTGACTTTCACATGTCTTCTTCAACTGCACAACCATTGGATTGATTCACTCTAACTATTCAACAAGCTTTATGATACCTGATTTCAACATTCTATCGAGCTCCTCCCTAATTTTTCGCTTATAAATGGGATTAAGGTAGTAGGGTATTTGATGTACTATGATGCAGGTGCATAGGCCTATCACAAGATATGAAGAGTTAGGCAAGAGCTTACCAATGTGATGGGGTGGTCACATGGTAATGCTAGGAATTTTTTTCAAATGTTTGTTAAGAAATTTTTAATTTTTAATTTATGAGTGATTTTGATTTTTTAGAAATAACTTATTTTCTAATGTAAATATAGTTTTCAGTTTCCCTTATTTTCTGGAGAAGAGGAAATAATTCACATTTTATGACACTTGGTTATCATAGTCAGTTTTTATTTTTGGGAATAAAGGGAAGAGTGTTGGGAAGTTCCAAAAGAAAGGGGAAGAAAGAAACTCATTGTTTCATTGTGTAACTACAGTTCTGAAGTTGCAGACCTGCCTGTACCTTCAATTTGTGTGAACTAGAAGGTACTCCTGTGTGAATGGAATAAATAAACAACAATTTGGGATTGTAATTTGTGTTATTGTTAAATTATTTGAGATTGAATCGAACTCTACAATTTGATTTTGATTGTGAACTGTTATTACTTGTAGTTTTATTCTTATGTGTGTTTATCAATTTGAGATCCAATAACTTGTTGAACCGATTTACATTAAAAATTTTAACATTGTAGCTTCAATCATTGTGTGATTGTTCATTTATCTTTTTTTTTTTATTGTAATGGTTTCAAATCCATGTGAAGGAGTGTTCATTTTATTCTAGTTGGTGAATGTGTGGTATTTACAGTGATTTGAGTGTTGTTATGACAAGAAAAAGTACCATGTTTTGAATACGATCAAAACCATTTTAGATTGTTTTTTTTAATGTCAAATTTGTGATAGTGTTACTACTCCGGTCAAGGAAGGAAAGGTAAATCATATATTTTGTTGAGGATCAAGCCAGAGGTTGTGGAGATTCTGTTTGGAAAAGAGTCGATTCATTTCATCTTCCCCGAAATTGTTGTACATGAATTTAAGGATGCACTGTGAAATTATCTTGTAGCAAACAACGCTACGAAATTTTAGCCTAAAAGTGCACATGAAATTTTCATGTAATTTCCATGTCATAATATATAAACCAACCAAAATCTTTTAAATTTAAAAAGAGGTACATGTAAATATTTTGGAGGGAAAAGAACAAAAACTACATTTTTTAAATGTATTTTTGGCTTATCTCCTTATATTTTTACTCAAATTTCAAGTGTAGATACTCATTGGAAGCATAATTAAATTTCACATCCAACGAGCACCCATCATACATACTTTTGAGAAGACCCACATTGATAAAAATTGAAGATACATTAAGAAAGTTTGTTCAACACGAGTTTTTAATATATCTTCAATTTTTATCAATGTGGTTCTTCTCAAAAGTATGCATGATAGGTACTCATTGGATGCGAAATTTAATTCCGCATCCAACGAGTGACTACACTTGAAATTTGAGTAAACCTATATGGAGATAAACCAAAAGTTCAATTAAAAAAAAATAGTTTTATTCTTTTCCCTCCAAAATCCATAACACTTATTTTATTATTTTATTATTTTTCCTTAGGAGGCCACTTTTAGGCTGAAATTTCCTCTAATTCCAACCACTCCCATCTTATTCACTACTGATGATATGGGCCCCCTCTTTTACTATTTTTCAATTTTTTAATTTGATTTTTGAGTTGTATTTTTAATACCTTTTGGTTGCTTGAGAATTGCTTTCGTTGCACATTTGGATTTATATTTTATTTTTTAATATCTTAATAAACATCCATAATGGTATTCCCAAGGTTACAAACACTCATGCATTTGAACTTGAAATTATATTAAATAAATACAGATTATTACAGAATTTCAGAAATTTTGTAACAATTCTTGATATATCATTGTTAATATATTTTGGTTTTTATCTTATGGTCTGCTCGAATGCATATATGATTTTCGGTGTTATATCCTTTTAGTGCCTATCTACCTAATCCTAACCTATGTATTTCATACCTATTGTGATGGTGGTATGATTATTATCTAAACCTATAAATAACACATGTCAGAGTATGATTCGAAATTTACTTCCAAGACCATAGATCTTAACATCATGATTATATTTCAAAATATAGAAATTATGATGTATATTTGCAACTGAATAACTTATCTCTCTGCTCACTAAGAATACATGACCCAGACTTTATAAAAATTTTCTTCTGCTTGAGCCCCTATTTCCTTGTGCAATTCCTGAGGAAATTAGGCCCCTATTATTTATAAATTTATTCCAAAATGATTGTGCAATTCCCAAGGTTGATCATCTGACTGCATGCAGCACTTATACACTCAAGACTAGTCTACAACTAATGATATGTTTCCTTTGAATCTCCACCACAGTTGGAGAAATCAAATTCTCTGCTTGCACTAGATATTTTGGGTTGATTTATCAGTTAAATGGATGAACACTAATTTAGACTGAAGTCCCACTGCACAATTGGCCTTCCATTAATTCCTCCAATAGTTAGAACTAGTTTAACTAAAAATAACTTGAAATAACGGACCTTGATTGCTACAAATTAGAAATCACACATGACTAACTGAAATCTAACTCCTCTAACTCAAATTTGTTGAGCTAACTTAGTGACAAGAGCCATGTCACACAAGTTAACTACATCCAAGTTATCTGCTGATGTGGAAATTCAAATATTATCAATTTAATCAAGTAAAAATCAAATTGAGAATTTCTTGTTGCATTTTTCAACACGCACTATCAGCAAGAAATGGATTATCAACCACCCCTATCCTACACCTATGGAACTCGAACTTCCCTCTTGAAAATTCCTTTGTCAAAATGTCAGCATATTGCTCCTCTATATAAATTTATTGTAGCAACATTATTCGCCTCTACACATAGGCTCGTAAATGGTGATGCTGGATATATATATGATTAGATCGATCATGAAATACAAGATTATCAAAGAGCTTGATGTAAATCTAATTAACAAAGTAGATCATAGTTGGATTCATCATCTGACTAAACAATCCCACAAGTATCTTTCTCATCCAGATCGCCTCACATGATGCTTGACTTTCAGCCATGAATTCTGCTTCTACCGACTTGAGCGCCATGGATCTTTATTTCCTGTTATACCAGGAAACCACTGTGGACCCAACACTGAAAATACCACCTGATGTACTCTTTCGGTATGTTGGACTCCTCACCCAATCTGCATCTATGAAGCCACACAGCTTCACTCCCTCATTACTTTTGTACCATAGTCCAATCTAGGCAGCGTTTTTGAGGTACCATAAATCATGCTTAGTTGCCTTCCAATATAATTTGGTTGGCCTAACCATAGCTTGGCTCAGTTGGTTGACTGCATAGCACATATCTGGTCGTGTGTTCACAAGATACATCAGTGAACCCACCATTTTTCAACAATTGGTATCATCCACTTCTTCACCTAAAGTGGCATCCTCCTTCCTCCATTTTGTTGCTAGAGGTGTCTCTATGGGTTTGCAACTCTTCATGCAGAATATCTATAGTATCTCATTTTCATACTTCCCTTGAGGCACAAATATTTCCCTGTCACATTTCCACACTTCCAACCCAAGGAAGTTGTACATGAGACCCATGTCCTTCATTTCAAATTCCCTTGCAAGGTCCTCCTTACAAGATCTAATCAACTTCTCATCACCAATAAAAATCAAATCATCAACATATAAGAAAATAATAACCAATTTACCTTCTACCAATATGTGATATAGGTTTTCATCCGCTTCACTTTTGATCAAGCCCAGACTAGTGAGATAGTTATCGATCATGGTGTACCAAGCACGGGGTGCTTGTTTGAGACTGTAAAACACTCACTTGAGTCTGCACACATGGGAATCCTGAGAAAATGTCTCAAAACCTTATGTTTTCTTGATGTGCACCTCCTCCTCAATAAGCCATTGAGAAATGTTGTTTTTACATCCATCTGGAGGATCTTCCACCCCATCGGTACAACCAGAGAAATAATTGATCTAATGGATGAATACCTTGCTACAGGAGAAAATGTATCCTCATAGTCAATTCCATAAACTTGAGATTATCCCTTGGAAAAAAATATGGCCTTATACTTCTCTATTATTCTATATGCTACATGATTTACCTTGAAGATCCATCTCGAACCCACAACTGATCTATCTGGTGGTCTTGGGGCCACTTCCCAAACACATTTATTTACAATGGATTCATACTTCCACCATTGCATCAATGCATACAGGTTTCTCTACTACTTCCTTAAAATAGGATGGCTCAATCTCTACAATCTCAGTCATTAGAGCCATGTATATAGTGTACCATTCAGGTGACCATCTCTTCCTGCATAAATTTTAAGGAGCTCCCACATTCTCCTTTACGTCCTACACAATTCTATCAGCTTCCCTAGTAATTTTTCTTCCTTCTCTAGATGGTTATGCTTCAGTGGATGTCTCCAATCTCTACTCCATAAATTCCTGAGGTTCCTCCTTTGGAGCTAAAATCTCGTCTTCTGGTGGGATCTGAAACTCCCTCTCAAGAGAGCACTGCATCGCTTTCTCCTCATCAAATTTTACATCCCTTCGCACAACTGTCATTCTGAGGGATGGCCACAGGGGCTTCACTCAATTAACCTCTAACATATCATGTGCGATCATAGCATATTAAAAAATACCCTTAATTTGAGTACTTATTGGAAAATACCTCCAAAAATCACATTATTTAACCCCCTACCAATATAAAACCAATACACCTTCCCAATTTAAAAAGCCCCTACTTTCACTATATATTTTAGGTATCCATTTTTTCATTAACATTTGATATACCCCTTTATATTTTTTCATTAACTTTGTGCTCCATTTTGTATATCATCCAATATAAAAACCCTTTACCCCCTATATATCCCCCAATATATTATCATTGTTTCCTCATTATATATCCCCCAATATGAACCCATGTTCTATGGTATTGTTCTCACAGTGAAGCCCCCGTGGGGATGGAAACTACACACAGTAGTTGTGAGGATTTTCTATGTAACCAATTAATACCCCCAATTCTGCAATCGGCTTAAGCTTCTTCCTTGATTATTTTGTGACATGGAAGTAAACAAAGGCTCCAAAAATCCTAAAGTGTGACACATCTCGTTTCTCCCTGAGAAATCTTCCTCCAGTATAATCATGCCTAGAATTCGATGAGGACTCTGGTTCTTAAATAGAATGTTGTATTGCATGGCTATACCCACAAATGTAGTGGTAGGCCTTGTCCATATAACATAGTCCTCACAGCTCCCACAATTCTACGGTTATTTCTCTCAACCACCCCATTCTGTTGTGGCTTGTGTGGTGTTTTCGACTCTTGTTGAATGTCTTCTTTAGCACAAAAACATTTGAATTCATTTGACACCTACTCACCTCCATTATCTCTCTTGAGAGCCTTCACCTTCTTGTCAGTTTCTTTCTCAACCAATTCCTTGAATTATACGAACTTAGAGAATGTCTTATCTTTCTTCCACATGAAGAAGATTCAACACTTCCATGAGAATTCATCAATTAAAATGACAAAATATTTTTGTATGGTAGTGAAGGTTGTCGAGAAAGTTCCACAGACATCAGAGTGGATCCTTTCTAAAATTGCATGTGCTTTGTTGTCCCGATCATGGAATGTATATTTTTTGTACTTCCCCAAGGTACATCCTTTGAATAAATATTTATTCTCAAGTGCTCCTTTAGGGAGGGGAATGATTATTTGCTGCATAATATTCAAGGTGCCATGATGAAAATATCCAATTATTTTGTGCCAAATTTCACCGACATCACGTCTATGCGCTTTCTCTGCATTAGTGATTAATGCAGCACAGTCTTCCACATCTAGCTTATACAATTTCTTCACACAAATCTCGATTTTCTTCACTTGTATTGTGGGTATGTGTCTCAAGAATGATTTTCCTTTGCTGAAGATCACATAAGAACCATAGTCTTCCAAAACTGCAACAGAGATGATATTTTTCTTTAGGCTCGGAACAAACAAGAAATCCTTGAGCGTGATAGGGGATCCTGACTCCCTCTAAAAGGTGACTTTACCAATCCCAGTCACATTGTACCTTCCATCATCCCCCAATTTGATGTGCATCTAGAGATATTTCTCCTCTAGGTCACTGAAAAAGTATCTACACCCTGTCATGTGGAATGATGCAGCTAAGTACAGGTACCACATGCTCCACATCATTGTGCTTTCCATGCATGCGATAAGGGTAAAGTCAAGCTCAAAATTTGAAGCCAAGGCTTCACCTGCTGCTCCTCCTGAGGTCTTCTTGATTTTCTTTTTGTGTGGACACTTCGTGGCATAGTGCCTAAATTCATGACAATTGAAGCATTTAATTTTGGACAAATATTTATTCTTTCCCCCTTGGTTAGATTTTGGTTTGGTTTGATATTTCTTCCCTTTTCCCTTCTTTCCCTTTCCAACCAATGAAAATTTTTCTTCATCCTTGCCATTGTATGAAGTCCCATCTCTGGTATTCCACCTTATTTCCTCCTATACAAAATCAGACCATAAGCATTTACAATTTGGTATTTTCTCCCTCCCATTCACTAAATCTTGGTATTTATGCCATCTCTTGCGAAGGCCTAGAAGGGATAGGCTTACCAATTCAACTTCTGCAACATTAACACCAACCCCACCAAGTTCATCACAAACTTGTGTGAACCTACTCAAATACTACATAATAATTTCATTCTTCTACATATTTATATTTCGACGTTTATCCTTGAGCACCAGCTTCTTGTGGTCACTACTATTCTCGAACAATTATGTCAGTTCTTTCCACATTGTGAAAGGAGTTTATTTTCTGTGGATATTTGAGAAAATGTGATCTTGTAATACCTCCAATATTATTCTCCTCATCTTGGTGTTGAGGCATCAAAATTCACTTCAACAACATGGGGGATGACCACCCAGTCCGGACCTTAAAGCATTTCCTTTTCCGTTTGGAATGGTGGTTACGACTGGTTTAACTAGGTCCAGTTACCTTCTCTCAAACTCCATTGGCTTAAAATATGACTTCTATTTACCCATGGGAAAGAGACATCAGATTATGTTTCTTACTGATCTGGCAAGAAATTAATCTTTAAGCTAATTTGGGTTTATCCAAGCCACAATTAAAGTTTTGTCTCTTTGGGAAGAGAATTTTTTAGGGATGTATAATTTAATCTATATGAAAAATTAATCTAGGATTCAAGAAAATGGAACTATTTTAATTCTATCTCAATTAGGAAGATATAGGTCTATCCCAACCAAGAGCAAGATATTTTAAATAATTGGGATTTAAATATGTGTGGTTATAATGAATATCAAGCTAACGAAGTAGTTCAATTAAATTACATTAGGAATACCAAACACATCATATCTAGAGACCTTTTAACTGAAATAATTAATCAATAACACTCAGGAAGAAGTTCTTAAAATGATATTGATAATTTAATCAATAATTTGAATAATTAAACAATAATATACGGAAATAGTTCAGAACATACCAATATTCAATAAATCATTTTGATAAGATATATTCCTGAGTAAATAGTTACTCAGAAATTAGAATTCAACCCATAAGAGTAGAGATAAATATTGAGGCAAATTACTCATATCGACAAAAGTGCACAAATATGGAAGTAAATTGACAAATTTCTTTTATCATAAAATGAAACCATCATTTAAAATAATGGTATTTTAAATACCAATTTATTAAGTCCATTTCTCCAGCTCTAGTCTCTAACAGTCCTTTACAATGCATGAACTTATGATTTCAAAATCAGAGCTACAATAGTGCAAACTCTGTTCATTATACATAACTCATAATGTAAAAGAAAAAACCTCAATAATACCCAGATCTGATATTCCTCTCCTCCCACCTACAATTCTAAATTCCTATTATAGAAGTGCTTTTAGAATTCCAAAATTTCAGAGGAGAGAAGCCCTTATTATATTTTGCAATCTGCTATTTATAATATCTACAAAGGAATTCTTTATAGGAAAGTTTGTTGAAGAGTAGTTTTGCTCAATCAATTTTCATTGGTTCAAATCATATTTTTCAATTGTTGGAGCATTCTCATTAATTGAGATCTTCTTCTTCCCATCTCTTCAATTTTTTTCCTGCAAAAATATATTAAAAAAAGTAAATAAAATGTAGAAATAAAATCAAAACGCTAAATCTGGAAAAATAAATCTAATCCAAACTTGATTAAATAAATAATTTAAAAGGAAATATGTTAGGTCCCTATATTACTAGTATAATCACTTATTTTTGTTAGTGTAACCCCCTTATTGTTATTATTGTACCCCGTAACCCCCATATTGTTATTATTGTGCCCTTAAATTATTATTGTTAGGTCGGCTAGGATTACATTATGGCCCCATGGACCCCTATATATAGAAAGGACGTTTTGTAATTTGTATCATCTAATAATTATTCATTCATGTAATGTATTGGAGGTTTCCCCCTCGAAGTGGCTTATTTCTAAGGCGTTGATATCTCTTTTCTTCTATTTTTGGAGCTGGTTTCACAACATTTGGTATCAGAGCTTTAGATTCTAGGGTTTCGCTACTCCAAATAGGTCATCGTCGAATTTTCTCTATAAATTTTTTATACGAAGGTTCAAAAGCTGAAATTTTTAGTGTGCGAAGCCAGAATCCTGAGGAATATCGTCACAAAATTTTAGATCTTGGTTTGCAATATTTTTGGAGATATGATCTGTGGAAGTTAGGGATTTTTCAGGCTTCTGAATTTCATCTCAAAGAGGTGATCGTGGAAAAATATTCATAGCTCTCTCTCTGAGTATCGGATTGGAATACTGTAAAAAGTGGCCAAAGGAGGAAACAGTGACACGTGGCAAGTCGTACAAGTTTTCTCTACTGAACTATTCCATAATTGGATCATTGTGGGAGATTAGACATAACTTTGCCTTGAAGAATCCAAATTAGATCAGACCTGTGGAACTTGAAATATGCTTCAGAGGGATACTATAGGGCCTAATTTCAGATATTGAGGATCTGCAATTATATAGATAAATCAATTTCAATATCAAGCTCCTCAAAAGCAAGTAAAAGGTGTGTATTTTTTTTTTCCGAATTGCATAAGTCTTGTTTGAAGAATTAAGTTGAATTGATTCCAAGGGAATTTTTTAGAATAGATATTAGTATTAGATTCGAAAATAGCCCCTAAAAATAATTTAACACCCATTGAGCCTTTAGAAGGCTCTACTATGACTCATGAAGACGAAGAATGGCAACATGACATATCAAAATTACAAGAGCAAGTGCAACAAATTTTGCTCTCTCAAAGAGCAACAAAAAATGAAATGGAAGTTTTGAAGAAAGGCATGGAAACTAAGATGGATGGTTTGAAGAAAGGCGTGGAAGCTAAGATGAATGGTTTGGAAGCTAAGATGGATGGCATAGAAGTGGGCATAGAAGCTAAGATGGATGACATGGAAGCTAAGATCGATGAAAAAATGAAAGACAACATGGAAAACATGAAAAATGATCTAAAAGTAGACATAGAAGGTTTGGCAAAGTTGATACAACAAATTTTTCCTAACGGTGAAAAGATAGTAGAGGAAACTCATGATGAGAAAAAAATTAATGTTAATTGTGATTTCATAAACTCTAATGTTGGAGGGAAGAACCACCATATTCCAAAAATGGATATGAGGAAGTTTGATGGAAAGGATCCTATAACATGGATACTACATATGGAGCAATATTTTGATATCAATAATGTGCAAAACACACAAAAGGTATGCATTGCAACTTTACATTTAGAACAAAATACATTTGTATGGTATCGATGGCTTTTCTCCCATAAAAAAATTGTCACTTGGTCAATTTTTACGGAGGAAATGATAGCACATTATGAGGATACAAAGAGCAATACCTTCTTTAGCCAATTTATAAATCTCAAACAAAAGGGTTCAGTGGGGGAGCACAATGAGGACTTCCAAATATTGAATATAAGGGTAACTAATATTTCAGAGGAACACATGATTGATCTCTTCATAGGTACTTTAAAGGATAACATCCAACATGAAGTTTGCATTTTGGAACCTGATTCATTGGAGAAGGCATTCAGGTTGGCAAGAAAAATTGAATGTAAAATTATGGCGACAAGGAAGCCTACCACTCACTTTTATAAAGAGGGAAGTGTTGCTACTTCTAGATTTGCAAAACCTACAAGGTTGACACCACAACAATTGGAAGAAAAAAGAGAAAAGGGGATTTGCTACAGTTGTGATATCAAATACACTAAAGGTCATAAGTGTGCTGAGAAGAAATTATTTTACATAGATTGTGAAGAGGAAGAAGAAAATGAACAAGAATCTTCAAAAGAAGAGGGTATACACCATGAACCAACCCTAGAAGAGGAAGAAATGAGTCCGACCATATCGTGTAATGCATTGGCAGGAATTACCACTCCTCAAACTCTCAAGATAGAAGGACATATTAAGAAGAAAAAGGTAATAGTGTTGATTGATTCAGGTAGTACCCATAATTTTATTCATTGTAAGGTAGCCAAGGAATTGAATTGTTTCCTATACCCAGCACCAGAGTGCCATGTGATGGTTGCAAATGGAGGAAATATAAATTGCTCTAGAAAATGCCATATTATCAAGCTAACCATGGGGGAATATGTATTGAATAGTCCAATTCTTTCCATTCCTATGGGAGGTGTTGATGTTGTACTAGGAGTACAATGGTTACAATCTTTGGGGACATTAGCTTTTAATTTTCAAGAACTTTTCTTGAAATTTTTTCAGAAGGAAAAGAAGTCAAATTACGGGGTATTGCAGGGAAGCTGATAAAGATAATAAGCTCTAATGTCATGACAAAACTTCTAAAGAAAGAACAATGAGGCATAATTGCACAATTATGCTCACTAGAAGTTCCAACATCAAAATAATCTATTTCTTCAGATCTCCAAAAATTCTTGGAAAATCATTCCAAAGTGTTTGAAACTCCCAAAGGACTCTCACCTATTCGTGATCATGATCATGCTATTCATTTGATTCTAGGAAGTGTTCCTCTAAACATCAGGCCTTATAGATATCCTTATATCCAAAAGAGCGAATTGAATGTATGATTGCAGAAATGTTAGAGGCTGGTATAATTCAACCTAGTCAAAGTTCTTTCTCTGCTCCTGTAGTATTGGTACACAAGAAGGATGGATCATGGGACATGTGTCCGGATTATAGGGAGATCAATAAGCTCACCATTAAAGATAAATTTCCCATTCCTGTGATTGATGAATTATTGGATGAATTACATGGAGCAATTTATTTTACCAAGTTGGATCTTCGTTCGGGATATCATCAAATTAGAATGAAGATTGAATATATTCCGAAAACAACATTTCGACTCATGTGGGTCATTATGAATTTTTTGTCATGCCTTTTGGCCTTAGCAATGCACCTTCTACATTTCAAGGGTTGATGAATTCCATTTTCAAACCCTTCCTTAGAAAAATTTTGCTAGTATTTTTTGAAGATATACTAATCTACAGCAGATCTTGGAAGGATCATGTTCAACATGTTGACAGGGTGCTAAAACTATTGCAGGAGAAACAATTATATGAAAAAACATCCAAATGGGAAGACACTTCAAGGTAAAAAATTATCATGATACACTTAAACACTTTTTGGAACAAAGACTATCTTCAGGAGAGCAGCAAAAATGGGTCACAAAGATGTTGGGTTATGACTTTGAAATAATCTACAAAAAAGGGAAGCTAAATGTTGTTGCAGATGCACTCTCAAGAAATAATGAAGAGGTGGAAGCATTGCTTTGTGCCTTATCTATTATCCAACCAGATTGGATAACTAAAGCAAGGGATGAATGGAAGAAGGACGAAGAAGTGTGGGCACTCATTCAAAATTTGCAGCAAGATCCTAGTACATCTGATACATTTAGTTGGAAAAATGATTCCTTATGGTACAAAGATTGCTTATATCTTTGTAAGAATTTCCAACTAAAACAAAATATTCTTTTGGAATTGCACACTTCTCCTTTAGGAGGACACTCAAGATTTTTAAAAACTTACCACAGGGTGAAGAAATAATTTTTTTGAGATGGCCTTAAACTTGATATTCAAAATTTTTTGGCAGAATGTTTGGTTTTCCAAAAGAATAAAGTTGATACAATTAAGACCGCGGGTCTTCTACAACCTTTATCCATTCCAAGTCAATGTTCGGAGGATATTTCAATGGATTTTATCACAGGTTTACCTAAGTCCGAAGGAAAGAGTGTCATCATGGTGGTAGTTGATAGACTTACCAAGTATGCACACTTTTGTGCATTATCTCATCCATTTAAAGCAAGTACAGTTGCTACTACATTTATGGACACAATTCAAAAGCTTCATGGAAACCCAAGGGTTATTGTGAGCGACAGAGATCCCATTTTTACTGGAAATTTTTGGACGGAGTTATTTTCTTGTTTGGGTACTCAATTAGCTCATAGCTCATCTTATCATCCTCAATCTGATGGTCAAACTAAAATAGTAAATAAATGTTTGGAAGGATATCTTCATTGTTTTGTATCTTATAAACAAACACAATGGGTCAAGTGGTTACCTCTCATTGAATGGTGGTATAACACTTCCTTCCATACTGCAGCAAAAATGACCCCATTTATGGCACTTTATGGATATCATCCACCATCCATCACATCATCTTTAAGAGAAAATTCGAAGGTTCAAGAAATGGAAGATCACATCGAGCATCAACAAGAAGTTCTCCAACCCTTAAAGGATAACCTGAATTTGGCACAAAATCAAATGAAACAAGAGGCAGATCAACATCACAGCGAGAGAATTTTTGATGTAGGAGACTGGGTATTTTTATGGCTACAACCATACAAACAAATGTCCCTCAAGCAAGCTAAGAATGATAATAAATTATCGCCAAAGTACTATGGTCCTTACAAGGTGTTGCAAAATATTGGTACTATGGCATACAAATTGGAGCTTCCTGCTTCTTCACGAGTGCATCCAGTTTTCCATGTTTCATGCTTAAAGAAGGTTATAGGTGAAAATCTTACAGTTCAAACAATATTGCCAGAACTTGATGAGGAAGGAAAAATCATATTGGAACCTGAAACAGTCATGGAAACAAGAACTTGAAAGCTACGAAATCGATCAATTTTAGAGTATCTCATCAAGTGGAAGTACTTACCCACTAAAGATTCTACATGGGAGGATGAGAATTTTATACAGAAGCACCCAAAACTACTCAAGCATTGAGGACAACACTTTTTTGAACGAGAGGGGCATGTTAGGTCCCTATATTACTAGTATAGTCTCTTATTGTTGTTAGTGTAACCCCCTTATTGTTATTATTGTACCCTGTAACCCCCATATTGTTATTATTGTGCCCTTAAATTATTATTGTTAGGTCAGCTAGGATTACATTGTGGCCCCATGGACTCCTATATATATACAGGAGGTTTTGTAATTTGTACCATCCAAGAATTGTTCATTCATGTAATGTAATGGAGGTTTCCCCCTCGAAGTGGCTTATTTCTAAGGCGTTGATATCTCTTTTCTTCTATTTTTGGAGCTGGTTTCACAACAAAATATAAGCTTTCTATTGTTTCCTGTGATGATCTAATTGGTCAAGGATATCATTGACAAATGGATTTTCTCTTAGAAGAAGTTGTGGGCAGATGAAAACACAAAAAATAAAACTCATAAAATTGATTTTGTTTAAAAATTTGGAGCTTGATCTTCTGTTGAGACCCAATAAATGATCAAATGTGGAAATGAAAATTGTTCAGAAATGTTCTCCATGATTTTATCTATCCAATGAGTCATCTTGGGCTTCATTTGGCCAAGTAAAACTCCATTTATGAGCTTCCACAGTTGGTATATTAAAATTGCCAGAATTCTGGAATTTCTGTTGCTTGGGTTAAAAATCCAAATTTTTAAATTAAATTTTAATCCTAAATTAAATTTTAATTATTTAATTAATGTTAATTTAATTGTTAATCATAAACTAAATTAATTATTTACATACTAACTATTAATTAATATTAATCTAACTAACTAAAACATACAATTAAATTTTAATTTAATTAAATTAATAATATATTATATATTAAAATTAATTTATTTAATTATCAATTAAAATGTTTTAATATTATATTAAAAAGTTAATATACTACTTATTGGTTCAAAAATTAATTTGAATGAATTCAAAGCAAATGAATTTAAACAGTTTATTTGAAAACAAAATTCACATACATCGCAATCGCACAAAAATAGTTTTCGGGGTTTTTGAAACATGTGCATTGTGTATGTTTGCGACAAGGCGATTGCAGCGGATGCGATTAATTTTTGTGGTTTTTCATATATTTTAATTGGGGTTCATGATTTTTGAATTTTAGTTAAGTTAAAAAATAAAACAAAGAGTGGACCACTTATAATGAGATTTTCCATTTCTAAACTACAGCTACTTTTGATCCAGGTGGATATCGGTGGCCACCCGCCTATTCTACTTGGGGCCCTGCCATTGTCTCTTTTTGTTTTTTCACAACATACTATTTTTAGCAGTTTTTCGGGTCCTAAACTTTCGGAGCAGTTTCAAAGCCCCAAACGGAGATAGTATGCTAAAATTACGTCCCCGGGAAGTTAAAACACCAATTTACCCAAATGGGGCCCATAGTTTTGGCGCTTCATCTCTTAGAGTTAGATTTTTTTACGTTTAGAGTTCTCCATTGTTTCTCCATAATAAATAGGCCCTCGAGCCTCATTGTAACACAGTTCAGAGGTCTGTAGCCGCCACATATCTTCTCAGAGATTCGCTACCAGCACTTTAACCATTTTATTTCTATCATGTTTGTAAGCATATTTCTGTGATTTGATATTAATGAAATGAAGCCTTATTTTCGTTGTATTTCTATGTTTATCGTTATTTATGTATTATGTTGCGTTCCTACATAAATCCGGATCAACTTTGGTAATTTATAATTCAAAAAAATGACCTATAACTACTTTGCATCTATGAAATTTTGAGTTTGGCATTTTTAAAAAAAAAAAAGGAAATTATGATAAATTACCAAAATCTCGAAAAGCGTGATTTTTAAATGCTCTATAATTTAGCTGGGTCATTTAGTAGGATCATTCGTGAAAAATAAAAGATGTTAGTAATATCTAACTAAGAGTTAATATTTACAATGAATGACTATTTTAACTATGAGAATTAAAATATTGGTACACTTTATACATTTTTTAACCCAAGCGAGAAAATGATCAAAACTTCAAAGGAGTGTCATTTACAAATCAGTTGACCAAATGAAGTGAAACAAGTATCGTTGGAAAGCTTATGAAAAACTGGATTCAATGAAGCAGTCAAAATAGAAATCCGATAAAAAATGAAAAATGAAAAATTACAAAATAATTAACTTAATCAAAATCCTAAAAAGTGTTTAGCCAAAAAAAATTAGAAAGGGTCCCCATTATTTGAAGTACATAAGTCAAAAATTGGGGGGTTGTGTTTTACCACAACAATGGCGACATGCGGGAGAAGAACCAGTTATCTCTGATTAAATATAATGAACTAAAATTTACCCAAAGGTTAAAAATAATGGAAGTCACGAAATATTCTAATATTAAAACATTTCCATAGGTTCCATGTAAATATATTAAGCAATATGAGTTTGTAAAGATAATTACTTAAAACAGACTCGAGTGAAAGTGATGAATCCAAATTTGGGGAAATTTGTTTTTTAAATTTTCCTTATGTGAAAAATAGAAGGTAGAGATAGAAGTTTTTGATAAAGCATATATCCATTTTAAGATTGTCTATAACATCGCTTTGCTTCCAAAGAGCCTGAACAATACCCCAGTGAAGTTGTCTTTTATGCCACACAAGCATAGTCCTGCTGCCAGCGAGCGTCCATAGCCCCGACAGGTGTACTTGTATTTCCCATGGACATAATACTTTCATAATGTTGACTCCAAATTCTTTCCCTGCAACTATCAATTATAGGTTTTTATGTGGAGGGGTGGGAGGGATTCATTTTATTAAACTTAAATCAGTTCTTTCCTTGAAAAAATAAACTCAGTCACTTAGAAAGGATGTGTGTTCCTCTATGAAAAATATTTAAAGCAAGATGACTTTATGGTTCCATAAAGATATACCTTTAATGATAAATGAAATTCAATTAAATGGATAGAGTAAAATATTTCCCATGTATGTCAACAACTGTAAGGTATGAAAAATTCATTTTACATAAATCATGGCAAAGTCACCAAAATCAAATCAAAGCTGAAAGTAAAAGGAAAATAATTCCTAAACTAAAGTAAGAAAAGAAATCAACGAATAAAAATGAAGAAAGAAAAACTAAATGAAAAACAAAATTTAAAAGTTAAACTCTAACAAGACTGCTTATATAAATTTCTCAACAAAGGATTATAAAAAGAAAATAAGAATATGTATGTTCATTCCTATGTTGAGATTTTAAAATTTATTATCTTGCAGAGTTATAAGAAATGAGGCTCTCAAAATGTAGAGGTTGAATATTATTTATAATAGATAATATGTTGAATGAGAAGTTTTTGTCTGTTGCAATTTTTCTTCTTCAAAACAAAACCTATAAAAAGCACTTTAACTATTTTCTAATGAAAATAGTGCTTAAAAAAATAGACTAGAGATTCAGAAACTCCCCAGTTTAGCTGATTCGATGAGGATCATTACTGCTTCTCTCAAGAATCTCAAAGAGAAAATTAAATTTTGAAAAATGATCTGGTAGAGGTGTGAAAAGTTTATGAAGACCTGAAAAACGGATTTTGAGATCAGCGAAAAAAAAAATGAAGAAATGAAAATAAATGAAAGTGGGTAAATGAAACTTACCATTGAAGAATCGAATTCAATCTTACCTAAAAGGCTTGACTTTATTCAACAAAATATTAAAAAAAAAAATTAATTAGAATTAAAAGCATGAAGAAGTTGAATTATTTAAAATCTTATTGACCCAAAATCATTATTTTGTGAATTTAAAGTAAGACAAGCAGGAAACTAAAAGAAAACAATGTTTCATGTTCAAGGAATCAGAAATAAATCAAATCCATCAGAAATGAGGGTGAAGATATGTTTCGTTATCAATTGAAACGATGAATGTTCTTTTGCTTCTTCCATTCTGAATTTATATAAGCCCCAAAGTATTGAAATTGATTCAAAATATCGAATAATGTAACAATTATATAAAGAGCATTTGAATCTTTATAAGAAAATTATGGAGGTAAATTCAGAATAAAAGAAAATTAAAAATATAAATTTATCATTGGTACATTGCCTTGCTAAATTTTTTCGCATCGCAAGATTCTTTGTCATGCATAACTTAAAATCTGTGACTTCCACTTTTGTCAATATGCGATTGAGAATTTTATTAAAAGATAATAGTGGAAAGCCGAATATTGAAGTTTATCGTATCAAAAGATCTTGAAGACAAATCTTTATTTGAGTTTAGCAATGCGATATAATTATTTTTTTGGCAATTTCACGAGATGAACATGTGCGATGAAAAACTGTGAAGGGGTGAATGTGATCTCAGAGAATAGTTATATCAGAAGATTGGCGTTTGTTCAATAAAAAGGAAACATCGATATTATTCTTGCAATAATAAAAATGCGATAAATGACTGAAGCAACGTGAATGAAAATATCAGAACATATGCATAGAACTTTGGTTTTACAACCCACACAAACGGTGACCAATCACGCATGGATGCACTTCACACATTTCATAACTTACTTTCCCGCAAATTTCACAACTTAACACTTTTGCAATTTTACGATTTTTCAATTTCGCAATTCACAGCGAACTCCACACCACTCGTTGCAACTTTTAATCATTTAACAATAAAAGTATTACTTATCTTGTGCGATATATGATATGCGTAGCATCGCATCACAATCTCTTTACCTTATCTTTTATCGCATCACAACTAATATAATTTACCAGGTGAAGTCTTAACAATAACCACTAAAATTGTCGATATGTGAAACTTTGTTGGGTGTGATTTAACCTTCACCGTTGATCTCACTCAGATCTAATGGTCCTCATTGTTCTCTTACTCTTTTGCTTCGCATCAAAATTCAAACAACTTATTATGTGTTGATATGTTGATTAAGAATAGACCCGATATTTTTATTATATGGATTTAATCTCATATCGGGTCTGGGACATCGAGACTTTTTAAGCCTATGCCCCTACCATTATTGTGATTGAATGGATGCGATATTTTTATGAACTTGATTTAAATTTTATATCGGGTCCAGAATTGTGTTGTCATTACAATGTTTGGAGAAATCAACCATCGGATATATGAAATGTGAAATCTGATATGCTACGTAGTATTTTGCGAGAGAATGAGTGAAAAAAAACATCAAAGGTATTGCACCAACAATTTTTATTAGTAAATGCTAAGAGTCACTTCTGATGGAATATTGCGATACAATAGTTGTGATATGGATGATGCGATATCAGATGGAAAGATCATCAGAGATCGGAGAGAATGAGAATATCGAGAGATCATAGATATTTGGTGTATGTTCATTTCAGAGCCTCTGATATGCGAATTGTGATATATGATGAAACATATGTGGGTCCGATGATTTCTTAAAGTATTCAATTCAAAAAGAAGGGATTGATTTAACTTTGATTTTTGAATAAACAACCCTTTAATATTTTAATTAACTGTCAGAATATCTAATCGAAAGTAATTTTATCATAATTTTCTTATAAATAAAGTTATGAAATAAAATGATCTAATATGATACCTTTGACAATTTATGAAGTCTTATCAGGATTTCAATGAATATAAGAAAAAATAGATTTCCTTCAAATTTCAGATGAAATCATAAACATGTTGCGGATTTAAAAAGATCTTATTGTTTTTTTATCTCTAATCTACACAATCAAATTAATGGAAACCTGCAAACAAAACAAAAATAGAAATAAGAAACAACCTTTGAAAGTAAAATAAACAATAGATGATGATGAACGTGTAAACATACACCTAGAATAATTTTGATTGTAAGCTTACCTCATGAATCTTCAAGTTCTCCCAAATTTTTTCAAAATTTGCATAAGTTCAACATCACCTTCGTATTTTAATCTAAAATGCTAATTAATGAATTTTTTGAAGCTGCATCTTTTCCAAAATTACATCAGAAGACAAGAGTGGTAAAATGAGTTCTTAGAATTACTTGGGAATCAAAAATTGTCAAGTGGTAGAAAATTCTTCGAATTTCTTCATGTATGATTAAGGTTATGAATTTTGAAAAACAATAAAATTGAAGGCTTGACAAATAAGTATGATCTGATCATTCAAGAGCTCTTAAAATGATCTAGGTTGTTTTTTTACAATTGAAATGGGATGCCCAAAAGAAATTGGATTCATTACTTGTTTTATTGAAAATATGAAATAATGAAATGAATGCAAACAGAAAAGAAAATTAATCTATTCATATTTCTAACTCAATGAAGGAAACATGACTAGGTGTAGTCATACTTCCAATGTAACCATTCTCTCATTTTGATTCCTGGATTTATGTACATGTCAAACATTAGTAACAATGCAAATATAATTAAACTAATAAAGCTAAATATGAAAGTAGAATGTATCTTTATTGTTAGTAGCTTATTCATCATTACCTTCCCTTGAAATGTCTTTTCCAACTGAATTTCAGTTGAATCATAGAAATATGGATGGATCTATATTATTGAGTGGGAGAGGTTTAAAAGAGAATATGACAGGCCAGGTTGTAGAAATGATCTTTCAGAAACAATGGTTTATGTGATTTTGTTAATGTTATGTTTAAGTGCTAAATTATTAACGATATTTCGTGAAGGAAAATTTTTCAAATGTCTTTCAAATAGATTAATAAAAAACGGATGGAAGTATGAAATATCCAACAGAAAATTATTAATTGAATTAGATTGATGGTCATAAAGTGAAAATACACTCTCTTGTTGGCCCTTCTCTTGAGAAGAAAGAAGTAATTGATAAGGAATGATCATCAATTGAAATTGGAAGTTTAATAATTCTTGATGTTCACAATTATAATTTGAAACTTCATTTTCTCGTTGAGGCAATGCATCAATTGAGTGTTTAATATTGAGTTGTTCAATATGCCAACACAAAGTATCTAAAAATCTAGGACTAAAAAAAGAAAATAAATTTGAAGTTAAAAATAAATTATGAAATAATAACAAAATTGAATCATATTTTACACTAGTGTTACAATTATTATTACAACACAATTGGGACTGACTTAAAACAATTTCATCTTCACAAGGATTGGGCAGAATAATGCAATTAGAATGAATTTTTATACCCACTTGTGAATTTAAGAGAAGGCTATGACTCTGAATGGGAATGCGAGCTTGATCATCATATAAATCATAGATTGGAATGATTTTTTGAATGTTGAAATCATGAGTATGATTAATTATTTGAAAATGAGAACTATTTGAAACCATTTATGAATTAAATTTTTCTTCATTTTCACATGTAATTCGACTTTTATCATGAGGATTCAATTATAAAGAAGACAAAACAATATCTTCAACGTCGAAGTAGCTATCATAAATGACCTCATGACATTCATTAGAATTCCCTTCAATCTCACCTAATGTATCAAAACAAGAAGGAATATTGAGCTCATGTTCATTAATGGTAGAAGAATGATCATTAATTAATTCTCTATCCTGATAAAAAATAATTGGCAATTCATTTAGATCAACCTCTCTGTTTTCTGAAATATCTTTAACGTGAAGAGAGAATAAATTATTATTAGAAAAATTATCAGGATAATGGAAAAATACGAATCTGAAACAATACATTTGAAATGTCTCTATTTGAGAACTCTAGTGCATTTTCTTCATTGCAATTTTCATATTTAAGATCATTTACTTGGCTACTTATGATTTCTTGAAGAATGTTGCTTTGTTGATCTAAATTTGGAATTTACTCATCATGAAAGAATTCAAAAATTTGTACAGTAAATTGTTGGAAACTTTAATCGATGCTTGTACTTGTTGGATTATGTTGTAATTTTCTGATTCTAACTCATACCTATTTTCAAATTTTAAAGCGGTATTTTCTTCAAGAATGTTTATAATATCTTCTTGTGGTTGATTAGTGAAATTTTCCAAGCTTTGTGATTGATATTCATTGACGTGTGAAAGTGCACCTTGATCTTTATCAATACTGTAGGAAATGTGCAGAAATTGAAGGAATTGATTATACAAAATAGAGGCCACTTCACCATCATTTGTTTGTACCTCCATATTGAAATTCTTACTTATGCCAATGAATTAGAAGAAGATTGATCAAAGCTTGAAATAATTTCACATGGATTATGAATGGAAGGAAGAGAGAAAATATGTTAAAATCAATCTAATAATTCCTTTTTCAAAATTTTATCTTCAGTTTTAAATTTTAAACAATTTAAATTAAATTTGATGGTAAAATCAATTAAAGACTCACCTTCAAACCTTCGTAGATCTTTAGAATCATCACATTCTTGTTCGTATATATATCCATCAAATTTACAAAGGAAGATTGTAATAAATTGTTCCCAAGTGTGGATTGAGGCAACTGGAAGTGATTGACACCAACTTCTAGCTTTTGCCAAGAATGTAAGAGTAAAAATCTTGTATAAAATATCTTCATCAATTTCTTAAAAAATAGAATTTAAAAAATTTTGAATAAATGCAGAAGTATTCCTCTTACCATTAAAATTTACCTGAGATAAGAGTCTTACTATTTCTTGTGTATTATTGGAAGATGCACGTCCAAAAATACAACTCCAAATTGGAAGTTTTAGAGGAGTCATTGTAATAAAAATAAAAATGTTAGAATACAAAGACTCCAAAGTAAAACAAGTCTTAGGCCCTCCTTCTAGCGCCAAAATGTTGAGGCCTAAAAATTCGTTGCAACAACATGGGGGATGACCACCCGATCCGGACCTTAAAGTAGTTCATTTTCTGTTTGGAATGGTGGCTCTAACTGGTTTAACTAGGTCCAGTTACCTTCTCTCAATCTCCATTGGCTTAAAATATGACTTTTTTTTACCAATGGGAAAGAGACATCAGATCATTTTTCTTACTGATCTGGAAAGAAAGTAATATTTAAGCTAATTTGGGTTTATCCAAGCCACAAATAAAGTTTTTCCTCTTTGGGAAGATGATTTTTTAGGGATGTATAATTTAATCTATATGCAAAATTAATCTAGAATGCAAGAAAAAGGAACTATTTTAATTTTATCTCAATTAGGAAGATATAGATCTATTCCAACTGAGAGAGATATTTTAAATAATTGGGATTTAAATATGTCTGGCTTATAATGAAGATCAAGCTAACGAATTAGTTCAATTAACTGACATTAGGAATACCAAACACACCATATCTAGAGACCTTTTAACTGAAATAATTAATCAATAACACTCAGGAAGAAATTCTCAAAATGATATTGATCATTTAATCAGTAACTTCAATAATTAAACAATAATATGCGGAAATAGTTCACAACGTATCATTATTCAATAAATCAGTTTTATAAGATAGACTTTCGAGTAAATAGTTACTCGGAAATCAAAATTCAACCCATTGGAGAAGAGATAGATAATAACATAAAATTGAGGAGAATTACTCATATCTAAAAAAGTGCACAAATATTAAAGTAAATTGACACATTCTTGTTATCATAATATGAAACCAGCATTTAAATTAATAGTATTAAAAATACCAATTTATTAAGTCCATTTCTCCAACTCTGGTCTCTAACAGTCCTTTACAATTCTTGAACTTTTTCTTTCAAAATCATAGCTACAATAGTGCAAACTCTGTTCATTATACATAACTCAGTATATAAAAGAAAAACCTCAATAATATCTGAGATTCCTCTCCTCCCACCTAAAACTCTAAATTCTTATTACATAAGTTCTTTTAGAATTCTAGAATTGCAGAGGAGAGAAGCTCTTATTACATTTTGCAATCTGCTACTTATAATATCTACAAAAGAATTCTTTATAGGAAAGTTTGTTGAAGAGTAGTTTTGCTCAATCAATTTTTATTGGTTCAAATCATATTTTTCAATTGCTGGAGCATTCTCATTGATTGAGATCTTCTTCTTCTCATCTCTTCAATTGTTTTTCTACAAAAATAAATCAAAAACAAAATTAAAATGTAGAAATAAAATCAAAATGCTAAATCTGGAAAAATAAATCCAATCCAAACTTGATTAAATAAATAATTTAAAAGGAAATCTAAGATTTCTATTGTTTCTTGTGATGATCTAATTGTTCAAGGATATCATTGACGAATGGATCTGCTCTTAGAAGAAGTTGTAGGCAAATGAAAATGCAAAAAATAAAACTCAGAAAATTGATTTTGTTTAAAAATTCGGAGGTTGATCTTCTACTGAATTTTAGACCCAATAAATGATCAAATATATAAATGAAACCACTTCAGAAATGTTTTTCATGGTTTTATCTATCTAATGAGCCGTCCTAGGCCTCATTTGGCCAAGTAAAATTCCATTTATGAGCTTCCAAAGTTTGTATATTAAAATTGCCAAAACTCTGAAATTTCTGTTGCTTAAGCTAAAAATCAAAATTTTAAATTAAATTTTAATCCTAAATTAAATTTCAATTATTTAATTAATTTTAATTTAATTGTTAATCATAAACTAAATTAATTACTTATATACTAACTATTAATTAATATTAATCTAACTAACTAATACATACAACGAAATTTTAATTTAAGTAAATTAATAATATATTATATATATTAGAATTAATTAATTTAATTACCAATTAAAATGTTTTAATATTATATTAAAAAGTTAATATAGTATTTATTGGTTCAAAAATGAATACGAATGAATTCAAAGCAAATGAATTTAAATGGTGTATTTGAAAACAAAATTCACATACATCGCACAAAAATGGTTTTTGGGGTTTTTGAAACATATGCGTTATGTATATGGTTTTTGGGGTTTTTGAAACATATGTATTATGTATGTTTGTGATAAGGCGATTGCAGTGGATGCGATTAATTTTTGTGGTTTTTCACATATTTTAGTTAGGGTTCATGATTTTGAAGTTTAGTTAAGTTAAAAAATAAAATATAGAGTGGACCACTTATAATGAGATTTTCTATTTCTAAATTACAGTTACTTTGGTAATTAATAATTCTAAAAAATGAACTACAGTCACTTTGTATCTATGAAATTTTGAGTTTGGCATTTCGTTTTAAAAAAAATGAAATTATGATAAATTATCAAAATCTCGAAAAGCGTGATTTTTAAATGCTCTATAATTTGGCTTGGCCATTTAGTAGGATTATTTGTGAAAAATGAAAGATGTTAGTAATACCTAACTAAGAGTTAATATTTACAATGAATGAATATTTTAACTACGAGAATTAAAATATTAGTACACTTTATACATTTTTTAACCCAAATGAGAAAATGATTAGAACATCAAAGGGGTGTCATTTACAAACCAGTTGACCAAATGAAGCGAAACAAGTATCGTTGGAAAGTGATGCCCGGGCTACCTCACATTCTTCATTCTCTTGTGCATATCAAACCCCAACTCAAAGTTTAGCCCAAATAATTTTAAATATGGGCAGAGTCTTTCCATTGCAGAAGCTCCTCATAAATTTCAAACCCAATGGTTAAAACCCCATTTCATTGCATATTCGAATTATCATTCGAATAATGCAATAAACCAAAGGATTAAACTTCGCCCTCAATTTATTTGAATGCATGTATCTCTCAGACCTCACGGTTTAACATGTATTAAGCCTAACCTTTGGTTTAACCAATCCATATAAATATTATATTGAACCCCGACTTGATATAGTACTCGGCCCATCAAAGACTCATATGCAAATTCCTGTACGCGCACCCTTGTGAGATTTCAAATCAACTATGATATATTAACATAATTGCATCCTCCGTCAAATGTTAAGAACATTATAATAAAGCCACATCTTCGGACTTAAACCAAACTATCACATATATAGCACATTCGAGCCCACAATGCTTACCTCATTAAACTTCGTCCATCGCGCAACGTGGCTCTTGTTAGATCTCAGGGACAATTCATCGGACGGTTCGGAAGGAGTACGCATTTTTTTCACTTTCGAGCTTTAATGCTCCAAAAAAACGCGACATATGTGGTTTTCAAAAACCACTCCAAGCCAAGTGTCAAGCAAAAAGGGATATCGCGTTATTTTTATAAAAACAACTTACCACTTGTGGCCTTGCGCGATACAGCTGGTTTTCTCTTCGAAAATTGCTTTTACTATTTCACCATCACGGTTCCATCTACTCCATCGTTCATGGTTCTGTGTTTTCCTCCATCGCCTTGTTACGTATGAATTCTGCCTTTACACTTATTTATTCTCTCTTCGCCACTGTTCTGCTGACTCCTGGTTCCGCCCCTCTCCACTTCGGTGTTATGAATCGACCTCAGTCAATATTGCTTCAGTCAAACAGAGATTAATACAACATTGATCCTACTCAATAATAGAGGTTACGCATGTTGTCAAAAGGATCGAAGTCATCGATTTCTATTGAATTCTTCACTGAACTATTGTATTTAGCCCTCGACAGAGTCGATATTGAGTCTATAGATCGAACTCAACAAACCTTCACACTAATTCACATCCATACCAGAATGGACTTTCAATACGTTGAGAGTCTCTTCGCACAAGACAATCATATACTCAATTCATGCACGGGAAGCATAAATTCAACCGCATTCAGTCCAAAATCATGATAATTAGCCTCCACTTCCCATTAGGATAGAGCATCAATTAAACACCCTAATTACAGAGTATATCCACACATAGTTCACAACAGTCTCACACAGAACATAAATCAGTCAACACATATGAAATACGGGAACAAATTCCCTCATAATATAAACAGGAATTTACTTACAAACTTCTCTGTTTCCGGCCTGATATTATATTCGAATGGCCCTTCTACAACCTACTCTACCTCTGAACAGCTATATACTTTTGAGCCACTCTGTATTTTAGACATATTACATTTATACAAGTTACTACGGAATCACTTCAGTTTCCCTAACAGCTCACAAAGACTCTTGGAATTCTCTACATCCTAATTTAGACTCAATCCCTCGAATAATTGAAACTGACTCTTCACCTACCTAACCCAATCAGCTTCCCTCATGTCCTCTAGTGGGCTAGAGAACATTTACAACTCCTCACTTATTTTACTCAAAACATTAATAATTACATGAGAATTTAAAAGCATGAGACCCCCCTATATCTACTTAGATACAAAGTGTTTTATTGTGCCTAATGCCCCTGCATCAGACTCCCAAGGTTCAAATTGTTCATGATCTCCTGATCATGTGTCTTTAATCTCTGCTTCATGGATCCCATACTGTGTTTTGCTGCTGTCCATCAACTGCATCTTTCTTCAACTTCATTTCTCCAGGTTTCCATACTTTGTTCTGCAAATTACCCCCAGTTGTACTTTCATAATCTCTTCTTGTCTTGCCTTTGCTTAACTTCTCCTAATTTCTTGATGATTTATGCTGCTTCTGTGACACCTTCATCACCAGTCTTCTGATGTCTTCAATTTCTTTGTCCAACCTATCTTCTGTCTGAAAATTTCTTTGCCCACTGCTGCTGCTTTCACCTTCTACTACTGCCAACATTGTTGCTCTTTATGTCCCACATGTTACTAACATGGTTACTACTCCTGCAGATGTCACTCCCCATGCTGCTCCAGCTGCCACCATGGGTGTTGTTGCCTCCCTAACTTCTTGTCCCTCTGCAACATTTTTACTTTGCTCATCATCTGCAAATTCACTTCTAGAAAACAAATCATCATTTAATTTCCCACCTACAGTAACATACTCATTCAGTAGACTAGTAACCATAAGCAAATTTGTCAAACTAGTATCTGCTCTTCTTCTTTTCACAGCTTCAGGAAATTTCACTCTAGTGTCTACAATCTCTTTCTCTTCTTCAAATGTTCCCAGCAAACATTTCAGCCATCTCTTCTGTACTTTTTTCACATTTTCAGCATGCTGCAATTCAGTTTCAGCATCTTTTTCTTCTTCTTGGGCAATCTTCAGTAATTGCCTTTCATTCCCTTGATTGATTCTGGCAATCAAATCAAGCTCTTCCAATTCTGTCTTTTCACCTTCTATCAGAATAGAGTTATGATTCTTCATTGTTGTAGCAGTTGTAAAAATCTGCCCCACAGTCTGCACTCCAACCTTCTCTTGGCTATTCAAACAAGCCAATTCTTCCCTGTCACAAACAGTGACAAATTTCTGCATGACTGTTTCATCTTCTTTTTTCTGCAACAAATTTTCATCTCCCAAGACAATTCCAAAGGATGGATTGTCTTCTACATCACCTGTACACATAAACAAATTGTCAATTTTAAAACCACAAGACCCAAAGGCCTCATTTGATGACCCAGTCACCAAACCTTCCTTCAGTAGTTCCAAGTTTGTTTCAAGACTCAGAACTTCTTCACTATATTTCTTCTCAGCTGCCAGAGTTATCTCCACTTCTCCAATCACCATGTTACAATGATGATCCTCCACTATGTTCTCAGCCAACGTAGTTTCTCCTTCATTTAATTCTTTGACAGTTTCCATTTGTTGTTCTTCCTTCCCTGCAAAGTTAACACATGAAATATCAACATTAAGATTCCAAGGTCTCAATGCTTCTTCTTCCTCTGACAACACATCAGTATGTCATTCAGAACTTCCTTCCAAATCCTCTGTCAGCACATCAGTATGCTGATTTGCATCCCTCATGAGACTGCCAACTAGTCTCTCCTTCCCTCCCTCATCTGCTTCATGAACATTATTCATGAAGTTTTTCCTTCCCTATTTCTTCAGCAAATCATCTTGTGCATAGGTCCTTTGCTTCTCCAATTCTCTTCTTTGAAAATCCAACCTTCTATAGCATTCAACAATTTCAATTGGAGTAGATTTCGGGAACCTTACACAACCTTTTATGCCTCTGCTTGTTCTTGACCAATCCTTAGCTGGTCCTTCTCTCTCTGCTTCAATATTCTGTTGAATATTCTCACTAGACTCTTCTGTCTTCATGTCTTCCTCCTGAGATCTTGCTATCTCAGCATTGATCTGAACAGATTTCAAACTCAATTTCTCTTCCCCAACAAACTTTGAAGTTTGTTCATTTCCCAATGATGTACCTACAAACATACACAACTTTTTAGTTTCAAAACCACAAGACTCTTTAGTCTTGGCTGCTTTCTCAAGCACTTCCCTTTGAACATATTTATATGTGGAATCTTTAAATTCCATCCTTCACTCATGAACTCTGAGTCCCTCTTCCTCTGTAGAATTTGTAACCACATCATCTAGCTGATCTAGACTTGTCCAATACCTCAGGAAATCATCAATGATTTATTCTTCAGCAAGGCAAGCTTCTTGCTACCTTAAACCTTCACCATGCCTCACAAGACCTCTTGCAGTTCTCCATTCTTCACCTGTACTCTGCTCTGCTTCACAAACAGAAATTTCTTTTCTGATTTCTCCTTTCAGTAAGGCAATCTCCTTTTGCCTCAACCTCAATTGTAATGGTTGCCATTTCACTCTCTCCTTCATGAGCCAACCAACTCTCTGGCTTTCCTCCATCATCCTCTCCAGTTTATAAAATCGCTTATTGATCTCAGCTATCTCTTTCCAATACTCTGCATCAGTGAGTTTCTTCCTCATGCCATTTGCTTTGGCATCTTCCCTCACTCTTCTGTTGTGGCCTCTCTCAGAACCTCTGCAATCTCTGCTATGGCTATCAGTAGCCATTTTCTCCTCCAGGAGTTATTCACTCACAAGCTTCACTAAGCCTCTGCAACATCAAGCTCTCTTGGTGCAACTTACCTCACCAATCCCTTCCTCCAGATGTGGCTTTTGGTAAGTATTGGTCCCCTTCTATTGGAACCTTTGAGCACTCTCTTCTGCTCTCTCTAGGCTTCACTGTGCAACTTCTCAAGAACACCTCTGTTCTTCTTTCATCCAACCTCTGTTGGTAATTCTCTAGGTTCTGCCACACTTCTTCTTCACTCAGAATCCCTTGTTGGACTCTTTTATCACTGCTCTCAAAGCTGTGATTTTCTTCTGCTGAGATTTCGTCAATTGCCTGCAATCTAAATTCTGCAAACAATTCTCCAAACTAGAGTTAAATAATGCTCATCAACTTACCTTCTCTTGTGAACACTACAATTTTCCTCTCTATCCAGCCTCTAACTGAATATTAGGTTCACTGCCTTCACCATAAAAACTTTGTCTTTATCTTCCTGCAACCACAATTCTTCAATTACAATTTCAAATCAGATTTAAAATTATTTACCTGCAATATCTTTGCATGATCTTGTCTTCCACTCCTTTCTACAAATCCTGTTCACTGCAACTCTGTGTACTTTGATGTATATCAGATCTTAGAATCTGATCTCCCTTCTCCTGTCATCACATGCACTGTATGCACATCACCATCTCTGTATGCTTGCAATCCTTATCAGTTTTCAAAAGTCTGATTTCTTTTCATACCTGCAATTAATTCCAAAAAATTGAACTTTCAAACAGAGCTATTCCTAATGCTCTGATACCACAATGATGCCCAGGCTACCTCACATTCTTCATTCTCTTGTGCATATCAAACCCCAACTCAAAGTTTAGCCCAAATAATTTAAAATCTGGGCAGAGTCTTTCCATTGCGGAAGCTCCTCATAAATTTCAAACCCAATGGTTAAAACCCCATTTCATTGCATATTCGAATTATCATTTGAATAATGAAATAACCCAAAGGATTAAACTTCACCCTCAATTTATTTGAATACATGTATCTCTCAGCCCTCACGGTGTAACATGTATTAAGCCCAATCTTTGGTTTAACCAATCCATATAAATATTATATCGAACCCTGACTTGATATAGTACTCGGCCCATCAAAGACTCATATGAAAATTCATGTACGCGCACCCTTGTGAGATTTCAAATCAACTATGATATATTAACATAATTGCATCCTCTATCAAATGTTAAGAACATTATAATAAAGCCACACCTTCGGACTTAAACCCAACTATCACATATATAGCACCTTCGGGCCCACAATGCTTACCTCATTAAACTTCGTCCATCACGCAACGTGGCTCCTGTCAGATCTCAGGGACAATTCATCGAACGGTTCGAAAGGAGTTCGCATTTTGTTTCACTTCTGAGCTTTAATGCTCCAAAAAAACACAACATACGTGGTTTTCAAAAACCACTCCAAGCCACGTGTCAAGAAGAAAGGGATATCGTGTTATTTTTATAAAAACAACTTACCACTTGTGGCCTCGTGCGATACAGCTGGTTTTCTCTTCGAAAACTTCCTTTACTGTTTCACCATCATGGTTCCATCTGCTCCATCGTTCATGGTTCCGTTTTTTCCTCCATCGCCTTGTTACGTATGAATTCTGCCTTTACACTTATTTATTCTCTCTTCGCCACTATTCCGCTGACTCATGGTTCTGCCCCTCTCCACTTCGGCATTATGAATCGACCTCAATCAATATTGCTTCAGTCAAATAGAGGTTAATACAAAATTGAACCTACTCAATAACAGAGGTTACGCACGTCATCAAAAGGATCGAAGTCACCGATTTCTATTGAATTCTTCACTGAACTATTGTATTGAGGCCTCGACAGAGTCGATATTAAGTCTACAGATCGAACTCAACAAACCTTCACACTAATTCACATCCATACCAGAATGGACTTCCGATACGTTGAGAGTCTCTTCACACAAGACAATCATATACTCAATTCATGCACGGGAAGCATAAATTCAACTGCATTCAGTCCAAAATCATGATAATTAGCCTCCACTTCCCATTAGGACAGAGCATCAATTAAACACCCTAATTACAGAGTATATCCACACATTTTTCATAGTAGTCTCACATAGAACGTAAATCAGTCAACACATATGAAATACGGGAACAAATTCCCTCATAATATAAACAGGAATTTACTTACAAACTTCTCTGCTTCCGGCCTGATCTTCTATTCAAATGGCCCTTCTACACCCTACTCCACCTCTGAACAGCTATCTACTTATGAACCACTCTGTCTTTTAGACTTATTACATTTATACAAGCTACTAAAGAATCACTTTAGTTTCCCTAACAGCGCACAAAGACTCTTGGAATTATCTACATCATAATTTAGACTCAATCCCTTGAATAACTGAAACTGACTCTTCATCTACCTAACTCAATCAGCTTCCCTCATGTCCTCTAGTGGGCTAGAGAACATTTACAACTCCTCACTTATTTTACTCAAAACATTAAAAATTACGTGATAATTTAAAAGCATGAGACCCCCCTATGTCTACTTAGATACAAAGTGTTTTATTGTGCCTAATGCCCCTACATCAGAAAGCTTATGAAAAACCAAATTCAATGAAATAATCAAAATAGAAATATGATACAAAAATGAAAAATTACAAAATTACAAAATAATTAACTTAATCAAAATCCTAAAAGGTGTTTAGCCAAAACTTTTGCAGAAAGGGTCCCCATTATTTGAAGTACATAAGTAAAAAATGGGTGTTTGTGTTTTACCACAACACTTGGATACATATTTATTCCATTGAGCAAGGTTTTGGGCATCATATGCTTGTGGTTTTGAAACATATGTATTGATGTATTCAAGCAATATGTTTTCATCCAATACCACCTTGATATGATCCTTCCATACAATGAAATTAGAGTTTCCTTCCAAGGCATACTCTAGCCTTTGCTCATTGAAGATCATCTTCTCAACTCTGGAGAGATATTGCACTGAAATGAAAATTTGATTATCCTGAGAAACAACTTTGAAATTCTTGCTCTAATGTGAATAATGCTATGATACCATGTAGAAACTATGATGTAGATTTGCAATTGATCATAAAGTTTTAATCAAAATAACAAGACAAAAACCTACTTTACTGCTTTGTGGAATCCAATTCATTATTTAGAACATCAATCACAAACATGAAATGAGAGATAACACACATGCACACACTATTTTTCCAGGGGAAAGAATTTTTCTAAAAACCTCTTTTCATGCTTGCATTAATATGATGAATATATATGTATTAAAATTGCTAGCTCAATTTGAGCTCAACCTACAAGTAAATAACATATATCTCTACTCGCTAAAAATCTTTGACCCAAATTTAGTCAATTTCTGCCTCTTCTTGAGCCCCTATTTCCTTGCACAATTGCCCCTATTATTTAGGAATTTTCACCAAAATGACTGTACAATTCCCAAGGTTTGTCATATGACTACATGCAATAGTTTTACACTCAAGACTAGTCTACAAATGATGTTACACTTCCTTGGAATCTCCACCATAGCTGGGGAACTCGAATTCTCTGCATGCAATAGCTATTTTGGGTTGATTGATGAGTTAACTGGATGATCATTGATCTAGACTGAAGTTTCACTGCACAACTAACCTTCCAGTAGTTCCTCCAACAATTAGAACTAGTTTAACTGAAAACAACTTAAATTAACTGGACTTGATTGCTACAAATTAGTATTCACACATGCTTAATTTAAATCTAACTCCTCTAACTCGAATTTACTAAAATAATTGTTGATTAAAATAATTTTATTAGATTACTAACATAAATTATCAATCCGGGAGTTGAAGGACTTGTGATACATACGTGCACAATATATGTCAGGGATCAGTTTATGGAAACTAAAAACTAATCTAATCACACCATTCCTTTATTAACTTGAAAATATATTATACATTCAGGAATTAAAATTTGATCTACTTGCATAATTGAATTATAATCTATGACTGTTGTATGATCGAATGCCCAAATCTGATCCAATTGGATAATGGAAGTTTTCACCCTCTTGCGATTATTTAGCGAGCACAAGATTACACAGCTAATTGGAATTTTAATCTAGGAAAGAATTCATGAAAGAAAATAAGAAAATTACACTATGACTATTGTATGACTGAATACCCAAATCTAATCCAATTGGAGAACGACAGTTTCCACTCTCTTGCAATAATTTAGTGAGCATAAGATTACACAGCTAATTGGAAATTTAAACTAGGAAAGCAATAAATTTTAATCTATGAAAACAAATAAATCTTAATCTATGAAAGAAAATAAATATCACACATTGTAGGTGGCCAATCAAAAAGTATGAGAGATGGTAAGTCAAGAGGCTCCCAATGCAAGCATTACAAAAACAAGGTGAACATCACTCATGAGCATGGTGCCAAATCTGAATTTTATTCAAAACATAAGTAATCTTAACTTCACACCTTAGTATCTCTTCAACTTTACACATGCCTTTGAAAGGAGAAGTCTCTCCTATTTATACAAATTTCTAAGAAACCTCATCATTAATGAGGATCCTTCTTTCTCTCCTTTGATCCATATTATTCTCAACTAATTTTCTAACCGTAGGCCACATATCCCTCCTTCAAATCTCCTTGACATCATGAAGATAAATTCGAATTTGATCATTAGAAGCCACGTAAGAGGGCCTTGGAAGCTTCCAATGAACCTACACGTGTCAAAAAACTCTTTCCACTTTTAAGGTATAAGCATATGCATATTATTTCCTAACTTCTGATTACAAATTCACTTAAAAACACTAGAAATTAATTATGTTTGAAAAACACAAGTGTAACCCAAATGATGATAAAATTGAGATGAATGTAGTGACTTGGTAGTGAAATGGAGGTGATATAATGGATATGATGGTGAAAATGGATCTATTTTTAAGGACATTTTTGAGACCCAACATACCCCTTAACTGAAGTTGTTGCATGCCCTCATGCAACCTATTACATTGATTCATCTAATCTTTGAATTGTCTTGCTTTTGATAACTCCATTATTTTTGCAAAGTTTTCTTTGAAATACATTGGATTGCAACATTCATCTTTATGGTTGGTTCTTGTGTGACAAACAAAATTAATTTTTTTTATGGTTGGTTCTAGTGTGACAACCAAAATTGATGAGTATTGGTTCTTGTGTAACAATACTTTTTTTATTCTTTGTTGCATTCAAATATCTTGAAAACATTGAGAATTTATCTTTTCAATTAGCCATAAGCTTATCAATATGATGATTTGAAAAATATATAATATTTTTGAATCTTAATGCAATAGTAGTTGTATGTTGGTTATATGAAAATGATGTGGCATAAGATGTAAATATATGGAGTGATATCCCTTCCCTTGACTGATGGTTTTTGCAATTTTATGAAGTGGGAAAAGGAGTATTGTGGAGTGTTTTTCCAAAAATTATAACTTTATTATTTTAAGGAATTGAATAATAAAAAGTTAGAAAAGAACATACCTTCACTTACCTATGTAATGGATAAGTTGTGCATATGTCTTTGCTGCAAAAATATGATCTGGTGCTTCTTCAATTGGTCGTGCAAATAGTGGATGAGGTTGTGAAAGTGAGTATTTATTGTTTCTACTAAATTTGTTGAATCTTCTATATCTGCTACATCTAATACAAATGCTACAAATGTTGAATAATGATGGATCTGATAGTCTTCATGTCATTATCACATATTGGAATAATTTTTATCTATGTGAATGAATTTGTTGATGTCAAACATAGTAAGAAATTGTTGAATTAGTGGCCATTAATGTATGCCACTAATCAACAGGATACCTCTCACCATTGATGAAAATGAGAGTCAAGATGCCTAAGCACATATTGTTAGGTACGAATGATTTTTGTTGATGTCAAGTCACCTAGAAGATCCGTCAAACAAGGGACATTAATGTATTCCCATTGTTTGTCAGCCATAGAACTTGCCATTAAGGCATGCAAGCCTCAAGGTACTTTTTGAAAAGATTTAAAACTCAAAAGGACTATACATATACAGTTTGCTTTGAAGCAAGATTTATTTGGGAAAGGAAAATGAACATGAAAAGGAAAATGTTAATCAGCATGTAGGTGAGTTAATTGTTTTTATTCATGAGTTAGGGTGGATGGAAGTGAATTAATGTGAATGGATAGTGAATGTGAATGAAGAATGAATGTGAATGGAAAATATGAAGGGAAATGAGGTGAATGTTTTATTACGAAGCATGGATGTAATGGAGACAATGACATCTGAAAGACTTACAAGTGATGGATATGATTTGCATAAGCATGTGCTCATGCATTGATGTTTCATATTTGTTTTTTATCATCTTCTTGTGAGATAAATGTGGTCTCTAAGAGAGACATTGTTCGCTTATAGTCATTTGTCCTTCTTCGTAGAACCTGCAAAAAAAAACTAGTACTTCTTCTGCAATGGAATGTAAGAATATCAAAAGAGAGAGGTGATAAATCTCTCTAGTTATGACATTAACACAAAAAACTGAATTGGTACTAATGAAACAAATTCACAAAGGAAAACCAAAATAATTTATACCTATGTCGAAACTAGTGCTTCAAGTTACCTTTTGTGTCTTTTCAGCGATTTATCATTCTTTAATATTTCAAACTCTGATGTTAGATTTCTCATTGTGTATATCTCATCGAGATATTTCCAACGATGCTTGAATCGTTGAAATCTGATATCATATGAGAAATTTAGGCTGCTTTGAATTTGAGTGAAACTGTGAGGTTTCTCAGCCACAGAATTGATGTTTTAGCTGCAGAATGTGCACAGTTTCTATAGCTAAAATCAAATTTATAAAATCAAGCGCTCTTCTTCTTTCACACTTAGACATTAATTGCATGTGATTTTACCTCTGAAAAATCTCTGGTGAAGTCTAGAAGTTCAGTATGCCAAGTAATGCACTTAATTGAGCAATAGATATGATGGAAAAACGGTAGAGATGCATGCAAGCCCATTTTTTTGAGAAAAATCCATAGCATATGCAAGTTATATAACCAAAGAAAATTGCATGAAACCATTCATATATGATTGTGCAAAATATTCTAACCATCAACTCCACCCAACACAAACAAAGGAGAGGTAACAGACAACAATAATTCTGAATGGTAATGCTGCAATAGCATTGTAAGCAGTCGTCATTGTATTAATAAAGCAAGGAACAGGGGCTCATAAAAGCGGCAACCCGTTAGCAAAAAATGGCTTTGATCTCATATTTTTATCGCTTGCAAGCCGACGGCTATTTCTAAACATAAAACTTGTCTAACAAAGTCATTAATTACCTGCTTTTCCCATCAATAAGAGAATTGCAGAGTTCTTGAATTTTTTCTTCTTCTTCTCGATGTCGTGCTCTAATGAACACCTGTGACTTCAACAAGAGATGATGAAATCTAATAACTGTGCAGAGGATGAAGAAATCAAATTAGACTCTTAGATTTATCAAAATCATGTGGCGTGTGGATTGAATGCCACAACAGAATTTGTTTTAGATTAGAATTCTTCCTCTTTGTAGTGTGTCGCACTCAAAATGTTCACTGTGCATTTAAAGAAACCATTTTCCCCATGCAGTCTACAAAATGAAGCTCAAAGGATCCCTGAAAATCTCCCAAACAGTTAGGAATCTAAGGAAACCGTTTTTTAGGTTAGTTAATTCACCCCATTCTGGAAAAATCCTATGCCTTATTTTTTTCCAATTCATCCTCAGTCAATCAGAAAATTTGTTTTAAAATGGTGTATCTAAATTGTTGTGTTTTCTAGGAAATGAAATTATTTACTACGGGCAATGGCGAAAATATTTATGGTCTTCCAGTGGTAGTCGTCCAATTCCAGTAGTGGAGGTGAGTGCAGCCCCTACGCTTGACACCATGTGAATTCGTCAATTGATCCATTAAAATAGAATTTGGAAGCCTTTGGTTTATAGGATAGGTGGCTTGTTTTATTATGCGTAGTGAAAGATCACTTGTATTTGTACACATAATCCTTAACTCAAAAGGATATGTGCAATGATCTCGTAGATAAGATCTTCTTGTCCCCAAAACAGAAGGAGGAGAAATTGTATATATATGGAATGGAGGAAATAACGATGTGGAAAGCAAGGCAGGGAATATCCACATTTTGAAATGAATTCAGATTGCTGCAACATTGCATTGAATGATACGAAATTCTCTTTATCTCTCAATTATATGCCTGTATAAAGTCAATCAAGAGAGGCGGTGATATCTCTCTATACATAACATACCATGGGGAACTGCTGGAAACTGGGAAATCCCAACAACTGCTGGAATGAGCAAATGGAAGGAGAGAGTCGCGAGATGTACTCGTTTTGTTTGTTTTTATTTTTCAGAATTTTAATGTTTTATTGTTTTATATATTATTTGTTTTTGTTTTATATTATTTATTTTTTTAATTGTTTTTATATTAAAATGTTTTAGTTTTGTTAAAAAAAAATTATATATGTTACATTTTTTAAAATTTAAAAATATATACATATATATTTTAATTAAACAAAACAATTTATTAAAATCGTTATCATTTTTATTTTTATTTTATTTTCTTTATTAAAAAAAAAGAATTTATTAATAAATAAAAATGGAATTTGATATATTCTTTTATATTTTTATATTTTTTATTTTTTTAAATTTTAAAGTTTATTGAAAAATCAAATGATGAAAACAGAAGTTAACTGCAGAATTTAATTTTGTAGCTAAATTTTGCTTTTTTATACTAACATAAAAATTCTTTTTCTGATCCTCCAGATCACACAAAGCACAGGAAGAGAGCAAACTCGAGAGAGATATATATATATAATTGAAAATATTTCTATGGGGCTCTAAATGCACCACAAAATTGTAAATTTATCCTAGAAATTACAAAAACTTATTTTTATTTGTTAGTCATATTCTACTAAAGAAATGGAACATTCACTTAAGTATAAGAGAATTTCCAATGCATCCATTTACGCAACAATATCATGAGTAAACTCATATCCAAAAAATAAATCCTCGTAAATTCTTGGATATGATCATGAAAATTTGTTGTTGCAATTGGATTTTTATTGTGCTTTTGTGTTTTATTTTTTAGTGAATAGGGGTTTTTTATTTTATTTCTATATTTTCTATATGAAAGTGCAAATAAACTTGAATGAAAAATGCCTAAAAATAAAATAAAATAAAAATTGCACAAAAGCTTAATTTGAAAAATTGCATGAGAAAAATGAAATTGTTAAGTAAAATGAAAAATTAATCTAATAATGAAAAACTGAAATTGTGAAAATGAAATTTAAACTAAGTGATGCAACAAAACTCCATCTTTACCCAAAATACGCAGACCTATTTGTTATGGGCCCACATAAACTCGAAAGCACGCAAGAGCGAGTCACAACTCAACAGCTTTAGACAGATCACAGATCGCAATCCTTAACTCATCGCAAACCGTATATTTTAACTCATCGGAAATCGGCTTAAAAAATTTATCGCACGTCACAGAATTTAACCAATCGCAAATCAGCATTTCGAACATTGACCTCTACATCGTTAACAATTATATTGTATCGCATGCGCTATGAGATATGTGAGCGACCTGCGCCCACACATTTCCACTTCATCACATTGCAACTTAAAAATTTTAAATTGTGATTGCTTAACAAGTAAATATAAAATTCATGGATTGCCATGTGTGCCAATCGTCTTTTGTGATTTGGTTCATCCATCGCTCACTATCATTTCTGCGACTTGATCATCACCGTCTGTTCCACCCGCACACTTATCTCTGTAAATAGAATCACGTCTATAATAAAACTTTTTCTTCCATACTTTGATCTCCAGTGAAGCTCATAGGAACTTCGTTCACCATTTTTATTCTATCAATTAACAGAAATGCAAATAATACTTATACATAGTGAAATCGGAATTAAATAATGCACACAAATAATACATGATCCAGAACATTCCTGGATACATAAAAAATAAATAGACTCCATTATTATCGAGTTCAAATTACAGGCTAAGGCCACTACGGGCCTGAATCACAAATTCCCCTGAGGTTACATTGTGCTCCCCCTCATACAACACAAACTTCATATTTAAAAGAGATTACAAAGAGTGGATCATCTAGGATTCGCGATTTCCTCCCACAAATCTCTTAACTAATCATTAGAATCAATCTATTTTAATTACATGGCAGATTATAAAAACTCATCATATCTTCTAGATGCATTGATTCCATCTTTGTGATAAAAAAATTATTATCTTAACCAAATTTAATGGAAATTAGCCCCCTTTTCAAATCTTTGTCCATGTTTCTCCTTCTGCAGCTTTGAATTTCAATTTTAATTAAGGTTAGTCCGATGCTCGTACATCAGACTCCCGAGGTACAAAACTTTTATGACCTCCTAGTCATATGCCTTCTTGATCTCTGTAACAAGTCTGCTACTTTCTATCAATACCAAGTCCTCTTCTTTCTCTTAGCAATTATACCCACATTCTCTGTGGAATTTCCTTTGTGATCTTTCCATAACGACATTCGTGAGCTACAAAAAAACCTTTGTAGTAACAAGTCTCTTTCTTGCTACACAATTCCTCACTAAGCTTCTCTCCTCTGAGCTTAGTCTTTTGGCATCTCTCTGCTTCTCTCCTCTAAAACCATTTGAGCACTCCTAGCTCTAGGCTGTTGCAATCTTCTCACCTTCTCTGGCGTTACCTGCACAAAAATATAAATACCACATGCTTACCAATCTTCGACATATTTGTACCTCCTTTGCACGTAGAATATTTTTCTGCTTTGATACCACTTTGATGCAGCAAAACTGCATCTTTACCCAAAATACATAGACCTGTGTGTTATGGCCCCACATAAACTCGGAAGCACGCAACAGCGAGTCGCTTTATCGCAACTCAACAACTTTAGATAGATCTTAATCCTTAATTCATCACAAACCATATATTTTAACTCATCAGCAATCGGCTTGAAAACCTTATCGCACGTCACGGAATTTAACCCATTGCAAATTGGCATTTCGAACATTTACCTCTACATCATTAACAGTTATACTATATTGCATGCGCTATGTGATATGCGATGGACCTACGCCTACACATTTCCACTTCATCGCATCGCAACTTAAACAATTTAACTTGTTATTTCTTAACACGTAAATATAAAATTTGCCGATTGTGATGTGCACTAATCGTCTTCTATGATCTGGCCTGTCCATCACTCGCTATCATATCTACGACTTGATCCTCACCGTCCGTTACACCTGCACACTAATCTTTGTAAATAGAATCACGTCTGTAATAAAATCCGTTCTTCCATACTTTGACCTCTAGTGAAGTTCATAGGAACTTCGTTCAACATTCATATTTTATCAATCAACAGAAATTCAAAGAATACATATACATAATGAAATCAGAATTAAATAACGCACACAGATATACATGATCCAGAACATCCTTGGATACATAAAAATAAAAAATACTCCATTATTATCGAGCTCGAATTATAGGCTAAGGCCACTATGGGCCTGAATCACAAATTCCCTTGAGGTTACATTGTGCTCCCCCTCGTACAACACAGACTTCATATTTAAAAGAGATTACAAAGAGTGGATCATCTAGGATCCACAATTTCCTCCCATTAATCGCTTAACTGAAGCAATAAATCTTAATCTATGAAAGTAAATAAATCTCAATCTATGAAAGCAAATAAATCTCACACATTGTAGGTGGCCAATCCAAAAGTATGAGATATGGTAAGTTGAGAGGCTCCCAATGCAAACATTACCAAAACAAGGTGAACATCACTCATGAGCATGGTGCCAAATTTGAATTTTATTCAAAACATATGTAATCTTAACTTCACACCTGAGTATCTCTCCAACTTTACACATGCTTTTGAAAGGAGAAGGCTCTCCTATTTATACAAATTCCTAAGCAACCTCCTCATTAATTAGGATCCTTCTTTCTCTCCTTTGATCCATAATATTCTCAACCAATTTGCTAACCATAAACCACATATCCCTCCTTCAAATCTCCTTGATATCATGAAGATAAATTCGAATTTGATCTTTAGGAGCCACATAAGAGGGCCTTGGAAGCTTCCAATGAACCTACACATGTCATAAAACTCTTTCCACTTTTAAGGTATAAGCATATGCATATTATTTCCTAACTTTTGATCACAAAGTCACTTTAAAACACTAGAAATTAATAATGTTTGGAAAACACAAGGGTAGCCCAAATGATGATAAAGGTGAGATGAATGTAGTGGCATGGTAGTGAAATGGAGGTGATATAATGGATATGATGGTGAAAGTGGATGTCTTTTTAAGGACATTTCTGAGACCCAACAATAACTAAGTGACAAGAGCCATGTCACACAAGTTAATAGCATCCAATCTATATGTTGATGTGGAAATTCAAATTTTCTTAATTTAATCAAGGCAAAGTCAAACTGAGAATTTATTGCTGCATTTTTCAACATGAACCCTCTCGAATTAGGTTTTGTTCACGAGGAATGGGAAATGGGATTATCAAGGCAATTAAAAGCAGTTTTATTACGATGGCGATCAGCATGTACACCTATTGGTTTCCAGTGGTCAAGATTTCAATCCCTTTCATGATTGTACCTCGTTATTCATTGCTCAAAGTAACTAGAGTTTTTGAAGCCCATTCTGTTTGTTATATATGTTAATATCTTCTTGGTTTTTTCTCTCTCAGTAACAAGTTAGGGTTTTTAGGGTTTGTTGATTTCATAGTCATATTGTAATGCATAAATCTGGTATTTTCTCACCATGTCATTAGTAGTTTGATTTGAGACCCAGTGAATTGATATGTTAGAAGCCTATGAGGATTGTACTTAGCTATTTCGGACCACTAACTAGTTAGAATTCTTGAAATTGTTCCAAGGATATAACTAGGCATTCATTGAGGCTTTTCCAGTCTCTTTCAATGACTATAGAGTTATAATTGAGGAAATTCGATTTATAGTGGATCTTGAGTTTATCATTGAAGTTGTTTGTCTGTCTCTCGAAGGTGAAAAATGGTCGAGGACCAAGAGAATTAAGAAATTTCTCTGGAAGAAATTTTTGGCCAAAATATAACTATGAAATTAAAGGTATGAAAGTTACCTTGATTTAAAACACAAATGGAAAAAAATGTTACTATTTCTTAGAATGTACATAATGTGTGAAGTCCGCTAGATTTTGGTGTTTTTATATCATATTAGACTATTAATTGTTTCCTTGGTATACCCTTTGAATCTTTTGTATTTTTTGTATGTATTGATGGTTAAGTTGGCTTTGACAAACCAGAAGTAACATAACCACCAGTATTTGATTCATCATGGTTTAATTGTAATTTTGGTCAATTTTCAATTGAGGAAATTAGGGTTATAATGGGATTCTCTCCTACTAAATAATGGTTTTGTTGACAAACCCCAACCCGAACAATTTTTCCCTCAAGTGTCTTCAAACCCTGATATAAAAATTGATGATGCTCTTATCTAGCCGTTGGGAAATGACACCCATGTCAGTGACCCTGAGGCTGTTTCGGAACCTGTGTTGTTGGGGAAAATGGAAAATGAAGGTTCAACACCCAAAACCCTAAGGTTAATGTCACAGTTAGAATAATAATCATGTTATTGAAAAGGGTGTAGTTCGAAAGGTGTCTAACTGGCGGGGTAAACTTGCAGTTGATAAGGATAAGCCCCATGGCGACTCTTTTGATCCCGACCTTGCAACACCATGTATAGATAGTCAGTCCCATCAAGATAGAAACACACATATAAAGGAAATATTGTTAAATAGGAAAATTTGTAGGCTATTGCATAACAACAACAAAAAATGCATGACCTGAATATTGTAGATCTGGAGGAACCTCAGCCAAATAAGGTTAAGCAAGAAGTCATACAGGATCAAGTTTCTCCCATTAATACTAATAGTTCACCGGAATGGAAGAAAAAATCTTATAAAGTTTTTGTTGAGGTGCTATTAGATTTGTATTGGCACCAACAGTACTTGGTGATTGTTCCACAACTCACCCGTTGAATTGAAAAATTAACCCAGGAGAACGAGCGGTTAAGGGATTCTTGTAATCATCATATAAATTCCAAGCAGCATGAGTCTGCTCAGTATATTGAAATATCCCAATGATCATACACTCAAATTATAGTAAATTTTTCCAGAGTCGAGTTGGTTATTTCTCAAGAACCCAAAATCACTAAATAAAAATTTTAATTGATATTTCTTTCAGGTTAATTTTGAGGTAAGATTTTATTGTTATTTTAAGTTTTATTAAATAAATTTAAATCAAAATTTAAATAAATATATAAAAAATAGAGAAAAATATGTTTCTGAATTTCTAAGTTTGTAACAGCCTTATTTGCCTGACACTATTTTTAACTATTTTTTATGCATATCACTGGTGAAATATCTTATGGAAATTGTTGTCACTCTACTTGCGGAACACACCTACTTGAATTGGGACATATTCTCAAATGTTCTCATGTTATTTTCCTTTAATATTATTTTTGTTATGATCGGTCATCCGACCCAACAAACAAAATACTTTTTATTATTATCTTTGTAATTATACGAATTTTAAGTTTGAATTCTAGAAGGATGTAATGGATACTGTAACCGCCTATATGAACCCCTTATTTTTTAAGATAAAATGGGGGAACCCGAGAGAGAATAAAGATACATTATTCTGAATAGATAAGTCTTTATTTTTTACTGTGGAATGAATGAAAATTTGAGACATCTTGATGTGATTTGATTCCAGCAGTGTGTTGTATTTTATTATTTCCATAGTCATAGTTTAAAATTCATAATATCTTGTGGTTTATGGAACATATTTGTGTATGTTAGTTGACTTTGTGCACTCACAAGAGAATTCTTTTAACACATTTCTTTGTTGTACAAAATATCTACTCAGATTTTTATAATTGATCAATTGTTCATATCTAGTGGCATGTGCTCTAAGAAGGACGATTTGATATTAATGGTTTGATGTCTGGTTAATGTTACCATTGTTTCCCTAAGTCTGCAGTAGGGATATCACAGTGAATATAAAAATATTATTCTTTTCAGTTTTGATTTGATGATTATCTGATTAATTTGCTAATCACCAATGAGGGTGTGAATTCTTAAATGATATCATTCATGGTTTGTTTTCTCTCACTCACTTATAAGCCTTGGCCAAGTAATAATTGTAAATCATAGTAATTAATATATTTTTCTATATTTTCTTAGTGTTTAATTGATTTAAAAGATAAAACAAAGTTTTTCATGTCGTGTTTACTTAATGGTATGAACTGCTTGTTTTGATTACAGTTGTTCATTATGCCATGTACAACATTAAGAAAAGAATTAATTTTCTTTTTGTTTATAGTAGAATTTTTTCTTTGATTTCTTTATTCTTAATATTAGTTGTTACATCATAACAATTTCATTTATTTATATTATGCTAGTTACATTTAGTTCTAGCCTATTTTTATTGTTGTATTATATTGTTGTAGATATTGTAATATAACTTTGGTTTTGCAATAGCAAACCAATGTTTATTATATATTTTTTATTTTCATTAGAATTTCACTAACATAACTTAGAAAATTTAGGTATTATTTAACTCAATTTAGGAAAACCATAGGTATAGTTTAGTTTTAGGATTCTTGCTTGGTTTTTCTTCTTGTAACTATAAATCAAAGTAATTTATTTATTTTTCTATATTTTCTTAGTGTTTAATTGGTTTAAAAGAGAAAACAAAGTTTTTCATGTTGTGTTTACTTAATGGTATGAACTGCTTGTTTTTATCACAGTTGTTCATTTTTCCATGTACAACATTAAGAAAAGAATTATTTTTTCTTTCTGTTGATAGTAGAATTTTTTCTTTGATTACTTTATTCTTAATATTAGTTGTTACATCATAACAATGTCATTTATTTATATTATGCTAGTTACATTTAGTTTTAGCCTTCTTTTATTGTTGTGTTATATTGTAGTAGATATTGTAATATAATTTTGGTTCTGCAATAGCAAACTAATGTTTATTATATATATAATTTTTTTTTCATTAGAATTTCACTAACATAACTTAGAAAATTTAGGTATTATTTAACTCAATTTAGGAAAACAATAGGTATAGTTTAGTTTTAGGATTCTTGCTTGGTTTTTCTTCTTCATAAAAGGATGAAGTTAAAGGCCAACGAAGCCTTTAAACTCGTCAATAATGACTATTCCAAACAGTTTGGGTTGTGTGAAGAGCCTTAGTTTGGGTTGTCTCTCCCTTGTTGACTTAGGCATGTCAATGCCCACGTCAACACAACTGGACAATGAATTAAAAATGGACACTACCATATCATTTAGTAGCAATTGATAACATATAAAAATCAAGACCATGTGTTTAGTTTGAAATCTCCTTTTGGCATGCATGTTGCGCCAATTTGTGGTATTAGAGCAAGAATATGGTTATGCGAGCAATAATATCACAAGGTCGAGGAGGCAAACCCGTGGGTAAAGCAAAGATCAGAGAAGAGATAAGGAGACTGCAAGCTCAGTTAGTGGCCATGGAGGTAGGAAGACAATGAGATCCTAAGGCTGGAGATATTAGTGAACATGAAGAAGAAGTTGGGGAAGAAGAAGAAACACCATCTAAGGAACCTCCAGAAGTCAACTTATTGAGATCATTGTTAGGCTCAAGCTCAAGACCAAAATTATAATTATCTACCTATGATGGCAGTCTGGCAGTTGAAAATTTGTTTGACTATATCAGTGAGTTAGACAAGTATTTTGAATATGAAGATATGGACGATGACAAAAGGGTGAAGTTTGAAGTAACAAGTTTGAAGGGTCACATTGCACCTCGGTGGGACAATGTGTAGATTGAACAGAGAAAGAATAATAATCCATTGATTAAAAAAAATGGGATATGATGGTGGAAAATATGAAGAGTAAATTATTACCAAAATATTACTAATTAACTCTCTACATGTAGATACAAAACCTCAAGAAAAGGTCACTGACAGTAAAATAATATGACGAAGAATTTTACAAAGTCAACTTGAGAGAAAGTTATGTGGAAGACACCCAAGAAAAGATAGTAAGGTATATTGATGGCTTAAGAATGGATATTCAAGATGAACTCAACATGCTTTATCCAAGTACCATGGAAGAAGCATACTAGTATGCCTTGAAGGAATGAGAAAAGATAGCAAGAAGGAAACTTAGGTCGAAGGTGTGGTTTTTCTAGGGGAAAGGGATGGTCAACCGGAAGAGGAAAAATTATGGCTCAAAAGAATGATGCAGGTAGTTAAAAATAACAAGGGAATACATAGAAAGAAGGTGGCACCAGAGGAGGAAGACTTTACCAGAGAGGTAAAGGAATAGTCAGAGAAACTGCTTATCGGTGTTATAGATGTGGAAAAATGGGTCACAAATATTCTGAGTGTCCAAAGAATTAGAATATGGGATAGTGTGGTGAGCACATAGTTCAACTAGAAGAAACATAAGTGCGAGCACCTGAGACAGAAAATATGTCGGAAACCGGAGAGGCGTTGATGATAATAAGTCGTGTTTAAGCCAGCCAAGGAAACTGTTGAACCAACCCAAAGAAAGTCCTTGTTTAAGACTATTTGCAAAGAAAAAGGGAAGGGTTGCAAGATAGTGATTCACAATGGAAGCACTGACAACTCATTTCCTTAGAAATCATTGAAAAACTAGGATTGGAGAGGATTAAACATCCAACACAGTACAAAGTATCATGGTTTCAAAACGAACACCAATTTTTAGTGAATGAGAAAAGTGATGTTGAGTTATAGATAGGCAGATATAAGGAAAAGGTAATATGTGATATAATGACAATGGATTTTTGCGACATCCTTTTGGGTCGACCATGGAAGTTCGACGGGGAATTGATACATGATGAAGAGAATAATTGCTAAAAGTAATAAGAGGATGGAATCAAGCGTACTCTTGTACCATTTAAGGAAGATATTGCATCTGAAACAAGCAACCCAAAATAATTGTGGTTAAGTGGTAAAGAATTTCTGCAACAAATGAAGAAAGAGGGGGTCAACTATGTGGTAATCTGCAAACTAAAGGTTATACTTCTGCACACTGAAATTGTAGCCTTTTACCTATTTACATTCAATAAATTTTGCATGAATTTAATGATATCGTAGTAGGTTATTTTCCAAGAGAGTTTCCACCCAAAATAAGCATCAACCACCATATAGATTTTATACTAGGATCAAGCCTTCCAAATAAGGTTTTATATCGAATTACACCCAAGGAAAATGAAGAAATAAGGAAGCAAGTTCAAGAGTTGTTAGACAAAGGTTTGATAAGGGAAACCTTGATTCCATGTGTTGTGCCTGACATACTAAGTCCAAAGAATGATGGAGAGTGGAGGATGTGTATAGATTCTAAAGAAATCAACAAGATCATGATTAGATACATGTTTCCATTAGCAGAGTAGATGATATGATGTATTGTTTGAGTGGAGCAACTTTCTTTTGAAAGCTTGATCTGAAAAGCGATTACCATCAAATATGGATTAGAGAAGGGGACGAGTGGAAGAAAACTATCAAGATCATTAATGGGTTGTATGAATCGATGGTCATACCATTTGGACTCACAAATGCACCCAATACATTAATGTGGTTGTTGAACGAAGTCTTGAAGGATCTCATTGGCAATTTTTATATTGTTTACTTGGATGATATATTAATTTTCAGTCAAACTAAAGAAGAGCACCTTAGACATGTGAGATATGCTCTAGAAATATTGCAGTGAGAAAATTTGTTAATTAACCTGAAGAAACGTCTTTTTATGAAACCTAATTTAGTACACTTAAGTTTTGTCATTTCAAAAGATGGACTGAAAATGGATCTAGAGAAAATAGAGGAAATTGTGAATCGAGTAGTCTTTAGTGTGACTTTTTGAAGGCTTTTAAGGTGGTTTTTTCCAGTCTAGTTTCTCTAAAATCCGACAGGAATTCATTGAAAATAGAAGTTTGATGGGGTAAATTTGCATAATACAAGTGCCTTAGAGGTTTTTTAGGGCGCTGAATCCATATAGACAGTCAAAAAACCAGTTTAAATAACATAAATCATGATTTTACATCAAATTTTTTCACCAGATTCCGGCACCTGAAACTCCAAAAAGTCGCACTAAAGACAACTCCAATGTGAATTGGCCATCACCCAAGAGAATTTTTGAAGTTAGACGATTTCATGGCTTAGTTAGCTTCTATTAAAATTATATCGAGAACTTTAGTGGTATTTGCGCACCTATCATGGATACAATAAAAAAATGGCAGATAACCATCTTGTTGAACAGTAGCAGCAGAGAAAAGTTTCCATCTATTGAAGAAGAATATCACTAAGAGACCAATGTTGAAATTTCCCGACTTCAATCAACTTTTACAAGTAAAATGTGATGTCAGTGGGAAAACTATTGGATTTATACTGAGCCAAGAAGATAAACCTGTTGCATATTTAATAAAGTAGTTAAGTGACTCAAAATAGAAATTCTCTTCTTATGACAAAGAGTTTTATGTTGTGATTCAAACTTTGAATCATTGGAGGCATTGTTTAATGCCTAAGGAGTTTGTTTTGTTCTCTGACAATTCTGCATTACAGTATGTAATGTAACAACACAACTTTAACCATAAGCATTCTAGGTGGGTTGAATTTCTTCAGAGTTTCACCTTTGTTCTAAAGCATATAAGTGGACAAGCAAACAAGGTATTTGAAACATTAAGCAAGAGAAGTTTGATCACGCAAGAGAGTCAAGTGCAAGTTTTAGGTTTTGACTATTTGAAGGATTTTTATGAAGTTGATGTTGATTTTCAAGAAGCTTTTGATTCATGAAAGAATAATGTAAATAGAGATAGCATCTCATAGGAAGAGTTTACATTTTTTGATGGTTTGTTATTCAATAAAAAATCGCTATGTATTCTCAACTATTCTATGAGAGAGAATTTGATACAAGAAAAACAAAATGGAGGGTTGGAATGACATTTTGGTGTTGATAAGACATTTAGGTAGATGGACCATTTCCATTTATGGTCAAAGATGAGAGTCGATGTGAAGAAATATGTGAGTAGGTGCAGGGTGTGTCAGCATGCAAAAGGGAGGTGTCAAAATGTTGGACTATATACTCCTTTACCCATTCCCGATAGACCATGGGACTCATTGAATATGGATTTTGTTTTCGGTTTACAAAAGACTCAATGGGGTAATGACTCAATACTTATAGTTGTGGAAAAATTTACGAATATGACTCATTTTATTCCATTTTACGAAACTAGTGACACTACACATGTGGCTGATTTTCTTTTCAATGAGAATGTTTCACTACATGATTTGTCAAAGAGTATAATTTCTGACAGGGACACAAGGTTTACAGGGAATTTTTGGAGAAACTTGTGGAAGAAACTTGGGAACAAATTAAACTTCGGTTCAACCTATCATCCACATTCTGATGGAAAGAACGAAGTGGCGAACAGAAGTCTTGGGAACATATTGATAAGTCTTTTGGGTGATCATCCCAAGCAGTGGGATTGTGTATTACCTCAAGTGGAGTTCCTATATAGTGATTTTCCAAACAGAAGCACATGGAAAATTCCATTTCATATTTTGTATGGAATGCATCCTACGGGATTTTGTGAACTACGAGATTTGGGAAGATTGGAAAAAAGATGTGTTGAAGGAGAATATTTTGTAGCAGCAATGAGTGAGTTACATGAGAAAGTTAAGCAGAGGTTACAAGTCAGCATCTCCAAATACAAGCAGAAAGCAGATTTAGAAAGAAGAGAAGTGAACTTTGAGGTGGGAGACATGGTCTTAGCTCACCTAAGAAAGGATACATTTTCAAGGAAGAAGTATAATAAACTTAAGATGAAGAAAATAGGCCCTTGCAAGATACTTCGTAAGTTTTCTAAAAATGCTTATGAACTGGAGCTACCTACAGGTATAGGTATCTCACCAATTTTCAGTGTGAGTGATGAGAAAAAACAAACGGTGATGTAGTCAATGAGCAGCAGTGGGTAAAACAAATTCCCATGGAAAAAACATTGGAAGTTGAAATGATTTGGACACAACGATTGCAAAGAATACTAGAGGGAAGGAATATCTAGAATAATTGGTGAAGTGGAAAGGTCATATGGTTGAGCATTCTACTTGGATGAATGTTACATATCTACAAAAAGCAGGTTATTTTGTAGAAGACCTTATGAGTAGGAGCACATAATATTTCTTTCGTGGGAATCTTGATGCAGGTGTATAGGTCGAGCACAATATATGAAGATTTGTGAACAAAGGCTCAATATTTAGCTCAAAAATGAAAGTGATCAAAATTGATTGAAAACTTAATGACAATGAATGGCTCGTCGCCAGGAATCCAACGCAACTCATTTCATCGAAAACTGACTTTGGATGAAGAAGTTATAGACTGTTGACCACCGTTCAGAACATGCATTTTTTTTTTAATTATAGAACAGTGACAGGTTGATGACATGGCAGCCCAGTCAGCACTCCAGGTATATTCAGGTAATATTATTCAGTTGTTTCCAGTGTCCCTGTGACAAGTGTCACAACAAGATTCGCCAATTGGGTTTGAGAAGGTGAAATTGCCCAATGACCTCCAAGGTTGAATTTGGGTTCATGATGAATTATTATGTGTTGGAATTATTTTTTAATTATTAAGGTTGGATATATATATATATATATATATATATATATATATATATATTTTTATTTATTTATTTATTTATTTATAATATTTTTATATGGTTGAATATCATATATTATATTTTATTTTTATAATATATTAATATTCATTATTAATTCCAAACCTTATTATTAAATTGCGCATATATTATATATAATTTATACCAAATTTTACATTGGTGGCATTAGCCCAAAGTCAAATTATGGGAGCAATTACATATATACAAAATCTGAATTTAATTCTATGGTGAATTGAATTTTAAACCAAAGTTCTGAGTTATGTTTATATTTATGGTGGGAACACACATTTTAAACAAGCCAAACTTCAAATGATGGTGGGAGAACGTATGTTATGTGGTGCGTATTTAAATGGTGGAAAAAACATATATATAGGATGGGCGGAGGGCGGGTCGAACCCATGACCTCCCCCTCCTAACTCAACGTTCTAACCAATGGACCACAGGACGGGGCTTGTAAAGCCTTCACGCCCAACCTCCATTTGAATTGAAATTGTTGATCTGACGGCGAAAAATAGGGGGCCAGCCCCCTCCCATACGACCTCTCCACAGAACCTCAGGTGCGGGGTGGAAAGTTAAGCACGGAAGTTTAATTTTTAATTGCGGTATTATCACCCATTAAGCCGAAGATTAAAATTAATTAATCCAGTTTGTTGTAAACGTTCTTAGCACATTCATCTGATATTTAATTGCAGCTTATCCCCTAATTAACTCAGAGTTAAGTTAGCTGATTTTTCGACAGTTCTGCTAAATTTGGAGCGGCCTCCATAGTTGGCGGACTTATCTGGAGTCTTCTCTAGATTTGGAGGAGGAATCTAGGGGAAAATTGAATAGGCCATACCTTGAGAAATTTTCAACCAATTTTGGCTCAGGAAGAGTCATTCTTGGTAGATTGGCATGCTCTGGACATATTGGAACAGGTTGCAGAGGTAGAGGAGAAATTCTATAGGTGTTTTTGTCACTTTGAATAATTTTGAAGCCCACGGCCACCAGGAAGGAAGGTCATGCCTAGATTAGCTAAAGGCCAAATTGAGTGAATGAATAGTCATTTCTGATAAATTTCGACATTATGAACTCATTAGAGTATGTTTCAGGAGCATTTGATGCATGTAAACAACAATTTTTTCACTATTAAGCTAATACAGAAGGGACCAAGGAGATGTAGCCTAGGAGGGGTGAACTCATTCATCAAAAATTTGTGTTGGTGGATCAATTGTGATGGTTTGTTGTTCTTCATGTTGTTTTTGTTCAAAATTTTAAATTCATACTTTATGCTCTTGAATTCACTTATAAAAACTCAGTTAATTTACCTGTTTGACACACATAAGCAACAAAGAAACCTGTACATCAAGCATAATATCAGTAAATAAATTTTATATCTAAAAATGAAATTAGCACAGCAAAACTAACATTCATACTCAGATCAATTTGGTATAAGAGCAAGGTTGAAGAGTTTGGATGAAAGGAAAGGTTATTTGCTTGATAGTTTCTTGAGTTTTGTGCAAGTTTATTGGTTGCAAATTTGTGATGCTAACAAAGATAAAGTTGCAGAAAGGTGAAGGGAAATTGTTGGTTGCAAGTCTTGAGATTAGGACCAGAAGAAGGAGAGCTACAAGAGAACCATATTCACCCAAAGTTCCACTCATAGCTACACTTGAAGCACCTCAATTTTTTTCTCAAGAAGTTGAGATTGAAGAGGTACAAATAGCACAAGAAGCTGAGTTGATTGAAGAGATACAAGCATCATAAGTTGAGCTTGAATCCATAGCCATCATGTCAGGTGTTGGAGAGACTCAAGGTCATTTAGAAGAGGATGATATTAATAGAGACTTCAATGACATAAAGAGGATGGTTAAAATTATGTTTGATGCATTTACTGCAGGGATGGTAGGAGAAGGTTATAAGCCTCCACATGGAGAAGGAACTTCATATGGTAAGAAGGATGAAGAGAAGATTTCAAAGGCTAGAGGAGAAAATTCACCTCCATCTCCACCGTATTCATCATCCTCATCATCTCCATCAGCATCATCTTCCACTTCCACAAAAACCACCCACACTCACTTAAAGACCACAAAAGGAAAGACACCCTTACTCAAACTTGATGTCAAATATGAGCTTCCAATGTATAACGGCGAGGTAAATGTAGAAAGATTGGAAAATTGGAAATGTCAATTGGAGGTGTTTTGTAGGATTAAGAACCGTCATGAAGATGACATAAATATTCAACTGGCTTCTTTGAGGATGGAAGGATCTGCACTTGTATGGTGGGAAGTAAGGACTCAAGAGGAGATTAAAACTTACGGTAATATCTCTATGTCTTGGTCAAGTTTTATTTCTTCCATTAAAATTAAATTCTATCCCTTAGCTTACATGAAAAATGCTATTATGGATTGGAAAAATTTTAGACAGTTGAAAGGGAAAAGTGTGCAAGATTATACTCATGAGTTTAGGAGAAGAGCTCTAATTTTGGGTATTAATTTATATTCTCAAGAAACTTTGTTAAATTATGTTGGGGGTTTGCACAGTTACCTTAGGCACACTATACTCATGTTTAATCCCACAAACATAGATGAAGTTTGTGTTCAAGCCACACACTTAGAGGCAAGAGGGAAAAAAAACATAGATGAGAAAATTGAAAGTGAGGGAAAAGGAAAGGGAAAGTTTTATGGAAGAGGAAATAGAAATAGCTCTATAAAAAGAGAGAAGGAAAAACTCACATGAAATTTTTTTTCAAAGACTGACCATTATGAATACCATTGTTGGAAACTTCATCCAGAGTTGAAGCCAAAAAAATTGGAAACCAAAGAAAAGGGTAAAACTATTGCTATAGTTGAGCATGACTTAGGGTTAGATTCAGAAGATGAGACAAATATTACAACCATGGGTTTGAAAGGTAAACATATCTAAAGTACTAGTTCTTCAAATTGTTCAAATGTTACTCATGATGAAGATACAAGAATAGAAATTTTCCATATTATAGTTGTCTCTAAACATACCAAGATTGATACACTTTATGATAGTGGATCACAAGCTAACTTTATTTCCGAAAACTTGGTTAAGAAACTAGGCCTTGAAATTATTATACATGAAGACCATATCCTTTGGTTTGGATATGCAAGAATGAAAACTTGCAGGTTACAAGGAAGTGCTTACTAAGATTCGCCATCAATTCAAACTTTATTGATGAAGTTGAACTTGATGTGGTGCTGCTTGAGATATCAGGTATTGTATTGGGAAGTCCTTATCTGTATGATAGGAAAGTAGTATTTCATCGCCATGAGAATAAGTATCACTTGTTTAAAGATGGTATTGAGTACATAGTTAGAGCGCATAAGAAGAAGACATGTTTGTCTCTTATACATGCAAGAGATATAAAGAGGATAATGATTGCAAGTCAGAATTTGAAATTGTTGATGATCGAACAAAGAGATGTTTTGAATCAAACTTTTCAAAAATATTCTTATGCTTGTAATGAGATGTTTTAGGATTCTAACAGGTTGCCTTTGAAAGGAGGTGAACAATATGTAAAACATTTGTAGCAGTCAACATCATTGTTGAGCAGTGTTGGAAACAAGATGTCGATGCAAGAGAGTGCAAAGGTCAAAGAGAAAGCGACAAAGCAGCTTGGAAAAGAAGGCATGGGTTCCACAAATTCTTTTTTATGGTTTCCAAAGGGTTCATGGAAATGGCGAAGATACTTGGTCAAGAGTCAACACAAGTATAAAGCGAGATAAGTTAAGAATTTCCATGGTGGCAGTGTGCAAGGTGAGACAATTTTTAAGTTTCCTTTGATTAATTACCAAGGTAGGAACAAGATGGTTTCTGCAACAATAGCTTGCTGCTCTACAAATTCAGAGAAAAAAAAAAAAAATGCAGCATGATGGTGTTAATAATAGAAAGAGAAGGTCTCAAGAATCAAGGAAAAAATTAACCTTTTATGAAAAGCTCCAAATGATGAAATTGGGAAAATTTTAGTGGATAGAGACTGGAAGGGTGAGGGAACAGTACCCTCATCCACATGATCAGTAATCCAAGAGCTTTTTGGGTCCAAAAGGCTTCTAGTGGGGAGGAATGATTAGAGGCTCAGTATTTAGCTAAAAAATGAAAGTGCTCATAATTGATTGAAAACTGAATGAAAGCGATCGACCCGTTGCCAGGAATCCAATGCAACTCATTTTGTCGAAAACTGACTTCGGATGAAGAAGTTACAACCTGTTAACCGTCGTTCAGAATAGGATTCGCAAGTTGGGTTTGAGAAGGTGAAATTTCCCAATGACCTCCAAAGTTGAATTTGGGTTCATGATGAATTATTATGTGTTGGAATTATTTTTTAATTATTAAGGTTGGATATATATATGTGTGTGTGTGTGTGTGTATATATATATATATATGTGTGTGTGTGTGTGTGTGTGTGTGTGTGTGTGTGTGTATATATATACATATATATTCCAAACATTATTATTAAATACCCAATATATATATACCAAAAGTTTACATTGGTGGCATTAACCCAAAGTCAAATTATGGGAGCAATTACATATTTACAAAGTCTGAATTTAATTATATGGTGCATTCAATTTTAAACCAAAGTTCCAAGTTATGTTTATATTTATGGTGGGAGCGCACATTTTAAACAAGTGAAAGTTCAAATGATGGTGGGAGAACATATGTTATGTGGTGCGCATCTAAATGGTGGAAAACACACACACACACACACACACACATATATATAGGATGGGCAGAGGGCGGGTCGAACCCGTGACCTCCCCCTCCTAACTCAACATTCTAACCAACGGACCATGGGGAGGGGCTTGTAAAGCCTCCGCACCCAACCTCTATTTGAATTTCAATTGTTGATCTGACGGTGGAAAATAGGGGGCCAGCCCCCTCCCATACGACCTCTTCACAGAAACTCAGGCGCAGGGCGGAAATTTAAGTGCGGAATTTTAACTGTTAATTGTGGGATTATCAACCATTAAGTTGAGGATAAAGGTTAATTAATTTGGTTTGTTGTAAATGTGCCTAGCGCATTAATCCAATGTTTAATTGCAGCTTATCCCCTAATTAGATTAGAGTTAATTTAGTGGATTTTTCTACGGTTCCAATAAATTCAGAGAAGCCTTCATAGTTGGCAGACTTATCTAGAGTCTTCTCCAAATTTGGAGGAATCTAGGGAAAAATTGAATAGGCCATATCTTGAGCAATTTTCGACCAATTTTGGCTCAGGAAGAGTCATTCTTAGTAGATTGGCATGCTCTGAACACATTGGAATAGGTTGCAGAGGCAGAGGAGAAATACTACAGGTGTTTTTGTCACTTTGAAGAATTTTGAAGCTTAGGGCCACCAGGAAGGAAGGCCATGCCTAGATCAGCTGAAGGCCAAATTGAGTGAATGAATAGTCATTTCTGATAGATTTTGACATTCTGAACTCATTGCAGTATGTTTTAGGAGAATTTGATGTATGTAAACAGTAATTTTTGTACTATTGAGCTAATATAGAAGCCCAAGCTATGGAAGTTGGACCAAGGAGATGTAGCCCAGGAGGGGTGAACTCCTTCATCAAAAATTTGTGTTGATGGATCAATTGTGATGGTTTGTTGTTATTATGTTGTTGTTTTTCAATATTTTAAATTCATACTTTATGCTCTTGAATTCACTCATAAAAACTCAGTTGATTTACCTATTTGACACACATAAGCAACAAGGAAACTTGTACATCAAGCATAAGATCAATAAATAGATTTTATATCTGAAAATGAAATTAGCACTGAAAAACTAATGTTCATACTCAAATCAAGCTGGAAAATATATTACCAATGTGATGGGATGGTAACATGGTAATGTTGGGAAAAAAAATTTAAAAATTGTTAAGAAATTGTAAATATTTAATTTAGGAGTGAGTTTTTATTTTTTAGAAATAGGTTGGAGAAGTTATTTTCTAATGTAAATATAGTTTTCAATTTCCCTTATTTTGTGGAGAAGGGGAAAAGATTCAAATTTTATGACTCTTAGTTATCATAGTCATTTTTTATTTTTGGGAATAAATGGAAGAGTGTTGGGAAGTTCCAAAAGAGAGGGGAAGAAAGGAACTTGTTGTTTCGCTATGTAACTACAAATATGAAGTTGCAAACCTGCTTGTACCTTCAACTTGTGTGAACAGGAAGGTATTTTTGTGTGAATGACATAAATAAACAACAATTTGGGATTACAAGTCGTGTTATTGTTAAATGACTTGAGATTGAATTGAACTTTGCAATTTGATTTCAGTTGTGAACTATTATTGCTTGCAGTTGTATTCTTGTTTATGTTGATCAATTTGAGAGCCTATAACTTGTTGAACCAATTTACATTAAAAATATGAACATTATAGCTTCAATCAATGTGTGATTGTTCATTTATCTTTTGTATTTTGTTGTAATGGTTTCAAATCCATGTGAAGGAGTTTTCACTGTATTCTAGTTGTAAAATTTTTGGTATTTACAGTGATTTGTGTCTTGTTACAGCCAGATAGAGTACCTTTTTTTGAATACAGTCAAAACCCTTTTAGATTGGTTTTTTTTTAATGTCAAATTTGTGATAGCATTGAAACTTCGATTCAATGTGTGATTGTTAATTTATCTTTTGTATTTTGTTGCAATGGTTTCAAATCCATGTGAAGGAGTGTTCATTATATTCTGGTAGGCAAATGTGTGGTATTTAGAGTGATTTGTGTGTTGTTACAGCAAGATAGAGTACCTTGTTTTGAATACGTTCAAAACCATTTTAGATTGGTTTTTTTAACGTCAAATTTGTGATAGCGTTGCAACTCTGATAAAGGAAGGAAAGGTAAATTGTATATTGTGTTAAGGAGCAAGCCAGGGGTCATGGAGAGTCAGTTTGGAAAATATTCGAGTCATTTCATCTTCCTGAAATTCTTGTACATAAATTTAACAGTATTTGACAGTGTTTGATCTCAAAATTTTGTGATCCATATTTATTTCTACAACTAACTTTTGGATCAATCACGTCAGCAATATTTGATGGTCGACGTTTCAAACCTACTAATGAGGTTCATCCTGAAGACCAAGGTGAAAAAATTGATCTATAAATATGCTTAAATAGCATATATGCATCATGTTCCAGGATTAGTTGTTATGATTGTAATATATTTAATAAAAACTAACATTAACAGATAGTTTTTGGTCAATATATACGAAATTATAAATAATTTGGTTAATGTATAAGAAATTATTAAAATATTAATATGGTTAAGGGAATTATTTTTTTTAGAAATAGAAAGAAGAAAAAATAGGGAAATATTATGACTAAATTAATACTAATACCAAATTATAAATAGAAAAAATTGAGAAGAGAAGGGAGCAAAAAAAAATTTCAGTTCAATTTTTATTATTTTATTAGCTAAATATATATATATATATATAGTATATAAAAAAGTATAACGATATATATATATATATATATATATATAATGTTAGAAAAGTATATATTACAGAGCAATGGAACACATAAAATATGCGGAAATGAAAACACGGAAATAACATATAAAACAAGAGAGGTTCACCCAACTTGGGCTACGTCCACGGTAACAGCCAATCCTTCCTTTTTATTATCCAGCAAAATAAAGAGACACAACCTACAACAGATCCATTGTAATATCTTCCACTCTCTCACACAGTCCCCCTTTCTATTTCTCGCTAAGAAAAATACACACCATACATAGCCGCAATGCAATACCCTCATACAACAGAGGAGTTACCTTCTAGGGAAAAAAACCCTAAATTAAACATAACTTCTACCGTCAGATCATTCGCCTAATGAACAACCTAGATTGACTATGGAATTACAATATTTTACAAGGCAATTTTACATTTGTTTTTAGCTTCAGGGGTGCTGCCCTCGAAACCCCCCGCCAAGGGGGGGCTCCAAAAGGTTGTCGTCACCCCACCTGGACCCCCTTGATGGCGATCAAATGATGGGCCGCATTGTTGCCCCGTTAAGAAAAGGGGTCCAACGCGGCGATACATCTAAATAAAGAAGATAATCAGGCTCCACACCCAACAATATATATAATCACTAGGGTTATTAAATAATAAAACTAGTTATAGGAAAACTCTAAATAAGAAATATATACAAATACATAAACAATATATAAATCAAAAATCAAATTAAATTAAATTTTTACAAAGAGAGGGCAGGAACCCAACTCCTACTTAATTTCCAACCATCGTCCCTTTTGAGATTTTTCTCCTCTTTCTCAATTTCAATGACCTCGCTCAACTTCATATGTTGGAAATGATCAATCATCGCAATAGCCTTGGAATACTCAATAACATGGTCCTTAGTTTTCTCCGCGTGTTGAGAATACCTTAGGTATGCGAACGATTATGCCTAATGCCTGTTTCATGTTCTTGAATTCTCATATTAATGGAGTGACTAGTTTCCCCAATGTAGGGAATCCCACATGAGAAGGGGATTGAGTAAACCCCTTTCATGTCCTTAGGGGTCACAGGGTGCTTAACAGATCTAAGGGAGCTCCTAATAGTATTAAGGGACTTAAAGGTAGAAAATACATTATTAATTTTAAGAATACGAGCAATATTATCAGTGGTCCCATGGATAAATGGAAGAAGAAAATTTGAAATTTTTTCATCACGAGTTCTTTTAATCTTCAAACCTTTACAGGATTTTTGAAAAGCTACAAGACCTTGATTTTTTAATAGTGTGTTGTGAAATTATTCTGTCGCAAATAATGCTTTGAAATTATTTTATAGTGACTAGAGAATGAATTATAAATGCACACTACCAAATCATTTTGTAGTGATCGATTAACAAAATATTCAGGATTGTGGGTTTGGTTTGAAATCTCCTTTTGGTTTTCTCATTGCACCATACTATCTTCACACCTAGTTTCAGAGTGATTTTAATCTCCCCTAGCTCGTCCACTATACCATTCATCTCTACAAAAGTGTTGGGAAATAAGTCTTGATATTCACAGAACTGGTTAGAAAATATTTTTGAAAAGGCTTCATCCCAGTAATCTTTGATCGCCACGAACTTCATAATTTCCTTCATACCAATATTTACCTTGCATGTTTTGATAGGCTTCATGTAGTACGTCGCAATTGAGTGAAGTTGTGGTCCATTCAACGATCACTCCTCCTTGAACTATAGGTTATTCAAATCCCTATGATCTCTATCGTCATCAAATTATTCTACCACACCATTTCAGTCTACCAATTTCTTGCTAATATGGCAATTTTGGTGAAACATGTAGAGTGGCACCTCCATTGATGTGGCCCTTAGCTATGGTGAAAATATTTTCTCCTTAATGTTTCACATAAACTCATCTATCAGTGGATCAGATAGTTCAATTTGAATTCAATATAAATAAAAATAAAAAATTCCATTTCTTCCTAGTATGCAGTGCCTCGTCACAATTCCAACTCTGTGTGCCAGTTTCGAGGTACAACATCCAAGATGTGCACAAAATCGTGCACCCATTCCACCTCCAAAATATCTTTGTATGTCCATTCCATGATTCACTTTTCTAGACGACTAGATGAGGACTCCTCGCCAATATTTCATTATGCATACTTCCCAATATCGAAAACAAATCTTATTTGTAGCAGGTGACTACATTGTTTCCACATGTATGTGTGCACCTTGTGCGTTTCTCACGAATGTGCAAGATTATATTTGAGAGTAATGTCTAGCATGGACAACCTAATATGAGTTCGCACTTGAACTTCAAACTCTTTGAAAAAAGTGATAACATCCATCAACCCATCGAAATGAAGAGGTTCCCAAACTTTCATGCTAATACACCCAACATAACTAGTAATATGGGCGCATCTTCTTGTGGAAACCTCATGTATTCACTGTTTCTAGTTCTATAGTGCCTTATCTAAGTCTGAAAAACATGAATTGATGCTTCACTAGCTTAATGCACCATTCACGATCAAGTTTACATAATCATTGTGCCGAGATGTTATATTATAAATATTATCAAGGTCGACTACGTAGAGGTGCTCTCTCACGAGTCTAACATAGTGATCCCCCTCCTTAGGATATAAAGGTGTGACTACCCATATATTTATCATCAACCACTTCTTCAAGTTAATAATACAAATTCCCAGTCAATACCAAGTAATGTCAGGTAATGGTTTATATTTTCCAAAATTTCAATAACTTCGAAGTATGTCAAAATCTTTACTACATCAATATTCGCTTCCACATTTGTTAACCATCCAATTGGGAATATCTGATACTTATTGGAAAGACACAACTAGATTTATGACCATACAAGCTTGGGCTTTCCCATCGATGTCGGGGTCTTCTTTGGCAGGATATTAACATCTAAACCCAAACCTAGTATAATTTTTTCCATACCATAATGCGTTATCCGTGTATTGAACCTGAATTCCTTGTTGGTGCACCTTCTATACAACAACTACTTTACCATCCTTAGAGGTTCCTACATGGAAATAGCTTCCTTTTTCTATGCACAATGATCATTGGTTCCCTACGTGCAGTGATTAATCATCCTATGCAATCTTTGTATAACCTATTCATTTTACATCAGATTTTAAAAACCCCTCAATAAATTTTGGATGGGGCTTACCTCCCCTAAAGGAACCTCAAGTGCAGGTTTTTCATAGATTTGTAGAGTATTGTGGCCCATGTGGTTGTCTTGTTAAGCTCAATGCACCCATTATGATGTTATGAAATCCCACCTTGCCTCCTTATAAGTCTACTTTTCCTTGGTGGGTTCATACCTTGAAGGAGGCTCTGCAACTTTCTACACCCACTAATGACACCACTCCAGTGGATTTACCATGTCCATGCCTAATTTGGTTCCACCTCTAGTCACTGTGCACACTTTCTCATGGTCTTGGTAGGATTCCATTATAACCATTTGTAAATTTGGTATACACTTCTCCTACCATTTCGTTAGTAACTATGGGAAATATTTTGTGGCATGGCTGAGATATCTCCAATATGTACAAATCATGCATGGGTTAGGATAGTCTCTTACTAGATGTCCTAGTTGACCACAATTATAATAGATTACCAATCCTCTTCCCCATCCAAAATCTCATCACCCTCTTGCAGGTTGGCCTTGTCCTCAACCTAGTGTGGGATAATCTTGACCTTGATATTGTTGTGTGCCCCCATCACCTCCCTATGCCTCTTATATGTCATGAGTATAAGAGGTTCTCTCGCACATCAACTCCAATGCACGAAAAGAGTGAATTTTATGCCCAATTGGCTTACAGAAATCACAAAAAGTAGTCCCTGTAGAGTTCTAGTACTTCTGCATCATTGGGAAGATTGTTGATATGTGCCCCCACATGTGACAAATCTCACACCATAGCCCCCTGCCTTGACCTAATGGGTTTGTTGCCCCTATAAATACATAATCAGTAACCATCGGGCACTCATTTTGATGGTGTCCCCCCCTCATGCGCATTGTGAAACATACCTCTTTTTATTTTTTCTTTATCTTTACGAGGTCCTGCAATTGTAGTGTCAACATAGTTAGTTGTGACTATACTTGCACCATTATTGCATTGTTCTCCCCACCTATTGATGTAGCCTCCATTCCAATAGTGATCTCCAATGCTTCAGGCTATGAATTCTCCTTATGTTGTGTTAATGAGATTTAGATATGCAGAAATAGCCCTACTATAAACCAATCACAATGCTAGGCATTGGGGATTTGGAATGTTAGTCTTTCCATCAAAATTTTAAACCTTTGGTCATGGTTCCAAATAAACTCACCACTACCCTGCTCAATCTCCTTGATTTCTGTTATGCAATGGGACTCTGACTTGGGCTTTTGGAATTCTTTCAATAATTTCGTGTTTGATGTCCACCAATGTTTGAGGTTGACCTTGGTGCACATAGCTTTATATGTCATATACCACACTACCACATGGTATCAAAAAGTAGACTCCAATTGAGCTATCTTTTTCATTTCATCCGAAATTTGTTTGACAACCCATACTGCTTCACACACGAAGTAGCATCAAAATTTCTTATTATGTTAATAAGTGCTTTATACATCATAGTATGAGAAATATAAGATGTATTTATATCAACTTCATATATATATATATATATATATATATATATATATATATTGGAAAGAAAAAAAATATTTTTATGTTGATAAGTGCTTTCTACATCTTAGTATGAGGGAGATGTGTAATTCTTTATTGAACATAAAGTTGACACTTAACATTTAGACAATCACAAAGAAAAAATATATATTAAAATTGATGTTTCAATATTGACTATATATGAAATATTTCAATGACCACCTTAAGTAAAATATTCCAATATCCCATGTTAATTGAGTTTAATTTGGGTGATTAGGAGAAATGTTGTTATCCTCCCCCTCGAGTTCTATTCCCACTTGTGACAAGTTGAGCTCAATTGAGTATTTCTTGTAATGCCTTTGAGCCTTGTTGTTTACATAACCTCTCAAGGACTGAAACATGTATATTCCTCATATATAATATAAAAATATTTCTCATGGGGTATATACATATGCACAAATAAACACACTCTCCTGAAAGTAAAATATTTACATTTCAATAGGCTATGTTCCTTTGTACAAAGGATATGTGTAATTCACGATATTCAACATAGGAGTTTATGCATACATACCTACATATATATAGACACAAACACACACATTCATCTTCACTTTCGATCTACCATGTGCAAAAAAAAATCAAGTAAAATTTAAACCTAACAAAATTTAATCTTCTTAATATATAAAGTAAAAATAATTTATATTAATTATATTAATTCTCATTATATATTAATTCTTTTTTCTCATTATTAATTTTCATTATATGTTAATCTCTGATTCTTTTTTTCTCATTATTAATTTTCATTATATATTAATTTCTTTTTTCTCATGATTTCATGATTTAATTGATATTTGATTGTATTGTGTATTTTTATTTAAACATATTTTTGACTCCATTGAAGAACCACAATCCATTTATGTATGAAGAATTGATTTAATTGATATTGATTGTATTGTGTATTTTGATTTGAACATATTTTTTACTCCATTCAAAGAACCACAATCCATTTATGTATGAAGAATTGGCTTAAGAATTTTTGTTTCGAACTTTATATAAATAAATTAATGTAAATTAAAACATGTTGTCTTTTTAATGGATGGGTATCTAATTAACATAGATTAATGGATGGATATCTAATTACCCTAGAATTGTAATATGCTAAGGTTTATATGTTATTATAAATTAATTATTTTAATTAATATATAATATGAAGTTGTTTATATTTGGCAAATTTATGTTATAAAACAATTTTAATATATATAAAATTGATGTGTTTTTTTGTTTTTTTTTTAAGAATTAGTTATCAAACTAAATTCATGCTCGTGATATTATTTATAGCTTTTAATACCACACACCTCTAAATATAACACATAAACTACATGAAATTTTAACCAACAATATTAAAAAGAAAATTACCTTAACATTACACCATATTACCACCATATTACCAACTGATCATAACAAAATACAATTGCCTATCTTTATTAAACATTGTAACTTTGATACAATTGTCTCTCATCTTCCATTTTAAGAAGTTGAGTTCTTCTTCATTATAACAAGATGCATGTGAAGGCGTCTACTATGTCCAATAGTTGCTTTTACGCGTAAAGGTTTATGAATCGGGGAGAAGATGTTCAATATGTCATAATTTTCAAATAATTTTTTATATTTTGAATAGTTGTGGTATCATTATAGTTGTTGAATCATTATAAGGTTAGAACATTAGACATTATTTAAATTTATCTTTTTTTATTAATTTAATTTATAAGGTTATGATTGTTTTAGATGTCTTGGTTTTGTTGAAAAATGGTAGCAAGAAAATTTTGATTTAATTTTCTCTTAAATTAAATTAGGAGAAAAATAAAATTTCATATCACAATATAACTTGAATGAGTTAACTAAGTTTTTATCACTCAGTTAGCTTAGTTAATTCAAGTTGAGAACTTAACTTGAGTTGTGCACAGTGATTCCTAAATTTTAGGAGTCTAGGCTGAGTTTAATTTTAGTTGTAACAATTTAATTCAATTAAATTGAGTTAAGGTCAGTTAAACTAGTTCCAACTATTGGAGGAACTAGTACGAGGCTAGCAATGGGGTTCAGCTTCAGTGTTTAACCAGTTAATTGATCTATCAGCTAATAATTAACTCACGGATGCATGAAATTCAAGGTACCCAGTTGAGATTGGAGTTCAAGGGCAGTGTATTATATGTTGTCTAAATATCCAAGTTGTACAGGTGGTGCATGTAGTCAAAGAAGGGCCTATATGGATTGTGTAGTTATGGATGACAAATTTCCCTAAATAATAGGGGCTAATTGCCAAGGAAAAAACACAATGAAATAGGAGTTTGGAAGGCAAGAAAATTAGCTAAGTATTGGCTAGAGTTAGTATGTGAGGTAGTGAGATAGATTATACTTGTGCAGAGGTTTCTCAAGCTTGAGCAAGAATTGTATTTCTTATAACACTCTCCTGCCACATCTACCCAAGTAACTGGTCAACCAGGGTAAACATGTGATGAGGAGTTACTATGATATGATTCAACTCCTTATGTAATAGTTAAGGAAGTGGAACCGGCAGAACATAGACAACCTAACCTTCTACACATGCAACAGTACCCTCATTAGCCATCCAACCCATCCAGGTGACCAACCCCTGAGACAAATTGACATTTTGTTGCATTAAACCCTTAGTCACTCCCTTGAAATGGGCATGTATGTGGCTGGGACCCTCCAGTCACTCCTGTAGCAAGGCATGCATGTGACTAGGGACTTTTCTAGGTAGTTTTGTTCCAGCGACTCTGGATTTTGTGCCACTTTATTAGGACAAGGACTCAAGCCACTATCCATAACTCCATGAAATTTCCAAAAATGAAAAATAACCTCGAAAAAAGGATACAAATGCAAATACTTGAACAAGGACTTGACTGGACCCCTACTATCCATGACAGAAATTTCGTCGAGCATGTAACAAATATGCATTCTACAGGTTTAAACAAAATATTTGAGCATAGGGGTCTCACACTTATCTGAGAATCACTAAGAAGAATTGATACCTCATCACAATAACTGCATTACCATCCATTAAGCCATACATTCATTTTTCATTCAATGATTGACCAAAACATGATGAGAGCCATACATTATCACTTCCATAAAACTCAGTCATAACCAACATATAACCAGCAAAAATACCAAGGATATAACAACCATATAAACCACATATAAAAAATTATATTTACCAATATAATGCTAAGTATAAGAAGCTCTTAATAATGAATACAAAGATAAACTAAGTTTGGTACTTCCACGTTCTACTCGACCATAGATTGGCTAAACCAAATCTCTCTTAATCCAATCACCTTTGTGCCATATTCCAAGCATGAATGTGGGATCTTATAAAATAAATACATTAAAAAAAACCATGGCTTCCAGAGGCCAAACCACCTCAAGCCTCAACCAGTGATTCCACCTCACGGTTAGACATCACAAACCATCACCAGATCAGTCTCTACCCAAGTTTTCTAGGGCTCTAGAGCATTTGTTCCAACCTAGGCTCCACGACTAGTAACTCAACCCAAAGTTGTTTCCAGGCCCCATAGCGTTTTTCCAACCAAGGCTCTAAGACTATTAACTCAATGCACCGAGGGCTCCAAAGCATTTTTCCAACCAAGGCTCTAGGACTAGTAACTCAACCCAAGCTATTATACGGCTCCGGAGCATTTTTCCAACCAAGGCTCTAAGAACTAATAACTCAACCCACAACCAAAGGAACATGAGAACTAGCCAAAAAAAAGGGAAAAACTCCCACAACAGCATGTCTATCCAGGAAATGGAAAAGCAAGGAAAAATCATTGTCAATACAGGAAATCCTCCATGTCAATGACATATCATGACCAAGAAACCACATGCATATGCCATGAATTCCAAAACTAGTAAGGAAATCATACATACAACTTGGTACCTACAATAAGAATCATTTTCCTTCTTGCTCCAAATCCTAAGTATGCCACACTCCTCCAAGAGTGCTCCAAGAAAACTCTAAGTGTCCAAGAGTATGAGAGGGAGAGAGAGAATAGAATGAGAGCTCTAAAATTGAACTAGAAATTTTTTTTTTGTATTGATCCTCAAAAGCCTTTTTATTAATGAGGCCTTTAATTTCTTCAATTTTCCATTATTTTCCTTCATTTTTCTCCTCACATGTAACCTGTGACCTTTCACCTTCCTTTTCTCCTGATTTCCATTATTTTCGTAAATAAAAGCCAATAAATGCCACTTTTCCTTTCTAAAGCCTTATCCATTGCCTTTGCCAATTTCCATAGCCATAATAAACCATATGAACACCCACACTATGATGTTTTTCCCAACATTCAGCTTGGAATATGTGTCTCATGACCATGGTTATTATTTTTTCCTTTATTTGCTTTATTACATGAAGTTTTAACTCGGGGTTGTTACAAACCCATCTCCTTAGGGGAACACCGTCCTCGATGTTAAATTACACCTATAACCAACAAGTATGTTGATAGCAAGGCATATTTCCCATGGAGCTTTATAACTTAGCTCATTGCAGTATTTACAATGATCAATCTACTGAGAAGAAAACTGACATGACCACGTAACACATGACAACCATAATGACAACGTAACACATGAAAACCACTTATTGAAGCTTTATAACACAACTCATGAAAGTATTTACATCAATATACATATGTACATATACCAAAGCATCATACCAAAGCATGTACCAAAATCATATACCAAATACATATACCAAAACATTTTCTCAACCAACAAATAGAGAAGAATACATAGACTGCATTTGATCTACCATCCCCCATGTAGCTTCATCGGGCCCAAAGTGCTTGCACTGCACTTTAACCTGATCGATTGCTCAATTCCAGAGCATAAGCATATTTCATTGCAAAATACACTGCAATTCTGACTAGAATTATCCTTTTGGCTCCACCTGCAATACATACCCGTCAATCACATGATCAACCTATTTAACATACTTTTTAAGCAATGACACATGGAAAACATCGTGTATTTTCACTGTTGGAAGTAGTGCAAGTCAATAGGCTACTAGTCCAATCCTTTCAATAATCTTGAAAGGTACATAATATCGAGGTGCCAACTTGCCACATGATCCAATCCTTAAAGATCTCTTCTTGGGCTTGATGCACAAGTACACATATTCCCCAACCTGAAACTCCTTAAACAACATGTTCTGATCTACATAAATTTTTTGCCTATCCTTTGTTTCCTTTAGATTCTTCTTTATTACTTGCATTTCTTGTTTCGTCTCTTCCAACATATCTGATCCTATCAATACCCTATTAATTGGATCACTCTAACTAATAAGAGTATTACAAATCAACCCATAGAGTGCCTCAAATAGAATCATCCTTAGTGACTCCCGACACCCATTGTTGTAAGCGAAATCTACCATTGCAAGATACTCTTCCCACTTTCATTGTTGATGGATCACATACATCCTCAACATTTCCTGCAATATCTTGTTGACCCTCTCTGTCTTTCCATTTGTCTGTGGATGATAAGTTGTGTTGAAGGCCAACTTTGTGCCCAAACCTGCAAATAACTCTTTCCAAAATATCAAAGTAAACTTAGCATCCTTTTCTGACACAATATTCTTTGGAACACCATGCAATATCACCACATCCGAGATGAAGACATATGCTACATCATTAGCCGAATAAGTAGACTTCACTGGAAGGAAGTGCACTACCTTCGTCAATTTGTCCACCACAACCATAATGCAATCATGTTGTCTAGATGTCTCGGAAAACCTGTGATAAAATCCATAAAAATGACCTCCCATTTCCATTATATAAACAGAATTAGTTGTGGTAGTCCATCCGGATGTTTAGACTTTTCTTTCACATGTTGACAATCCAAACATCTAGCCACAAACTCTGTCATGTCCTTTCTCATATTCGACTAATAATAAAACTCCTTCACTATTGTGAATGTATTTTGATATCCTAGGTGACCTGAATACGGTTTCACGTGAAACTATCTCAAGGTAAGATTCTTGAGCTCACCGATATCTAGTACATAGATCATGTCCCTAAATCTGATCAAGCCATCTATCGTGAGACAATAGTCCACATCTTGTGCACCTGCACCTACACTTGTACCTATACCTGTACCACTACTTATAGTTGTACCTATACCATTACCTGTATATGTACTTGTACCTTTACTCGGTTGTAGCCTATGCCTGAGCTCCATGCACCTATTATCCTGCTGACCTGCTTGTAATATCTGATCCTGTAAATCTGTCCCATAAGAAATCATAGTTGTTATATGATTCACCTGCATCCGTCTGCTAAGATCATCTACAACCTTGTTTTATTTACCTTTAATGTACCTGATCTCAAAATTGAATTCGTTGATCATGACCAACCATCTAGCTTACCTGGCATTCAAATTTGGCTAGTTGAACAAATATATCAACCCACTGTGATCACTCATTAGTACAAACCTCCTTCCAAGAAGACAGTGCCTCCACATCTTCAATGCATGGATGATCACTGCCAACTCAATATCATGTGTCAGATATTTATGCTCGTGATCATTTAGTTTTTGTGATTCATAGCATACTACCTATCCTTCCTGCATAAGAACTCCACCAAGTCCTCTCTTGCAAGCATTTTTACACACCACAAACTCTTTGTCTGTATCTACAATATTTAGAACTTGAGCATTTGTCAACAATGTTTTCAATTGTTCAAAACTCACTGAACATTTCTTTGTCTATTCGAGCTTCTTACCTTTTATTTTGCAATGATGGAATATGATAAGAAATGTGTGAGAAGTTCCTAATGGACCTCCTATAATAACCTTCTAACCCCATAAAGGACCTTACCTCATCTAAATTCCTAGGAGCTTCCCACTCCATGATGACCCCTATATTTTTAGGATCTATTGCTATGCCTTCCTTAGAGACAACATGTCCCAAGTAATGTACCTATGTCTGGAAGAAACTACATTTTTTAAGCTTGGAATACAATTGATGTTCTCCTAGCAATCTCAAAATTGTTGCTAAATGTTTGGCATGTTCTTCCTCATTCGTAGAATATACCAAGATGTCGTCAATGAATACAATAACAAACTTATCCAGATTATCTGGACCCAACACACTATTAATAAAGCACATAAAAGTGGTTGGAACATTAGTCAAACCAAATGGAACTATAGCAAACTCATAATTCCCATACCTAGTCCTGAAAGTTGTCCTATAAATTTCCTCTTCCTTGATGCATACCTGATGATATCTGGATCTTGGATCAATCTTTGAGAACATTGTTACTCCCTTCAATTGATCTAATAAATAATCAATCCTTGTTAATGGATACTTGTTCTCGATATTCACCTTGTTCAATTTTCGGTAATCGATGCACAACCTGAGAGTACCATCCTTCTTATTTATAAATAGTATCGGTGCGCCCCATGGTTATACACTTGGCCTAGTGTATCCTTTGTCAATCATTTCATGCAACTGCAACTTCAGCTCTACTAACTCCATAGTGGTCATTTTTTATGTTTCATTTGATGTTGGTGCTGCCCCTAGTACCAACTCAATAGAAAAGTATACTTCCTTATGAGGTGGAAACTCTGAGATCTCTGCTAGAAAACATCCTGAAATTGTTGTAAAACTGGGTACCTTCTCAAGACATTTGGATCCTCAACTTCCTTACATTTTTCACTATAAATATACACTACAAATAACACTCACCCTTTACTGTGACTATGCTTCACCTGCATAGTTGTCACCATCCTAACTAATGTTGCTTTCTTCTTACCCTGTAAGATTATTTGTTCTCCATTATCATCCAAACACTCAATGGATTTATCATAAAAATCCACCATGGTTCTATGAAGATACAACCAGTCCATACCCAGCCACATAATATATGAACCCAACAGAAATAAATTCAAATGTGTTTATGTAGACATACCATTCAACTCAAATGCACAAGCTCTTACCCAATGATGAACTCATTCCTTTGTACCTGTATCCAACTGCACTAACCAAGACTCTGCATGCACTTATTTATTCAAACCACACTTATCCACCATGTCGGGATTAACATAACTATAATTAGATCCAGGGTCAATCAAAATAGAAACAAATTGATCACAAATCTTATCTTCCATATCGATAATAGATTCCTGGTGATCTGCCTGCCTGTTATCCAACACTGCATAGATCCTAGGAACACTCTATCCAACATCCCTAATAGTATGCACCTCCTTAGCATGTAAATTTGTGTTCTACCACCCTAATGTTGTGTAAAATCTCTCTGACAACTATCTTTTCCACAAGTCCAACACCGTACAGGCTTCCTATCATCACCCTTGCTTAGCTCAAACTGAAATTATTGTCCTCTATCAGATGCATTGAAATTCTTGTGCAGTGTTTCATTCTCTTTGTTACTTGTGTCTTGAGGCCTTGCTCTTTTCTTGTCCCATTTCCCTTATTATTAGTATTACCTATCCAGTCTGGTTTATTCTTAGATCTACACTTTGATTGCTCGTAACAATGCTTAAGCTTCTAGATGGTCTCCTCAAATGATCTAGGCTCATCAAACTCAATCTTGTCTTTAAATGTCATTGGAAACCCACTCTGAATATTTGAATCTTGGGTTTCGCTTCCTTGAGGTAAGGCACATACCTCAATAACTCCAATAAACTACAAGTGTACTCCTCATTAGTCATAGATCCCATGTTTAGCTCATAAAACGCTTTTTTCATGTCGTCATAGTATCTCTCTAATAGGTACTTCTTCTTGAATAGTCTCTCGAATTCACTCCAAGTCAATTCCTCCTCATAAATATCTCTGACGTTATTTACATCTTCTCGCCAGATATTTTCTTTACCTTTAAGACTGAATGTAGCTATCCTGGCCTTCATTTTTTATGAATAATCATGTAACCTGAAGAACTTATTCATCCCAAGAAACCATGCTTCTGCATCCTGTTATTTCTGCATATCTCCATCAAATGTAGGTGGCTTTTCTTTCTTGAAATCATCTGAAAAATATCCCCTATCACTCCTCTTGTAAGGGTGATAACAATGATGACCATGATACCTGTCAGAACTAGAACTAAAATAGTACCTGTGTCCATCACCTCTTTTGTGTGGTGTATCCAAGAACTTATCATACCTGATTGTGTCATCTCTATTTAACTTGTGCACACTACGAGATGTCCTACCACATGCCCCATTATTCCCATCCTTCTGTTCATAGTTGATCTGAGGTCATCCTTGTCTCTACAATTCCGAAAAACTCTGAAGAATTACTGCATTGACTTCTTCTTGTTTCTCTTGCGCATGCATGATTCTATCATTGTCTGCTTTGCAACTCCTTATTTCTTCCTTCAAAATTCTCAATGTGTCTACTAATTTAGAAGAGTGCGCAACACCACGTTGCTCATCTGATTCATAGGGAGAATCTTTGATCTCTTCTTCCTGAAAGGTATAATATGTCAGCTAAACCAAATCATAAACAAACTAGCGTACCTTAGTATAGTTCCGGGAGGATGTCACATCTGCAATACCGAATAGAATAGCACAATACATAAATAGACATAATTAGATCAACATATAAGCATGTTTTCATCCATTATCCAGTCATCAATGCATGACTATGATGACCTCATATTATGAATTCATACACAAGGACCGTCGTCCATTCGTTGCATGCATAAAAACATATGAACATTGACACATGTAACTAATGTATGGTCTACATACACTCACAACAAATACATTCAACAATGACACCGTCAAATTTCACATGGCAACGCCTCTGCAATCATGACCCATGCCATGCATATGCAATAATAACATAGACCACAAGCACAAGAACTTATAGGCAACTAACATGTACATAAGAAAACACATTCATCCAAGGAGAACGGAAACCAGATATCACCCAAGGAGAACAGAACCATGCTCTGATACCACTCTGTAACCCCCTACTCCCACATATACCCAAGTAACCAGCCAATCGAGGTAAACATGTGATGAGGAGTTACTATGATATGATTCACTCCCATATGTAACAGTTACAGAAGTGGAACCAATGAAACAGAGCCAACCTGACCTTCTACACATGTAATAGAACCCCCAGGAGTCATCCAACCCATCCAGGTGATCAACCCCTGAGAGAAACTGACATTTTGATGCATTAAACCCTAATTCTCTCCCTTGACATGGGCTTTCATGTGACTGGGACCCTTCATTCGCTCCCACAACAAAGCATGAGTGTGACTGGGGACTTTTCAAGGCAGTTCTATGCCAACGACTCCGGATTTTGTGCCACTTTTTAAGGGCCGAGACTTATTCCACTGCCTAGAACTTCATCAAAATTCTAGAAATGAAAATAACATTGAAATAAGGATACAAATGCAAATACTTGAACAAGTAATTGAATAGACCCCTACTAGCCATAACTTACATTTCATCAAGCATGTCACAAATATGCATTCTACGAGTTTAAACAACAAATTTGAGTATAGGGGTATCAAAATTATTTGAGAATCACTAAGAAGCATTGATACCTCATCACAATAATTTCATTACCATCCATTAAGCCATACATTCATTATACAAAAACATGATGAGATCCATACATTATCACTTCCATAAAACTCAGTCATAACCAGCATATAACCAATAGAAATATCAAGGATATAATATCCATATAAACCACATATAAAAATGTATATTTTCCCATAGAATACCAAGTAGAAGAAGCTCATAATAATGAATGCAAAGGCCAACCAGGTTCGGGACATCCACGTTCCACCCGACTATAGATTGGATGAACCAAATCTCTCTTCAATCAATCACCCCTGTGCCATATTCCAAGCATAAATGCGGGATACCATAGAGCAAATCCATCAAAACCAAAATAGCACTTCTAGAGGCCAAACCACCTCAACCCTCAACTAGTTATTCCACCTCGCGGTCGGACATCACTAACCATCACCATAATGGTCTCTACCTAAGCTGTACAGGGCTCGAGAGCATTTTTTTCAACCAAGGCTCCAGGATTAGTAACTCAATCAATAGTTATTCCCGGACTCTAGGTCGTTTGTCTAACCAAGGCTACAGGACTATTAAATAAACCCACCAAGGGCTCCAAAATGTTTTTCCAACCAAGGCTCCAAGACTAGTAACTCATCCAAAGTTTTTACAGGGCTCCAGAGCGTTTTTCCAACCAAGAATGCAAGAACTAATAACTCAACCCATAGATAAAGGAACATGAGATCTAACCAAAAACAAAAGGGAAAAAATCCCACAACACCATGGCTATCCATGAAATGGCAAGGCTAGGAAAAACCATTGTCAATCTAGGAAATCCTCCATGCCAATCACAGATCATGACCGAGAAACCATATGCATATTCCATGCATGCCTAAACTAGTAAGGAAATCATGCATGCAACTCGATACCTAGAAGAGAAACCCTATGTAGCTTCTGATCACAATGTCCTCTTGTGATTTCCTGCTTTTCCTTTTCCTTCTTGCTCCATGTAGGATTTTATAAGGTAAGTTCCTTAGCTCAAACACCAAAGGTCACCCCTCACAAACAGATTAAAGATCAATACACCAGTATTTGACATTGTTAAAACCCTCAAAGAGGGAAACAGTCCATGGCTTGAGCCAATGCAACCACTTTAGGAAATTTATTAATATAAAGAAATAAAATTCACATAAGCTTCTCTCATAAACGATCACCGGACAAATGACTCTCCATGCTCTTTAAATAGAGATCATGGACCAATCAGGTGTTAAGCCACAGATCAATTGTTGGTAATACCGAGGAGAGAATGAACTGTCAGATCACTACATATCGTGACCGTTAGATTATAAGTTACAAAAGTACATATTAAAGAAATACACTTTACCTAACTCTATGCTAAACCAAGTTATACTTAACTATTTCCTATGTGTCGGAATATCTTAACATCCCCCCTTAAGAAGAACTTGGGATAGTATTGAAGGAATTAAAAATGTGACACAATACGAGAAGGAAGGAGGCACTAAATCCTTTCCCCTCTTAATGATAAGTTTCTTGAACTCCAAGCATAGGTCGAAGTTTGGTAAACTTCACAATACGTCACTTCAAGAATACGATCATGAATGAGCTTTCTGATGAAGTGTATGTGTAGCTAAATGTGTTTCAGCGATTATGCTGAACTATATCTTTTCATAGCTGAATGGCACTCTGATTATCACACCAAAGAGTAGTTGGATGTTGGCGATGAAGACCAAATTCGGATAGGATTTGAAGAAACCACAGGGCTTCCTTGCTGGCTTCAACAACACCACGATACTCTGCTTCTGCTGAAGAAAGAGAGATGGCACTTTGTTTCTTACAATACCATGTAATGGGTCCTGAACCAAGAGTGAATACATAACCTGCAGTAGAATTTCGATCATCAGGGTCACCAGCCCAATCAAAATTAGTGAAACCAATCAACAATGGAGATGCTCCTACATTGTAATGAATCCTGAACTGAAATGTTCCTCGAATATATCGAAGTATTCTTTTAGTTTCTTTCTAGTGAATTTCATGAGGTTTGTGCATAAACAGAGAAATAGTACCAATGACAAAGGAAAGGTCAAGGTGGGTATGGGTTAGATATAGAAATTTACCAACAAGTTGATGGTATAAGGTAGCATCAACTTTAGGGGAAGTACAAGTGACTGAAAGCTTGACTCTGGACTGAAAGGGAGAAGGGGATGGCTTATATTCTTCCATGTGAAATTAGTGTAGAAGCTCACAGACATACTTGGACTGAGAAAGGGTAATACCTTCTTTGGATTGCAAGGCTTGAAGACCAAGGAAATAATGCAAGTGTCCCAAGTCTGTCATTTCAAACTTATTTTTGAGGCTAGAATTCACATGATTTATATGTTCGGGATCACTACCATTAAGGATAAGATCATCAACATAAAGAACAAGGATGATTAAGGACTTACCCACTTTCTTGGTGTAGACAGTGTTTTCGGAATGACATCGAAAAAATCCATTATCTAAGAGAAATCTATCCATTTTGTCATACCAAGCCCGAGGCGCTTGTTTGAGACCATAGAGAGACTTCCTAAGGTGAAAAACAAGGCTAGAATCATTTTGGATAAATCCAGGGGGTTGTTCCATGTAGATATCTTCATGCAAGTCCCCATGTAGGAAGGCAGATTTAACATCCATCTGATGGACTTTGCATTTAAAGGAGGTAGTAAGGGAAAGAACAAGGTGGATAGAATTCATTTTGGCAACAAGGGAGAAGGTTTCAGTATAGTCAATGCCTTCAACTTGTGAAAATCCTTTAGCAACAAGATGAGCTTTATGTTTATCCACTTTTCCAACTGGTCCAAAATTTGTTCTGTAAACCCATTTTCATTTCACAAGTTTTATTCCCTTTGGAAGAGGAAAAAGATCCCAAGTATCATTTTCCAATAAGGAACGATATTCTTCATTCCTAGCTGGATCCCAATCTGGATGACCTTAAGCTTCTTCAAAGGTATCTGGATCATGATTTTCTGGAACTTGAGCCAATAATAAATAGGCTCTGTCGAACTAAGAACGTGTACGACATTGATCTGCAGGGTCACCTGCAAGAGAACCTGGTGCATCCCAAGTAGAGCGGACCCATTTTGGAGGTTTTGGAGCTGAAGGAAGATCCTGAGGAGGTGGAGGAGGATTTTCATCCTCGTTTTCATCATCCGAAGTAGAATGAATGTTGTCAGAAGTAGAAGAGATAGAGAGGGGTGGCACATATGCCTAGTCAGGCTCGTAGGAAAAAGGTGGCACACCCCCCAAATTAGGATTGTAGGCTGATATATTTCATCAAATTTTACATCTATTTTAATGATTATATTTTTGGATTTGGGTTGAAGAATTCTATATCCTTTAACATCTTCAGAATATCCAACAAAAATGCATTTTTCACTCTTAGGTTCTAAGGCTTTATGTTTCTCATTGGAAATATGGGCCCAAGCTTCACTTCCAAAAACACGAAAGTGACTTACATCTGGTTTGATTGAGATCTAGGCTTCTTCTGGAGTGATATTCCTTAAAGCCTTAGTAGGAGTGTGATTTACTATGTAATTTTCACAGTTAATTTCTTCTGCCCAAAAATTAAGATTAAGTCCTTTATATTGAAGCATACAATTCGCCATTTATTTTAGAGTATGATTCTTCCTTTCAACTACACCATTTTGTTTTGGAGTATACGAAACAATATGTTGCAATTTAATGCCATGCTCAATGCAAAAGTTGATAAATTTTTTGTTAACATATTCTCCGCCATTTTCAAATCTTAACTTAAGAATGTGATGTCAAAAAATTTTCTCAACAAAGGCCTTAAAGGCCAAGAACATGTTAAAAAATTCACTCTTGAGTTTTAAGAAGTATACCCAAGTGCATCTAGAAATATCATCAATGAAAGTTAAGAAGTACTTTTAGCCAGAGAAAGAAACAACTCGAAGTGGACCACATAAATCGTTGTGCACAAGTTGAAAAGGGACTGAAGTGTGCCAAGAGGCACGTTTATCAAAACTATCCCGATGATGTTTTCCGAGTACATGACCAGAAAAAACATTATCTTAGAAATATACCATAGGAAGACCTGTCACCATATTTACTTTACATAGATTTTGAAGAGAGTGATAGTTCAAGTGACCAAATCGCTCATGCCAAAGTTTGCTCACTTCATCATTACAAGCAACAAAAACGGAGGGAAGACATGATGACCCAAAGTTGTCAAACTTATACAACCTTATGGAATCATTAGCAATGCTAGTAGCTAAAATATGTCTAAGATCTCTTAGGTCCTTAATTACAACATCATGAGGTGAGAATTCTATTATTTTCCCTTCACCTGAATGAGTTATCTGATAAACAGATATAAGGTTGCAGGAAAAGGTAGGAACACATAATACATCATTAAAATGACCATTATCTAGATGAATGGTTCCAAAACCTACAACACTAAGAGATCTATCGTCACAAACATAAATGTTTTTGGTGTTACAATCATTTAAAGAAGAAAACATGGCTTTATTTTTTCCACGTGGTAAGTGGCTCCAGAATCAATGAGTCACTCTTGAGAATTATAAGAAGAAGATACATTCAATGCATAACCAGATCTTGATGCTTGACAACCACAAGCAAAAAGTGCCATTCCTGAAGATGAAGTTGAAGAGTTATCCAAATGGATGTTGTGCTTCTTCATTGCTGCTTCCAAGGCTTCCATCTTCTTAAAATATTTTGAATCTACATATCCATCACGATTACAAAATTTGTAATGTATATTTGCCTTCTTCCCTTTGTTTTTATTTTTCTTATCAATTTGTTGAGTTGTTTTTTTAGTTTGCGGCTAAAATTGCTTAAGATGCTTGTTTGGTTTAGGACCATTCTTTTTTAGGATGTTGCTTCTTAGGATTCTTTGGATATGGTTTTTGTTGGGCTGCTAAGGCTTTCTTAGAAGAGTTTCCATTATTAATAAGACCAAGGTATAATATTTTTTCTTTTTCTCTTATAAAAGAATCACAAAAGGCATCAAAAGAGGGGGACCTGTAGGTTGTTCCTTGAGAAATTAGGGCTTCTATAGTGGAATGGAAGGTGGAAACAAATACAGAGTATGCAGGGCCTATGTTACACCATTTTTTGGTCATCTAACCTTCTATGCTTAGATGGACCCAAGTACACCATGTAAGACCAATTTTACCCTAAGTAAAATTGCTTTCACTATGTAAAATAACTTAATAAAACACATTTGTTAGGTTTTTTATGGTCTAAACAGGAAACCCCAAAGGGAAATATTAAACAACTCTATATTTGTTTGATTTTCCTCATGGAATAATTAATTAAACAATAATTTAATTATTATTCATGGTCATATTTAACCCAAAACAAGGAAATTAATTAGATAAATCCTTATGTATCTTATTATTTTCTAGGAATAATTATTTAAATCTTATTTAAATAATATTCCTTCTTAAACATGACTAAATCACTTATAAATAATTAAATAAATCATTATTTATTTAATTATCATTCAACCACTTCCTTAAAATAATAAATAAATCATTTATTTATTTATTATTTACAAATAAAGGGATTTGACCCAAGTCAAATACTTTTTCCTCCAACAAATATAATAAAATATTCCTAAAAGGTGGTTCTAGAATTTGGTTAATAATATTTTATTCATGCACCAAGTCCTAGACTACCCTAATATTTTGTTATAAATAGAAGGGTTTTCCCATTCATTTGTCACATTTTGTTGCCTATTAGATCACTCTGGATCTATACTCTTGGTCTGACTTTGAGCCATTATCATTGTCACATTCTCCATTATTTGCTTTGTGAGCTCCCTTTGAGTTCTATGTTTGTCTAGGTTTTCTACACCAACAAGACAGAGAAATGCTAGATCTGAAGCGTTGAGGACTTTCAAGAACCCATCCCATTGAGGAGAATTGGAAACACCTTTCTTGTTTTCCTCCCAGGTGCCCTTAATATAAAATTCTTTCAAAAATATTGTTCTTGTCTTGTCTATTGGATGTATGGAGCAAAACCTTATTTTCACTGCTTAATGTCTTTTTATGCATAGATTTGGATTTGTGCAGCATTTGTATTGATCAACTAACTGCAGATATGAAGATATTAGCAGCCATATTTGATGTTAGGGCTATAAGTTATGCGTAGCTAAAGTGGTCTTTTTTCGTACACTTCGACAAAATATTCATACTAACAGCCTATCTTAGCAAGAATGGAATAGATAAGATTACCATATTCATTTTTTACCTTACAACCTTCTAAAAGAAGTCTAAGGCTATTGAATTTGGAAAAAAAATATTCAATAGAGGAGAAACTATTTGGGTCCAAAGTAAACAACTCATTTTCAAGCTTGTGAGCTATGATTTCATTTTGAACGCTAAAAACAATATTTAGCTTTTTCATAACTCCAGCAGGGGAGTCAATTTCTTCGATATGAAATATAAGATCTTGAGCAATGGACATTCCTATCAAACCTCGAGCTTGATATTGTTTATTTTCCCATTTAGCCTTTTTATCTGCATTTGTAGGTTTAGATTCTTGTTCCGAGGCATTCTATAAAGCCCTTTACTTCTAAGTAAGTTTACCATGTAGGATAACCATTGGAAATAATTGGTGCTATTAAGAATAATCGGGCATGCACTTTCTATTTTTAAAAATTGAAATAGTAAAGGTTGAAACTAACTACTCCGATGGAAAGATCTCCAAAAATTAGGCCGGTTAAAAAAAACGGCTCGGAAAACGTTTTCCGGATGAAGAAGTTATGAATTTTTTAAAAAGAGTTGTAGTAGACGCCAAGTAGTTCCATGATAGGTTGAAATTTGATGAATAAGTTGTACTTTGTTCAAAAAAAAAATCCCCCCTCCCCCCATTTCCAAACTCATTACATAAAGTAACTTTAAAACATAAATTATATGTGTTTTTTAAATAAAACCCTTTTAAAAAACAAATAACTTGCCAATAAGCTTGCTATGAAAAAATAAGTTGAAAAAAAGCTTTTTAGAAAAAGAAGCTTGACAAAGAAACTTGAACCCAAGACCTCTATTCTCATAAAGTAACTTTACACTAAGTGAGCTAGTAAAATGATTCTATAATTGTTTGAAATGAGGATTTTTATTTTTATTTTTTATTTTTATTTTTTTCCGGGCTGCGTGTCTTTTTTCATACAAACAACAACAAAAACAAACCTTAAGGCAGAACGTTTGATTTCCAGTTAGTTCGTCTGGCAACTATATATTTTTTCACTATTTATGATTTCCCAAGATCGCACAAAGTCTCGGAGAAAAAACATATGTAGCAGGAAATCTCGTCTTTCTATTTCTAGTTTTCCAGATCGCACACAACGCAGAGCAAAGAGCATATGCAGAGAAGAAGGTATAGATCCGGTAATTTAAAAATAAAAAATTTAAAAAAAATTTAAAAAATTTAAAAAAAAAAACTATAAATTGAAATAAATGGAGGGATAAATAAATATAACTGCAAAAAAAAAAAAAAAATACTTTATACCTCTAGATCTAAAATGACATAACTTGGGAAACTGGAAACCTTTTCACATGAAACGAAAACGGTTCCTCACTGTAACAAAGGATCCATACACAATAGAGCAGTTCTCCCGACCGTAAAGTGGTCAGAAAGAGTAGATTTGGAAAACGACGGTCGCATGCGGTCAAACCGGCTTCATAGTTGGATCAATAATGGATGCGGCCCTCAAAACAGCTCTGATACCATGTAAGAATTTACAGGATAAGTTCCTTAGATCAAACACCAAAGGTCACTGCTCACAAACAAATCACAGATCAGTACACCAGTATTGGATGTGGTTAAAATAGTCCACGTCTTGAGCCAACACGACCACTTCAGACAATTTATTAATATAAAGAAAGAAAATTTGCATAAGCTTCTCTCATAAACGGTACTAGACACAAGACCCTCCATTCTCTTTAAATAGAGATCATGGACCAATAAGGTGTTAAGCCATGAATCAATTTTCAGTAATACCAAGGAGAGAATGAACCATTGGATCACTGCATATCGTGACCGTCAGATTATATGTTACAAAATTACATAGTAAAGAAACAAACTTTACCTAACTCTACACTAGACCAAATATACTTAACTATTTCCTACGTGTCGGAATATCCTAACACTCTGAATCCCAAGTATTACATATTCCTCCAAGAGTGTTCCAAGAAAACTCTAAGTGTCTAAGAGTATGAGAGAGAGAGAGAATAGAATGAGAGCTCCAAAATTGAACTGACTAAAAGTTCATGTACTGATCCTCAGAAGCCTTTTCATTAATGAGGCCTCTAATTTCTTAATTTTTACATTATTTTCCTTCATTTTCCTACTCCCATGCAACTTGTGACCTTTCACCTTCCTTTTCTCCTAATTTCCATTATTTTCATAAATAAATGTCAATGAATGCCACTTTGTCTTTCCAAAGCCTTAGTCATTGCCTTTTCCATTTTCCATAGTTATAATAAACCATATGAACACCCACACTAGGATGTTTTCCCCAACATTCAGCTTGGAATACATGTCCTGTGACCATGGTTATTATTTTTGCCTTTATTAACTTTATTACATGGAGTTTTAACCTAGGGTTGTTACATTTCTTCTCTATTTTCTGATTAATGCAATATTGTAGATAGGAAGGGGTTTTAAGAAATTTCTTTCCCCTAGATATATCCTCATGTATTTGTGTTGAATCATGATGAAATATTTTGATATTTCTTCTCAATCCTGAATTTCTTTCTGCAAATGAGTAGAGTAGATTTGATTCTTATGTTTTAGAACATTACATAAGCAATATTGAATCTACAATTAATTTCTAAATGGTATCAAAAATAAATATCACATTAGGGAAGAGAAAACGAAGTTGTCTTTACAGGAGGTTAAATTTTCAAGGTTAGTGTTGTAGGCTTTCTCCAGGATTGAGAAGATGACTTCCACTGGACTGAGGCTCAAGTATATTTTTGAAGGAAACACAAATTTTGTGGCATGGAATATCTATATGGAGTTAGTATTAGATGACAATGGGATACTATATTACATCAATACAAATGTATTCAAACCCCCAGAATTTGATGCCCAGGATCTCACTCAGTGGAAGAAGGTCCCAGAAGCTGATGCCCAAGATCTCGCTCAGTGGAAGAAGGATGTGGCTAAAGCGAGGAGGATCATTTTGGAGGGAGTTCGAGATCATATTGTCTTGAATCTCCACAGGAAAGAAACCATGTTTATGATGTGGAAGACACTGACAAGTTTGTTTGAGAACAATAGTGAACGCAGGAAGTTGAAACTCAATGACAATCTTTGGAGTATCAAGATGCAAAAGAATGACACAATTCCACAGTACCTAAGCAAGTTTACACAATATCGTGATGAACCTGGTGGGGTTGGTGTGATTGTCAGTGAAGAATATTCGGTAGCTCTAGCTATGTTGGGTCTTCCCAAGCACTGGCATAGTTATCAATATTCTATTAATGGTACAGATAAACTACCAAGTTGGGAGTGGTTATGGTCTAATATAGTGCAAGAAGAAATGAGGCAGGGGAACAGAGATGGGACATCATCCAAAGAAAATGAAGAGGAACTTGCATTAGTTAACAAAGGAAATAAATCCAAGGGAAATAAGTCCCAAGGCGAGGATGGAAAGAAGAAATAATTGTCTAATATCAAGTGCTTTCATTGTCATGAATTCAAGCACTATGTCATGAAATGTCCACAGAAGAAGGAAAGCAAGAAGAAGCCTGCAATAGCGACGGTAGGTGAAGCTCTAGCTTCACAATTTGAGCTTGATTTTACTCTCATTTCAAAATGACAAGCACAATAATGGGAATCATGTGGTATCTCGATGATGGTGCCTCATTCCACATGATGGGGAACAAATATTTCTTCAGTGACTTGGTGGAGAAATACCTCAAGCAGAACATAGAGTTTGGAGATGATGGGAGCTATAGCGCGATCGGTATCGGTACAGTTACTTTTCAGAGGGAGTTTGGCTCCCCTCTCAAGCTCATCGATGTGATTTTTTTACCGGTTCTAAAGAAGAATCTGATTTTCGTCATGGTGTTGGAAGACCATGGCTACGCTGTGATATTTATCAAAGGGGAGGTTTTCCTTAGACACACCAACATGGGGAAGGTGAAGCAGATCAGTGTGTGAGTCAATAACCAGTATGCACTTGAGGTATAAGATGCATGCAAAGCCTTTAGGATCAGGGCAAAGGCTAGAGACTTGGTGGTTGAGAGGGAGCATGATTTACCTCTCAAAATGGAGCCTCAGAAACAACCTCAGCAAGTTGTGGAGCAGCCACAAATGGAGAAGTAAAGAGGAGACATAGTGGAACCATCCACTCAAGCAAACCTCTAGTAGGGAGATATTTTGAGCCAAGTGGGAAAAGGGAGTACATGCATCCATACCTCCAAGTGTGAGGTGGGGCGATGTGAAGCAATAGTCCCCAGAGTTGCAAAAATTTGGGCAGGGTCCATTGAGGTGTTTTTTGTCTCATGGATCATTACCTTGCTATGGGGGGCCACAGTATTCATTAGAAGGAGCATCGATGTTAGTCATATGCTGAGGAGTGAAAATCAGTGTTGATAGTAGAGTAGGAGGTTGAATAGCAGAGTCAACAGCAACACAGTTTTTCCGATAGACAGTTGCAGATTGATTCGGTGATTATTTTTATTTTATGTATTCTTCTTAGTTGCAGATGTTGCAGTAGTAGTAAAAATAGTGAGAATTGTTGCATACAACACATTCCAAAGGTGCTAGATTGTGTTATATGTGAATCCCATTCTTGTTGAGAGGGAGTGTTGAAAAATGGCAGCGAGAAAATCCTGATTTAATTTTCCCTTAAACTAAATTAGGAGAAAATAAAATTCCATATCACAAGACAACATGAATGAGTTAACTAAGTTGTTATCACTCAGTTAGCTTAGTTAATTCGAGTTGAGAGCTTAACTTGAGTTGTATATAGTGATTCCTAAATTTTAGGAGCCTAGGTTGAGTTTAATTTCAGATGTAACAATTTAATTTAGTTAAATTGAGTTAAGGCTAGTTAAACTAATTCCAACTATTGGAGGAACAAGTATGAGGTCTAGCAGTAGGGTGCAGCTTTAGTGTTTAACTAGTTAAATGATCAATCACCTAATAATTAACTCATGCATGCATGAAATTCGAGTTTCCCAGTTGATATTGGAGTTCAAGGGAAGTGTACTATCAATTGTATAATTATCCAAGTTTTATAAGTGGTGCATGCTATTAGAGAAGGACCTATAGGGATTGCATAGTTATGGATCAGAAATTTCCCTAAATAATAGGGGCTAATTCCCAAGGAAATAACGCAAGGAAATATGAGCTTGGCAGGCGGGAAAATTGGCTAATTATTGGCTAGATTCATTCTGTGAGGCAGTGAGATTGATTATACTTGTGTAGAGGTTGCTCAAGCTTGAGCAAGCATTGTACTTCTTCTCTATTTTTTTATTAATGCAATACAGATAGGAAGGGGTTTTGAGAAGTTTCTTTCCAATAGATATATCCTCGTATCTGTGTTTTGAATCATGATGCATGCTTTTGATATTGCTTCTCAATCGTGAATTGATTTTCACAAATGGGTAGAGTAGATTTGAGTCTTATGTTTTAGAATATTACAGAAGCAGTATTGAATCTACAATTAATTTCTACAAGTCCTAAGCCAAATTATGAATTTTTGATATATATATCTTGCAGGTTGTTGCATATATCTGGGGAGGTTTCTAGTTCCCCATCAGCTATTTACTAAAAAAAATTATAAGGTTAGAAAATTATTCAAGTTCAAAATTTTCCTTGTTATTGGGTAAACATTGTTTAGTATAGTGGATGTGTAAATCATTTATATAAATAATGATAATAATTATGATCAATTTTTATTATTATTTTTTTATTTTTTTATGTGTTTGTTATTTGTGATATTAATTTGTGTATACAAAATTGTGATTTAGAGGTGTATAAGTTGTTAAAGTCATTCTTGAATAACACTTGGTTAAGCTATACCAACTCTTCATATGGTTGGATTTTTTTGGGTGTCTCCTCCAAACTACCATGAGTTTTAAACCTTGACTAAATTACAAAATCATCAAAATCCATTCACATTTACATGATTTGATCTATTAAGTATTATTATTATTATTATTATTATTTTGTAACCAGGTTGAGCCTAGGTCAGGCCTAGCTCATCTATTGGATGGAAAAACTATCAACGCGCAATGGGATGCTAGCTTCAGGATTGTGCGAAGCTTGAAAATCTTGGAAGTCCCTTGGGATAGTTTAATTCCTCCAAAAATTAACTTCTATCCTCAACCCCTCCCCATGAAATTTGAACCTGAAACCTAAAGGAAACTAAACCCCACTCAAATCAAATAATTTACACTTAATAGATCTATTAAATATATATATATAGAACGGTTATGGTTTTATATTAGATCTTTGGCATGAATGCCTCAAAACAGGTTACAAGCTTTGGGGTTGCTTTCCTATTTTTCTCACCTGTTGAGATGTCTATGCCACTGTAGTTTATATGCCAATGCTTCTTACAATTGTTTATTGCTTAAATCTCTGATATTTTCCCTAATTTATGGATACAAACAAACTGCTGTAATAAAATGTAGTAAAACATGAAATAGAGAACTAAGGAATGGGAATCCAATCATCTTCCTCGTCTCTTGAAAAAGTTTCGACGGAAAGAAGAGCTGCTTTGTTGGCTTCAAGATCTGCGTCTTTGTTATTCTCCCGTAGGACATGGAAGAAGACCACCCTTTGGAGAGTTTTGGATATTGATTTAATTCGCTTCATCAATCTAGAAAATCGAAGATATTTAGGCTCAAAGCCGTCCACTAAACATTTTATGATGGATTGAGAGTCACCTATTACAATGACTTCTTTTATGCCTAGATTTTTTTCTTGCATGAGGCCTTGGAGAAGAGCAAGTGCTTCAGTTGAATACTTGTGGAGTGACCCAGTCCCCAAGCGAAACTGTGCTAGATTTTTCCCTTCGGATTCTTAATAACCCCACCGACACCAGCTTTCCCAGGGTTGCCTTTTGCAGCTCCAACAAAAAACAAGGAGAAAGAGGTTTTCTTAATGAGCCATTCTGAAAATTGTTTCCCATTGAGTCTAATTTGCCAGTTTTCAGTTGGATTATTTTACCTTGTTTCCACTAAGTTGTTAAAGCCCATCATGCTGCCACATTCCATATCTTGCAGATTTAAGTTGGTTGCTTCAAGATGTCCACCCAGGCTTTCTTTTAGTTGACTTTTGATCTTTACTATTATAATTTTCATTGTCTACTCTTTGTCTCTGAAGTTTCTACTATTTCTTTCAAGCCAGATTTTCCAACAGATAATTTTTGGAAGCGAGAACTAGATGGCTTTGAAACTATTGTTTTTAGGGAGCCCCCTTGGTATTTGTGAAGCCAACTGGAAAAAAGATCCAGAATGGAGTTCGGTAGAATGAAGTTGTTGACCCAAGGGGCCAGGGCCTCATGCCAAACCTCTGTAGCAAATTTACAGTCCAACATGATGTGATGAATGCTTTCCTCATTTTCACAGCACATTCGACATCTTGAAGGGCCTTGAAAACCTCTCTTTTTTTAATCTGTCATCAGTTAAATTTCTATTATGGCACATAAGCCAACAAAAGAAGTCAATCTTGGGGATGGATTTGAGGTTCCATAGCCCCTTCCATATTAGTGGGTTTGGAGGGACATGGGGCATTTCCAATTGTTTTGAATATCCCATGGCAACTATGTAAGACCTGGTATGAACCCAGCCACGTTTATCCAACTGGAATTTCTGCAGTGGAGCTAAACCATGGAGGAGGGCCGACAATGCATCGTACTCTGTTTTCAAGTTCACAGGGACGTGAACGTTCTTCCAACTCGTCCAGCTTTCATCTGACCAAAGGGAGATGTCCCATAGCATGGTGTAGCCTGCGCTAGTCATCCAATCTCGCAGAGGATGCAGAGAGGGAATGTCTGCTAGGGATGAGCTTTGCATAATTATGTCCTGCCAGAGATTAATCAGTTTAATGTTTCCAGGAATCGAAAAAGCTTGTGATTGGATCAGAGGAATGGAATTCTGGCAGAGTTTGGCCAAATGTGTGCCAGCAATTGGAGGAGGATTGTCTAAGCACTGAATCCTTGGTCCAGTGAAGTATTTTCACCATAGCGCCTTCTGAGCCCAGCCAGGCTTGGGAGCAACTATTCTCCAAACAATTTTTGCTCCCATTGCAATGTTTTGAGCCTAGAGAGATTTAAAATTCAAACTACCTTCTAAGAGAGGTTTAGAAACCTTGTCCCAACTTACCAGAGGTATTCAATTTTTGTTATATTTACCTCCTTTCCAGAAAAATCTTCAAATGAGCTCCTCCATCTTCTTGAGGATGTCGATGGGAGCCAATAATACTGAGAATTTGAATATAGGAAGGTTGCTAAGAACTACTTTGATCAACACTGTCTTACCAACAATGTTAAGCCAGGAGAGGCCCCATGCCTGGATTCTAAGCTTGAATTTATCGATTAGAGGAAGCTAATCTCTACTGAATGTGGATTTTTGAAAAATAGGAAGACCCAAATACTTGAAGGATGTCCAATTAGATGAGCCAACGAAATCAAGACATCTGGAGACAACATTTAGGATGCAGGGAGAGATGTTCCAACTATAGATATGACACTTCTCTTTATTGAGTTTGTTGTCAGAGGCAGCACAGTAATCATTAAGGAATTATCTAAATTTGGATGCAGAATGCAGATAGGTTGCACCCATCAATAAGGAATTGTCAGCAAACAAAGCATGATTGATATTTTTAACACCTCTTGCTATATTAAGACCCAAAATTTATTGATCAAGGAATTTCTTGTTCAGATAAAAACTTAACACCGATGCTTGGATAACAAAGAGGTGAGGGGAGAGAGGACATCCCTGGCGGAGACCTCTTGAGGCTTTGAATAATCCCGCAGCACGCCCATTCACCAAGGGGGCTATCCAGGGCTCAGAAATGCATTCACAGATCCAGTTGATGAAGTTCGCCCCAAATCCAAACTTGTGCAAAACCCCAAGGAGGAAGTTGTGTCGCACTCGATCAAAATCATTTGCGAGATCAAGTTTAACAACCATGCCTTTTTATTTATGCAGAATGCTTGAGTGGATCACCTCTTGCACAAGAATGAAATTTTCTACGATCTGCCTTCCATGCACAAATCCACCTTGATTTTCCAGAATAATTTTTGGAAGAATACATTGCAGCCTGTTTGCAATCACCTTGGTTATGATTTTGTATCCAATATTGCATAACAAAATAGGTCTAAATATGTAAAAGGTATTGGCTCCTTTTTCCTTCGGAATGAGGGTGAGGAAAGCACAGTTTGTGTTGCCCCCAATTTTCTGGCAAGTTTGAGATTTTAGGACCATTTTGTGTAGATGCTTTTCTACAATATGTCAGCAAGATTGAAGAAATCTAGCTGTAAATCCATCTGGTCCAGGGGTTTTTTCAGGATCCATATCGAAGAGGGCAGCCTTTATTTCTTCTTAAGAGACTTTTTCCTCCAAAGACTGATTCATTTTGGAGGTTATCTCTGTAGGAACCACACCCAAAAATTTTGCAGTTTGGTTCCCAACACCTTCATCGCCATACATGATTTTAAAATGGATGTAGGCAGCCCTTTTAATACTCATGAAGTCCTTATGGGTAGAGGTCTCCTCCTTGATTTCTGAAATGTAATTGAAATTTCTTCTCGCATGAGATTGCTTGTGAAAGAAAGATGTGTTTCTATCACCCGCCTCAAGCCAAATACTGCGATATTTTTGCCTCCAAAATTCCTGCTCCACAAGGCAGGCCGTATGGAATTTTTGTTGGAGATTGATCTCCCTGTCAAGGACTTCTTTAGAAATGGCAAAGCCTTCCATTTGGAGATGATGGGCCTCAAGGCTGACTTGAGCAAGTTTCCTTTCTGAAGCCGGGTTGGGAAGGGTTTTGGCCCAGCATTTTAACTCATCTTTCAATCTTCTGAGCTTTTCCTCCCAAAAAAAGAAGGGTGAGCCATTTACAGGGCGATCCCAACTTTCCTTAACCCTTTCCATGAAGACCGAATTTTGAATCCATAGAGGGCTAAATCTAAAAGGAATAGGGCCCAGGTCCTTTTGGGGAATTAGTTCAAGCATGATTGGCCTATGATCAAAGGCACTGCAAGGAAGGATTTGCATTCTAGACTCTAGACCAAGAAGTAGAAATGAACTTTGAACCAGAAATCTGTCTAATCTAGCAGCAATATGACCTAGACCAATTATTTTATTTGACCAAGTGAAATTACCTTTTATGGGTTTGATGTCGAGAAGGTCCCAATCTTGCATGAGATCCTCCACCCATTCCCTTACTGGATCTCTCACTATGTTGCCTCCTTGCTTCTCAGACAAAAGCAAGATAAGGTTAAGATCACAAACTATGATGGTATTTTCCAGATTCTCTATGTCAACTAGGTTTTTAATGGAATCCCAGTGGGACTTATTCTCTCCTACATTAACTGGGACATATACATTGATAAGGCTAATTACCTCCTTTGTTTATATATGCTGAAGTTTCAAGTACAACCAATGAGTATTTAGTATTTCAATGACCAGAAAATATTTGTTTGTGTTCCATAGCGTGCCCAGTCCACCTGATGCTCCTCGAGAAGAGACAGCCTAACCTCCACCTTTATTCCAAAAATTCTTACTTGTTTGGAGGAAGAATTTTTCCTCCATCTTTGACTCCTGGATTAGAAGAAAGTTCGGGGTTTCTGTTCGAAGCATGCTTCTCATAGATTATTCTTTCACTTTACTTCCCAAGCCTCTGCAATTCCAGGATACAACCTTCATTGCTTACTTTTACGGGAGTCGTGGGCTCCCTTAGAGCCTAGTGGCTGATTTCTTGTACTCTTGGGCATTTTTTCCAGTAGTTTCTCAAGCATTGATTGTGTACCTTGAAGTTTATCTTTGTATGTTTCTTGTTCTCTCTTTCCCAGGTAGGGAGTCGACCTCTTGTCGATCTTCTGATCGAGATTAGTGACTCCCTTATTTCTCCTTCCTCCTCAGATTCCTCTGAGGCTTGTTCCTCATCTTCAGCTTCTGCATTTTTTTCTTTAGATATTTCTAAAGCGCTTTCCCCTGTTTTGATCATGAGGGTGTCCCTTTGTCCAAATAACCTTTCTTTTGCGTCTCAATCTCCTGGACCTCTACTGAATCTGAACTGAGAGGTCCAAATTTGTTTCCTTGCCCTTTACGATTAGGGTTTTGTTGATCAAAAGAAGATTGAGGACCTTTATCGTTTGGGGCTCCAACCGCTTTTTTACTAGTGTTTGACCTCTTGAACTGATTCCATCCCTCCTCTTTTCCTTTTTCTGCCTCGTCGTTGCTCGCACAGCCTCTAGCAAAGTGCCCATAAACATGGCATTTGCAGCATTTGAACGGAAGCTGTTCATAGTCGAGATTTTGCACATGAGACCAACTTCCGACATTGATTTTTATTGCCTTTGACAGGCCCACCTCTAGATCTACTTCGACACAGATTCAGGCACAGTCGTATTGGTCCTTATTATTTACTCGATCAATAAATTTTCCCAAGGCATTGCCTATATGCTTCAATGAGTCCCAGTTCCAGTAGTGCATGGGCAGATTCGACAGCCTTACCCAAACTGGAACCATCATCGGGACATCTACTGCTGGGTCGAAGTCTGGCGTCCACTTATTGAGATACAACCCTTGAGAGCCCATGAAATAAGGGCCATTCCTGAAGATCAGGTCTTTGTCCTCTTTTGAGTTGAATTCAAATAGAAAGTATCCCCTTCCCAGAAAGTAAGAGGTAACACTATTTTTTATCAAAGGAACCCAGTTCTTCACAACCCAGATCTCAGTTGATTTGGGCGAGGGCCAAAGACCCGTGAACTGTCCAACTAGGGTGTGATCTTCCAGAGAAAGGGCCACCTGAATCGGCCCCTCAGAGGGTAGTGAGATCTCAGGGATATCATCAAGTTTTTTAACAAACTTAGCCGCTTCAGTTTTCTTCTTCTTCAGGAGCAAGGCCAGCAGAGATCTGAAGGCTTTGTCTACTAAAGGCGGCGGAGGAGGAGGAGGAGGCTAGGGAGAACCTAGATCCTCCTTGGCAGGATGAACCAAGGATCAGAGCAAGGGTGACGTAGCCAGCATGCTTGACGACGCTAGGGGGCGAAGCGTTCACGCAGGTCAGAGTAGGCTCAGCTCACGCGCGCAAAAAGCAATTAATTTTTATTTCTAGATAAATCTATTAAATATTATTATTATTCATATAACTTTGCATTTTTTTAAATAATTGTTATAAAAATATAATTTTAGAGGTAACATATTATTTTTATTAAGATGAATATATTTGCAATTTACAACACATTATCATTTTTAAAAAAATGTTGCATTTTTAGTTAATATTAATAATTTAAATGAAAAGAAATTTAAATTTTAGCATATTAAAAAAACACATTTGTTAATTATTATCATGATAAAGATTATATACATTTATTTTAACTTAAATTTTAAATAAGTTGGATTGATTTTTATCTTTTAAATACTAGATATATATAGAGAGAGAGAGAGAGAGCTCTGTCACACTTTTTAGCAAAGGGAGGGCACATTTTGTGGAAAAAAGTAGCTTGATCAAGCCATTTTAAGTGCTCAATCGAGTAATGTTTAAGCACTCTATCAATTTGTTTGAGTGCTTAGAAAAAAACTCTCAATCAAGCTCCTATATAACCGGAGTTAACATAGGAGCTCGATCGAGTCTTTATTTCCCATTAAAAAGTATGTGCAAACCATTTTACGTGGACCAAGAGGCAAATGAGAGCTCAACCGAGTGTTCTGAAGCTTGACCGAAGGTTTGGGAGATGGAGGTAATCGATTCAGCCGCTCATCAACCCTGCAAACGTTCCAAGAGATAAAACTAACCACCATGTGGAAGATAATGTAGATTTCCTATCATTTTTTCCTTATTTGAATTATTTTTTATTGCAAAAATAAATTTATTAATTTGAAATGAAAAAAAAAACATAAACAAAATATAATAATCTATAAAACCACAAAATTCAAGAAAACCATAAAAATTACATTAATAATTTGAAGTTCGAATCAATTATTAATAGTGAGGTTTCTTTCCCAAAACAAGAGACAAACATTATTATTCCCATTATTAAGGATAATAAATTTTTATTTTATTCCTTAATTAGAAAAATAAAATCAAATAGTTCACCACCATTTAGCTTTTTCTTTTTGCATGACTACTAGATAAGCTATGATGTTTACATGTTTTTCCAAACCTTTATATTTTTCCCATGTCTTTGGAATCCAATACTAAGATCATATTTTGGTTAGGGCCTTCAATGTTGTGTGATTTAGGTTAGGTATTTTACATGATTAGTAGATTATCCAGTGTGAATGGTAAAACTTTAAAATAAAAGCTTTATTATGGTACTCTTTTCTTATATTTAACTCTCCCAATTAAAAAAATAACTGTTACTTTTACATTGTTCACTATCAAATAGCTATGGTCACAGGTACATAATTTTATTGAATTAATGTTTTTAACTTCATATTATGTTAATATTGTTGTGCATGGTACTGTCTTTTTAATGTTTATATTCCTTCCAAATAACACACTAATTTGGTTCTTAAAGTGATTTAGGAAAGTGATTTATTACTTTACTTTTAAGACGCTCTTTAACATTATTTGAATAGTCACTAGCATGCATGACCCAAACTTATGAATCATTAGTTCTTATAAAATGAAATAAAATTTCATTGGTCATTCCTTAGAAAAATAAAATCAGTTGTTTAAATAGAATTTTGTTTTGTTTGTTTACTAGAAAAATTGTGATGTCCGCATATTTGACTCTAGCTCCATGCCTTTCTCCATATCTTAAGAATCAAAGTTACTAGGATCATTTCTTAGTTTAGAAATTCAATGCTTCTCCTGTTAAGTTAGTATTTTTTTTTGTTAATCATTTGCAAAGTCAATTATTTATGGTGACAACATCAAACAAGGTCCTCAAACAATGCATTTTGAGGATTTTTTTTTCCTTTTAAGATTTAAAATTGAAGGATTTCTTAGGATATCCTTTATCTAATCTTCAACCATCCAAAGAGTTAAAAATTAATACTTCCATCATGTTCACTATTTTTCCTAGATTTCCCATGACATCAACACGACACATAGCTATAGATAACTATATAATATTTAACACACACATATATATAATGTAACTACAACTATAATTCATAACATAAATATATAATTATATACTATATATATAATATAACTATACATATTTCTAAAATTATGACTATATATATATAACATCACAAAACTATATAATTACATAACATATATATACACACACGCGTTATAAGCGTTATATATATATATATATATATTAAGTAGATATAATTATAATAATATAGCTATATAACATATAAAATTATTTTTACATATATAATTTATTATAAACTTAAATATATAATTATATTTAACTATGTAACATAACTATATATAACTATAAATGTAATAACATTCATAGCATTACATGTAGAAGTTCTATAACATAATATAATTATAACCATATAACATAGCATAACTATAACATAGCATATATATATATATATATATATATATATATATATTACTACAATGCATTATTACTACATACATTAAATTCATGATGAAAAGTGTATTTAAAGTCAATAAAAATATTTTGACTCTTTTTTAATTTGTTGGTCATATTATTTCATTGTGTAGCACATGTGTTGTACCAGTCATCAAAAACTGAATTGGGGGCAAAAATTTGCTAAAAACTCAAAGTTTTTGGAATGGAGTGAAACCTAAACGACCAGATAGGTCTCGTCACCCTAATTTCGATTCACTTTGTTTCATCAAAAAACGACTCCGTATGAGAATGTTAGAGCCTGTTGTCCACTTTGCCAAATAGAGGGATTTTAAAAAAAAAAGGTCAAACAGGGTCAAAGTGGTCAATTTTTTGTCAAAATGGATTTTTATCCAACCACTGGTGTGCTGACACTTGTCAGTTTGTGGTTGGACAAAATTTTTGAACTACATGTCCAATTATGGTTGGTTAGGGTCAGAGCAATGAGGTCATGACATGTGGCAAGCCCAGAGGCCGCCACGTGCCCCCTTTAATGTTCATAAAAAATTTTATGGAAGCATCGGGGTTCGACCCCGCGACCTCCCCTCCACCAGCACCAAGTCTTAACACCTCTACTGCATGTTAACTCTTAACTATAGTGGCAGCTCGCTGATATTTAAGTTGTATGTTTTGTTATGGCGGGGAAAAAAGGGGCCAACCTCGAAGGGCCAACCCTAGTCCACAGGATCACGCGCCCATGACCACGATGGAGGCCTACATTTAATGGTGGAGTTAGCACTCTAAACACACCTAAACCACAAATTAACCACCACTAATCCCCAATTAATGCAATTGTATCCATGTGGTTTAAGTTGGAAGAGTCCGCTAATTTCGGTAGGATCTCTATCTCTTGCAGAGTTAACTGGAGTTGCTCCATATTTAAAGGAGCTTTCCTAAGCAAAATTGATGAGATCATAACTTGAGAAAATTTCGACCAAATTGGGCTCAGAAAGAGTCTATCCTGGAATTTTTTGATACTCTGAGCAGTTTGGAGCAGGTTTCAGGAGCAGTAGAGGATTGTAAAAAACACTTTTTTTCCATTTTGAGATAATACAAAGGCATAATCCAAGGTTTACTGAAAGAGGCATAAATTTTGGCCAGAGATTCAGAATTTGACTCAGTCATAACCAAAATAGGGGTATTGGGGGTGTCATAGAGACATTGGAGCAGGTTTGAGATCCATTAGAGCTCAGGAAATAATTATACTCAAACATTTGATTAAATAATCAAAGGGGCCAAGCTATTGAAGCTGGTCCAAGGAGACATAGCCCAGGAGGGGTGAACTCCTTCATCATTATTGTGTAATGTTCTTGATGTGTATTATATTCTCTACAATTTACTTTTTGTTTATGTGTTTTTAAATTTAATTTACTTCATGAATTGCTCATAAAATACACACAAATTTGACACATAAACCCTCTCATAGACTTGTTATTTGACACAATCCTTAAGCACTTTTCTTTTATACTGATGAGGAAGATAACAGAGCAAAACTAGTTTGTCCATATTCAGATCAAGTTGGTATTAGAGCACAATTTAGCTCCTTTTAGCCCAAGTTTATCTCAGGGTTTTCCAAGGTTAGCTAGAAAACTAGCTATTGGTTTTGTATTTGTGCAAGGAAAATTTAACTATGTGAAAGTTTACGTGTGTAAGATGAAGAGAGGAGAAGGTCAAGATTCAAGACTCAACTCTCAAATCACAACAAAGTAGTTTTTTATGCATTACAAGTGTGATGGAAGCTTCATCAAGTGATGTTTCTAATCAATCTTCCTTAGCAAGACTCTTTGATGAAGAGATGTTGCAAAATCTCTTTATCATAAGAGATATGGTGCAAGAGATGTTTGAAGATAGGAAGGAGAGTAGTAAGTTTTAGGAGCAGTTGATGACCATGAAGGAGGAGAAGCAAGAGCTTCTTGAAAAGATATATGAGATGGAGATTCAACTCCATGATGCCAAGGAAACCCTAGCAAAGTATGTGCATGAAAATGAGGTATTCAAATCTAGTTTATCTTCAATTTCCTCTCAAGATGAATGTTCTGGTGTTTTTGAAAGACACACTAGAGGAGTAGGGTCCAAATTATTAAAAAAATGGGTTATGAAGGTAAAGGATTAGACAAACATGCACAAGGAACTATAAGCCCTATTGTTGTTGAGGTAAGGTCTAGGTACATGGGTCTAGGTTTTGGTGAACAAGATGATGTAGAGCACTAAAAAACTATGGAGACTTCTGGAAATGTTTCAAGAAAGGCTTCCATTACATATTCACTACCTCAAGATTGTGTTCGAGGAGAATACAACAGGTTTACACCCATTATTGAAGATATTTCTTTTAGCCATGCAAGTAGTGGTTATGGACAGCAAGAAGATGGAGAATGCTCCAAAACCAAGGAGGCACATGAAGGTGTTCCAAGAAAGACTTTCATTACATTTTCATTACCTCAATATTGTGAAGTTTGTGTTCATGAGGAATGCAAAATTTTTACACCCACTTTGAAAGAAGATGCTCATACGCATGCAACTAATGGAAATGGCAAACAAGACGATGTTGAAAGCTCTAAAGCCATTGAATACATTGTTGGTATTCTGAAGAGAGCCACTACCTCATCAAATTCACCTCCTCAAGAAGGTGACAAAGGTGAATGTGAAAGGTATAATTTTGCCTTTAATCAAGTTGATTTTAATTATGATAAACATGGAAAATCCTCACATAATATTTGGAGAAATTTTACATGTTCCTTTTGTGGTTTGAATAACCATACTGTTTCGAGGTGTTGGAAGAAGATAGCCATACACAGGAAACTTTCAAAACAAAGGAGACAAAAAACCAAAGGTCCAATGGACAATGCAAACCATGTTGAAAAGAAGATGCAATTATTTTGCACCCATTGCAATAAGCAGGGTCATCTTGTAGACAAGTGTTGGACTTTGTATACAACAAGTCATCCATGACATTTGAAGAAGGTGGAGAGATATTTTGACAAGAATGGAAAAGAGGATTCCATAGTTGATGTGGGTCACGATGATACACATGATGAAGTGCAGCTGAAAGAAGCACCATTGAAGTGGCTTGGAAAGAAATGGTTATATTTCTTAACCAAATAAGGCCTTGCATTTCTTTTGATAATTGATGCAAACCTTGCCTTATTGATGCATTTATTTGTTATCTGAATGCATTTCTTTTCTCTTGAAAGTATGTTGCATATTGCACGAAGCAAGATGTTAGAAAAGTAGATTTATGTTGACTCACTTAGATGCAGAAAAGATGGCAATTTGTAGTTGCAATTTGCATGTGAGTGCATGTATTTTTCTCTAGAATGCAGGTTGCATGTTTATGCCAGGAAGGTGTTTGAAAGTGGAGTATGTTGACTCACTTTCTTGCAGAAAATTTGGTCATTTCAGATCTTTAAGTACTTGTACATACCAATGGGATTCTTGTACTTGTGATTGTACTTGTGAGAGAGTTGAGCATTGTATACATCCATGAGAGTTTGTGTGTGTGAACAATGGAATTTTTTATAGTTTCATTGTGCTTGAATATGCATGAGTGATTCACGTGTGTTGGTTGATTGCTCTATTAACATGTATGTTGTCAAATTGAGAGTGTTGATTATTTACACATGCATGAGTGATCGATTTGTGTTGGTCAATTGATTGTTACATGTATGTCTTATTGACTTGGAAGAGTTTATTTGGTCTCCAAGGATGAAAGGGAGATGTTGACGAATTGTTTCATGATATGTGAAATTCTTGTTGTTTTGGGAAAAGAATCGTCAAGTGTTGTACACACTTTTGTTTGTCTTAAGAGTCAATGGTTTGAAGATGCATGTTTTGTCGACTTGTGTTTGGTCGATGGGTTTATACACCAAGATGTAAGAATGCATGGTGATGTTCACATGATGTGACATTTGTTTCTTTGAATTAGCAAAAGGAAGAGGTCGTCAAGTTGTGTTTCTTGCATGATGTGTTTTTCAAGTTAATTTTTTTTCTTGTGATAAGTTGTCTCAAGATTTTGGAAGGTCCACTCTTGAGTGAGAGGCTCATGATTAGACTTCATTCTCAAATCATGGCATGAGAAGCATGTCAATACTAGAGGATGATGGAATCAAGGAGCAGAAAGAGGGACAAAATGACAAAATATTGCAACAAAAACATCATCCCCTTTGTAGACCATATGATGCATGATGCCAAGAAGCGAAAGATATGGCAAAGACATTCTTTCAGATGTGGAATTTGGTATCGTGGATGTAAAAGAATGGTCATTTCATTTCTAGTGATTATTGATATTTTAATTCATTGTTGTAGTTCACACAGATGGGCTTAAATTGGAAAAGAGTTTCCAAGGAGAAGCTTGCATCAAATGCATGTTTATGCAAAGAAGGAACATGATTATAAGTGGGAAGGCCATCATTCAAGCTTTCCAAGCACAGAGAGATTGCTTTGTTACAACGATATGATTTTCATTAGTCAACAAGCAGCCATCGAGGTTCAACAACGAAAGGAGGACATTGGTTGAAGTATCAATCCATTTTCCAGAGTAGGCATGTCAAGGAACCAAAGTGGTTGTCGTAAATATTTTTCCAAGTAGAACCAAGTTGATAGAACATGGAATAAGATAACCAGCTTTTGTGGCTCCAAAAGCCTTTTATTGTGAAGGAGTGACCAGAAATTGAATTGGGGGCAAAAATTTGCTAAAGATTCAAAGTTCTCAGAATGGATTGGAACCTAAATGGCTGGATAGGTCTCGTCACCCTAATTCCGGTGCACTTTTTTTCATAAAATACCGACTCCGTATGAGAAATTTAGAGCCTATTGTATGCTTTGCCAAACGGGCGAATTTTTAAAAAAACAGTCAAACAGGGTCAAAGGGGTCAATTTTTGGTCAAAATGGGTTTTTCTCCCAGTGGTGTGCTGAAACTTTTCAGCTTGTGGTTGGCCCAAATTTATGGGCTACATGTCAAATTATGGTTGGTTTGGGTCGGACCAATGAGGTCACGACACGTGGCAAGCCTAGAGGCCGCCACATGCCCCCTTCACTGCTCATCAAATTTTTATGGAGGCGTCGAGGTTCGACCCCACGAACCCCCCTACACCAATGCCAAGTCTTAACACCTCTACTGCATGTTAGTTCTTAGTTGTATGTTGTGTTATGGCGGCGAAAATAGGGGCCAACCCCAGTCCACAGGACCACGCTCCCATGACCACGATGGAGGCCTATCTTTAATGGCAGAGTTAGCACTCTAAACACACTTAAAATGCAAATTAACCACCACTAATATCCAATTAATGCAATTTTATCCATGCGTTTTAAGTTGGCGAAGTCCAAAAATTTCGGCAGGATCTCCAGTTCTAGTGGAGTTAACTCGAGTTGCTCCAGATTTAGAGGAGCTTTCTTAGGAAAAACTGATGAGACCATAACTTGAGCAAATTTCGACCAAATTGGTCTCATAAAGAGTCTATCCTAGAATTTTTGGATACTCTGAGAATTTTGGAGCAGGTTTCAGGAGCAGTATAGGATTGTAAACATCACCTTTTTCCATTTTGAGCTAATACAAAGGCCCAAGCCAAGGTTTACTGAAAGAGGCATAACTTTTGCCCAGAGAGTCAGAATTCGACTCAGTCAGAACAAAAATAGGGGTATTGGGTGTGTCCCAGAGCCATATGAGTAGGTTTCAAAGCAATCAAAACTCAGTAAATGACTGTACTCAAACATTTTATCTAATAATCAAAGGGGCCAATCCATTGAAGCTGGTCCAAGGAGACGTAGCCCAGGAGGGGTGAAATCCTTCATCACTATTGTGTAATGTGATTGTTGTGTATTATATTCTCTACAATTTGCTTGATGTTTATGTGTTTTTAAAGCTAATTTAATTCATGAATTCCTCATAAAAGACACATAAATTTGACACATAAACTCTCTCATAGACTTGCTATTTGACACAATCCTTAAGCACTTTTATTTTATACTAATGAGGAAGCTAGCACAACAAAACTAGTTTGTCCATATTCAGATAAACTAGAAACATTATCTTCATGTGCTTGCACCTATTAAATGTCATGTATCAAAGTCAAACATTATAAGAACTTGTATTATGGAGTATTTGGTTGACATGAAATTTTATTAGTTTTGTAAATAGGTTTACTTCAAATATTTACATATTTATGATCTATGAATAAAATGCATTATTTAGAAATAGGAAAAAGTGTCAATTTAGACTTGATCACTTCTTTTGATTATGTTTACATTGTAGTCAATATTTTGGTAGATAATTTATCAAAAATGGGACTCTAAATTTTAGGACTTCAGGCTAGATTATTCACTTGAGTGTATTAATGGCTTTGATGTCAACATTCTTTCACTGTCAATATTTTTTTCTTAGATTAGTTTATATGTATTATATGTAATAGTTAAATTGTATTATATGTAATAGTTTAGTCCCATTTTTTTTTCTTGGATTAAATTTTATATGTATTATATGTTATATGCAGAGCCATCTCTCATACGCCTCCCAATCTTAGCTTGTCGGAGTGTTGGAGGATCCACTATACATGGTTGACTCATGATAGATCACTTAGATCTTGGCTTCGACACTAGTCAGAATGTCATGGGTGGTGTTTGATGTCTTTATTGATGATCATGCTATTGATAGTTGACCTTCTTCACTTGTTGTAGGTACACCTCCTGCATTTTTAAATCCTCTTTAGAATTTATGTGTTTATGTCTTGAAATTGTCTTTAATTTTTAAATCTTCTTCAATTGATGTGTTTGAATTTAATGTATATGTTATTATGCAAAGCTTATTATATATGTTATTAAATTATGTTTACAATTTGGATACCCTTAGTATGGAAAAGCTGAGGATCGTCCTACAGTGTCGATCCCTTCGTGGAATGACGCTACAACCACTATTACACTACATGATTTTAGGGCCCAACATACATGAATAACACAAGTGTTAGGTAAAATCCCTACTACGTCGCCTACTAGATGTAATTTTACTTTGATGTTGGAGAGCATCGATAAGTTTATCCATGTATACCACACACCAAGCCCACAAATTGTAGTATACCTAGTGGGGATAGTATGGGGTATACCTAGGAGGGATCATACGGGGTACAGAGGGAGGTACTCAACGAAATAATGCAATGTAAGGATAATAAATATATGGGCCATAATTAATAAATAAAGTGGTTAATCCACATTATGCAAGTGACCACAAATAGTTAGGAAATAATGTGATAAGCCCACAGTATTAGATGTATGACCCATGGTATAACATGTATGAAGCCTACATAGAGGCTAGAAACTCTCCATTGAGGATATCAAGGATTATTGTATTGACAAGCATATGGCTTGTGGAGTGTTCTCCTTCCTTAAGGAGAGATTGTATGGTGTTGCCCTACCTCAAGGGTTTTCTTATTAATAAAGATCTGAAGCTTTTATAATTTGTTCTTGAAGTTATAGGGCATATTTTCATAGTTATTATATTTGTAGGTCATGTCTATTACAAGTGGTATCATAGCACATTCTTGGGCAGAGTTGGGGATTTGTTTTTTGCAGGAAATTTTTTTGGGTGGTGAGTTGCAGAGCATATATGAAAATTTTGGTGGAAAATTTTTGGAAACAAATAGCAGATCTGGTTTCCTTGCGAAAAAATAGTAAATTAAAAAAAAAAAAAAAAAACAGTTGAATCAGCATCCAGATGAGGGAGATACTGTTGATTTAAAATCAGCAGTGTTGCATAATTTTTTCTGATGACAATTCATAGACAACGACTCTCTTGACAGTTTTTGCAGTTTTTGGTGCAGAATTTAAAAAAAATAAAAATAAATAATAATAATAATAATAATAATAATAATAATAAAAATTATAGATCTGAGATCCCCTTGAAAAACCACCCAATTTCAAAAAAAAAATTGGTCGAATCAGAGTCTGGATTAGGGAGTTATCGCTAATTTAAAATCAATTTTTTTTTAATTAATTAATTAATTAATTAATTTCAGAAATTTTGTGACAGTGAGACAGTTGCAACACGGATCTGAGTCTCCAGAGTGCCCATATCGGGATATTAGTCACATAAGAAGATGAAGAATGGGTGTTCCATTTCTGAAACAATCTATAATAAATATTTTGAGCCATATTGACGGAGTTGTCCCCATTTTTAATTTTCGCCCAACAGTAAGTGATTTCTAAAAACCCTCACTCTATTTTAAAGTTCTAGCAAGATGATATTTCTAGGAAAAGATGATGGCCCTACTATTGAAAATTTCCTAAAAAAGGAAAAGTGAACAAGTCTGAGATCTTGGAAATCTTTAGCATGGCTCAGTTTTAGAGATGAGGTTGCCATATGGTGGAGCTCACTTGACCACACTTAGTTGAAGACACTTTCCAATGAATAATTTGAAAAAGTCCTTTTGGACAAATGGTCTCATGCCAGAAGACAGGATAATGAGATGCATAAGGGGTTATTTTATACCAATCTTTCTCTATTACAGGTTCATGGAAGTATTCAGAAAGATAATATTATTGTGTCTATCAATCCCAGTTGCAAGCATAATTTTATTAATGTTAATGTGGCAAGAAAATTACATGAGGTAAGATTCTTCCATCTATCTCTGGGGTTGCTAGAAGTATGGATTCTGATATTAGGAGTCGATCGAGGTGGGAAGCAATTTGTATTTCACCACCTATTCTATTATTCTAGGTGTAAATTTCATTGGTATTTTGCACATCCACCATTTCCATAAGGTTTAATGCCTCCACATCTCTATCCACTCTTCTGAGACCCCCTTTTTTCTCAGAAATATTAAGGATCATGTTGAAGTTGCCACTAATAATTTTGTAGGAATATGGTAGATCTTCATGGATTTTCCTTAGGGTGTTCAACATGTGAATTTTGTCAACAGCTCTATGTGGTCCATAAACATTAGTAACACATAAAGTTTTCGGAGATCCTATTAGTTGAAATATTGTAGTTAATGATCTACGAGTGACTATGGATGTTGTAAGACCCAATAATTTTTCATTCCATATTATTAACTGACCTCCTATTGTGCCTTTGGCAGAGTTTGCAATGCAATTATAGCCTTTCCAACACTGCTTTTGAAGAATACGTATATCCTCTATTCCTACCTTTGTTTCTTAGATGAACACTATCTTTGGTTTACTTGGAACACTATCTTTGGTTTACTTGCCATTATTTTATGCTTGAGAAACCTTCTTTTGGTGGGTCCATTTAGACCTATAATATTTCATGAGATCAGATTCATTGAGAAGGTTTTTGAGTTAGGGTTAGGGCCCTTACCTTTCCTTCGTTGATCAGTCTAGCTCCAAGCTCTTGCAATATCTGGCTGGTGGGTTTTCTACCTCTTTTCCTTCCCACTCCTTTGGGATTATATTGATTTTCTTGGATGTTGGATTTTATGCCTATGTTGTTGATGTCTCCATATTGTCTCTTTTTTGTTGCTTGCTTGAGCTCTTCTTGGTAGGGGTATGTAAACATTTTTTCCACAAAAATTCATAGTATACATATCAATTTGAAGAATAATAATTCATATTCGTAACCATTATATATCAGAATTTCATGTTTAAATTTTAATTAATAAACATATAAAAACGTTATCTATATATATATATATATATATATATATATATATATATATATATATATATATATATATATATATATAACGTTTTTATATGTTTATTAATTAAAATTTAAACATGAAATTTCGTATATATAATGGTTACGAATATGAATTATTATTCTTCAAAATGAGGGTTAGCTCAACTCCAACAAGTCCCTATCGTTAAAGCATCTCTTCTATTGAGAGGTCACGAGTTCAATTCTCGACACTCTTGGGGCCGGCTCTTTCATATATATATATATATATATATATATATATATATATATATATATATATATATATATATATATATATATATATATATTAAGAACCAACATGGATTCATCTTAAAGATTGGCCAGGAATTAAATCTCTTTAGGTGCAAACCTTTCTTCAAGCTTTTCACTCAATCATCTTAAGAGCTTCACTCAATCATCTTAAGAGCTTTGATCCTTCTGTGCACTTGGTAATGGATCTATGTTGGTTTATTTTTACTTAAATCCATGTTGAACATGGAAGGAATTAGGCATTCCACATATTGGGCTGTAAAAAATATTTCTTAATGCGGTTAATTCATATGTCAACTCCACATGTTGAACCCAAAAGTAATTGCACCTCCCTAATATTGAGTTGTAAAAAGTGTCTCTTAGCACAATAAGAAAAAAAAATAATGCATAAGCTTTTGAAACATCCAACATTTTGAGTGGACACTCCACTCATTACTAAGGAATGAAAAATCTATCATAGATTTTTCTTCCCAGTACAACCTCCAATCATTATTAAACATTTCAAAAACTTGCACAACTTTTTTCCAAAAATTATAAACAACATATTAATTAAATGTGAAAAACTACATAGTGAAAATTAAATAAAATAATTCAATATGTTGTGTTTTGGTGCTTTATAATAATTTCTACATAACCATCTAATCATGTAAGAAACAATTTCTTCTAATAAAATACATGAGAAAATCTAACAATAAAAAATCATAACTTTGATATTACAAATAGATTTCTAAACCTCATTTTCATATTACAATTTCAATAATCCAAACTTTTAATTCCAAGACTCCATTAAAAAAAAACTATTTACCATGCAATTAGTTTTTTTCAATTTTTTTTAACATAAGGAATATATATTATGGTCCAACACTTTAAGTTGGAAAGCCCACTGAGATTCATTTAAGATCTTAATCTAAGTAGTACAAAACACATCTAGATAGTAAAAAAAAATTTAAAAAAATAAAAAATAGTCCATATGTTGTATTTGGTGCTTTATAATAATTTTTATGGAGCCATCTAAAGAGGAAATATTCAATGAAAAAATTATGATTTTGAAAATGGAAGTGTATAATTTTGATATTATAAATAAGTTTTTAGACTTCATTTTTTGTAGTACAAATATATGAATCAAAATTGTAATTTCGATGCTTAAAAATATATATTTCTCTTTAAAAAATTACAAATAAAACTTATCAATTCAAATCAAAATAGAGTAGAGTATATATTTTTTTATAAATATCATTTTACTTGAAAATAAAATAAGTTTTATTATCATTATTAATTTTTTTTTTTTAAAAAACTTATTTATTTTAAAATTAGTATTTTTTTTATATTTTTTATTTTTTTACCTAGAATATATACACATCAATATACTCATATATCTCAATCACTTAAATTAAACTCAACTATAGCTAATTTATATTACTTTAAATCTACCAAAATATTAACGAAAAAAGAAATAATTATAACAACATGTCTTCACTTTTCGCTTTCACCTTTAATTTATATGAAATTGGTTAGTCAAGCTTGGTCCAGAGCATCCTCACAATTGAATAATTGAATTGAGATTGAGATTTATAAAAATGAAATGAAATGATATTTTAACATCCATGAGACTAAAAATAGTTAATGGGACCATCTTTTTAGCCTTCTGCAATTCAATCTTTTTTTATTCAAATTGATGATTAGCTGACCCAATCTTCCAATAATCTCCTTGCTGAAAAGACAATGCCAAAAAATCAATGCTAGCCAAGGAACTAATTCTAACATATTCCCATCACTTTCTACTTAAAATATTTTTCCCATTCCACTGTTCCAAAAATACAAAATATATGCATTCTTCCCAAACTTCTTTAAACTTTTTGACTGTCCTGTTTCACATATAAATTAATACGGAAGAAGCTAAAGCTGGGACAAACCGGAGGTGAGTTGCAACCTCCGGTCTGCCCTTTCCTGCACGACTTTGTTTTCCGACAATTTCGTCTTTCTCCATTTTTGAGGGCCCACTAATGGTCTGCCACCCTCCGCCCCTCCTGTCCTCTGCCACCCGCGACGGGCTTCCTCCCCTCTCGACCTCCACCACCCTCACCTACCCCTGTAGCATTGAATGTGGGTGAAAATTCTATTCGTGAAGCGCGGGAGGGATAGTTCCCATTTCATTGTGAATTGGTGAAGCGCGTGGGAGGAGAAGGCAGATAACGATTTATCCAACAGCATCTGGAGAAAAAAACCTACATATTTGTCTTTAGGACTAGGCAAGAACCATTTGTTATCAATCCTCGTTGAATCAGTGGGCTCGCACTACCTGAATTACTCACAAGAGGCTGTCAAACAATTGGATTCTCTGAAGTTGGGCAGGCGAATAAATCCAACGAAGGAAGCTCTGAGGCTTGACAAGTTCTTGGTGGGTACGAAGGTTTGAAAATGGAAGTGTGAAGGTAAAATCTTGAATTACATTTTTGCTGGAATGCCCGACGTACGAGTAGATTCAACAATAACTGGATGATTTGTATTCCATGTCACAGTGTACACAACAAAAAAACTTGCTCTTTTGTATTCTTTTGCTCTGATTTGTTTTTTCTTTCTTTTCCATAAATTTTTTCCCTTTTCCATAGGATACGATATGATAGTTGATCTTGTTATTATTCAATTGTATATGCCATACTGGCATAGCGACAAGATTCACTTGGTAGATTATTCTTTTGAGTATAGTCATCACCATTTTGCTGCCTTTTCTCTCTTTCTATTTTATGTGTACCTACCATTGTCGTATAAATGTTATGTTGTATAAATTTCCCCAGATTTTGTCCTAAATCGCTTCAAGCAATCATCTCTGTGAGTTTAAGGTGTTCTGAAGGATAAGCAGGGCCCTTGATAATAGCATCTGGGAATTTCGATGAACTGTATTTTGTTTATGCAGATAATGCTACTATGCACATCTGGACTTATCTTAGTTCCTGGTCAGAAACTATGCGATGTGTCTGTACGAAATACACATTCCATTCCTAGTATACAATGAGAAGATAAGCTTCGTGGCACTATTTCAACTTTCATTTTATAAGTTCTATTATTTTCCCCTTATTATTTTTTATTCAAGCAGTTAAAGAGGCATGGTAACCTACAGCAGTAAATTTTTGAAGGTATTGAGGTCCTCCGGGGTGGGCATACATAGGTGGTTCTTTCTCCATCTTCACCAACTTTAAACTAGTGACGAGCTCTAAGCATTCAAGCTATACCACCCATGTGGTGTTCAACAGTATAAATCATTTTAGTATGATAATAGTATATATAGAGGAAGAGATATGCCACAATCGCTAAAGTTAATACAATAAAATGGAAGTTTTTTTGAAGTCCAGGGTGAAACTTGGAAGAAAAGTGACATGTAACATTGTGGTAAAGTTAATACAATAAAATGGGAAAAAAATTGCACACGATACCAGTCTAAAATAAAAATAAAGATAACTATCATAGATACAAGTTAACTCAATATATTTTAAGTAGCCAGAGGTTTGCAATTGGTTATTTTTTATCCCTTTTGGTGCTTATAGATCGAGGGTTAAGATGGATCTGTGCTAATGGATGCAGATAAGAAGTTGCATGGGATTAAAAGTGTATTGGCAACTCCAAAACCTAAGTGGAGCCTAGAATTATAAAGCCTATTTGTAATTGGGATAGATGGTACTACATTAGTTTGTTGTCAAAGTAAGCAGTATGCATTAACTGTTGTTTAAATCTACGATAAACAAACATGGCTGCTTAAGGATTATGCTACCTTTTAGGTCTGAATCATGCAGACTTCACGATGAAAAAACCATGTCTCAAATTTGTCACAGCTTGTCCCTGGAATATTACAGAAATTAGAAGAAGCCTAGTCAAGATGGCTTGTGATAGGTTTGTGCATGTATTTCAACTTGCAGAAATTGATTTTGTTATTTACTGTTCAAGATATTTGTCAGGAGAGAGTCATGTTAGTTTTATAATTCTGGTGGTTATAATCTTCTAAAATATAACATTGTTAAAGTATCAAGGAAGCTAATTTTAGTCTTGAACTTAAAATCATTGTGGCAAGATATCAGGATGCAAGACATGGACAAATACTGACATATTCTCTCAACATATCTGAGCATGGAAAAAAGTTTCTCAATACTTATTTTTCAATTTTCCTGAGATTGAGTTAATTGTATTCTTTATTTCCTGCGATTGATGTTATGTTTCTGCATAAGGGCTGGAAAAATGTTTTGGTATCGACTCAAATTAAAGGCCAGAAGAATTAGATGCCATCCCTTCAATGAAATCCTTTCTGTATCATGTTTTTTCATGTTGTTTTCCCTGCATTTCCAAGCCATGAGTCCAAAGTTTTGTTTAACTTATCACCGTGATCATAATCTGAAATGATCTGGCCATGGCTTAGAAGGTCCACGCCGACCCCTTATTTGAATGTCGTGATGTGGGGTATAGATAGAGCAAATGTGACGATAACTAAAACATAAATACTAAGAGCAACTCTGAGACAAAAGCTTGCTCAGAGAAATACAAGTTGTGTTTCCTGTTCAGTCAAAATTTATTTTCTGTTGTGTTTAAATTTACCAAACAAATAAGTAATCTGCCCGATATTGCGTATAATAGAACCAAGTATATTCTGTATACGATTATATCAACTTCTGTGTAAGCATTTCTATGCAAACAGGTAGACTGTTTATGACTGGTACACTTAAAACTTATGAATTCAAATTTTAGGGCTAAATTTTAGGTTTAGAAAACAAACTCTCTTTAGTATCCATTTTTATTGATGTTAGATTTGTTCTGGCCAGGAATCTACAACAGAAAGACATGATTGCCTACCATTATGGAATGGAGGTCTTTATAGGAATGGGCCACTTCTAATTGAATGACTAGAAGGAATTATAAATTATAAGTGCCAGTAGAAAACAGATTTACAAATATAACCTCAAATACTATTAGAGACCAGGTTAATAAGGACAAAATCACTATAAGACAAATTACTAAAAGTGACACTTAGAATTTACAGTTCATGGGAAGTAGCGAGTGTGTTGGTCGTCATTCGCTTCTGGGTGGAAGAAATAAATAAAACCCAAATGCTGGTCCTAATTCTACTATTTTTGGAAAAAAAAACCAAAACCCCATAAAAACAACTTTGATGTATTTTGTTATATTTGTTGTTATCTTCTTGAAATATATTTGCTATTATACTTTTGAAGTGTGTTAAGTTTTAGTGTAGAAGATTATATATGCTTGGATTTCTAGCAAACCACTAGCAACTGCTTGCTTTTTCCTGTCAACCTATAACAGTATGGAGAAGGTAAATTGGTAATTGGTAAATTGGTTCTCTAGTGAGGTTGACAGATGTTGAGCCGTGAATACAACCACTTTTTAACACTTATTTCATCCATTTTTACTCTTCTTAATCATGTCATTTATTATAATTTATCATATAAATCCATTTTATAATGATTTATGCTCTTATGGATGAATATTATTTCTTCTCCTTTATTTTTAATAAATTGATGATTATTATGCATAATTTTATCAATGATGGTTTATTAATATATTTTTTAATATCATTCACCATTTTAGCCTCCAAGATATTTTCCAGATTGTAGATTTGATTTCCAAATCATCATGAAATATTTCAACTTAGAAATTCGCTGGAATAAGAAGTGACAGTTTTGCAATTAAGATTCTGGGCAAATGAAGAAGAATCTGGAAAATCCGGAACATGGGTTTTGTCTAGAATGGACCCAATTAACTTTATTGAAGAACGGTTTGCCAAAATTCGGCCTGTATTGAGAGAAACACAGAGTTCTTTGAGCACGATTTTCTCAAATTTGTTGTTGCGGCCGTCCTCCAAATCTCAACTGCAAAGCCAAATTCACCTTGCTCTTGTTGAAAGATTGTTGCAAATATATTTTCTAGTTGATCAAGCTGTTGGGAACAATCAAATATTGTTATGGGAGATCATATTTGCTATTTAATTTCTCCTCCTTCTGATTATAAAAGGAGAACATGTATTGAGAATGGAGAACAATGGATGATTATTGAATTCCCTTTGTAACATTGTAATTCCTTTACTCTTGTGAGCAAAGAGAAACTGATGTAAAAGCTATTCATGTTTTATTAATACAAAGAGGTGTTCTCGTTCAAGCTCTGCAGTAGCCCAGTGGCGCTTTCACCGGTGGTTGAGGGCTCGGCCCTGGTGGAGCGATCCGCTGTTTGTATTTCTATTCTTTTCTCTCTGTTGTGTGAAGTGTGTCTACTGTTTATTTCGATTACAGAGTTGATTGACTGTTGTTAGATTGAATACAAACCCATTAATAAATTGCGTTGCTATTTAATTTTTTGTTCACTTATCCTGCTATCATTATGAAAGCTTTGTCGTTCTATATTCGATTCTAAGTTATTTTTCTTTGTGATTGATTGATCTGCAGTATTGGGCGGCGATAGATTGAAGTATTGAGATTAGTTAAGTTTGTAATTGCTATTCAAATTATATTGTTGTTCCATTTCTAGTTATTGCTTATTTCTAATTCATAGCTTTACTTTAGCAGATAGTTTGGTTACAATTGTTGTGTATGCGTAGGAGTTACAAGATTGTTGTTCCTTTTTAGCCTTTGCAGTTCCTTTCAGTTATCTTTATCAGCAAGTAGTTCGAGTTCGATTTCATTTCGATTGTTTTAAGATCACCAACTGAAGAGGACAGAGGTTACTGCTTCCAAGTCCCCAAATTGGTTATCTTGCATTGATTTCTAAGAGAAAGAGTTACTGCTACTGTATCCCTGATCGATGTCTTGCAACTTGATTTAGTTAAGGTTTCAATTTATGTTATTGCAATTAGATTCCTTTACAAGCATTTATTTATTCTTGAATTTATAATTCTGTACTACATCTTCACAGCATTTCTCTTGGATGAATTGCAGCCTTAGACAGAGTACATTCTTGAAATAAAAAGTCGCTCCCAGATTGATAATTAATGTGAGATAAATAGGTGTTAAAAAGATACCTTTTATACCTCAAAATTTTGGCGCCATTGCCGGGGAGAGTGTATGCTATTTAGAAGGAGTGATGCACATTTGACCTTTTTTCTGCTTGGCAAGAATTGGGTTTTAAAGACGGAAGGTAAGAACCTGCGCACCGAGCAAGGAACATACTTGCTCACTGCCCGCTTCACAACAGAATTGGGTAAAAAAAAATTCTTTAGGTAGGAATGAAGCCTTGTTGTTTTAAATGACTAGAAAATCTAAACAAGACAAAATTCCTCCCTAACCTGAAAAACCTAAGGGACCGGTGACCCTTGGGAGAACGACCTTTATTGACAAAATTCTTAATAAAATTGAATCTCAGCGATCAGTAGGACCTAGGAAAGTTATTTCTAGACAACCTACTAGTTCCCTTCGGGCCACAGAGTCACCATCTGTAGCCTTTGTTGAGGTACATAGCCAAACAGAAGATATTGAGAAAGATTCCCAAGAAATTGAGAATTCTCACCCAATTTTTTTTACAAGAAGGGAAGTTTGCTTCTCATACCCTACTATTTATCAACATGCATTTTTTAAATTTGGGTATGTACATACTAGAGGCCTTATTTTGGAAACGGCTCCACTGGGAATACTCTTATACATAAGCATATTCGATTTTCAAAGAAGAGTAGGATAGTGAAGGAAAAAATAAATGAGGAAATAAAATAAACACATTTTTAATTTTTTTATTTTTGTAAAAATAGTTGTTTTTATTGCAACACGTTGTGGAAATCAACATCGATGATAAATATTTTAATTTATTTGTGTATTTAGATGAATTATATTGCAAATAAAAATTCTATAAACACTCATATTCATTTTTATCATCAATATGAAAAAAATTGTTCGAATATCATTTTTTTGGCTTGCGGGCTTGATAAAATACCTGAAAACAAAGTTGGGACAGTCATGTTTTGGGGGTCCAAAAGTGAATATTTTAAAAAATATTTCTATCATAAGTAGCCCTTGATGTTTACTTTCTAACCCAATTTGAATCACTCAATTTGGATTTGAAACGAGAAAGTTAGAACCAAAACATTGACAGGGTGTCTAGTAGGCAGCTCAACAACAGAGTTGGGACAGTCAGTTTTTGGAGGCCTAAATGATTATATTTTTAAAAAATGTTTCTATGGTAGATTCCTCTATGAATATAGTTTACAACTCAATTTGAATCACTAAATTTCAAAATCGTATGAGGAATTTATGACCAAAATACTGACTGCCTATCATAAATCAGCACTCTTGAAACTCTATTTTCTCGGTTGTTCCTTAACATATTTGACCCATCAATTCTTCTTGTCTTCAAAACCTGTTTCTATTTGAGATCAATAAATGAATATAATTTAAGCTCCAATTTGAATCAGTTCAATCCACCATTAAACGAATAATTTATGCTTGAAATACCAGTTGTTGGTCTGAACTGGAAAATCGAAAATGACTCTATTATGCAGGTTGTTCTAAGCAAGTTTAACATACCATTACATGGAATTTTTAAAAAATGTTTCTATTGGAAATAAACCTTTGAATTAGCTCTCATTTGGATTTTGAATCACTCGAATCAAACGAAAAACAAAGAAATTTTGATTGAAACACCGCAGGTTAGCGTGATTGGCCACTGCTCTCCCGCAGGTAATAAATTAATTTTACTTTGTCCATGGATTTGTTCTACAGAGTAACTACTTGTTAGTTTTTTGCATAATTCTTGGATTAGGGGAGCCCGATCACCTCTCTTTCTCCATGACTTAATGTTTTATTGCAGGTAGACACTCGTTTTTTGCAGGTCTTAGCAGAACAAAGAAGGTCAATTTATGGACGAGCAATTCTTGAAAGAAATTTTAGTAAAACAAGGGCATTTCATCCAGTTCATTACCTAACGGATTCATAACAGAAGAAATGAAAAATTAATTTCCATTTGAGGATTCATGCCACTACTGCCAAAACATTTTTTAAAGAGATCATTTTTTTTCCATTAATAGATTTGATATTCTCTTAGAAATAACATCATAGTTGTTGTAACTTAATAAAAGTGTTGTTTCTTTTCTGATTTATTTTATGTTTTTGTGTTTCAGGGGTCAATCTCTTCAAATTATAATTTCCGCTCCATTGGAAATTGAACAATAAAGACCCCACCATGCAAGTTTCAATTGCAGAAGGCAATTCTTCAGTAGCACCAATTCTGTAAAAAAATAATTTTTCTTGAAACCTGCACATAAAATTTCCTTTCTATTTGATTGGATTTGCTTGGCAATGGATTTCATATTAGCTTTGTTCTTTCCTCTATTTTTTTTTTCCCTTTTTTGCGTATTTATATTTGTGTGTTGTTCCTCTTAAGGGACAGTTATTGTTCCTCTTAAGGAACAACAGTCATTCCTCTTAAGAAGCAGTGCGTTTATGTGTTTATTTTTGTTGTTCCCTCCAAAAGGAACAACATTTTCGCTAATTAGTTTTGTTGTTATTTTCAAAAAGAACAACATTTTTTGCATGATTTCACTGTTTCCTTCAAAAGGAACGGCATCGCATGTTGAAAGGAACAGCACCGCTCATTTTTGTTGTTCCTTTCAAAAGGAACAGCAGTTTTGTTGTTCCCTTCAAAAGGAACAGCACCGACTATTCTTGTAACATTTTCGCAGATTATTCTTGCTGTTCCTTTCCAAAGGAACAACATTTTCGCAGATTGTTTTTGATGTTCCTTTCCAAAGGAACAACACTTTTTGAGTGCATTTTTCTTTTTTTTTAAACAACATTTTTAGAACTTTTTTTGAACTTTTCATGACTTTTTGAAAGGAAAACATACAATTTATGAAAGGATACACAATCATACAAATTAGAGCTTACTTTAATCAGCAAATCAAAAGAAATCATCATTTTTAAGAAATTTGTTTAGTAATGATAAGAAAAAAGAAAAAGGGACATAATCAATAACATGATTTTGTTGTCTTATTACCACTAAATTCATATGATCGATTATATTTATCATGTTGGTTATTTCCCATATTTTATAACTTTCTTTGATTTTTACTTATGGAGTAGGAACAAGGGCATATTCTTTTCTATTGGGTTGTTCAAACTTCTTCCACCATCCCTACTCTTAAGGAGTGCTGAGCCATCCTTTATGAATAAATAGGAAAGTGTTACATGAAAAGAAAAATATTTACATATTTCATTAATAATTTTATAATTTGGCAGATGGAGGATAGGGGGTCTCATCAAGAGCCGGCCTACCATGTTCATAAGGAAGCAAGTGAAGTGGCATTCCCATCATGGCTATCAAACCAGGGATATGGTCCAATGGACAATTGAAAAATTTAAGAAGTCCTTGGAACAGGAGGTCTCATCACGAGCCGACCTGCCCACTTTTCACTTCTTCCTAGTGAATGGCATTGTGACTTATCTAGTCACCAAGCCAGCACAATGGTCTCTGTTATGACAATTAACAAGCACTTCCTCAGCACAAATAAAGGACAATGGTTCCAAGGGTGAGAGCAACTCTGTCAAGGTTATGGACACTTGTGGGCAACAGAGCTCTACTGATGGTATTGGAGTCACATTTATACACATTAATAGTAATATTAAACCATTTTTCCTATATCTCTATTTAAATATCAGATGAAAATATGAATCCTTAACCTTTGATTTCGAACCTATTATACATGAAAATCATCATAAATCGATCACATTAGTTTAAGTGGGTAATAAATGCATTTTTACTTATGTTTATTTTAAGCTGTCCCTTCTCCTTATCCTTGAATCATTACAAAACACTTCTATATCTATTTACGATTTATCACATGCATGGATTTCAGTAATGCGATAATTTGCTGATCATATCACAAGTATGTATGCATTTCCATGCTGTATAATTGCTATGCAGTACACTGCCATTTTGCCACAATATTCATACTGCATTTCTACAAAAATTTTGTTGATTGAACTTTTTGCATGCGTCTTATCTGTTACCATTTAAAACTAAAACCGTGGATTCAAGAAAATTGCATACAGAATTGTGATTTGTTTACAGGAGAACAACAAGTATGGGGGAAAATTCTATTCGCAGCACGATCACACTATTGCAACTAACAGCAAAGGCTTGCGAACGTGCACGTGGCTCTTTTGCATCACTTTCAGTAACCGCTCAGCCTACATCAGCTTCAACAAAGGCCAGTCCCTACATGTCCTTCCACATTTTTTCGGAGGTAACACTTGAGGTAAACTAGCATAATTTTCTGATTTATTATGAATTTAGGAGAATTTAATGAAAATCCATTGAGCATTATTTATTATCATTCATTCCACATCTTTAGACATGTCTCATCTTTCAGTTTGGGGGAGTGTTGATTTCCTTCATTTCTTTCTTATGACCATGTCAATAATCTTCTTTGATATTCTTATTCATTCTCAACACCTCCCTTATTCCATGTTATTTTACACCAAGCATAGATTTCAACAGATTGTAGCAACCACCTCTCTTTGTTTTCTAGCATCGCATGAGGACATGCTAATTCTTCAGTTTGGGGGGGGAATTGCTACACATGATGGATGTTTTCCACTTTCTTTCTCATTTAAGACATACAATTTCATTTATATATAGTGCAGAAATTGTTTCGCATATATCTTTAAAACTATGAACTGAATTCTTGTGATTTCTGGATAGTAAAGAGGTATCATTAAAATACACAAACCCAGATAATTTCACGCTAAATTAGTTCATAAAATTTCTAAAATTATGCACTATCACCTACAATCATTTTTTTATATATCTCATGATTCGTGCATCAAAACGATCTGATTTTTGAGAAAATGGTTAATGAAGGTTGTTATTACTTATGTCACATTTTTCTGCAACTTCATATACATATAGTTGAACGTCAACTATAAAAATTGTTATGCCTCTATTGCTAAAATTGAATATTCATTATTTGAAGAAACATGCATTTGTTCCATCCATTTCATGAGTTGGGATGAACAATTTTCTTTGATTAGTTAACACATGGGTTTTTTCTTTGGATTGCATGAGGACATGCAATATATTTAGTTCTAGGTTGCATGAGGGCATGCAATATATTCAGTTTGGGGGTATGTTGGGCCGTGAATACGACCACTTTTTAACACTTATTTCATCCATTTTTACTCTTCTTAATCATGTCATTTATTATAATTTATCATATAAATCTATTTTATAAATTTTTATGTTCTTATGGATGAATATTATTTCTTCTCCTTTATTTTTAATAAATTGATGATTATTATGCATAATTTTATCAACGATAGTTTATTAATATATTTTTTAATATCATTCACCATTTTAGCCTCCAAGATATTTGCCAAATTGTAGATTTGATTTCCAAATCATCATGAAATATTCCAACTCAGAAATTCGTTGGAATAAGAAGTGACAGTTTTGCGGTTAAGATTCTGGACAAATGAAAAAGAATCTGGAAAATTCGGAACATGGGTTTTGTCCAGAACGGGCCCAATTAATGTTAGCAAATAATAGTTTGCCCAAATTCAGCCTGTATTGAGAGAAACACAGAGTTCTTTGAGCACTATTTTCTCATATTTGTTGTTGCGGTCATCCTCCAAATCTCAGCTGCAAAGCCAAATTCGCCTTGCTCTTGTTGAAATATTGTTGCAAATATATTTTCTGGTTGATCAAGTTGTTGGGAACAATCCAACATTGTTATGGGAGATCATATTTGCTATTTAATTTCTCCTCCTTCTGATTATAAAAGGAGAACATGTATTGAGAATGGAGAACAATGCATGATTATTGAATTCCCTTTGTAACACTGTAATTCCTTGACTCTTGTGAGCAAAGAGCAACTGATGTAAAATCTATTCATGTTTTATTAATACAAAGAGGCTTTCTCGTTCCATTTCTCAAGCTCTGCAGTAGCCCAGTGGCGCTTTCACCGGCGGTTGAGGGCCCGGCCCTGGTGGAGCGATCCGCTGTTTGTATTTCTATTCTTTTATCTCTGTTGTGTGAAGTGTGTCTACTGTTTATTTCGATTACAGAGTTGATTGACTACTGTTAGATTGAATACAGACCCATTAATGAATTGCATTGCTATTTAATTTGATGTTCATTTATCCTGCTATCATTATGAAAGCTTTGTCGTTCTATATTTGATTCTAAGTTATTATTCTTTGTGATTGATTGATCTGCAATATTGGCCGACGATATATTGAAGTATTGAGATTAGTTAAGTTTGTAATTGTTATTCAAATTATATTTTTGTTCAATTTCTAGGTATTGCTTATTTCTGATTCATAGCTTTACTTTAGCAAATAGTTTGGTTACAGTTGTTGTGTATGTGTAGGAGTTACAAGATTGTTGTTCCTTTTTAGCCTTTGCAATTCCTTTCAGTTATCTTTATCAGCAAGTAGTTCGAGTTCGATTTCATTTCGATTGTTTTAAGATCACCAACTGTAGAGGACAGAGGTTACTGTTTCCAAGTCCCCAGATTGGTTATCTTGCATCAATTTCTAAGGGAAAGAGTTATTGCTACTGTATCCCTGATCGATGTCTTGCAGCTTGATTTAGTTAAGGTTTCAATTTATGTTATTGCAATTATATTCCTTTACAAGAATTTGTTTATTCTTGAATTTATAATTATGTACTACATCTTCACAGCATTGCTCTTGGATGAATTGCAGCCTCAGACAGAGTACACTCTTGAAATAAAAATTCGCTCCCGGATTGATAATTAATGTGAGATAAATAGGTGTTAAAAAGATACCTTTTATACCTCAACAACAGAGTGTTAACTTATTCACCGGTGTTCTACTCTTAATTTCTTTTTCCTCCAGGGTAGTATATTAACCCCCTGGCTCCTGCCACCCCTAAGATATCATTGACTTGGTTACAGTAGTGGAAATTCTGAGGGAATGACTATATATGCTATTATCCAGTGTTTGTCTCTAATGCAAAAGGTCATGTTCTTCTAAAATAAGCTGAAGATTCAAACATAGAATGTTGGATTATTCCCCTCCCAATAGTACTTTGTGGACAAAAATGTTAATTTATTTTGCCTCACTGGTTGTTGTGCTTGCAATGTGTGTTTTTGGATGTAAACATTGATTCCAACTAGTTAGACATGGATGGTTGGGGCTTGACCAGTTAATTGGTATGAATTGTTAGCAAGTGAAAGCATTTCCAAGCATGATATTCAATCCTGTTTCTGGCAACAGTTGCACATCAGAAACTTGTGTTATATATATTGAATACTATATGGATGGAAAAATTATGGATCCTTCCTTGCCGTCATAGATTTCATGCCCTTTGTATAGATTCTCATGGTATTTTCTCCCTTTCAAGTAGAAGCCCTGCTAACATTGCACAGACTTCTACGTTGTTTACAGGCATCCAGTCTTCATTGTTTTCATCCAATATTTCGGCATAGTCTAATGAGTCAACCTTTTGGCACCTTTTCTAGGCAGATTTTCTGGTCAATTTTGCCTTAAATCCAGCCTGAAATTTTAATGAAGCTAATAATCCAAGATTTTAAACTCTTGGGATTTTGTGGCAGTTTGTTCTGTTGATTGCTTTGAGTCCATTGTGATCTTTAAAGCATATAATTGTACTCATGTTGCAGCACTTCTAGTGATTAATAAATTTTACCAGAATTTCTCTACTTGATTATTTTTCATATCGTTGCTTCTTTCCTTTTTAGTTTATTTATTACTATTGTGCTTTCATACATACTATTTCACAAAAATGAAAAACACAAAAAATCAACCATAAGATTTTTCCTGCTGTCTTTTTGGGTACATCTCCAGATTTACAATGGTTCTAACTTCTTTCACTCAATCAATGGATGAAGTGCGACTTGCGACCCTGCGACCCCAGTCGCTGAGTCGCCAGGTCGCATTCATCCTCCATTCTACTTTCACGTGACTTCGCGACCTAGCGACCCTGCGACTTGGTTGCAGGTCGCAGAGTCGCACTTACATCAGTTTTCCTAGAATTTGCAACTCAGCGACCTCACGACCCGGTCACAAGGTCGCACTTCCATCGGTCTTCTTAAAATTTTTGACCCAGCGACCTCGCGACTTGGTCGCAAGGTCTCCAGGTCACAAAGTCACAAACCCTTTGAGAGTTTCAACATCGCAACCTTTGCGACCCTGTGACCTAGTCGCAGGTCGCTAATTCAGCCCTTCTTGTGTCTCTAATTGGAAAAAATAATAATTGTACCTAGGCTTGTATTATCATGGCATATTTCTTATCCTAAGACTCTTTCATGAACATGACAGGTGAATTCGAAGCAGACTTAGAGTGTGTTCCCGTCTCCTCGGATTCGAAGCGACGTGGGACCTCCAGTGGCCCATAAAAAGAACAAGAGCCCGGAAGTAGAGGACATAGAGATGGATATACCGATTTCCCCACCCCTGATCTATAGGGACACCTTGTGCACATTTGCAAAAGGGGACAGCATGCGGTGGTATCAAGTGTACCAGGAATTTGCTAAGCCAGAATTACCAGAGGACCTCCCTGACCGACAAGTATACATACAAGTCAAAAGGTCAAGGCTCCATCATGCAGGTTCCCACCCCGCTAGATTCCCATGCGCGGAGGTCATTGAATGGATTATACAAAACACTGACCCCAAAAAGTGGGTATTCAGGGACTCTGAAGGAAAAGCTTTCGCGACTCTCAAAGGCTCGGACGCTCACGTTTACTACGCATTTCCCAAACAAGAGGAAGACTCCATAGAAGATTGGGCCATCACCCACGCAGTCCCCATAATAGACACTCTGAAAGGGTGGTGGGAGGAGCCCGAAAAATTCAAGGCCAAGAAGGATCAAGAATATCCAGTGACAGGTCTTAGGAAGGTGTATAAACTGGTAGCCGCTATGCTCTGCAGGTTATACGGGCGTCCTGATGCCACCACTTTCAGCGGCACATGGGTAACCCTAATGGAGTATTTCATGGTGCATGGAACCCGTTTCAATTGGGCCAACATATTGGTGGCCTCTCTTCAGACAAACATATCCTCGGCATTGGTACCAGATGATGGATATCCTTCTGAATTCTACATGGCCTCTTACTTGTTGGATGTTATTTCTTCGAGGTGCCACTTCGAGGGATGGTGCACAACTGGGATCCAAAGTAGGCACGCCCAATCCACCTAGAGACAAAGGTATTTTGGGATTCCGGGTACAAGCAAGACATAGAGCCGATCTCTCAAGTCTTCATCCCGGCTCTCTACAGAAAATTGTTCGGCCAGGACACTCCCTGCATGTCTTGGCGAGCCATGGAGACGTTAGGCAAGGTGGCGCATTGGTTCCCACTTGCCGAAAACACATTCATTCGAGTCTTTGGTTCGTACAAGGCTCCCCATGCTATGCCCCGATATGTTACAAATAAAATGCTCATTCAAGAAGTCTGTTTCTAGATGACGTTCGATTTCTCTAAGGTCCTGACTAAGGGCAAAAAGAAGTCGTGGCCTACGCTACCTCTCACTATTGGTACCTACATGGTCAAAGATTTCAGGGAGGTAGAGGCAGAAGCAGAAGAGATGAGAAGTTATCGCCTAGGGCCATTGGACCACCGGACATATGATCTAGACAGGATAGTTCCTGATCACTATAAGTGGGCTAAGTTGAAATGGAACTATCAGCACACTGAATGTCCGGGCAAAGATGAAAAAAGAAACTGGTATAACACGGATAGGCAACTTGCCCCAGGGGCATGGTCTAATCAAGAAGATCCAGATGGCCTCACATTGGAGGAAAGAAGCCGTGAATTAGGAGGCGCTTCTTCTTCTCAGGCTAAGAAGGCTCGAACCAGTACAAGGCACAACACTACTGCCCAGCAGAAAGAGCAGGAAGCCAAAGCCCAGCACGAAACAGAAAAGAAGATGAAAGAGGAAGAAGAAAAGCGTAAGATGACCCTAAGGTCAGAGTAGAAGAAGAAGCAGGCAGAAGAGGCCAGGAAGAAAAAGGAGGAACAGGAAGCAGAGGCTGAAGCAGAACGACAACTCAAAAGAGAGTTAGATCAAGTGGAGGTCGAACACCAGAGGAAAGCAGAACAGGAAGCAGCAGCGGAAGCCGAATGCAAGAGAAAAGCAGAACAGGCAGCAGTAGCAGCAATCGAACGTAAGAGGAAAGCCGAACAAGAAGCAGCGGTAGAAGCAGAGCGTAGGCGGAAAATAGAACATGAAAAGGCAGAAGTAGAGCGGCTGCGGAAATAAGAGGAAGAAAAGAAAAGAAAAGAAGAGGAGGATAGAATACTAGAGGACATCGAGACATCTCCCCAAGGTGCAGAATCACAAACAGAGTTACAGCCCATCGAAGTGCCTGTAGTCAATACACGCGCTACACTCTCTGATGTGAGTTCCTATGAAGGGAAAGAAGAGGAAGTATTCAATCTTACCAGGCTCACATATGATCAGTTATCCTTCAAGATACGACAAGAGAAAAGAAGGTGCCTGGCCTGAAACCCTTCTGCCTCATCCACAGCAGCGATGGAGAAAGATATAGTCCTAGACACTAGGACTAACCCAGTAATGATAGCGTCGGCCGGCACAGCCTTCGCCGTGGCCACGGAGGAAAATGTAAACAGAATGAACAGAGAGATCCTCTCTCTACAAAATAAGCTACAAGAAGCCGAGCAAAGGGAGGCAAGGGCAGAGCAGAAACAGGTAGCATCAAGGGAAGAGATTCAATATCTCCAAGAAAAAACTGCCGCTATCAATGAATTACCGCTCACTGTCTGAAGAGAGCTGGATATATTAGAGGTCACCATGAGGCAAGTCTATGGGGAAATGTTGACTATAAAACAAACAGTTTCCCCTTTGGTAAAATCTCAAGCAGAGACCAAGCAGAGGAGAAAGCAGTTGAAGGAGGCTTCAGCAGCTTTGGATAGGATGATAGAATGGACAGGCCGGCACCCCCAGGCTCCCGAAAACTTGCCAAAGAAAGATTGGATCCACACACAAGATGCCAAGGTCCAGATCCGGATTAAAATGTAGTATAAAGATAAGTTTTCCAAGGACCTAGATAAGGTAATGGCCGCATACGAGCATCTAATCAGCGGCATCGATTCAATGCACACCCTACATCACATTCCATCATTGGGTGCATTGAGCAAGGAGAAGACATAGGAACAAGTGGATCAGGAGATCCAGACATTTTTGCAACCCATCAGACAAGCCGCTGACACTTCCGATCTTGTTGCATCACAGGAGAACTTGGGCAAGTTCCTTGTCACACTAGTTTGGATCTGCACCAAACTCGCCTCCCTATCCCACCTGGTCACGTAGAAAAGAGAGACTTTAATCTCCAAATTCCTTGGAGTGTCTACATCGGTTGAGAGAAGAAGTTCCTTTGATTTCCCCCATAGCAGCAGATTATCGTGCGTGGCAGAACTTCCTCAGAGAGCAACAAGTTGATGCCCCTGACCTCACGATCATGCGCACATCCTCATGGTCGGGTGGCAGTAGGTCGCAGGTCGCACTTGGAAATAGGTCGCAGGTCGCACTTTGTAGCTGGGTCGCAGGTCGCAACCCTCATTCAGGTCGCAGGGCAGCTCAACAGTTGGGGAGGCGAAAAGTCAGGAAGCCCAAGGGCAAGTTTTGGTCTATAAAACTTCCTTCGGGAAGTTTGTAAATGATCTTTTGTTTGGGACTTGAGATGAGTACATTGTATTACCGGGATTATACAATTTGAGCATGAATACAAGCATTTTGAAAAATCCCTTTGTGGATCTGGTGTTGACATATGTATGAGCACTATTGAGTATTATATTTTCAGTTTCTAAACATCTTTAGATTAAGGGAACTGCACTTCAATTCATATCACAATTGCATAACAGTTTGTTGAATATATGTTAATGGTGGTTGAGTTCATTTCACTTTCTTAATGAATGTTGATGACTTTGTTTATTAGCATTTCTGTTATCATTTAAAACTTTTAGGAAGTGAAGGGTGTTCTTGCCATAAGGAATTGTTTCTTTTGTGGTCAGAACAATTTACAAGCATGACCCTAATGATGTGTTGTTAACAACACTTCCTTCGGTACTTATGCTTTATTATTTCCTCTTGCTACTCATAATGTTATATGTACATTTAATGCATCAATAATATGCCTTGTATCATTTGATTAAGTGTGTATCCATAGGTTTATAGAGTTTAAGAGAGACCCAAAGAAAGGAGAAATCAGTGGTACACCCAGGACGGGATCCCTATTCCAAACGGTTCAAGGTCTAATTGGGATTTTTTACCGGGGAGATCCCCTACTGTTGGCCGGCCAGATTTTCCCATCAACAGAATGAACCCAACATAACACAAAATGGTTGCCATTAATCCAGTCTTCGATGTAAAGGGGAAAGTGAGCCTATCCATCTACCTGTCTAAACAAAATGTCTTTGAGTACCAAGAATAGCAACCACCTCTGGCATGTGATATTTAATATTTGGACATATAATCAAGCCCTTTTGTATGGTCATAACTAGGTGCACTTACACTCTGATATCTCCAAATTTTATATGGTCATAGTACCTTTATTCTACCAGCAAGAATGTTGTATATCCCTCGTTCCCTAAATTGTACACTCTCTTGGTGTTGTAATTTTTATATCAAGATGTTTGCAATAGATTTTTCTTTGCTGCAATTTATTTGGAGAGGAAAAATAAAATAAAATTATCCCTGGAGATTACTTGTAAATGTTTCCTAATATGTTTTCTTATTTTTTGGAGATTTTAAATCAAAATGGCAAAGAAATGGTAGGCTTTAATAGGCCTTGAGGTGCAAAACCCTAAAGATAAAATGATATTTTCTGGTAAAGATTTGGTCTGGCTTGAAGTATCTAAGACCAACATGAGTTTTGATCGAGTTGCAAAAATTCCTCTACATAGAGTGGATGACTTCATTAAAGGAGAAGAAATGAATCCCGAGGCTCCATGTACCTTTACCCGACGAAAGGCCAAACTTCAGGCTTAACCAAAAATCCAAGCTTAAGGGGTAGTGTTACCCTGCGATGGGAATTGTAAGTATTTTAGAGATGCCTTCTTTAGATGTTGGTATTAATAGTTCTTTATTATTTGTCAGATATTTTGACGTCTTAAAATTTTTTATGTAGTTATGCTTGCTCATATGGTCCAGAGGACAATAGAGAAAAATGTACAAGCACACGAAATAAGAGATTTGTGAAGAAGAGGGGTTGTCAATGCCATTTTATTGTGAAGGTTTTGGCTCAAAGCCCTCAGATAGCAATAATAAAATACAACATGTATGATTATGAATATGGGGAAGGCTAGCCCTGTCATGGAAAAAATGACATTTCAGGTGATGTTAGGTCTCTACATAAGCCAAGGCTTTCAAGGGACATGGTTTCTTATGTTGAAAGTTTTTTTTTCTACAAGTGCCAATTGAATCAGTCTGTAAAATGCATATTCAAAAATATATTGACACAAATTCCAGGGATCGAGATAGGGATTTTTTTCTTATGCAGAAAAGATGTCGTAAACATCTATAATCGTCTTATGAAAGGAAATTATCAACTTCATAAAAAAGATGAAATGAGTGTGAACCTTTGGTATGCAAAAGACCAAACTGATTTCTTCTTTTACCAAAAGCCGAATGGTGAAAATATTCCTTTTATAGCTGGAATACAGAAAAAATGGATGTTGGAGAATATGGTTAAGCTATCCCATAATAGCTTAATAGGCATGGATTCAACATTCAACACAAACAAATATGGGGTTAGTATTGTTCCAAGGATTCATTTAGTGAAACAATTTTGATTGTAATCAATCAATATGATTAATGGTTTAAAACTAACTTCAATTTTTTTTTAATATGACAGTATCAGTTCTACACACTCGTTGAGTTTGACGAGAAACAAAGTGGAGTTCCCGTTGCATGGGTGGTGATGTCACGTAATACATCACATGATATATCACTGTGGTTGGAGCACCTAATGCATAGGTGTTATCAGCTTCGTCATGATTGGAAGGTCAATGCCTTCATGGTTGATGATGCATTGGCTAAAATTGTTGCTTTGAGGTAAAATCAGTCTTCTTATTTCACATTGCAACTTGTATTCAATCTAAATATTTCTCACTTAAAATGAATTATATATGGCAAGAACATCACCAGGTGTGAAGTAATATTGTGTGTTTGGCATGTAAGGAGGGCATGGCTCAAAAATGTTAATAGGTTAGCCAGTACTACAGAAAAAGGAAAAGAGATGTTCAATGAGCTAGGCCATATCATGAAAAATTGTTAGAACGATGTAGTGACTACTGCAATAAATGGATTTTTCACTAAATTTGCAACTGAGGTGAAGTTTTTGGACTATTTCCACAAGAATTGGGTTGTCGGTGATAAGTTTAGTAAGTGCACATACTCTTTCTTGTGTTTATTCTTTTTTTGGTCCATAAAGATAATATATATTTACTAATTGAGTTTTTACATGTAGGGATGTGGGTTAAAAGATGCCGAGAGTTTCCTCATGCAAATCAGGAGAAAAATAATGCCGTGGAATCATATCACTCTTATCTCAAGACTACCTTTCTCTCTGATCGTAGAAAGGAATGTTCTCACAGGATGGATTGGCTATTTTATACTCTTCTCACAACCGTTGAACCATGTTACCGATTCAAGGAAATTTTGAAAAAATAAGGATATTTGAACAACCACAAGAAAGAGAGGCAACTGGAATCGTTAATTGAGAAAGCTAGAAGAATTCCAGATAGTGATTGCAGCCCTCATGAGAGCCTATCTCATGCTTATTGAGTGAAGAGTCAAAGTATAGCTGATGTGCGATATCTTATCACTTGGCATCGCACAAATTTTTTCACCTGTGATTTGCCCATGGTCTATTCGTGGCAATGTTTGCAAGCATGCAATAAAGGTGGGTTGGTTGTATTCCGCTACAATGAATTTAGATGCTTTAATGGATCATGATCTCATACCCAATACATTCAATGCCCCTCCTGAGATAGATATGGAGGATTCAAACCTCAATACAAATGTCAACACAAATATCATGGTTGATAACAATGTAGATTCAAATGTTGAAGAACTTCAGCTGGATAGAGAGGAGTTGTTTGGCTACATAGACCTGTTGAGGAATAGCCCTTCTGCTACTTCAAGCAAGACAAAACAGTTGATAGGTTTGTTTAAAAAAATGTTGGATGATGCCAATGATCTTCATATTATGGACTATGACTTCACCCTTAGTGTGGGTGCTTATGACTCATCTTTGAAGAGAAAGAAGAGTTTTCTTAGCCCTAAAAAGAAAAAGAAAAAAAGAGAAAAACAAAGTGGCAGCTTGGAAATTGATTTGAATGTCCATGCATCCAATGAGGAACCATTTCAGTTTCCACATCTCAACAAGCGAGGTCGTCCTCGTTCCAACAACGCATCCTATATTGACTCGGGTAAGTTCCATAAAGTGATGACATTAGCGTGTTTAGATTCTTAATTCATGTAGTCAATTTTATGATGTTTGTGTTACTTTACATGCCATTAATTTCTTTGATGAAAATTGCATTGTTATCTTACAGCTGCAATAGCTTCTCCTATGGACCATCCTCCACTAGAGCATGCTTTGTTGCTCAACAACTGCCCAATCGGTTATATGCCAGGTTTGTTGCCATATCTTCCATATTAATTGTCTGTTAAACGTGTGTATTGGATGTTATACATTTTGTTAATGTAGTGTCTAAATGTTTGCAAGGGTGTGACATCCTTGACATTTGACATGCCTTGAAGGTGTTGAGCCAAATGTATTTTGATTCCCAGTTCGAGAGCTCGGCATGCAATACACACAATGTTGTCAATGGGGATATACCTTATTTAGAAAATTGTAGCATGCCAAGTTTGTAATACTATATGGTTCTTTCCTAGATAATATGGATCTTAAAATTTTGTACATTTTTATGGATATTATGGATATTATGAATCTTAAAATACTATATGGTTTCTATCTGAAAAATGTATTTTTCTAATTGACTTCATCATCTGGCAAAGGATCCTGATAACTGCAGTTCAAATAACTCATGATATCGACGCTTTCCTTGCAATCCTTCGCACATTATTGATAACATCTATTAGAAAAGTTTTATCCAAATCTAGAATGGAAACATAAATCCATTCAACAATATAAACTTGAAAAAATACGCCCATTGGCATTTTCATCCAAGTGGCCTTGGTGAAAGAGGGATAAAAACCATAGTGGCCTTGGCGCTTTCCTTGCAACCTTTATTTTCCCTCATTTTCACTCTTCTTTTCAACTATGTTTAGATCCTGGAACTTGGAATTTCTTGTCCCTGATTTCTGATTCCAATTTGCTGTCATCTAAAGAAGAATTGATTTCCTACAACACCTGGAAGTGGAGAGCTCTTATTGCTCTGCCTAGTCTATCACCTATGTTTGAAGATTTGACCCTCTATAACTACATAAACCACAACATAGAAAGGAAGGATCAGACAACTTACAAACAACTAACATATTAGAGTAGTAGTAATGAAGCCCTTTTTCCTCTCCATCAAAATAGGTAATTATTACAACCAGCAACAAAAAGAGAAGATAGTACATTTTTTTCCTCATTCCTTGTATAGCTTAAAATGCTCTGAATGTGTCCTTTGGATGTTACCTTCCTTCTCATAAAATATTGATAGCCATGTGGGCAAGCTGCTGAATGGGTAAGTTGTAACAAAAATACCTTTCTTCCTTTTTATTAATATTAATAAATATTTTAGGAAAATTTGTAATTTTAAAAGATTTGTCGAATGACAAATACAATTATTTCATAAATCTCACAAATGGGTAAGTTGTAACATTTCTCTTAAAATCTTGAACCAAGAAACAAATTTTTCACTAAATTACTCAAACTAGGAGACAAAATTTTCACCAAATTACTCAAACTATGATCTTTTGAATAGATTTTTTAAAAACCTACATGATTTTGAAACTATGATCTTTCGATTAGATTTTTTTAAAACCTATATGAGTTTGAATTTGAATTCTTTACTGGTGAAAACATCAGATTGCAACTGTGTATTTTGGTATAAATAATATCAAATTGAAACCATGGATTTAACTTATAAAATAGAAACAAAGGTGTTGTTGGACTTCATACCTAAGCTGAGGAAGCTTGGTCGAAGCCAAAAGAATAAGAAAAGGAGAAAACATGAGAATATGAAGCGCAACAACATTTTATAAAAAAATATCTTATTGGCCATAATAATGCCTCCTCCACTGATGCCAAACTCAGCTCACAGGATCTGCATTTATTTATATTTTTTGCAGGAAACAACTCCCAGACTGCTTTGACCATAAGAATATGAAAGTGTATTTTCTACTATTGGGAAGGGGCTAGTTTGTTAGGAAAGCAATAAAAGAAAAAATAACAACATAGAGGCAAGGGGGAGGAGGGTGTAGAGTTTAAAAAAAAATTCTTTTTGCAAAATCACATTGCAATTCCATATATAATTAAGAACAACATGGTAAATAGACAAACATGTTTCAGAATCTAAAAATATTGTAGCATATTTGTGGATACAATGACTCCTGCCACACTAAATTGACGTCCCGAATACAACAAAGCCTTTGTAAAAAGATACTGCTTATTCATTGACCAAATAATAATCTAGTGCATCAGATTTATGATGGCATTTGTTCATGATTAATACATGACCTTACAGTCTACATAGTCCTTTAGATTCTTTGGCTATTGACTGCTGAAATGCTTGGCAATCTACTCCAATTTCACTGAAGGCTGAAATAATTTTAGGAACAATTTTAAGCAACATAAGCTTGAAGCCAGCAAAACTAGTACTCTTGTTCTTAGACTCTGCTGCAACATTACTAGTACTCTTTTTCTCAGACTCTGCTACAACATTACTAGTACTCTTGTTCTCAGACTCTGCTGCAACATTTGATGGCAACGTACAGTCTTTTGAAAGTGATCCAACTTGAGCCCCTTTCACATACGCATCACATGCACGAAGAATACAATGACCGCATTTTTGAAAATTGTCTTTAACAAACATTTCAAAATGCTGCACAAACAACTATCACTCAATTTAAATTGATTCAGAAGAAAAGGGTTAAAAACAAAATAATTATAACCTAAAATATGCCTTATCTACCTGAGGCTCATTTAGGTATAAATATTGACTTGCATGATATATATGAGTTTTTGTAGGCTAGAGACTCTTCTTCTCCTTAGTCAATCCAAAATATCATTATATCTATAAGTTCATTAAAAGTAAGATTAGTATTTAGCACTGTACCCTAATGGGTCATGACTGAGAACGTTGATGACATGGGTTCTACACTAGTTACCTCCTGCCATCCAAAGATGTTTAAAAGACTCGTAATAAACTTTCTCCATTACTCCATTTATCTCGCATTCAACCATAACCCACCATAATTTATGTACTAACTTGTAATGAACCAATAGAAAGCAAAATGAGACCTCCACATCAGTTATGCAAAATGAAATCATGAGATCTCCATTGAAAGGCAAACAAATGGATTCCACCACTTTTAAATCAAACAAGCCTACAATGCAAGTTATGTGTATATCGCTTTGATAGTCTGCATGGAAAATGAATATCAAAGAAGAAAAGCCCATCCTGATATGGAGTCCCAGCTGCTCCAACAATCATAGCCCTCGAAAAATATAGTAGAAGCATGGGAGGCAACAAACTATGTAAAGGAGTGTCCTAGCCTCACATAAAAGTGGCAAAAAATTTCTAGAGTGGATTGTTAAGAAAGCTCAAGCTTAAAATTATAGTCAAGAAGAAAAGGATAAAACCTCACGTAGATAGGATTGTGTTGTAGCCTCTACAACACCCTCCAAAATCCACCTTTTAAAATTTTTTGGAGCCCCTTGAGCACAAAAAGAAGCTAAGTAAAAGTTTGAAAAAGTTAAGTCGCTAGGTCGCAGTTTTCTTTAGTTTTGGAAAATCGCGACCTCGCGACCCCGAGGTCGCAAGGTCACAAGGTCGCAAGGTCACACCTCCCTCAGACCACCGCATAATGTGACCCCGCGACCTCATTAATGGCCCGCACGCATGACCTTTTTATAAATAGAAGGGTCGCTAGGTCGCATTATGCACGTTCGGCGGATAGAAAGAAAATGCTTCTGATAGGTCGACTGGAACGCGATTTTCCCAGGTAAGTTTCCGTTTCCCTCCTGCTGTTTCCTTATATAATTTTCTTGCCTAATTTTCCCTACCTTAGCCTTTAAATTGCTCTCTTTCTTGGCCCCTGTTTATCATCTGAGACTTAGGGCTCCCCCTTTTTTGCTCTGACATCTCCCCTGCTTGTATAACTTTGTTACTGCTTCCCATCCAGACCCTTATGGCCTATGTTCTGCCCCAAAAACTCTACCCTTTCTCTGTCTTGGCCCACCTAGCCTTTTAATTTTGAAGTCAGAGGGAAATTGACTTGATGCGGCACACGCTAAAACCCTCGGCAAGCCCTAGTGCAACTTGCGACCTTTGCGACCCCAGTCGCTGAGTCGCCAGGTCGCATTCGTACTCCATTCTACTTTCACGCAACTTCGCGACCTGGTCGCATGTCGCAGAGTCGCACTTTCATCGATTTTCCTAGAATTTGTGACTCAGCGACCTCGCGACCTGGTCGCAAGGTCGCACTTCCATCGGTCTTCTTAAAATTTGTGACCCAGCGACCTCGCGACCTGGTCGCAAGGTCACTAAGTCGCAAAGTCGCAAACCCTTTGAGAGTTTCAACATCGTGACCTTTGCGACCCTGCGACCCAGTCGCAAGTCGCTAATTCAGCCTTCCTGTGTCCCCAGTTGTAAAAACTAATAACTGTGTCTAGGCTTGTATTATCATGGCATCTTTCTTATCCTGGGACTCTTTCATGAACATGACAGGTGAATTCGAAGCCGACTTAGAGTGTGTCCTTGTCTCCTCAGATTCAAGCGACATGGGACCTCCAGTGGCTCGCAAAAAGAACAAGAGCCCGGAAGCAAAAGACATAGAGATGGATATATCGATGTCCCTGCCCCTGATCTACAGGGACACTTTGTGCACATTTTCCAAAGGGGACAACATGCGTTGGTATCAAGTGTACCAGTAATTTGCTAAGACGGAATTCCCAGAGGACCTCCCTGACCGACAAGTATACATATAAGTTAAAAGGTCAAGGCTACATCATGCAGGTGCCCACCCTGCTATATTCCCATGCGCGGAGGTTATTGAATGGATTATACAAAACACCGACCCCAAAAAGTGGGTAATCAGGGACTGTGAAGGCAAAGCTTTCGCGACTCTCAAAGGCTCGAATGCTCACGTTTACTATGCATTGCCCGAATGAGAGGAAGACTTCACAGAAGATTGGGCCATCGCCCACGCAGTCCCCATAATAGACACTCTAAAAGGGTGGTGGGAGGAGCCCGAAAAGTTCAAGGCCAAGAAGGATCAAGAATATCCAGTGGCAGGTCTTAGGAAGGTGTATAAACTAGTAGCCGCTATGCTTTGCAGATTATACGAGCGTCCCGATGCCACCATTTTCAGTGGTACGTGGGCAACCCTAATGGAGTATGTCATGGTGCACGACACCCGTTTCAACTGGGCCAGCATACTGGTGGCCTCTCTTCAGACAAACATATCCTCGGCATTGGTACCGGATGATGGATATCCTTCTAAAGTCTACATGGCCTCTTACTTGTTGGACGCTGTTTGTTCAAGGTGCCACTTTGAGGGATGGGTGCATAACTAGGATCCAAAGCAAGCACGCCCAATCCACCTAGAGACAAAGGTATTTTGGGATTCCAGGTGCAAGCAGGACATAGAGCCGATCTCTTAAGTCTTCATCCCGGCCCTCTACAGAAAATTGTTCAACCAGGACACCCCCTACATGTCTTGGCGAGCCATGGAGACATTAGGCAAGGTGGCGCATTGGTTTCCACTTGCCGAATACACATTCATTCGAGTCTTTGGTTCGTACAAGGCTCCCCATGCTATGCCCCGATATGTTACAGATAAAATTCTCATTCAAGAAGTCTGTTTCCAGATGACGTCCAGTTTCTCTAAGGTCCTGACTAAGGGCAAAAAGAAGCCATGGCCTACGCTGCCTCTCACTGTCAGTACCTACACGGTCAAAGATTTCAGGGAGGTAGAGGCAGAAGCAGAAGAGATGATAAGTTATTGCCTAGGGCCATTGGACCACCAGACATATGATCCAAAAAGGATAGTCCCTGATCACTATAAGCAGGCTAAGTTCAAATGGAACTATCAACACACTGAATGTTTGGGCGAAGATGAAAAAAGAAACTGGTATAACATGGATAGGAAACTCGCCCCGGGGGCGTGGTCTGATCAAGAAGATCCAGATGACCTTACATTGGAGGAAAGAAGCCGTGAATTAGGAGGCGCTTCTTCTTCTCAGGCTAAGAAGGCTCGAACCAGTACAGGACACAACACTACTGCCCAGCAGAAAGAGCAGGAAGCCAAAGCCCAACACGAAATAGAAAAGAAGATGAAAGAGGAAGAAGAAAAGCGCATGAGGACCCTGAGGTCAGAGCAGAAGAAGAAGCAGGTAGAAGAGGCTAGGAGAAAAAAGGAGGAACATGAGGCAGAGGCTGAAGCAGAACGGAAACTCAAAAGAGAGTTAGATCAAGTGGAGGCCGAACGCTAGAGGAAAGCAGAACAGGAAGCGGCAACGGAAGCTGAACGCAAGAGAAAAGCAGAATAGGCAACAGCAACAACAGCCGAATGTAAGAGGAAAGCCGAATAGAAAACATCGGCAGAAGTAGAGCGGCTTCGGAAAGAGGAAGAAGAAAAAAAAAGAAGAAGAAGAGGAGGATAGAATACTAGAGCACATCGAGACATCTCCCCAAGGCGCAGAATCACAAACGGAGCTACAACCCATCGAAGTGCCTATAGTCAATACACACGCTACACTCTTCGATGTGAGTTCCTACGAAGGGAAAGAAGAGGAAGTATTCAATCTTACTAGGCTTACCTATGATCAGTTCTCCTTCAAGATCCGACAGGAGAAAAGAAGGTGCCTGACCCAAAACCCTTCCGCCTCATCCCCAGTCGCGACAGAGAAAGATATAGTCCTAGACATTAGGACTAACCCAGTAATGATAGCATCGCCCGGCACAGCCTTCGTCGCAGCCACGGAGGAAAATGTAAACAGAATGAGCAGAGAGATCCTCTCTCTACAAAATAAGCTACAAGAAGCAGAGCAAAAGGAGGCAAGGGCAGAGCAGGAAAAGGTAGCATCAAGGGAAGAGATTCAACAGCTCCAAGACAAAACTGCCCCTATCAACGAAGTACCACTCACCGTCCGAAAAGAGCTGGATATATTAGAGGTCACCATGAGGCAGGTCTATGGGGAAATGTTTACTATAAAACAAACAGTTGCCCCCTTGGTAAGAGCCCAAGCAGAGACCAAGCAGAGGAGTGAGCAGCTAAAGGAAGCCTCAACCGCTTTGGATAGAATGATAGAATGGACAGGCCGGTACCCCCAGGCTCCCGAAAATCTGCCAAAGAAACACTGGATCCACACACAAGATGCCAAGGTCCAGATCCGGATGAAAATGCAGTCTAAAGATACGATGTCCAAAGACCTAGATAAGGTAACGGCCGCATATGAGCATCTAATTAGCGGCATCGATTCAATGCACGTCCTACATCACATTCCATCGCTAGGTGCATTGAGCGAGGAGAAGACATGGGAACATGTGGATCAAGAAATCCATACATTTTTGCAACCCATTAGACAAGCTGCTGCCACTTCCGATCTTGCGGCATCACAAGAGAACTTGGGTAAGTTCATTGTCACACCAGTCTGGATCTACACCAAACTGGCCTCTCTATCCAACCTGGTCACACAGAAAAGGGAAACTTTAATTCCAAATGCCTTGGAGTGTCTACGTCGGTTAAGAGAATAAGTTCCCTTGATTTCCCCCATAACGGCAGATTATCGTGCGTGGCAGAACTTTCTCAAAGAACAACAATTTGATGCCCCTGACCTCATGATCACACGCACATCCCCATGATTGGGTGGCAGTAGGTCGCAAGTCGCACTTGGTAATAGGTCGCAGGTCGCACTTTGCAGCTAGGTCGCTGGTCGCAGGGCAGCTCAACAGTTGGGGAGGCGAAAAGTCAGGAAGCCCAAAGGGCAAGTTTTGGTCTATAAAACTTCCTTCGGGAAGATTGTAAAAGATCTTTTGTTTGGGACTCGAGCAGAGTACATTGTATTACCAGGATTATACAATTTGAGCATGAATACAATCATTTTGAAAAATCCCTTTGTGGATCTGGTGTTGACATATGTATGAGCACTATTGAGTATTATATTTTCAGTTTCTGAACATATTTAGATTAAGGAAACTGCATCTTCAATTCATATCACAATTGCATAACAGTTTGTTGAATATATGTTAATGGTGGTTGAGTTCATTTCACTTTCTTAATGAATGTTGATGACTTTGTTTATTAGCATTTGTGTTATCATTTAAAACTTTTAGGAAGTGAAGGGTGTTCTTGCCATAAGGAATTGTTTCTTTTGTGGTCAGAACAATTTATAAGCATGACTCTAATGATGTGTTGTTAACAACACTTCCTTCGATACTTATGCTTTATTATTTCCTCTTGCTACTCATAGTGTTATATGTACATTTAATGCATCAATCATATGTCTTGTATCATTTGATTAAGCGTGTATCCACAGGTTTATAGAGTCTAAGCGAGACCCAAAGAAAGGAGAAATCAGCGGTAGCCGGACCCACACCCCGGACAAGATCCCTACTCCAAACGGTTTAGAGTCTAGTTGGGACTCTTTACTGGGGAGATCCCTTGTTGTTGGCTGGACAAAATTTCCCATCAACATATTGAATGACCATAAATTCAAGAACCTTACCAAGTAGCATTAGAAATACTCCAGCGGGTGTAAAACAATATACTCAGCGTGTTAGTAGGATCCTCCACAACCAATGCTCTGTACAGGTTGGATTCTCTTGGTGACAACTCTCGTGTGTCATGTACAATGTAAAGATTGACCAAGACCTTCTCTGAACATAGCTGCATCAGGTAAATTTATGCAGAGTATGTATATAGAAGGAAGCATTAAGTGGGGGATGAAGAAACACAGATAGACCTCACAGTTCTGAGAATGTATTCATTCGTTCTCTTGCGAGATGTTCCTCTTATTTTACTTCAGCCGTATACTTAGGCTCACAACTTACTGCTTTAATTTCCCAGACAGGCCTTCTACAGGACTAGGAGCCATGTTGGGATCACAGTTCAATAAGTGGGGGGCATTAACAATCCTCCTCCGTGGTCTCAATTTGTCTGTTTTTGTTTGTTACATTGGCACTTGCTTTCCACAGAGTAATTGCAGCCAAAATATCATAGATTTTGCAAGGAGGAGCCTTCTTTCGAGAAATATAGCCTTGAAATAGTGAGTAGTATTTCATCGGACTAGAATTGGAGTGGAAGAAATTTGTTTTAAATTTCACTGTATTCTACATTTTATTTGAATTCCAAAGTTCCCATGGAGGAATATCAACAAAATTTTCTCATACATAATTGACAAATTTGCAAATAGAGAAAATGATCCTTCATATGCAACTAATCAACCTATGGTAAAAGAAACCTTTACATTTGAGGTCCACACTGCTCCTTTCAATAGTTGTCATGCATCTAACGTTGTTGAGGTGAGACTGCATTCATTTATTTTCTGTACTCTGTTGAGTCTCTTTGTACCATTTGTTTCATTAGCATTCCTTTCCGATTACATTTGTAATGAATCTATCTATGAAGCGTCTGCTATGCATTATCAATTTAATGCCTACAAACAGAATACCAACTAACATTTTTTCCAGATCTAACTAAGTGATCATGCACTGGTTTCATAGGTTGAACCCAACCGTCTACTAGTTACATATTATGGAGGAACGCATGAGGGTGCTCCAGATGTGAAGATATGGTTGCAGAATTACACGGTGAGTAACGTTGTAAATTGGTCATCTTTCAGCACATATGATGAACATAGGTGGTCATTTTTCAGTCATTGAATCAAGAGACATTGCTGAGTAACAGTTGCCTCAAGCTTGAGGCAGACATGCGTTCCAGAGTATCAATTTTTGGATTCGTGCTAGGCACAATACCTCTAGTTTTTCAATACCCACCAAATGAAAACTGATATAAATCTTATTTTCTAGGTGACAAGAAGACCTCGTTTCTCATTGTTGAGTAATGTCTACATATGGTATCATGGTCTGTGCTTGATGTGTATAGCCAATGTATCACAGAGATAGGTTCATATTTTGTTTCCCAGTTGCTTCAAATATATATACATGCAGAATATGATGCACTATGAAAGACTCAGTGGCAATTGGCAAGGGTTCATTACTCAAGGATCTCCTTAAGCAATCAATGTAAGAAAATGCCAATGGCTTCTTCCCTAAATAAGTGGGTAACCTTGCGACTTGCCTGGTAAGTATTGGGAGAATTGGGAGAACTCTTGGTGGTATCTTCAACGTCGGCTCCAACGGGAATCAACATTTCCCTGTCTCCGCTCTCGCGTGCACACATCGCAGCAGCAACAACAACAACTGAAGGAGCTGCCAGCTTCTCCTCGCCCATAAAATAATTGACACCCACACAATCTTGCTCTTTTTCTTCGATTTCGGCCCGCTATTATCTTTCACTTAAAATCTATAGACTTTACTCAAAATCCCAAATTTCGGTTTCAATTCCAATTTGAGATTCAAAATGGATGAAGGGGTCTGTTTCAGAAGAAGCTTCACCAATTGGCAATGGAATGGGAACTATCCCAACCTCCCGCACTTCACAATTTGAATTGCCACCGGCATTCAATGCTACAGGGGTAGGTGAGGGTGGTGAAGGACGGGAGGGGACGAGGGTGGCGGAGGACGGAGGGGGCAGAGGGTGGCGGACCGTTAGTGGGCCCTCAAAAATGCCGAAATCGAAATTGCCGAAAAACGGAGTCGTGCCGGAAAGGGCAGACCGGAGGTGTCAAAGCACTTCCGATTTGTCCCAGCTTTAGCTTCTTCCAATTAATACGATACAATCAGCACCATCCCCTGCATTAATAATAAGTAATTAAAAAAACGCATAAAACCCTTATGATTAAAAAATTCGAACTGACTTTAAAAAGCGAAAACGCGTAGCGATCCGCTCTATAGATATACTCGCCGTACCATCTCCATTCCCCTTGAATCTTTGATCAAATCGCTCATTTGTCACTATCGAGGGCCAAGGATCAAATCCTTCGGCGCACACATAATTTTGAGACTTGATTCACCGATCAACTGGTTTCATCCGCCTTCATTTTTTGAATCCATGTTCAGGTAAGATCCAACGTCAACCAGGCGAGTTTCTTTTTATTTTGCAGTCACCCAGTGCGGATTTATAGTTCTTCTTGTCTGAAACGCATAAAACCCTTGTATAATACAATTTTAGGGTCATTTGTTCAACATTTTGAAGTACTGTTTGCAATAGCAGAGGAAAATTTGAAGTGGGTGTAGGGTGTTTTGAAAGCGCATTCCTCTTTCTCCCTCTCCCTATATATTTAACTGTAATAATCTCTCTCTATATATTTAACTGTAATAATATGGATCCTGCTGCTTTCTTATTTTTATGAAACCCTTGATGTATTCTCTAGTATTTACAGTTATAATCTTTAGCTGGGCTAATTTTTCATTTTCTTCATCGACGTGGAAAGCAGCTGATTGTGTGTGTATATATATGAATTGAAATGTTTATCATGATTCGGACATTTGAAACCTTGAATTATTAATTTTTCTTTTAATGACTTATTCTTTAATATTTGGCAGAACTGCACTGGGCACTCCCATTACATATTTTATTAACGTACTTCCTTTAAGTAAATTAATTTTCTGATCTGATTTTAATTTTTTAGTGAATTCCTCCATTTAGATTGGTAGAGCTAAGAGCTAAGTTACGGTGAGGTATCTAATGATATGTCTTTACAGGATTTTGTAATAGATCAGTCTGAATCACATTCTTGAGCTTTAAGGCGCGCTCTGTTGCATTGCCAGAGAATGACGAGGTCAATACACGTTACTGGTGCTATCTGTGCAACAAAGTTGTTTCCCAATTGGCGGCGGAGGATCAACAAGATAACTCGGAAATTGGCATAAATGTTGTGACGTGAGTGTGTAAGTGTTTCAATTACACAGTCTTTTATTGATGTGCATCAAGTTCAAGTTCAAGGGGCAGCTAGCCAGGCACGGGAAAGAGGAAGAACGAAAGAAGATGGGGCTGAGGGAAGAGACTATGAATATTCACAGTTGGTTCAACAGTTGCTACTTGAGAATACACTTGACAACATAGAGACTGATCATGGTGATGCAGAGAATTCCATATAAGAAACTGGTCATGAAATTTCTTCACAAGATGATCCACAGGATACAGGTATACCTGTATATTCACAGTTTCCTCGGCAGTTGCTTGTTCATTATCCAGTTTCTTCGACCGGCACACTAAGGATGAGAAGGCTATCAAGAAAAGAGAGAGAAAGAAGGAAGCGGCCAAAAGGGAAAAGGAAAAGAAATTGAATGAAGACCTGTGGTTGAAAAAGGGAAAAGGAAAATAAATTGATGGAAGACCCGTGGTTGAAAAAGGAAAAGGCTATTAAGAAAAGAGAGAGAAAGAAGATCCGTGATTGAAAAAGGAGAAGGCTATCAAGAAAAGAGAGAAAGAAAGAAAGGGCGAAAAGTGCAAAGGAAAAGAAATTGATGGAAGAACTGTGGTTGAAAAAGGAGAAGGAAAAGAAATTGATGGAAGAACTGTGGTTGAAAAAGGAGAAGGAAAAGAAAGAAAAAAACGAAGCAGACTGGAATGCAAAAGAAGGGTTATCAAGAAAAGAGAGAGAAAGAAGGAAGCAGCGAAAAGGGAAAAAAACGGAAAAGGAAAAAAAAAAAAATTGGAACAGAAAAGGAAAAGAAATTGATGGAGAACTTGTGATTGAAAAAGGAGAAGGAGAAGAAGAAAAAACGAAGCAGCAAAATAAAAAAGAGAAAGGAAAGAAAGAAGAGGAGAAAAAGAAACAGGAGAAGAGGGGCTACCAATAGCCGCTGCCAAATGAGAGATTATAAAAGCAAGCATAAGGTCCAACTGAGAGATTATAAAAGAAAGCATAAGGTCAGGCTAGGCTTAAGGAGCAGCAAGAAAATGAATCTTGGGATGTAGTGAATGAAGGCTTGCCCAACATGGATATCCATCCATCAGCCTCAGTTTCAACGCTCCTAAGAGGAGGTCACTTGGCACTTGGAGAAATGGGCATCATCATTGATGATGAAAATCAAGCGATGAACTTGGCTAACTTCCTATTGGATAGAAGTACCAGCAGGATTGCCTAGGAGAGAAGAAGATATTTGGTTCGGGAACTGGCAAAGCTGATCTCAGTAACTGCAGAAATGAACATAGTATCGAACACCCTAGACAATCCCTTGGCCATAGGCTCGGCAAGCACAACTTTCTCTTCAGCCACAAAAAAGAACAACGAGCATCTATGGAAAAAGTTAAAGAACTGTACAGGACCTTGAAAAAGGCCAGGAAAATAAAAGGCTCTGCAAAGAAAATCAAGCCCTATCGGCCTCAAGCTCTTGTGACGGAGATTATCAAGAGGCAGCCCCAGAAGCAAACAGAAGAACAACGAGCATCTAATGGAAAAAGTTAAAGATCTGTACAAAAGCTTGAAAAAGGCACACCAGGAAAACGAAAAGGCTCTGCAAAGAAAATCAAGCCCTATTGGCCTTAAGCTCTTGTGACAGAGATTATCAAGATGCAGCGCCAGAAGCAAGCAGATCATTAGAAGATATTGTAAAGCAGTTGTACCGAGAGTTTGGAACACTCCAAAAGATTGTTGGAGTGCAGTTGTACCGAGAGCTTGGAACACTCCAAAAGATTGTTGGAGTGCTCATGTGAGTCCGAGATGTAGCCAAAGCAAAAGGCGTGCAATTAAAGGAACCCCTAATAGCGATTTAATGCATGAATGGAGCACAACACACCCAACTTCACCAGAAACGCTGTCAAGGAAAGATGAACCGAGTAGAGAAAGAGATAAAAGAGAAGTCAGGATTGACATACGAGTTAGAGAAAGAGATAAAGGAGAAGTTAAGATTGACATGCAGAGTTAAGAGAAGCTTGAAAAGCACGTGGCTAAATTTCTATGCATTTATCCGATGTAACAAGTTTGAGTTATAAATTCTTTATAATCAAAGTGCCCAAATTTATCTGGTCAAAAATTTATTAAAAATTTATTTTAAACATAAAAATTAAAAATTAGTTTAGTTTTTTTTCATGGATTTCAAAATTTAACATATTTAGATATTGTTCTTTAAATATTTATCTTTTTGTTAAAAAAAAACAATACAAAACAAAACATATAAAAACTATAAATATATAATTACAAATAAAATTTAGTATAGTTAATAAACATATAAAAACTTAAACATATAATTATAAATAAAAATGTTTAAAATGTTTATATATATAGATAACATAAATAATAGTTATAAATTAAAATATATTATATTTTATAAATTAAAATATATTTTATAAAATAAAATAGATTTTAATTTATAAATTAAAATAATAATTTATATTTTTAACTATTATATTTATGAGTTAGAATTTTATTTAAATTTAATTAATAAATATATACAAATTTAATATTAAATATTTTTTTTATAAATATATATCTAATAAAATTAAAAATAAGAATATGTTTATATAGAAAAATGTGAAAATTTATAGAAATATAAATGATATTATTAAGAACTAACATAGATTTCTTTAAATTTAGATTTACTAAGTATGGAGAGGAAACAAATTTTTTTAGTTCAACTTTTTTTCAAGTTTTACACTAAAAAAAAGTTTGTAGTGGTTTGATTTTGGTAATTGTGATTTATGGATCTGATTTTTTTAAATAAAAATGGATATTAAAATATTTTATTTATGATCTTGAAATAGTTTTTTAATGATTATAAATAATTTCATATATATATATATAATTAACATTGAATTTTTTTGGTTAATAATATTTTTTGAAGAGAGTTCAGAGTTCTACTTGGATATATCCAACTAATCAACATGTAAAATAATGTTATTATCTCTACAATCTAAAAAAATGAGGTCGTTCAAATATTGAGAAATTTTGATACTTTACTTTTTTAATCTCATTTAACCTTCGTGTTAAGTATAAAAGGAATTGCACATCTTCCTCATATTGGGTTGTGAAAATTATCTCTTGATGCAATAAATGTCATATGTCAACTTCAGATGTTGAGCACACAAGGAATTATACATCTCCCTATTATTGGGCCATACAAAAAGCCTCTTAACATAGCAAGAAAATAAGTTTTGAAATGTCCAACATTTTGAGTAGACATTCTACCCATTGTTAAGGAATGGAAAATATATCATAACTTTTTCTATCCATAATGGGTGCAACTTCCAATCAATGTTAGACATTTAAAAAATTTACACATATAACCTTTTCATTACAAACAAATGTGGAACACATAACCTTTTTCCCCAAAAAAGTAAACAACATATTGATTAGATTTGAAAAATTACACTTTCAAAGAAAAAATAAATAACTCAATATATTGTGTTTAGTGCTTTGTAATAGTTTCTACAATCATATAATCTTGAAACAAACAAGATTTTTTAAGCAAGGTGTTTGATATAATCCAACAATAAAAATTTATAATTTTGATATTACAAATGGATTTTTAAACCTCATTTTTTCATAGTACAATTTCAATAATCCACACTTGTAATTTCAAGAGTCCATTAGGCCATATATATATACACATTTGATATTTTGTTTTCCAATTTTTTTAATTAGAGGAATATAATTAGTCCCACCATTTGATATAGAAGTTTGTACCTTGATCTCAATGTGGGCAATACAAAGCACATATGGACAAAGCAAGAAAATTAATAGTTCAATATGTTTTGTTTGGTGCTTTAGAATAGTTTCTATAGAGTCATTTAATTGAGTAACAAACAACCTCTTTGGTAAAGGTGCTTGATAAAACCCAACGATGAAAAATCATGATTTTGAGAAAATACCTAACTATGATGTTATAAATAGATTTTTAGGCCTTATCTTTCATACTACAAATATAATGATCCAAGCTTCTAATTTCAAGATTCTATGGTATTGGTAAGGTTTATGGTTAAAAGCATATATTTCCTCTTAAAAGGTTACAAGTCAAATCAAAGTGGAGTAGAGTATGTACACTTCTATAAATACTATTTAGAGATAGACACCTTGCCCTAAAAATAAAATTAAACTATTATTATTAGTTCTTTTTGTATCTAGTACTTTGACACCAGGTCTACCACTATAATCTCTAGGTGCCTAAATATATCCCTTATGTGGGCATAGACATAGGTGAATGTGGGATTTGAACTTGCATGACACTTCATTTGCAGAACCATACCATTTCATTTGCACAACCATACCATTTGAACTACCGCGAAAACTAAATTAAACTATTATTATTAAATAATAATTAAAAAAACTATTTATTTTACAACTATTCCATTTTTTTCATTATTTTTAACCAAAAACTATAACTATAACTATTTAGTGCAGTTTTTGGAAGTTTTTTCGATGGATTTTTTCTGTATAATTTCTCTAAAATAATCCAGTAGAAATTCATTAAAGTCCCAAGTTTGAGTAACTTTGCACAATGGAAGTGCCCTTAGAGTTTTTGAGAGTGCTGAATCCATATATACAATCAACAAATCAATTTAAATAATACAGAAAACTCCAAAACATCGCACTAAATACAACTCCAAAAAACTATAACTTATCAACCTATAAATCAATATAGTCATATATCCTAATCACATAAATTAAATTAACAATTAAATTAATTTATTGGTAATTTATCGTACTTTAAATCTACCAAAATATTAACGAAAACATATAATTGTAACAACTTTAAAATGTCCGGGCCTTTCCCTTTCACCCCTAATCTATATGAGCATAGCATCATCGCAATTTAGACGCAAATCCATATCCTGATGGGTACAGTCACCACCATTCCCTGCATTAAAAATTACGGGCATAATAAGTAATTCAAAAACGGACGCATAAATCCCTCTCGATTAAAAAAATCACACTGACTTTGACAAGTAATTTAAAACGAAAACGCGTAGCGATCTGCTTCATAGATATACTCGCCGTACCCTCTTCGTTCTCCTCGAATTGGTAACATCTTTGATCAAATCGCTCATTTGTCAACAGCATCGAACCCTTCGGAGCGCACATAGTTTTGAGACCTGATTCAGCGATCGACTGGTTTCATCCGCCTTGATTTTTTGAATCCATGTGCAGGTAAGATCCAACGTGAACCAACCGACTTTCTTTTCATTTTGCAGCGACCCAGTGCGGATTTATCGTTCTGGTTGTCCGAAACGCATTAAACCCTTGTATTTTAAACAATTTTAGGGTCATATGTTCAACATTTTGAAGGATTGTTTGCCATAGCAGAGAAAGATTTGAAGGAGTAGGGTGTTTTGATCCTCACAGCTTTATTTTATGTTTCGCACAGCTGTTTTGAAAGCACATTCCTCTTACTCCCTCTCTCTCTCGATATATTTAACCGCAAGAGTATGGATCGTGCTGCTTTCTTACTTTTCTGAAACCCTTGATGTATTGTCTGGTATTTACAGTTGTAATCTTTAGCTGCAGAGGCTAATTTTTTATTTTTATCATCGACCTGGAAGGCTGACACACAACCAGCTTTCCAGGTCGATGAACAAAGTGAAAAATTAGCCTCTGCAGCTAATTTTTCATTTTCTTCATCGACCTGGAAGGCTGGTTGTGTGTGTATATATATCATGATTCGGACTTCCGAAACCTTAAATTATTATTGTTTTTTGAATTTTCTGATAATGGCTTATTCTTTTATATTTGTCAGAAATTCACTAGGCACTCCCATTACATATTTTATTAATGCACCTTCATTTAAGTCCCATTGCCTATTTTTGTCCACAAGTGAACATCAATATATAAACTTGAGTAAATTAATTTTCTGATCTGATTCTAAGTTTTTAGTGAATTCCTCCATATAAATTGGTAGAGCTAAGAGCTAAGTTACGGCGAGGTCTCTAATGATATATATTTACAGGATTTTGTAATGGATCAGTCTGAATCACACTCATCAACTTTAAGGCCCGGCTCTGTTGCATTGCCAGAAAATGACGATACCCGTTACTGGTGCTATCTGTGCAACAAAGTTATTTCCCAATTGGTCGCGGAGGATCAGCAAGATAACTCGGAAACTGGCATGGAACTGTTGTGCCGTGAGTGTGGAAGTGGCTTCATTGAAGTAGTTGCAACTGCACAGTCTTTTACTGATGTGCATCAAGTTCAAGGGGCAGCTAGCCAGGCAGGGGAAAGAGGAGCAACAGAAGAATATGGCGCTGAGGGAAGAGACTATGAATATTCACAGTTAGTTCAGCAGTTGCTACTTGAGAATCCACTTGACAACACAGAGACTGATCATGGTGATGCAGAGAATTCCACAGCAGAGACTGGTCATGAAATTGCTTCACAGGAAGATCCACAGAATAGAGGTATACCTGTATATTCACAGTTTCTTCAGCAGTTGCTTGTTCATTACCCACTTGATAATACAGAGACTGATCAAGGTGATGTAGAAAATCCCATTGCAGAGACAGTTCACGAAATTGCCTCACAGGACAATCCACAGAATATTGTTATACCTGTAAATACACAGTTTCTCCGGCAGATGCTTGTACATAATCCACTTGACAATACAGAGACTGTTCATGCCGATGTAGAAAATTCCATAGCAGAGAATGGTCAAGAAATTGCCACACAGCTCGATCCACAGAATGTGGTTACACTTGAAGATGATTCAGGACGAAGAGATGAAGAAGATAGTGAATCTGGAAGCTTTACTATTCGTGTAGGTCCATATGAATGGGACTCCATGGATGAACATGTGAATGAAGAAGATTCGGAAGAAGAAGATGAAGAGGACGAAGACAGGGATGAAGGTAGAGATCAAAATAGCTTAGCAGAGAATACAGATGAAGAAACTCGGTTATGGACACAAAGGACCAGATGGAGAGACATACGGAGTCAGCATCGTAGAAGAATAAATGTTGAACACGATCTACACCATTATCTTCAACAGATATTTGAGAATTTGGCTGGAGATAATCTTGAGGTAAGGTTTGAACTTCCAGAACCACCAGTATATGTTGGGAATCCAGGGGACTATCTTGATGCAAGAGGCTTTGAGCAGCTGCTGCAACATCTTGCTGAAAATGATAACAGCAGAAGAGGTGCTCCTCCTGCAGCAAAATCTGCAGTTGAGAATTTACCATCAATCATCGTGGAACCAAAACATGGGAGTTCTCTTTGCGCTATCTGTAAAGATGCTGTGTCTGTTGGAGCCACTGCTAAGCAGCTCCCATGTTTACACTTGTATCATCCTCATTGTATTTTGCCATGGCTAAGCGCTAGGAATTCATGCCCAATTTGCCGCTATGAACTTCCCACAGATGATGCTGAGTATGAAGAGCAAAAGGGAAATGCAAGTGTTGGAGCCCATCCAGCTGATAATGTGAACTTAAATGTGCAGGACAGCAGTCAAGAATTATCTTCTGAACAGTTATTGCATGTGGACTTCCATGAACAGGACAGCAGTCTAGAGTTCTCCTCTGAAGTGTCATCACATGGGAGTTTTATCGTGCACAACGGCGGTCAGGAGTTTTCTTCTGGGCAAGTTTACAACATTCAAGAAGCAGATAATGCTCTTGTGGAGGGAAATGGAGATCCAGCAAGTGTATCAGAAATCTCTCGAATTGCTGTTAGTTCAATTTCAGCTGAGTCTGAGCCAGGAAGCAACACAGAGGGAGTAGCTGATGATGAAAATGAACTCGAGCTTGTGGCTCAGGAATCACATGCCAATGGACAAGAAGTTAATCACAACACTAGAAGTAATATAGCTGAGATATATAGAGCGACTGTGTCTCGAACATTCGGAAGGGGGTGGTTTTATATGGCTGCAGGACCTGTATTAAGTGTGGTAGGGCTTGTTCTTGTCCTGTGTTTTGGAAATCATTCAATAGGTGCCCGGATCCAGCAGCACGTGAGGCAGCTAGGAAGGCAACAGCATGACGTTATTCGGGAATCTCATATACAACAAATGGGTCCTTCAAATGGGGTGCGCAATAATAGAAGATGGTGGATGCTCTTTCAGCGGTGAGAAACGAATTGGTTACCTATATTCATCTGGGGTCAAGCAGAAAGATTTTATCCATTATATTGGATAACTGGCTTGTTCATAATCAATGTTTTGGAAACCTCTGAATGAATGTTCGTAAGATTCAAGTGAGATAGCATATGTGTCTCTTCCAGAACTTTTGTTTTTTTTAGTGATCTTAATGATTGCTGTCCTGACTTAATTCCGTTTTTTAAATTTTAACTTTAGTTGTTTACTTATGGAGGAATGTGCGAAAGAGATCATTTTCCGTACATTGCCTTGTTCCTCATTGTATGTACTTATGTAACAAATACGGGTTTCCAGATAAACTCTATATGGTTTCTATTGTACACGGTTTCCTGTCTTTCTTGCTTTTAAGCTTCACCTTTTAAAGAAAATTGGTTGCCAGTTCTCATCAATTACAGCAAAGCTCCACATGTGCGTTAAGTTTGCAACAAAGCATGGAGCTAGGTAGATAGGAAAGGTATGCTCTGAATTCTTTTTAGCTGCTGTAATCTTACTGTTAGGCGGCAAGATTTGAAAAGTATCCCCTTTATCTGAAAATTGAGGTGCTTTCTTCCTTTATTGAAAATGGTAAGGAACAGAACAGTTACTCATATAGCTTCTTGAACAGTAGCATATTCTAAACTAAGAACAGGTTTTCATGGGCATGCCACTTGAAAAGATTAGGAACGAACTTATTGTTCTGTTAATATAGGTGGGCACCCTATGTAAGTTTTACGTTTTCTATTAAGACAAATGTTGGGAAGTTATGCAGAGATGCAATATGAAAATTTTCGCAGGAATACAAGTCGAACTTTGAGAATCCTTACACTAGCCATAGCTTTTACTGTCTCAGAAATTTAATACTAACTGAATTTAATCTTCAAGGACAAGCGAAGCTGAAGCTGAGTCTATTTGTAGTGTTTAATGAACCAAAACTAGTTTGCTGATCATAGTAATGTATGGTTTTCTGATGTTCTTAATGGGGGACTGCATCCTTCAAGGCAACTGCTGAAATGAGGCATATATGCCATACTCTTACTGATTATATTGTCTGATGTAAATAATGTAATAATGGTTAGGTATGTTGCCAATTCAATACTGTTCATATCAGTTGAGATGCTCAAAGTGTAAAGGCTTTTGTGTCTAAAGCTTTCATGGAGGGTATGGCAGTTACTTCGTTAAGTTGTGTTTTTTCTAAATTTTCCACTAGCAATCTTTACTCAGTTCAGGGCTTCTTTCTCATGGTACTGTACAGATATATCTGGATGACCGAAGGCCTATATTTGCTCAGGCTGTTCACCTTTCAACTTTTCTATGTTAGATGCGTTCTCACCAAAGTCACCTGATACGGGGATACGGGGATACCGGGATTCGAAGAATCGGATATGGGTACGGTGACCCCGGAACAGGATACTTCTGGGATACGATATGTTATATATTATTTTATTAAAAAATATATATATTTTAAAAATATATATGTATTAATATATTAAAAATTAGATATTTTTTACAGAAATTCATACTAATTCATTGATTTAAATATAGATTTATCTATCATCTTAGATAGTCAAGGTTTTGTTTGAGTGATGGGTACATTTTTAGTAGGTTCATGATAGAGGAGTTTGACAACCAATGTCACTAACATCAAGGTACATAGAGGGATTGGTGCTCATTGCTCTTGATTAAATACGAGTTCCATACCCTAATACATGACAAAATTCGATGGAAACATTGCAATAACCCAATCCTGAAATCCTGAAAAACTGATAAGTCTGCTGGATTTTGAATGAGATCTAAAATTCTATTTTCTCCATATGAAATCCAATGAGGTCGGAACCACTCTCAAACATCCTGAGTCATTTCATGGTAATGTTAAAAATTTAAGTAAAAGTATGAAAACTTTTACTTTAAGAATTTAACATTACCATGAATCACATATAAATACTAGGGCCATAGGCTTGATGCCCTCTCCTGAAAAATCCTCCTCAATTGGTGAAAAACAATGAAATTGGTGAAAAATAATGAGCAAACGCCCCCCTTTATAAAAAAAACAACGCTTTTTTGAACCTGCGGGCCCGACAATATCCGGTTTTACGGGATATGGCGTATCCGAACGGGATACGGTCGGGATACGCTGTACCCCGTACAGATACGCCGTATCCTTTGAATTGGGGCCGAATCCGGTATGTGCAGGTATCCAGTACGGGGATTCGGGGATTTGAGGGCATTTTAGGAGTATCCAGTGACTTAGGTTCTCACACTATGACATTTCTTATTCAAGCTTTAATAGCTCTATTTATGCCCTAAAGGCCATTGTCAATCCACTGCTATCCTTTTGTCGTCAGGTCTGAAGGCTTTTACATATTCGACCACCGATCAGTGATTGCTAGAGAAACTTAGCATGAAAATGCAATGATTCTATTAAGCAAGCAATCAAACGCTATGGTTATACTCTTCGCAGATTTATTGCCTTCATCATTCACATTACGTTTGGGTTCCTGCCAACTCCAGTGTTAAGTCGTATAAGTCAATTGCTTATAATTTCTTTTTGTAAGAACTGCTTCTCACAATATTAATGTTTGCAAAATATGTACAATTAAGGCATTTTTGAAACGTCTAGTCTAACTGTTAGATATTTTTGTTGTTTTCCAAGCATGTTTTCCGATTAATTTTGTCCAAAATATTGCTAGAATTTTTTGGAATTTTAAGTTTTGCTATGTAATCTGCAGAGTTTGAGTGCCCCAGGGTTTCTCTGAGTGCTGAATCCATTTATGCATTCAATAACACATTTCAAACAACTAAAATTCATGATTCTACCAAAAATTGTATTGTCAGATTTTAGCTATTAGAGTGCTCCTTTTCAAAAAAGAGTGGACCATGAGGGTGGCCACCACAAGCTAGAACAAGTTGGCTTTAAAGCAATTAAGGCTACCAAAATTGCTATAGACCATTTTTCCAAAAATATTACCACTTGGACATATACCAGGGGATAATCGTTGTTCATGATGGGCCACCACCACTGATTATTTGGCTCCATGGCAAGGACAGCAACATGCTAGTGATTGTTTTAAAGCTTCTTCTCATTTTCTGAAATTACCAATGCAAGAAACATGAAATTTATTATTTAATGGTCATGCTGGAGGGTTGCATGGCTAGTTGTGGAAATGCTGTCACCTCTCCCTGACAACCCAGACAGCTTTGTGCCTTGGCCTGTCATTTCTGCCTTCAGATCGTCTGGATTGAGCAGAAGGGGCTGAGGACTCGGTAATGTGCTCCCTGCTGATGGTGCATGGCATCCCTCTGCAGTACCCTAGGAGTTGGCATAGGTGCACATATCCACTCCATCTTCTGGACCTCCTCTATGAACTGCAGTGAAAGATTAGAACAAATCCGCGCTCTGGTGTCTTGGGAAAAAATCTTATCTGCCTGGACCTGGATAAACAAAAATATATTTCTTTCCAAATTGAAATTAAGATTTCAATTCTAAGGAACTGTAAGGCAACATGAAATTTGATGGGCCCCGGCAGCGTATCACCTAACAGAGAAAATTTCCAAGAAAAGGGAGCAGGGAGGAGCTGCCCACAAAATTAAGAGACCACTTCTTGGTCGACTTGTCTATTGCTTTTGAAAATTGTAACTCTTCCTCTTGAACAAGCTGTTGTTTCAAAGAGAATCTTTTGATTTGAAAGAGTTCACTTTAAAGACATATTTGAAGAAAGTTCATTTCAGAGATGTCTTTCATGTATTGTCCTTGAACTTTGTCAGTGACTAGTGATTGACTTTTGCTTCTAAAATTATGCATAGTATGTTGACAAAGGATAAAAGTTGCATGCATTATGTAAAGGCATTTGCTTGCAAAACCATGACTTATTCACATTTTTAGACTGTTTTAAAATTATAGTATTGGACGTATTATAAGGTGCTTCACAAAGCCACCAAAACAAAAATAATGGAACAAAGGAACAATTTGTGTCGTTTTACCTACTCCATTTGCTAGGTCAGGCTGCAATGTTGAATTGACTTACCTAGTGTTGCAATCTAATGCAGGTTGCGGGGCTCACCACCTCTGGTTCGTGACTTGACCCTTCTGTGGCTTTGATCAAGTGACGATCAAATCAAGATTATAAATAGGGGTCTCCTCCCCACCACGCTTCCGCTGCACTGCCCTCTGATCTCACAACCCCCCAGTTCTGGATAACCGGACAAGACTTAACGGAAAATAGACTGTCTGTCGGTCTGTTACCTGACAACTCAACATAACCGCCTAACAAAAAGATACTTCAAACAAATATTAAGACTATCAGGAATTACAATAACAAGAGAAATTGCCCATGCAGGAAAATGAAGTTTTACAAACTAATATTACGACTATCAGGAATTACAAAAACAAAAGAAATTGCCAATGCAGGAAAATGAAGTTCTACTTTAGGATGCTCTTGTATCACAATCTCTACACTATGTGGTGTTGTTTATTGACAAAATAGAGGATTCAAATGTAAAATATCAGAACATACAAAGATTTAGAGAAAAATGATAGATTATAATAACAATAGATAATTTAATTGCAGAAGAATTAGAATACCACAAATAGTAATATATCTTTTTTGGTAAAAGCAATGTTCCTTGCCTGTTTGACGGGGAAACCTTCAAACGAGCAGATCTCCAATTACAATATGTTTCACAAGAGACCATGTTACCTTGTTTTTATTTTATTATATATATTTTTATTTAACCACATAGGAATTTTCTATTGGAGAAATTTTTAGTATGCCTTTTGTTGTCGCTCAAATTGTACACAAGAATGCGAAAACATTCAGGGCAGAGGCTTTGATCCTTGCCCTCTACGTTTAAGATGTCTCTCAATTACAGACTAATGGGGGTAGTCCCTATGAATGAAGAGATGAACTACATGTCAGAAACCAACTAGCAAAGGAGACACAATTGAATGACCTAGTAACTTAGTTAAAAATTAGGTGGCAAGTATAATTATCAAGCACAATTTGATTAGATTTCCCAAAATTAAAGTTAGGTACCAGTGCCTTAGGATTATTTACTTGCTTAAATTAAATTTAGGGTCCAAATTACCAGATGAACAGTTGTTGTAGGATGCAAATCTATCCTAAATGAAGTGCAAGCCCTAGATCTAAGTGAAATGCAAATCTTGGTAATTTTAGTTAAATGCCCTATCTAAATGAGTCCTTACTCTCAATTGTTTTGAAGCTAATCTTGAATGTAGGTTGTAGAGAGAAGTCCAAATGAAGGAGGCTAAGGCCTCATTAATGATACCTCCCATGGATTTCTAACCACCCAAGTGCCTCTGTTTCTACAACGGATTTCTCACAAGAGAATTGCAAGGTCATCTATGTTAGCCACAAATGAGGGTCTAAACATCACAAGTTGGGGGAGAAAGGTGGTCCTATATTCTTACGACCAAGCTTATGCTTGGAGGTATATTTACAAATTCCCTTCTAGTCCTATAATGAAATGCAAGATGTGAGTGAATGCCTTAATGAAATTATTACCTTGAATAAGTTCTTCAACAAGATTTATTTGATTTCCAAACACTTATTATGATGCACAATTAGCAAGAGGAACTTGAGATTACAATGTTACGGAAGAAAGTGCTTAGGATACGATGCTCATCTTGCAATATCAACATAATGAATAAATAATATAAATAACGATTAATTAGTTAATTAGTAATTAGGTTGAAAGGACATCTCTGATGAGACATGACCTTTCGTGAAGAGACACTTGTCTAGGTATATAAGCAGGCCTCATTTGTAACACTCAATCATCAATTCTTCATACCATTTATATAATAATATTTGTATCCTCATGGATATTTTCATATTTCAAGTCTTCTGGAGTATTTAACTTAAGAAGGAACTTTGTTCACTTCAAAGAATTAGCAATCCCATAAATGAACCAATAAATAACAAGATGTATTATGAGCACAATGGCCAAATCTCTTTAAACTTGATATGTCTCTTAGAGATAAGATACAATAATGACATTCACTACAATAATTATCAAAGTTCCTTATTTATGCCTTTTGCAATAATGAAACCAATGCTTATTATGAAAACCAATTAGAGCATGTAATATCTCAAATCTGGAACAGCTAGCAAGGCATGATTGGAAAACATATTTTCCAGTAATGGCTGTTATAGGAATTGAAACCAGAACATGGATTCCTTAGATCAATGTATCTAAGTGCTGAATCCAAGAGGAGGCTCCAAAGAAATCCTTCTAGGTGGGTTAAACAGATCTCCCACACCTAGTGGTCTTTATAAAATGCCTGATGAAGGGACTGCAATATATACAATAACATACAATGGAGAAACAACGTTATTTTAATGACCCAACACACATGAAGGTATGAATAGCCTTTCCTTTTCTATGATAGCAGAGAATGTATACAATACTTTGAGGAATCAATCACTTCAACTAGGTAATGAAAGCCTCAATGAGACATGTACATGACAATAGAAATACACTGCTATGCAGGAATGTCATAAGGCTAAAATAACGAAGTTCATTGGAAACATTGCAACATACAAAATGAAAATACACTGATATGACAATGATAGCTCAAGAAATGAGGGGGAGCAAGCTCTCAACCCTTGAAAACACTAATACAACAATAATACAACAATCCTTGGAAGGTTTGGCTAGAATACACATGAAAATGGCAAATCTGCAGAAACGCCGGAGTTGCTGGGTAGCAGCTGGAACTCAAAGCTGAAATAATATGGAGATGGCTAAATAAGATGTACAATCTGAAGCAAACCTCCTCCAATGGACCTCTCGAGTGCAACGCTGATCCTAGCATTGAAAATCTTGCCCTCCAAGATGATGGTGCAAACCCTCACTGCAAATATGCACTGAAATAACACAGTCTAGAGAAGGGACTGTGCTGCTGATGATAGGAGAAACTTGGCATGATGCCAAGATATGCAAATCTGCCCTGGAAACCTTCCTCACTAATCTTCCCGAGGAATAGAAGCTCCCTCCTCTGAAAGATGAGACAAGGAATGGTGTTGTGGAACCCTCCATTGCAACACCCAACGACAATACGTTATACTTCAACAGAAATAACGCAGTGACTGAAGAAGTGGCTTTGGCCTTGGGCCTAGATGTGGAGAAAATGAAGTGCAATCCTTCAAGAGGCCTCTCAAGAAGGAGAGGAAATCCTAAACAGGAATCCCTCGTGTTAAACACCACTGCAACTTAGCTGAACAGTCGGAGACTGCAAATAGTATAATCAGACAAATAATCAAATACTCAAAGATGTTTCACTATGGCTGCCTCTTCCTCCTTTTATGCAAGTGAATGTCTCTTTGCCCTGGACCCCACACATTAGGGTTTCTTCCACAAAGAATCTTTCTCCCTCTCAATCTGTGTTGTCTTTCCAAGCAAGCTACACCTCTTAGGCAGCGCTGTTGACTTGGTCAAACTTGACCTTGTCCTCATGCATTTGCCCCTTTTCGCACTGGAAGGTGCAAAATGAAACTGCTCCATTGATCCCTTTCACACTATGAGGGATTTATTCCTACTTATGGGTCTTTTTACCCATTTTATTCACCTCCTAGATGATATAAGCAAAAATTAATATTCCAATTTGCTGCCTGCAAATTTTGGAATATTACAGTCCTCCCCTCTCAAAAATTGCTTGTCCTCAAGCAAGTGCAAGGATAAACTGATTTCTTTTCTCCTCCTCTCCCTGTAGAATCCATGTATGATGATCTCCTCAAAGTGAAGTGATGCTATCTCATCAATCAAGCCGCCACATTGCTCCTCCTCAGCATGCAAGTCAGCTATCAAGCCATTATCATGTAAAGGTGAAATACTCAAGAGGATAACAAAGTGATGTCTAGAGGTCCCCTTGAGGAATAGGATCTGAAATATGATGGGAATTATCTCTCCCATATGGATCCTCCATCCCCAAGCTATAAGCCATGCAAAATGAGTCACCTCCCAACTAGGCAACTCCTGGAAACTGTTGTCCACCTTTGGCTCCAGCAAAGTAGGTGGGATGAAACTCTGCACATGGTAGACAATGTAGCCTACCCCACACTGTCCATCTCTCCACTTATGATAAGTGTAGAGTGTTGGCCGTCCTTGGGCTGCAATAATGTTGCCCTCAGTGGAAAAATGAGGACTAGATCTCCAAAGATCTCTCCCCCAACGCTGCAAATCAAGCTGGCCCAAATATCCCCATATATGATGAGTTGGAAGTCATCATCATATGGCATCACATCTATCATATGGCTCACGTCATAAGGAAACAAATGTGTTGTTTTAGTGGCCATATCATCTCCCATGCTCCCCTTAGAATATGTAGTGCAAAAAGTGTGAGGAGTTTCTCCCTCAAAGGACACATTCACCCCATGTGTCTTTCTCCCAAGCATGCTCCTCATAAAGAAAAAGACAATAGAGCCATAGGGAGCAAAAATGAGAATCATGCTTGCTGCCATATGTAACAAATGAGAAGGACAATGGTCCCTCAAGTGCAACCAACACAGCTTGACCCTCAACTGCAATAGAGACTGATAAAAGAGGTGGCTTCTCAACCACTTGCCTGTTGCTCCAATCTCCTCATAAGTATGGAGGAAGTGAATGATGTAAGGTGTACAATGAGCATGTCCTCCACAATATCTCTCTTTCCCAAGTCCTCCTAGGGAATGGCCATCAATCATGCTTATGGCCTCAACTAAACCATGAGGTCTAGAAAAAAGAATTCTCCTCCTTGGAGCATCATCTTGCACATGTATGGTTAAGGGATATATACATACACCATATAAATAATCATGTAAACAATCAACACCCTTACCATTTGTTCTACTCATACAAAGGGAGTGGCTCATAAATGAGTCCCCTCTTATCCTCAAAGAGAAAAGAGGTGGTTGTGCTAACTCTTCCAAAGAGTTATGTCTCTCCTCCATCTCCATCTAGTCCATGCATCTCCTCATATGTTGATATATCTCCTCCTCAAAGCCCTTCCAAAAATACCCCTCCATGATGGTGTGGTATGCTCTCATAGAACAAGTGGGGCTAAAAAGGAAATCCTCCTGAGCTGCTTGTAGCAACTTCTCCTTGAGCTTGGAAGCTCTAGGAAAGAAGATCCTACCATTATAGAAGATGACCCCATCTTTGACTGAATACCCCTCCTCATGCCACTGGTCATCCAAGATCATGCAAGTGAAAAGATCCTTGGAATACTCCACCAACAGCTAGGAGCTCCAATATGGATCTATCCTCCATAGTGACAACGCTGATGATCTCTCATGAAAAACATCTGTCATATGGTCATCCTCCTCTTTGACATCTCCCATGTCAAAGATGCAAGTTGGAAGGCTGCTATCCTTCCCCTGCTGCTTCTGTCACAACGCAGAACCTGAAATGGAAGTGGGTAAAGATGATGTTGAGGGAATGCTCCCTCTCTCCTTGAGTCTACCCAAGACTCCCAGCACTGTATCAAGCTCTCCCAAGGTCTTCACTCTTATGAAATCAATGAGTGGTGCCTCAACTGGTGAAGCATCCATCCTCCTCTGCTGATCCAGTGGTCTCCCCGGCAAAATGTCTCCATGCAATGAGAGATCATCATCAAGAGGTGACTGCATATATGAATGGACGAATCTGCCCATGCTCTCACTGCGCAATCCAGTCTTCTCCTCAGGTGCATCAACCTCCTGAAGTGGATAGGGATGTGTACATCTCACCTCATGGTGCTGGTTCTCCTCCCTACCTTCTCCTTGTGCCTCCATGGTTCCACACCTCCTCAACAATGGCACATGAGTTGTGCCTTGATCTCCAAACATGAGATCCTGGGGACTTCCTTGCAAAGATGCAAGCATCCCTCTATTTGGAGCAAGAGCTCCTCTTTCCTTTGCATGAGGCACTAGATAATGTCTAGACATGACAATGCTATTGCCCTCAATCTCTGCAACATGAATGGGCAACCCTCCAATGATTGGATCCCTGTTTGAAAAAGAGATCTCCATGCTCTCTTGCTCAAGAGTGTGAGAAGAAAATCTTTCTTCTGGCAAGGTATGGTGCAATTTTTCAGCCTTCTCCATGGTTTTCTGCCATGGTACTACGTTCTCATGCAAGGGTTTTGTTTGAGTTCCCTTGTTTAGCTCTACCATATGTGTCTCATGAATCCTTTTATCAAATATTTTCACTAATACCTTAGTGAAATTTACATAAGATGAAATGTTCACATTTTTCAAAGATCCACCAGGTATAAGCCTTACCTCTCAAATGCAGCGCTGCAACTCTAATGGCTTCATCCTCCGGCATTTGGTGCTGCTGCAAGAAGGTATCTAACTCCTCCACCCAAGCTTTGGCTGAACATGTAGGTGAACCCTCAAAGATAGATAGAAGAAATCTAACCTCCCTCCTGCTGCTTGCGCTTCTCCACCTGGATCTTGCAAAACTCTTGGAAATAAGTATGATCTCTAAACCTCTCAATTTGAGATTCATACTCCAACAACAAATCACTAAGAGTCATCCTCTAAGGTATTCTCCCTCCTTTCATCCATCTCAAGATAGAACTGAGCACTTGATTGCGCTGTGCATCATGGTGTGTAGCTGCATGCTCAAACTTACCATGTGCAAATCTAGATTCAGTTCTAGATCCAAACTCCTTTGGAGATCCCATCTCCAATCTCATTTTCTTCAACTCTCCTTGAAAGCTTTGCATAGATTTTCGAAGAAGCTTTGTAAGCTTGTCTTCCCTCCTTCCTTCACATACTTAAGCCTTCTTTATTCATTCCATCTCTCCTGAAAGTGTAATGGCCTGAGATCCACAGGATGAGCCAAGATTGCAGCTTTGATACCACTGTAATATCCCAAATCTGGAACAACTAGCAAGGCATGACTGGAAAACGTATTTTCTAGTAATGGATGCTACAGGAATTGAAACTAGGACCTGGATCCCTTAGATCAATGTATCTAAGTGATGAATCCAAGAGGAGGCTCCAAAGAAATCCTTCTAGGTGGGTTAAACAGATCTCCCACACCTAGTGGTCTTCAGAAAATGCCCGATGAAGGGACTGCAACATATACAAGAACATACAATGGAGAAGCAACGTTATTTTAATGAGCTAACACACATGAAGGTATGAATAGCCTTTCCTTTGTATTATAGCAGAGAATGTATACAATACTTTGAGGAATCAATCACTCCAACTAGGTAATGAAAGCCTCAATGAGATACGTACATGACAATAGAAATACACTGCTATGCAGGAATGTCATGAGGCTAAAATAACGCAATTCATTGGAGACACTGCAACATACAAAATGAAAATACACTGATATGACAGTGATAACTCAAGAAATGAGGGGGAGCAAGTTTTCAACCCTTGAAAACACTAATACAACAATAATACAACAATCCTTGGAAGGATTGGCTACAATACACATGAAAATGACAAATCTGCAGAAATGCCGGAGTTGCTGGGTAGCAGCTGTAACTCAAAGCTGAAATAATATGGAGATGGCTGAATAAGATGTACAATCTGAAGCAAACCTCCTCCAATGGACCTCCCGAGTGCAACGCTGATCCTAGCATTGAAAATCTTGCCCTCCAAGATGATGGTGCAAACCTTCACTGCAAATATGCACTGAAATAACGCAGTCTAGAGAAGGGACTGCGCTGCTGATGATAGGAGAAGCTTGGCCTGATGCCAAGATATGAAAATTTGCCCTGGAAACCTTCCTCACTAATCTTCCTGAGGAATAGAAGCTCCCTCCTCTGAAAGATGAGACAAGGAATGGTGTTGTGGAACCCTCCACTGCAACACCCAGCAACACCACGTTATACTTCAGCAGAAATAACGCAGTGACTGAAGAAGTGGCTTTGGCCTTGAGCCTAAATGTGGAGAAAATGAAGTGCAATCCTTCAAGAGGCCTCTCAAGAAGGAGAAGAAATCCTAAACAGGAATCTCTTGTGCTAAACAACACTGCAACTTAGCGGAACAGCCGGAGACTGCAAATAGTCTAATTAGACAAATAATCAAATACTCAAAGATGTCTCACTATGGTTGCCTCTTCCTCCTTTTATGAAAGTGAATGTCTCTTTGCCCTGGACCCCACACATTAGGGTTTTTTTCAAAAAGAATCTTTCTCCCTCTCAAACTGCGCTGTCTTCCCAAGTAAGCTACACCTCTTAGGCAGCGCTGTTGACTTGGTCAAACTTGACCTTGTCCTCATGCATTTGCCCCTTTTCGCACTGGAAGGTGCAAAATGAAGCTGCTCCATTGATCCCTTTCACACCATGAGCGATTTATTCCTACTTATGGGTCTCTTTACCCATTGTATTCGCCTCCTAGATGATATAAGCAAAAATTAATATTCCAATTTGTTGCCTGCAAATTTTGGAATATTACAGAGCACAATTATCTTGAAATGAGATTTCCAACAATGATATTCAAGTATAGATGACACCATTGAATTGCAAGAGAAACCCAAGAATGTTATGATGCTCTTTCCAAGATAAACAAGTTTTCATGAAAGCAATCAATTTAATACTTTACCATTAGTTTAGACATGAGTTCCTATGAGTGTTAAGCTTTTGCAAGATGTTCTTACCACTATTACTTTATATATCATACTTTTATATGCTCATATCAGACCTCAAAAAAATTATATCAAACCCCAAAAAATTTATATGAGACCTCAAGTAACATTTTAACTGTCGCCAATAGAAAAACATAAATGTTTTCTTGACTTATGCAATATCTTAGATGCATCTTAGGGCCATTATATATGATTTTATTGAGATTATAGCATCGTTAAGAGCCGCTTCAAGATCAGGTTATTAAAACAAAGAGGAAAAGAGGGGATAAGAAGAAAACCCTTAGGCCTAGAGGCCTTGTTCAATGGATAGATGGACTCCCAATGTGCACTTTAACTCCTCCAAACACTCGCAACACCAACTTTAGTTTGATAGAAATCACAAAATGATATATCAACTCTCTTGTGGTCGTGATTAGGGATTCTAGGGGTAATTGATGGACTAGTGAGACTTCAAGTACTTGAAATCCTTCCTCATGTTGAAAATGCAGCGAGATGATGGAGCTTAGTGAAATGAAGTCGCCTTCACTAAGTGGGCCAGCAGGCAAATTCTGGCGCAAAAATCTATTTTTAGACTATGTCTATTTTTAGACATATGGAGCATGGTCCGGGGATTGCAGTATGAGATTCTTGGAGCATTGGTCATGTTGGTAAAAATAGATGGGACTCTATTTTTTGGACCTATAGGTTGAAGTCTATTTTTAGACTGCCTCTCCTTAAAATAAGGAAGTCAAATATTATTTACCCTTAATAATATTTAGACTATAAACTTCAGTTTACTCTCTTGGAGCACTTCAGTTCGAGCCTTGGAAGTGGCTCATGCATCTGACAGAGCAATTACGCTATTCCCAAGGGTTTGATGGCATCATGCATGGTTGACTTCAGTTAGGACTTCAGTGGCAGAAGTTTGGTGGAGTTAATGGGACAACTAGTGGAGTTGTGTTCTGTTTATTTTAGTTGAACTGGTTGAGATTACTTTAACTAGCTAATCAATTAGTTATGAGTGGAGTGAATTAACTATTATTTAATTCATTAATTAGTAACTCATTATTCAACTCAAGAACACATCAGTTCACTACAGTGCATGATCAGTTCAGTGGAGACCAGTGAAAGAGGTAGATGAAAGGGTGGAGCTAGCTATCAGTGGCGACATCAGTTGTGCATGAGATTTGCACCACACTTGGAGGAATTTCCCATGATGATTGCGCTGTCAAGCCAAGGAGATTCGAACCTTGGATCTCTATATAGACAAGCCATGATTGCGCAATAGAGGCAAGGCAATTGGCGGTGAGTTTTGAACCAGTAACCTGTTCAAAACTGAGCTAGATTGTGAGTAACTTCATGAGAAAGTACTGAGTACTTGTGAGGAGTATTGTACCGAGTTTGTTACATGATTTCTCCATTATAATATACACAATAGCTGCGGGGTTTTCAGCTATAAGCTTTCCCCATACATACTGTGTTAATGTGTATGATGATTTGATGTGTTATCGCTTGATTTTATTTCCACATGTTTGATGATCTGAGTTGATCTGAGTGGAAGAGATTATGTGTTGCATATAAATTTGAATTGTATGTGATCAGGATAGTCTTGGTGGATAATTAATCATTATTCAGCAAATTTCTACATGGTATCGGAGCTATTGAAGCAGAGATTGATCATCACAGTGATTACAAACTTATTTCGGTAGACAGAGTCTGCATGCGGGCCAGGTAGCCTCCGGATTCATCTTTCTTCGGAAAGTGAAAGGTCTGCTAAACGCCCCTTGCAGTCAATCTCTGTGCTAGAAATAATTTGTTCTCACATATCTAGAGCGGTTGAGCTTTGAGGTGGAATTCGAATTTTGCAGCAGTTTTGTTTTCTTGGTGCCGTTGTTGAAAATGTCTTTCAACGGTTTGCGACTCGAATATGCTCTTGAAGGCAGTTCGAATTATGTTGCATGGAAGGATCGCATGGAAGCAATATTAGAAGATAATGGTCTCAAGGAGTTCGTAGATACGGATGTCCAAAAGCCCACTGATCCTGCTGAAGTCGATGCATGGCAAAAGAAGATGGCGAAGTGTCGAAGGATCCTGTTGGAGGGCGTCAAGGATCATATTGTATCCAACTTGCATGGAAAGGCTACTCCATATTTAATGTGGAAAGCTTTGACGGATCTATTCCAGAGTAAGAGTGACCAAAGGAAGCTGGCGCTCAAAGATAAGCTCGGGAACATCAAGATGGAGAAGGGCGACAGTATCGCCAAATACCTCACGAAGTTCACTCAATGCAGAGATGAGCTGGGAAGTGTGGGGGTTACTGTCGATGAAGAGGACATGGTCGACCTGGCTCTCCTTGGTCTTCCGAAGGCTTTGCACTCATATCAAGATAGTGTCAATGGTCGGGAGAAGCTGCCGGGATGGGAGCGCCTTTGGGCGGATCTCATGCAGGAGGAGATAAGGAGGACTACTCGTGATGGATCTTCATCAAAGGGAGCTGATGAAGAAAATTGCGCTTTGGTGGCCAAAGCAAAGAAGGGGAATGGTAAGAAAACCTCTCATTCTGGTGCAAAGGGCAAGAAGCAGGATATGGCGAAAGTGAAGTGTTTTCATTGCCATGATCACGGACATTATGCTACCAATTGTCCAAAGAAGAAGAACAAGCAAGCGGGAAGATCTGCAGATGGAGAAGCTTTGGCTTCACAGTTCGAGCTTGACTTTTCACTGATCGCATGCTTGGTTTCAAGTATGATGGGATCGGTGTGGTTCTTGGACAGCGGTGCGTCATTTCATATGACGGGAGATCAGGATTTGTTCTCAGATCTGGAGGACAAAGATTTGGGTGTGCACATCGAGATGGGCGATGATGGTAGATACAGTGCGACTGGTATCAGTACCATATCCTTTCAGAGGGAGTCTGGTAAACCCTTTGTACTAAAGGATGTCATGCATGTACCTGGATTGAAGAAGAACCTGATTTCAGTAGCGATGTTGGAGGATAAGGGTTATGATGTGGTCTTCAGTGAAGGAAAAGCTTTCCTGCGCAGTAAGACTACTGGGGAGACCCGGAAGATAGGGGTTCGAACTCAGAACCTTTATCAGTTGCAGGTAGATGACTGCGCAGCTATGGCATGCAAGGCTGGAGATGTGGTGAGCCGGGATGATGAGGGCGAACTATGGCACAGGAGATTGGGCCATCTTCCCCATGGAGCTTTGAAGATTCTGCAGCAGATTTCTACTGGACTTCCTAAGGGCACTCTTGCGCAGTCAGATCAGTGCAAGGGGTGTACTTTAGGGAAGTATGTGAAAGCCACCTTTCACGAGAAGGATAGTCGCGCCACGACGATCCTTGAGAGAGCTCACACAGACGTGTGTGGTCCTTTCTCAGTTGCTTCGACAGCAAAGCACAAGTATTATGTGATCTTTGTTGATGATTTCTCTCGAAAGTGCTGGATCTTCTTCATGTCGAAGAAGAGCGATACATTCGCGAAGTTCTGTGAGTTTAAAGCACTGGTCGAGAAGGAGTCGGGGAAGAAGGTAATTGCTCTAAGGAGTGATAATGGTGGTGAATTCATCTCGGCTGAATTCAAGGAGTTCTGCAGCGCAGAAGGGATTCGGAGAGAGCTCATCGCACCCCATAACCCACAGCAGAACGGGGTGGCTGAGCGGAAGAACAGAACGATCGTGGGTGCTGCACGGCGATGTTGCATGATCAGGGCCTACCCCTTCACTTGTGGGCTGAGGCATGCAATACAGCAGTGTATGTGCAGAACCGTTGTCCTCACAAGGTTCTTGGCATGAGTACACCAGAGGAGGCTTATTCGGGCAAGAGGCCTGATATTTCCCATTTGCGGATTTTCGGATCTCCTGTCTACATGCATGTGACGAAGGATGCGAGAAGGAAGCTGGATCCAACTGCTGAAGTTGGAATATTTGTGGGGTACACCGATACACCTCACAACTATCGGGTGTATGTGCCAGACAGTCGCAAGACTGTTGTGCGACGGGATATAAAATTTCAGGAGGAGAAAGCCATGCAGTGTTCGCCTGAGAGGGAGCTACACTTGCATGCAGATGAGGAGCTGTTAGTTCCTAAGGAGGAGCTTCCGGATGTGGATCAGCCACAAGAGGAGGTTCAGGAGGTGGAAGAAACCACCCATGCAACACCAACCATCAGAGGGCACATGCGCACTACAAAAGCTAGGCAACTGGCTCGGGATGCAGAGAAGGTTGTAGGACCACCTACAGCACAGCGCAGACAGAGGCAGTCACCGGATCGGTACACTGGATACATGGCTCTTGTGAGTCAATGTGTTGTGACAGAGCCATCCTCTTTTGAGGAAGATGTGGAGGAACCCGCATGGGTTGATGCCATGATCGAGGAATATGATTCGATCGTCAGGAACAGTGCATGGGAGATTGTCCCAAGACCGGTGGGGAAATCAGTGGTGGGTTCGCGATGGATCTACAAGGTGAAGCAGGCAGCTGACGGGAGTGTGGAGAAGTACAAGGCGAGATTTGTCGCCTGTGGCTTTTCACAGATCGAGGGGATTGACTATGAGGAGACTTTTGCACCTGTCGCAAGGTACTCTTCCATACGGACGATCCTTGCTCTCTCAGCGCAGATGGGGTGGCACATTCATCAGATGGATGTGAAGACCGCGTTCCTCAATGGAGTTATTGAGGAAGAGGTGTACATAGAGCAGCCTGAAGGTTTTGAGATCTTCAGCAGTGAGTCGCATGTGTGCCGACTCAAGAGAGCACTGTACGGGCTGAAGCAAGCACCTCGTGCTTGGTACACTCGCATAGACAACTACTTCACCGGGCTTGGATTCTCCAAGAGTGAGGCGGATCCTAACCTGTACCAGATTGTGGTGGAGGGGAAGCCGTTGATCATCGTACTGTATGTAGATGATCTGATTTTGACTGGCGATGAGCAGTTGATACTTTCATGCAAGGAGGATCTTGCACGAGAGTTTGAGATGAAGGACTTGGGCATCCTTCATTATTTCCTGGGATTGGAGATTTGGCAGCGCAACGGAGGACTATTTGTTTCTCATGGTAAGTATGCCCGGGAGTTTCTGGAGAGGTTCAACATGCAAGGCTGCAAGCCTGTTGACACTCCTCTTCCTGGTGGTTGGAGGAAGGAGGATGCTACTTCAGCGGAGGTAGTGGATGCCACTGTCTATCGACAGTTGGTGGGGTCGCTTATGTATCCGGTCAATACACGACCCGATATATGCTATGCAGTTAACCAGCTTTCGCAAGCTATGGTTAAGCCTACCAAGCTCTTTTGGAAGGCAGGCAAGCATGTATTGCGCTATATCAGAGGCACATTGGGATATGGTTCATGGTACAAACAGGAGGATCAGTTGAGGCAGCATGGCTTCACAGATTGGTATCATCATATCAGAGATTGTGTTCAACGGAGAATCATGATGCTTTCATATGTTCCCACAGAGGATCAGGATGCTGACATCCTGACGAAGGCGCTCACCAGGAGCAAGTTCGAATTCCATAGAGGCAGGATAGGGGTTGAAGATAATCCATATCTTGCTGAGAGGGAGTGTTGAAAATGCAGCAAGATGATGGAGCTTAGTGAAATGAAGTCGCCTTCACTAAGTGGGCCCGCAGGCAAATTCTGGCGCAAAGTCTATTTTTAGACTATGTCTATTTTTAGACATATGGAGCATGGTTCGGGGATTCTAGTATGAGATTCTTGGATCATTTTTCATGTTGGTAAAAATAGATGGGACTCTATTTTTTGACCTATAGGTCGAAGAGGTCGAAGTCTATTTTTAGACTGCCTCTCCTAAAAATAGGGAAGTCAAATATTATTTACCCTTAATAATATTTGGACTCTAAACAGCAGTTTACTCTCTTGGAGCACTTCAGTTCGAGCCTTGGAAGTGGCTCATGCATCTGATAGAGGAATTACGCTATTCCCAAGGGTTTGATGGCATCATGCATGGTTGACTTCAGTTAGGACTTCAGTGGCAGAAGTTTGGTGGAGTTAATGAGACAGCTAGTGGAGTTGTGTTCCGTTTATTTTAGTTGAACTAGTTGAGATTAGTTTAACTAGCTAATCAATTAGTTATGAGTGGAGTGAATTAAATATTATTTAATTCATTAATTAGTAACTCATTATTCAACTCAAGAAGACATCAGTTCACTACAGTGCATGATCAGTTCAGTGGAGACCAGTGAAAGAGGTAGATGAAAGGGTGGAGTTAGCTATCAGTGGCGACATCAGTTGTGCATGAGATTTGCACCACACTTGGAGGAATTGCCCATGATGATTGCACCGTCAAGCCAAGGAGATTCGAACCTTGGATCTCTATATAGACAGGCCTGGATTGCGCAATAGAGGCAAGGCAATTGGCGGTGAGTTTTGAACCAGTAACCTGTTCAAAACTGAGCTAGATTATGTGTAACTTCATGAGAAAGTACCGAGTACTTGTGAGGAGTATTGTACTGAGTTTGTTACATGATTTCTCCATTATAATATACACAATAGCTGCGGGGTTTTCAGCTATAAGCTTTCCCCATACATACTGTGTTAATGTGTATGATGATTTGATGTGTTATCACTTGATTTTATTTCCGCATGTTTGATGATCTGAGTGGAAGAGATTATGTGTTGCATATGAATTCGAATTGATATGTGATCAGGATAGTCTCGGTGGATAATTAATCATTATTCAGCAAATTTCTACACCTCATACCAATGGTAGGTCCGCAAAACAAAGTATTAGTTTGAAACACAATAGATCAATGGAAAAAATGATATGAAAACCAACTTCAAACCCTTGTAAAACTTATCCTAAGCCTGCAAACACAAGAAATTAGTACCAAACTCAATTGCAAAGAAAAAATGAGCCCAAAAGGGACAATGCTAAAGGGAAAGATGCCTAGTGAGGCCCACGTTAGATTTAGAGAGAGGATAAGGCCTACGGCCTAGGGCTAGAAGCCCTCTAAGGCATGTGACTATAAGAGAAATCCCTTTTAAGGGTTGTGACTATGAGGAAAATCCCTCAAAGGGATGTGGTTAGGGGAGATAAGCTCTATTATGGATGTGACCACAAGAAATATGCCTCAAAAGGCCTACGACTAGCCTCCAAAAGCTACGACACCCCTGCAAAAATAAGATTAGCCAAAAATTCGTGTAAAATCCACCTCTAAAAACCCTCTAAGGGCTGTGACCTCCCTTTATTGGTTGAACATTGAGCAAATAAGGCTTGTGAAAGCTAGATCTATCCCTCTAGGCCTTGGATCATGCCTTTTCACTTGAATGACTTGCTCACTTGAGCTAGATGACCCCTTTAGAGGCCTAATATCCCTTGAAACCCTAATCGTTTAGGCTAGGTGATGCTAGGGCTCTCCACAAATTGATTTTCTCTTCAATTGATTGATCTAGCACCTACACAAATGAAAAATAGAAAGCTCAAATATCCAATATATACAAAAAATTCAAATAAACCCCAAAACCACAATGCTATACAAAATCGAAACAATGGGTTAGTATTAAAATACAAGGGTTAGAAAAAAATTTATTTACAAATATTTACAAAAATGAAATTGCTCTTATTAACATATTAAATCTTTGTAGCATAAGTAAATAGATGAGAGAGATTTAATTAATTTCAAATTTTAGCAAAACTCTTCTGCATCAAATATTCGTTTGATCAAGACTTGGAGACAAACAAAATGTTATCCCCTCACGACCTGTGAGCTTCGAGTTTCCAAGGGTTGGAGCAACATGTAGCTCAATGCACTTCGAAAAATAGATTCTTAGATCAAAAGGGATTCAATCAACACAAGAGATCTAGAAATATGGAGATACCTGCCAGGTCCCCTAGACCAAGAGTGCTTACTCTAACCCAACATCTAAAGCAAGATACTTGTGCTAATAGATGTTCATACTACTAGAAATTGAAATAATAATCATGCAATATAATTTCATTTGAGTGAGCATTTGTGAGGAATCTGTGAAGTGGAGTTGGTTTTTGGAGCAGCTTTGAGGAGAGTCTTGGGCAAGCTTTGGACCAGCAGTGAGGAGCTTCTTGGGCAAGCTTTGGAGCAGCACTGAGGAGGCTAGAGCCTAGAGGTATTTTTTTTTCACTTATAAAATCTGTCTTTGCTTTTTTTTTTTTTTTGCATATCTGGAAATTGAAAACATGGATTTTTGTGAAATAAATGAACATAGAATGAGTAGTTTTTTTGTTTCCATTTTCAGAATTAAATCTTTCATTTCCAAGTCAAAAAATCAATCCAGAATGGCTCCTAGAATGAAAGACGCTGCTTGGGCATATGCTGAGATGGTTGATGATCAAATGCATTGCAAATTTTGTAAGAGAAAAATTAAGGGGGTGGAGGGGGCATTCATAGGTTGAAACTAAACTTGGCTGGTCTTAGAGGCCAAATTACTCCATGTGAAGCACCAATAGAATAAATTGGGGAAATTATGAAGGTGTTGAGGGATCAATTTAAAAAGTTCGATGAAGACAAAGCTAGGCAAAAAGAAATAGAGGCTGAAATTGGGAGGAAGAGAAATATAAAACACATGATGGCTGCCAACACCAATTTTGATTATGAGGGCTCTTCATCTATCTCTTGCACTAATGCATCAAACCCCTTTCGCTATGTTCCCCCCTCTTTGGAGTCTATTCAAGAAAATGGTAAGGGTACAATGAAAAATAAGGGTACTATCAAAAGTTTTTACACACCCTCCTCTCCCTCTGATAGTGCACATGGTCCTACAAATACTTGAGGTCAAGTGCAACCCACTTTAGATTAACATTGGAAGAAAGAATTGAGAGAAATTGCTTGTGATTACATAGATATATGGTGATATGATGTTGATATCCCCTTCAATGCTTCTCGTTCACCATATTATGAACCTATTTTTGATGCCATATATGTTGCTGGAAAGGGCTTCAAAGGCCCTACTATGCATGAGTTAAGAGGGTCTCTTTTGCAAAAAGAGATTGTGTCCATTGATGAATATTTGAGAGATTTCAAAAACTCATGGTCAAAAACAGGATGTACCATCATGTTAGACGAATTAACTGATCAAAGGAATCGTACCATCATAAACTTTCTTATATTTTTCCCATAGGGAACCATGTTTCTAAGATCATTTGATACATCTGATAGGGTAAAAGATGCACACTTGTTGTTTTAGCTTTTGGATGAGGTTTTTGAAGAGGTGGGGACAGTTAATGTTGTTCAAATCATCACATATAATGCCTCTAACTATGTTCTTGTTGGTAAAATGTTAGACGAAAAACAAAAAAACCATCTTTTGGACCCCTTGTGCTGCACATTGCATAGACCTCATGATTGAGGATATTGGTAAACTAGATTGGATCAAGAACATTTTAGAGCATGCCAAAATCATAACAAAATATATTTACAGTCACTCACGTATTTTGAACCTTATGAGGAAACACACGGGGGGCAAGGATATTAATAGGCCTGCCATCACTAGATTTGCAACATATTTTTTGACATTGTAATCTATGCTTTCCAAACATAGAAACTTGCAAAAAATAAATTCCAGTGATGAATGGAATGAATGTTGATGGGCTCGCAAAAAGGATGGCAAAGATGTGAAAAATAAAGTTAAAGAAGAAATATTTTTGAAAAAGGCAGCAAAGATTATGAAGGTTGTTGAGCCACTGGTTAAGGTGTTGAATTTGGTGGATGGGGAAAGATTGGCTATGGGCTTCATTTATGAGGCTATGGATCAAGAAAAGGAGAAAATAATGGCAGCATACAAGGAAAGAGTGGCTAAGTATGGGACCATTCAGGCAATCATTGATCAAAGATGGAACAATCAAATCCATCGCTTTATACATGCAACTGGGTATTTTTTAAACCCAATATATCATTATAAAGCTTCGGAAGAAGGAGCTTTGACTGGAGAGGTTAGAGATGGATTGATTGACTGCATTGATCACATGATCCCCAAGGAGAGTGACCAGATGTTGATACACAATCAGATCACTATCTTCAACAAAGCCACATGTACCTTTAGCAAGAACCTTGCAAGGATTGCAAGGGAATCAGATGAGCCACGTAAACAAATAATTTCAATTTTCAAATTCATATCTTATTATTTTGTAAAATTGTTTATAATTTCAAAGTTGGATATAATTTTTTGAGCTAACTGAAACTCATTACAAAACTATGTTTTTTGTAGCACAATGGTGGGAGGCATTTGGTAGCCATTGTCCTGAATTGCAGAGGTTTGCAATCCACATTTTAAGTCAAACTTGTAGTGCTTCTAGGTGTGAGCGTAATTGGTTTGTCTTTGAGAGGATTCACACAAAGAATAGAAACTATTTCGAGAAAAAATGGTTAAATGATCTAGTCTATGTCCAGTACAACCTCCGACTAAGATGCAACCAATTTCTGAACAAAATACCTGATTCAGATCCCATTGTGTTGGATGATATTGATCCAACATTAAATTGGGTAGTGGAGACTCATCCACCATAGATTGACTCTGATGAGGATATTGGTGTGGGGTCGGACTTCGATTTATAGGTAGAGGCTTTGCTAAATTCATATCCACTAGTAGCAGGCCCAGGCCCATGTCCTCCAATTGCAACCGCAGGAGGTTCCTCTAGTCAGCTACGATGGAAGCGCATAGCTCGTCTATCTCAGGCTCAGCGTGCTACAGTTCCAATTGAGGATCTTGATGAGGAGGAGGAGCCATGGGTTTCCCTCTGATTCAAAGTCTGAGCCAGAGGATATTTCCTTGTTTAGCAGTAGTGACTAGTCATGTTTTGTAACTTTGTTGTAGAGGCCATTTAGTGCCTCCTTGGTTATGTTTTTTGTTCTAATCTCAATATCATGTATGTATTGGACAATGCACTGGGTGCCATTTTTATATAATGGATATGTTCATGAGGCTACTTTGATCATATGTTGTCTTTTTTCTATATTGTAATGCTTTGTGTTTGAAAACATGAATGAAAATCTTTAAAATTATGTTTTTTTATGCCTTGTCTAGCAGTGGTGACTAGTCATGTTTTGTAACTTTGTTGTAGAGGCCATTTAGTGCCTCCTTGGTTATGTTTTTGGTTCTAATCTCTATATCATGTATGTATTGGACAATGCATTGGGTGCCATTTTGATATAATGGATATGTTTATGAGGCTACTTTGATCATATGTTGTCTTTTTTCTATATAGTAATGCTTTGTGTTTGGAAACATGAATGAAAATCTTTAAAATTATTTTTTTTTATTAAAAAATTAATATTTAATGTATTTTTTACAAAGACCGAGTCATTGAAACCAAACTGGTTGAGTCAATACCGAGTTAGAGTCAGAGTCAGAGTCGACCCTCGGTTAGTTCTGAACCAGAGTCAGAGTTTTAAAACACTAGTTATCATTGTATCTTGTGATTTGGTAATTTAGGTTCCATTTATTGCATTTGTTTCCTTTCAATCACGCATGCCCTTTCAGCTTGAATAATTTGAGCATCCATGATGTGTTTCAAGCGCAAAATCATAGCTAGTTCCTCTTGCTTGGTATTAAACAATTCCTATCCAAAAAGAGCAGCCTTTTTCTCGGCAACCAATACCCTCATTGTAGCCTCTTTCCCTAAGTACTAGATGATTTACTCCGTTGCCTATTTAAGAGCTGATAAAATTTGTGATTCAATAGATTCAACCAACTATTGCATCACCAATGCCATTTTTGTTTCTACTGTGCTATTAGATGGCTGGAGAATAGCTCTGAAACAACTATATTCAAAGAGTTTTGGACATTGTGCTTCTGATTGACCAAGCTTATTTGGGAAGAGGGACAAGATGTGAGTAATTCCAAGACATTGTAATGTGTTGATAGATTTGGAAGCCAAAACTTCACCAACAAACAAATAATTTGTAATAGAGGAGGGGTGCTTTGTGTCAATTACCATTAAATGCACTAAATAAAATTGATCACGTCTTTGTGTTCTTCTTTGGTTTTCTGCATTTTCCATCTCTATGCTCAAATCTATGAGGAGTCGAGGAGTAAATACTTTTTAATTAAAATTTTTGAATGACAATATATATTACATTTTGAGTATACAAATATTATGAATATAATTATAAATTAAAATTGGAAAAATGCAAAAAAAATGTTTTTAAAGTCACATTACAACAGAGAAATCCAACCATGCTTCTCAATAATTAATCGACCATACCACTAGTTTTGAAATTATAGGATTTATTTTCCATCCAACAATAAAAATCATGTCACAATGGACATTAACTTTGAAATTTTAGCAACAAAGAATTTCAATTATTTTATTTTGAATATAAATAGATCCAATTTTAAAAAAAAAATTTAAATCATTTTAATTTTACAAATTACAAAACTTAAATTTACAATTACAAATTTTTAAACAAAAATGGAAAAATCGACAAAAAGTGTCATAATTATGTTGGAAAATCATAAAGGCAAAAATATTTTCTTATGATGATAATTACTTGTGATATTCTTGTGTTCTTATTAACTTTCGTATGTTCTTCTTTTATCGATGTTTCATCAAGAAATTATCAAATACAAAACATGAAGATCAAGGACACCAGATGTAGGTGGGCAACCAGGGAAAAACCCCTATACAAGGGAAAAACCAATCAACAAATCTTCCTTCAGTATATTCCTATGACAGTGAGACAACCAAGACCCTAGACCAACAAATCTTCCTCCTCCACCAATTCAATATTCTATGATGCAACAACCTTCAATCTTCTCTTATTGTTTTGAACAATTTCAGCCCAACAACATCCCAGTAAACTTCGATCCCAGTTACTGCAACTAGTGTAGAAATTTCGATCTCCCAGTAACTGCATATTTTCAACCCCAGCTTCAGAGCTCCGACCCTATAGCAGAGATATAATTTTGGTACGAAATTCAGCTCAATAATTTCGCATGTGTGAGAGAAAGATAGCCCACAAACTCATTTTCCTTCTTTCGACTTCTCTCCTTCTTCTTCAGCAACTTCGCACTTTTTTCTGCAACCAGTTTACTGCACTTTTCACTGCAAATTGAACTTGATGAGAAAGTGTAAGAAATGAGGTCGAGATTTTCCAATATATAGGCTTCTAGTGAGGTTGAATTACCCTGTTTGAGGTTGACTTGGTGGAGGAGGCCTAAATGAATTATTTTACAATAAAATAATTTGGAGTTATTTACAATATGATATGGATAAGGACACTTGACATACGCCTTAGAGGTCTAAAATGGAGACTTTGACCTAAAAACAATTGAACCAAACATGAATTCCATGCTTTAATAAGTCAATTTATATAATAATAAAATTTATTTTTCTTTCTGTTGATAAATATATTTCATAATGACTCAAATACAATTATGAAGATCGAACCTAGTTACATTCTTCAACACACCCTTTTAACTTGGGAGGTATTCATACTTACATATATATAAAAGTACATGGAAGATCTGAAAACACATTAAATATGAAGAGTTTAGGCTCACTTAGTGCCACATACTAGATTCCTGACTAGGGAAATCTATCTGGGTGGGACTAAGATGGACTAAAGCTTTCAACCTCTATAGGTACCATCGAGCTTACTTACTAACCATCAACCCAAGGATCTAGGTGTGTAATGCAAGGCCAGATCTCTATGACCAACACCACCCTCCCTACTTCGGGAACTAGACCTCAATACACAAGTCGGCCATATGTCCTTCTCCCAGGGATTTTGTATTACATATGATATCTCAACACTCTAGATTATTCAAATCGGTAACAACAAATATCTCTCGATAAAACAGATCAATAACATCAAATATGCAAAACATGCTTCCAAAACTTCGAAAATTTTTCCTGTACAAACACAACCCCAATTAGTAACAAACTTTCAAATACACATAATTAAACACAAACCTTTAGGGTCTTTAATCATATTGATGCCACTTATATCAAGTCATTCATATGAAACTAGTTAGAACCTTTTCTTATTTAAATTATTCAATAGCACTGAGACATCCTCATTACACATTCTCCAATTTCTTCTTCAAGGTATCCATCATGACTATCATAATGTTCCCTCCCTCTCAACTGGGGAGATATATCCTTTCTCCTATCCAGGCTCCCTCTTAACTTAGGGATATCAACTAATTTCTATAACATCGAAGAATCTTTCATGGCTTCATTCATTTTTATCAAAGTCATATTTATCATCAACATTAATATAATTTCATCATGTTTATCAATAAAGTCAACTTTTCTTATGAATATCTTCAACATCTTGAAGATTATGTACCTACATAACTTAAACAACAAGTACAACCAAATACATATATAGAAGCAAGAATTTAACTATATCAGAATCATATAATACTTTAGACATCAAATACCTACACTTAGTAAGGTTCATAATCAACAAGAGACACATACTTCTACACGTTAACTTCTTGCTCGGGTTTGGTTATAAACCCTAAATCACATTATTAAAAGTAACTCAATCAAGATATTAGTATCATTATATCTAGTGCCTTAATATTTATTTCAGAGATAAGACAAACTCTTTTATGATATATTTCAAACCCTAGAAGCAATTCAAACAAGTACCATTCTACAATGCATCTAAAAATTTTCATAATTTATATGTTAAACTTCTACTATGATTTAATGCAAACCCTAGATTCCAACTTTGAAACACTAAGACTTAGATATCAACAATCAAAACCAATCATAGCACTATCTAAGGTCTCAACAAAATGACCAAATCCTACTAGGGTTTGTTGTAAGCCCTAGATTTTATCATCATAATGAAAGAAATATCACCATATCCTAGAATATCAAACTTCTACTAGGGATTTGTTACAAACCCTAGAACTATGAGCATCAATAAATAGTTTAGCATATATACATATCTGAGATTTAATAATCATGCAAGCATATCACAAAAACATCTATTAGGTAAACCCAAGACACAAATAACAAAAAATTAAAGTTTGACAGATGAAAATTTTGATCAGGCTATGGCTTCGATTAGACACACAAATATACACCTATGGTTTGATTCCAAGGAGCTTACTTTAGATATTGTAAGGGTTTTGCTCATAAAACCTAATTTACCAAAACCTTACAGGTCTAGGAATTAAATACATATACATTACCATCCAACCCTAAACGACTAGGGTTTTCATAACAATACCAAAACTCCGAACTCTAAAAGCAAAATATTTTTCAAGATTTCATCAATTACCCTATGTAGACTAGGGTTTTCACATTAGCATCGACATACCCTTAGTTTAGCATTTTCCATGGAACCTTTTTAGGGTTCCATAAGAATGATAAAATGTATAATGAGGGTATATTAAATCTAATGATTAATCACCCAAATAAGAATATGTATGATTCAAAGGTCCTAGACATAATAATGTTAGTACTGTAAAGTGAATTATTAAAAGAAATGAATATACCTTTGTTATGGAGAAAACAAAGCTTATGTTCTAAGACATACCTTTGAGTTGTTTCTTAACAAACCTTGTAGTATATCAATTCTTGAAGATATTCCTTTGCAACATAACTTATATCATGCTTTGTCTTGTGAGGTCTCCTCCATAACCCTTGAGTATTCAACAAGCTTTCCTAGACAAGTAAAATATAAAATAAATATTATTAGCATATAATACAAACATAAGAGGGGAAACCAAACATAAAAAGATAGTACAAGGAGTAAGTACTTATATTTTGTAAAATGGTGCGGGCTCCCTCTCAATACGATTGATCTGAATGGAATGTATTAGTTTTGTTGTGCTAAATATCCAAACAATAATTAAATTGTGTGCATAAGGTTCATTGAAGTTTGCAGGTGAAACAAATGGTTTTAACTTAGTTAAAAAGATTTTTATGTGAGGTTAAAGCATGTATAACATTGTTCACCAGTAAATGATAGAGAATAAAGCATCACATATGACAATACTCAACAAATTGATAAAGCAATTCACCCCTCCTAGGCTACATCTGTTGGTCCAACTCCCCAATGGCATGTCCCTCATATCTTATTGCTAAAAAATGGTAACTACATGTGATAAAAAGCCTGAAATGTTTGTGCTCTCTATAAAAACAACTTTAGAATGCTTGAATTAGTTAGGAATGACTATTCATTTGCAGAAAACAAAGAATGGATGTTCAATACACTGAAAACACCCTAATGGCCCTAGTGGCTCTTTGAATTCTCCTGAAGAAAAACCTACGTGAATTGACCTCTGATGGCTCTAAAACCTATTCCAATCAGTTTATAATGTCAAAATTAGTCTAGTTAGACTCTTGTTTCACTCCATTTGGTCGAAAATTGACCTCCCTATGCATTTTTCCCAATGACAGCTAGAAAGGCTCCACTAAATGTGGAGATTGTTAGTTTAACTACAGTTAATTTAATGGTAAACCCAAAATTTGGGGGTGCGCTCCAAAGTAGGCAGGCGGATAAGGTTAGCATTAAATGGTGAGTGGTGGGTGGTCACATGCCACACCGCTGAATACTCCATAAACAGTTTAAAAACTCTGCCGTTTGAGTTGGGAACCGGGAGTTACGGGTTCCATAACCCGCCACCATAACCGTCGCACTAAATTTCCGCATGTGATCATGTTTGCAGCAATTCCCTTCGGATGCAATTGGAACTTGGAGTATGCAACGTTCCAAACTTGAAACCGTCACACTTAATGTCGACCCTGCCATGTGATCATTTGCAACAGTAAACCGTAGCATTAAACTATTTGCAGTTGGGGTATGATCTTGGTTTTGCGGCTATGGTATTATGGGAGGGGCTGGCCCCTTCGCTTCCCCATTGCTTAACCCGTTCAACAGAAAACATATGCCGATATCATAACATGTTAAGAACTAACATGTAGATCAGACGACTGTTATGCAGAGTGTTAGATGTTAGATTCTCGTCGGTGCCACAATATTTTATAAAACTAGACCTAGGGCACGTGGAAGCCTCCGGGCCTGCCACGTGGCAGTGTTTCATTGGCCTAAAAAAAAAGTAAACCAGCTCTCAAATCTCAGTTTGCCACTTGTCAAGACTTGATTGGTCACAATGGAATATTCTGAGGATTATTCCAAGAATATTCCCTGGAATATTCTTTTTTTAATTTCCCAAAATGCCAAGTCAAACTTGGTCAAAGTCCAGTTTTTGTAGTCTACTGGACTTTTCAAACTGCAATAACTCCTTCATACGACATCAGTTTTTTGAACCGTTTGCGGCGTTGGAATCGCAACGACAAGACCTTTTCGGTCTCTCAAGTTTAGACCTATTTCGATCACTTTCATTTTTGAGCATATGAATTGATCTCTTGATCACACCTCCCCACTGGGAAGATTTTGGATCCCGAAAGCTCTCTGTAATATTGAACATGGAGATGAGGAGACTGTGTCCCCACTCTTACAATCTTAATCCACTGAAATTTCCCTAATTTCATTAATTGGAGATTTTCATGAAATGACAAAATTTTCCTTAATTCCTTTGACCAACCATTGTTGTTTTTTACATTGTCAAGCTGCACATTTACTGAACTTGCTGAACAACAACTTAACTTTGCAGTAAACATCATGTTTCTACATTGGTTTATAATCAAAGGAAACTTAAAATTATTTTCACCTTGCATCTTGTCCTTATGGCAATTTTTCGCTGAATTATCCTTGAACTTGTGTCATTTCCTGACGAAGTTTCCTCACCATTGTACCATGCCTTCCTAAAACCAACAATGAACATTTATGAATCTTTTGCCTTCTTTGTCAATTTTCTTTGCTCTCTCTCGAACCTTTGCAAATTCTTGCACTGACACTTGGTTTTCAGCACCATTCAACACCAATGTCAACTACTGCAACTGCTTTTCATCTTCTTTCAAAGAAAACCTGCTTTCAAACTGAAACAACTCATTATATACATCAATATTTGAATGAAAATGATTATGTAAAACTTCTCTTTTCTTAATCATTATCAATGTCAAGTTTTGGCTTGCATTGACGAGCCTCTTCATCTTCCCTACATTAACTAAAGAAGTGTCTAGTTTTTTGCGATGATCTCTCACAATGTACTCCTTGCCATATTTGAATAAATGGTATTTGTTCTCATGGAGATGGAAGATAGATTTCCTGTCATAAAATTAAGGACTGCCCAACACCATACCTGTTATATCAAGCAGAACAACATCTAATTCAACTGTGTCAATGAAACGTGCAGTTATTGTAAAGCGCAACATGCACTTCTTTGAAACCTGTAAATTTGTATCCTTACAAATCCAACCAAGTGGATATGGTTTTGGATGTGGAATGGTCTCAAGATTAAGTTTCTTGACCAAGTTTTCAGAGATTAAATTTTCTTGTGACCCACTGTCAAACAATGTGTCAACCTTGGTATGTTTGGAAATGACCCTCACATGAAACAATTCAATTCTCTTTTCTTCACTTGGAGCTTCTATGTGACAGTTAGATATACTAGAACTGGGTTTAATTTCAATCTCTTTCCCATTTATGTTCTTTAGTCCCATAGCTATGATTTTTGTTTCATCTCCTGAATCTGAACCTAGGTCTTGTTCAACTATTGCAACTGTCTTGTCTTTCTCCTTGGCTTTCTCTTTGGCTTTAAAACTTTCTGGTTTCAACTCTGGATGAAGTTTCCAACAATGGTCCTCATCATGGCTAGTTTTAGAAAATTGTTTGCAAAATAATTTTCCCTTCCCTTTTATAGTATTTTCATTTCTCTTTTTCTTCCATTTTCCTTTAAACTCATTTCCCTCATTCCCATCTAAGTTTTGTTTTCCCCTTGCCTCTAAATGTGTGGCTTGAACACAAACCTCATCTAGGCTTGTAGGGTTAAACATGAGGATTGTATGTCTTAGGTGGGTATGTAAACCTCCTATATACTTTAGCAAAGTGTCTTGGCTATGAAAATCTACTCCTAGTAAAAGAGCTCTTCTCCTAAATTCTTGAGTATACACTTGTACATTTTGTCCTTTCAATTGTTTAAAATTTTGCCTGTCCATTATGGATTTCTTCATGTGAGCTAATGGATAAAACTGTTGTTTTATTGCAGAAATGAAATTAGTCCATGATAAAATAATCTTACCATATTTTTTGATCTCCTCCTTTGTCTTGGATTCCCACCAAACAAGTGCTGCACCTTCCATTCTCAATGAAGCTAGTTGGATTTTGGTGTCATCATCACGAAAATTTTGAATTCTCAAATAGACCTCTAATTGCCTAATCCAATTATCAATATTTTCTGCACTGACTTCACCATTAAACATTGGCATTTCAAACTTAACATCAAGTTTTAGAAAATGACTTTTACCAGTGTTCTTTGACTTGTGTGACTGGTGTACTGAAGATGAAGTAGAGGATGATGAAGATGAAGATGATGGTGATGATGGTGACTTTCCACTATCTCCATTTCCTCCATTGCCCTTCTTTGATTTATCTTCATCATTGTGACCTCCCGATGATCCCTGACCTTCCTTGTGAAGTTTGGATCCTTCTCCTTCTAGTCTTTCATTCCTTTCTTAATAAAGGACTCTCACCACTTCATTCATGTCAAGGAATTCTTTCCTGAACACTCTTTCTTCCTCTTTTGGATCCACCTCTTCATGGGTTCCTTCTTCTCCTGGAGGCATGCTTGATGTTGCTTTTTCTTCTCTTGGAGGTGAACTAGGTGGTGGAGAATTTGGCAATCTTGCCCTCCTTTGATGTGGCTCACTTTGAAAACCTCTTGCCTCCACCAATTTTCCTTCTCCTCTCTTAAGCTTGAGCCTAGTAAGCATGAAAACCCTTGCAAACAGTTAACAAATCCTTGCACATAAAAACACCAGAGATAAAAACTCTAGCTTAACTGAAGCTCTGATACCAACTTGATCTGAATGGAATGTATTGGTTTTTTTGTGCTAAGTATCCAAAAAGTAATTAAATTGTGTGCATAAGGTTCACTGAAGTTTGTAGATGAAACAAATGGTTTTAACTTAGTTAAACAAATTTTTATGTGAGGTTAAAGCATGTAAATTAAGCTTGTATAACACTATTCAATAGTAAATGACAGAGAATAAAGCATCACATATGACAATGCTCATCAAATTAATGAAGTATTTCACCCCTCCTGGGCTACGTCTGCTAGTCCAACTCCCAATGGCATGTCCCTCATATCTTATTGCTCAAAAATGGTAAGTACATGTGATAAAAAAGCCTCAAATGGCTGCGCTCTTTGTAAAAAGAGCTTCATAATTCTTGAATTAGTCAAGAATGACTATTCATTTGCAGAAAACAGAAAATGGATGCTCAATACACTGAAAACACCCTAATGGCCCTAGTGGCTCCTTGACTTCTCCTGAAGCAAAACCTGCATGAAATGATCTCTGATGGCTCTAAAACACGTTTCAATCAATTCAAAATGTCAAAATTAGTCTAGGTAGACTCTTGTTTCACTCCATTTGGTTGAAAATTGACCTCCCTATGCACTATTCCCAATGACAGCTAGAAAAGCTCCACTAAATGTGGAGACTGTCAGTTTAACTTCAGTTAATTTAATGGTAAACCCAAAATTTGGGAGCACGCTCCAAATTAGGTGGGCATATAAGGTTAGCATTAAATGGTGAGTGGCGGTTGGTCACATGCCACACCGTCGAATACTCCGTAAACAGTTTAAAAACTTCGTCATTTGAGTTGGGAACCGAGAGTTATGGGTTCCACAACCCGCCACCATAACCGTCACACTAATTTTTTGCATGTGATAATGTTTGCAGAAATTCTCGTCGGATGAAGTTGGAACCTGGAGTACGCAATGTTCCAAACTTGAAACCGTTTCACTTAATGTCGACCCTACCATGTGATCGTACGCAGCAGTAAACTGTAACGTTTAACTGTTTGCGGCTGGGGTTGGCTCTTGGTTTTGCGGCTGTGGTCTTATGAGAGGGATGGGCCCCTCTACTTCCCCATTGTTGAACTCGTTCAACAAAAAATATATGCCGATATCATAACATGTTAAGAACTAAAATGTAGATCAAACGGTAGACTGCGGGGCTGTTACGCGGAGTGTTCGTTGTTCGATTCCTGTCAGTGCCAAAATATTTTATAAAACCAGACCTAGGCCACATGGCGGCCTCTAGGCCTGCCACGTGACAATGTTTCATTGGCCTAAAAAATAAAAAGTAAACCAGATGTCAAATCTTAGATTGCCACTTGTCAAGACCTGATTGGTCACAATGGAATATTCTGGGGAATATTTCGGTGAATATTTTGAGGAATATTCCCTAGAATATTATTTTTTTAATTTCCCAAAATGCTAAGTCAAACTTGGTCAAAGTCTAGTTTTTGCAGTTTACTAGACTTTTCAAACTGCAATAACTCCTTCATACGACATCGGTTTTTCGAACCATTCATAACGCTGAAATCGCAATGACGAGACCTTTCTGGTCGCTCAGCTTCAGACCTGTTTCGAGCACTTTAATTTTTGAGCATATGACTTGATGTCCTGATCATCAATCTTGAGGGATACCTATAACTATCAAAAAAATTCAAAAATGTTCTACCAAAGCAAGTTATAACTATAGGTACTATAAATCAAAACATAAAGGAAAATAATTCAAAACTTAGAGTAGAGGACTTAAGAGAGAGAGAGGACTTAGCAGTGTAAGTCATTTATTTCTGTTTCTTTAGTTTTGTTCTTCTTTGGAGATCCTTCATTGAAAACATTTGCTCGACACTTGTCCCTCCTTTTATTCCTTGTATTCTCATGACAATTACTTCTATAGTGACCCATTTTATGACAATTGTGATTTTCAATCTTAGATAGGTCTATATTCTTCCTTGGCCCTTTGAACTTCTTGAAGGTTCCTTTATGCTTGTGATGAGCGGAATAGGCATTTGAGATTTTATCCTCTTCATTCTCCGTGTTTCTTACTAATGAAATATGACTTCTTCTTGACTACATGCATTCCATAATTGTTCGAATGTGGGAGTATCCTTCCAACTTTTGATTCCTGATGCAAAGGCACTCCAAGATTTTGGTAATCCTAAAAGAGCATTAATCATGAGCTCCTTTTCAGGTATTATGTCATTTATTACCTGGAGTTCATCTTTGATTCTAGCTATCCTTACTAAGAAGGATGCAACAATGTCTTATTTTGTCATCTTCACAGTTCTTAGTTCATTATTGAGGCTTGCAATTTGACCAAGGTTCTTGATTGTGAATAATTTGGATAGGGCTTCATACATTTCTTGAGCGGAATCTATGTTGGATATATATGGAATGAGGTTGTCCTTTATTCCATCCACTATTAGGCTCATGACCAATATATTTGTTTCTCTAAACTTTTCTTTCTCTGCTTCACTTGATTCATTTGTAGGCTTATTTACTTTTCCTTTGACTAAATTCAAAACTTTATTCTTCTAGAGGATGATATCTATCCTCTTTTTCCATGCCCTATAGTTGGAGGCTCCTTCTAGTTTGTTTTCTCCCTTCAATAATTTAGACATGGTTCTTATGTAGAAACTATATCACTAATGCGTTATACATCCAAGATTCTCCTGATCACACACTATTTGACTTCATGCACAATACAAAATCTCTTCTACTATTGATCATCATATGTGGAAATTAAATCAATTGCATGCACACATTGAAACCATAAAAATTCACGCATATGAACAAAGTGTTTTAACGGGAAAGCCTGAAGCTAAAAACCCCAACTATCTGTATATAATATATGTCATAGAGATCATGTAAAAATCCTCATACAAAGCTTCTCACAAGCTCTCAGTACAATACAATCGCTACACACTAATCAGTCCCGATCTAGCAAATCCATGCACCGATCTTTGCCACCTACTAGCCTGCCTCTACTGCGCAATCCCTGCTGAAGAAAGGCTCTAAATGAACTCGAATTGGTCCAGCCTTGCTCACGCAATCCTCATTGGCAACTCTACTCTGTGTTGGATGCAATCAATGCATCACTATAGTCACAACTGATAGTCATCTTGCCCTTTCACCTATCTCTCCACTGGTCTCCACTGAAACTGTCAATGCACTGTAGTTAACTGATGTATTCTTCAGTTGATTAATGAGTTAATATTTAGTGAATTAATTAATAATTAATTAACACCACTCTCACTAGTGTATCAATTAGTTAGACTAGATACAACTAGCTCAACTGTGTCTAACTGAGTTAAACTGAACACAACTCCCCCAACTACTTCTACAACTCCACCAAACTCTGTCACATAAGTTCTAATTGAAGTCTCCATGTAATAGCTCCACTTAACCCTCAGGAATAACGTAATTCCTTCTGTTAGCTCCTGTGCCACATCTGTGCACTTAACTGAAGTGCTCCAAGAGAATAAGTTAATGTTTATAGTCCAAATATTATTAAGAGCTAATAATATTCGACATATCTATTTTTAGACTGGCAATCTAAAAATAGACTCTGCCCAATATGTCTAAAAATATAAGTCCATCTATTTTTCCAACTTGATCAACCATCCACAAATAACATCCTGCAACTCATAGAATATGATCGACATGTCTAAAAATAGACTTTGCGCCAAAAATCACCTGTGTGGGCCCCACCTAGTTTAGGTGATTATTTTCCAACTAGGATCAGGAATGATGTGTCAGGATGCCTCCTACACTGTTTCTTGTTGCAATATTCAACATCTTAAAGATAGTAGGCTTATCCCTTTTCTTGATGACCCTTATTCAAATTCTTAAGACTCAATATTATCCTTTCAATAGATATTCAAGCTGCCTTGTTCCTCCTTCACCTTATCTCTGATAACATGTTGGAAAATCAGAAAGGCAGAAATATTTTCTTATGTTGTGTTATTATTAACTTTATTATGTTCTTATTTTATCTTTGTTTCATCAACCAATTATCAAATACAAAACATTAAGATCAAGCACACCAGATGTAGGTGGATAGCCAAGGAAAAACCCTATACAGGGGAAAACCTAGTCAACAAATCTTCCTTCAGTAAATTCATATGATAGTAAGACAACCAAGAACCTAGACCAACAGACCTTCCTCCTTCACCAAGTCAAACTTCTATGATGGATCAACCTTCAATATTCTCTTCTTTTTCAACAACTTCAGCCCATAAAACTTCGATCCCAATTACTGCAACTACTGCAGAAATTTCGATCTTCCAACAATTGCAGATTTTTGACCCCCAAATTAAGAATTTTGACCCTGCAACAGAGATAGAATTTTGGTCCCAGCTTTAGCTCAATAACTTCGCATGGTGAAACAATGTAAACTTCGAAACGAGAACTGTATCGAGTACCCATTTTTTGAGGTAGCAAAAAATTTATCCTATTTTGAAAAGTGTTGATTTAGAATACACTTTTTTTTAGCATATTTTTGACACTTTAAATTTTCTTATGTATCAAGTATAAACATTATTTTAAAAATATTAGTGATTTTCATGATTATTTTGAAAAGTGTTGATTCCAGCATCAACCCCTTTTTTAGAAGACATATTTTTTAACTTTAAATTTTCTAATGTATTAAATGTGAATAATGATTTTCTAAATTTAACAATTTTTGTAGTCATCTTCTTCTTCCCTCGCATGTTTTTTTTTAATGTTTTTCAAGGTTGTATTTTTTTGCTTTTCTTTTCATTTTTTTTTTTTTTTTTTGGGTACTAAGATCTTTGATCTTTTGCATAGTTTAAAGAAGATATCGAAATTTCAAAGTTTCGGTCTTCTATATATTTATATATTGTTAATTAATATTTCAATGCACATCAAATAATTGTCACTAAAAAAACAATATTTTTTAATGGTGGACGTAAAAATACACATTTTGAATATAGATATAATAGGGAAAAAACACATTTTGATATTTTTTTGCTAAAAGTGACATGTCAAATAAACAATTTTTATAGGAAAAAATAAACAATTGTTTTTTTTTTTTTTTTTTTTTAATATATATATATATAATAATTTTTATGAATTTTATGTCAAAAAAATAATAATAACCACATTTTGTTTCAAAAATTAAATGATTTACATAAAAATTAAAGTGAAAATCACATAATATAAATATTAAACATATAATAACAAAAATTGAATACTTATTCTTCTCATAAAATCTCAAAGTCAAAACATTACAAGTAGAAGTAATTAATAGTTACAAAAAAATAGCTTCATTTGCAAGCAAAACTTAAATTTAATCAATAATATCATGTAACTCATGTTCTTCATCTTCTAAAGTTGCATTATTGTATTCTTCCATAATATTTTATGCTTCAATTTGGTCATTTTCCTCTTCTGATGGATCTCTGATGTCTTTGAATTTCCCAAAGTATGTCTTTCCAATCATTCCATCTAATGGTGGTTGAGGTTCGTTTGCCTTTTCTTCCACATGGGATTCATTAAAATTCCCTTTCCTCAAACCAACTTCTTGCATTGCATCTGGAAGAAATTGAAGAACATTAATTCTTTGTTGAATAAATTTGCATTGTACTCGGTCTTTCTCAATGGAAATGAAATTACTTCCTTTTTGTAAGCAACATGCTAGTGTTGTACCTAATCATCAAGTACAAAAGAAATAATTAAGTGAATTAGTATAAACATATAAAATTTAAAATAGAAAATATTGAAATTCAATTTTATATGATAAAACTTACTTGAGCCTAAGAATAAATCCAAAACCCAATCTCCTTCATTTGAATATGAATCTATAAGATATTAAATCAATGACTGTGGTTTTTGATATATGTTACTGTCTTTCCTTTTGCTTCTTTATCTTCATATGTTAGTTTTTTTACAACAGCATAATGAACCAGTACTTGGCTATGACTCTTTCCATCTACCTGATTCAAAAGCATAGGATTATTTATAGCTATCATCTTTTGTCCAAAATTCAACATGAATGTACTCACAATTACTTATAATTGGTTGATCTCCGCAACCAATGAGATTTAATTTTTCTTGTAACATGAAAGAGTAAAAGTTCAATTAACTTGTACATAAATGATTTTTTTAACATAAACATACAATTTCAACATCTTACCATGTAAGTCGCATCTTTGAGTTTGATTTTCCCTTGAATCTTGTTAATGACATTGCAAATTGTGTGTCAAAATGAAATGTCAAAAATCTCCAAAATGGTGATGTTGTGACTTCTAGAAATCTAGCAACCACTTTACTAAAAGCTTGATAACTATCATATTCATTAATTGGGATATTGAAACCATGATGAATATCTATAATATCTAGGGAATAATCCCTTTAGGTATGAGTTTTGCAATGTCTTCACAACCACCTTGTATTATTTGATATTGGATAGTGTGGAGCTCATTCAGGTTCATCCAAGATACAAAAAAAAAAAAAAAAAATCATTTTCCCACTAGCCCCCTACCTGCCAGGGGGCTACTATGCCTTGGGCAGGAATTCCCACGACCGGTCGCACCCACCCAAGGCACAAGTGTTCCTGGGACTTGGACGGGCGCGCCCGACAGTGGGTGTGCCCGCTTGTGGCACAACAAGCATGTCAGGCACACATGTTGTGATGAGGGCGGGCACACCCACTACTAGGCACACCTGCTGTGCCGCGGGCGAGCACGACCACAGCTACACGCGCCCACCGAAGGAAAAGTAACTTGTGCATGTGCCTTGGGTGAGCGCGCCCAACTGTGGGTGTGCTCGCCTAAGGCACAACGACCCCCTAGCAGGCAGGGGGTCGATTCTCGGAATCAATCCCTGCTTGTCAAGGGGGTGATTTTGAGAATAGGCCCCCTGATAGGCAAGGGTTGATTATCAGAATCGACCCCCTTCCTGCCAGGAGGTCATTGTACCTTGGGAGGTCACGCCCATAGCCGGTTGCGCCTTCCCAAGAGACATGTGTTCCTGGGGGCCTGCCCAAGGCAAAGGTACCTGGTAAGCAAGGGGGCAAGGGGAAAATGTAATTTTTTTTTTTTTTAAGGAATGTGTTTTTTTTTGGTATCTTGGATGAACCTAAATGATCTCCACACTATCCAATATCAAATAATACAAGGTGATTGTGAAGAAATTTCAAAACTCATACCTAAAAGGGATTATTACCTAGTTATTAAAAATATTCCTCGTGGTTTCAATATCCAAAACATTAAATATGATAGTGACCCTTATACTTATCAAGATATATGTATAAGAAACATCCCAAGATCTAGATCAATGGAGACAAATATCTTGGTGTGCATAGTATATGAATATTGAATGGTAGTATGAGACAAGCTAACTTTGCACTGCTTTCCCATATAGAACCTAAGAGATTCAATTGAGCAAGCGAAGACAAATGTTGGGTCAAGGAAATGAATGAGGAAATGGGCCAAATAGATAAGAATAACACTTTGGAACTTGTTCCTAGACCAAAATATAAGAATGCCATTGGCACCAAGTGGGTTTTCAATAACAACCTAAATGAAGAAGGGAAAATTGTGAGAATCAAGGACATGCTAGTTTGTAAAGGTTATGCTCAATTTTATGGTATGGATTTTGAAGAAACATTTGCCCCTATAGCTAGACTAGAAGCTATATGAATGTTTTTTGCATGTTTTAGATATAATAAAGTTTATCATATGGATGCCAATTCAACATTCCTCAATGGTGAATTGGAAGAGGAAGGGTACATTGATATCCATAATGGTTTCAACTCTAAAAAAATGAAGATTATTTTTGTGGACTGAGAAAATATCAGTATGGATTGAAGCAAGCTCCAAGAGTATTCCCTAATAAATAAGTATCTATAGCAGCAAGGATTTAAGAGAAGAACAACACATAGAAATTTATACATCAAATCGAAAAATGATAATTGATTATCATTGTTGTGTATGTAGATGGAATTATTTTTTTAAAGTGATCTAGAGTAGATGGGACATAAATCGGCCCCTATCTACCAGGGGGTTTCTTCTAAAAATCGACCCTCTAAGGCATGGGGAATATTCTCATAATCATTCCCCTGGCAGGCAAGGGGTCGATTCTCAGAATCATCCCCCTAGCAATCACGGGTCAATTCTCAAAATCGACCCCACACCTACCAAGGGGTCGTTGTGCCTTGGGCAGGCACACCCATGGCCAAGTGCTTCCGCCCTAAGGCACAGATGTGCCTGGGCCTTGGGTGAGTGAGCTCGGGCGTGGTCATGCCCACCCGCTTTGAGGTGGGCGTGCCCGACAGTGGGCATGCCCGCCCACAGTAAAGGGGGCATGCCCTCCCACGACACAATAGGCGTGCCCACACATGGCACAACAAGTGTCAGAAATCCGAGTCGGGAGTCATGCAACTGAGTCATAACAGGTGCACCCATGTGTGATAGGCACTTGTGTTGGAATGACTCATGTGGAGTGTGCAACTTGAAGTGGCGTTTAGTCAAGTGCGATGGGTGGATGCACCATGTTGGGAAGGTGCTAGCCCATTGCAACGAGAAACCGTGTGGAGCGACCAACGGGCAAGTTATGCGACGGGTGACTAGTGGGTGATTCATGTGATGGGCGACCGATGGAAAAGCGGGCGAGTAATTGGAAAGGGCGAGTCAGGTGACCCGAGTCGGGCACCCGAGCGAATGCACACCCAATACGGGTGAGGCGCCCATGTGTAGGCCGATTCATGTAGGAGATTTGGGTGGCATGGGTCGACCCATGGATGGAAGTGATGGGTTGCACGACATGTGAAAGAACGTGTCAATAATATTGGTAGGTCAGTTGAACATTTATATGGCAGGGCCGACCCATACCCATATGGAAGGACACATCGTTTGGATTAATTGTCATGGTGAATTGGCGTATAAATAGAATGGAGGGATGGCATTATGAAACACATCCAACCATTGCATAAAACAAATATAAATCACATAACAATAGAAAGGGAGCTGAGATACAGGCGGGTGCACAAGTGGGTGGACCAAAGTTAGCACAGGCATAATTTGAGGTTTGTGGGTGTGGGATAAATGCAGGGTAGATTTGCAAGTTGTGTTACGGGTTGAACATGCCCGTCGTTGTAGCAAGGCCATGTGTTGGGTGATTCGGGTATAGCCCGACTGCGTATATCGCAGAGCTAAAGACGAGTCGGGCGTGACTTGAATATGTTGTGCCAACGGTGTTGTGAACTGTTGGGAGGTGAGAGTCGTGGGTGCAGGTGACCTGAGACCGCCACGAAGGACCTACAGGAAAGCAGAACCCAAGTTGCAGTGAACGGTGTAATGTAATACGATCTCGGGAAGAGCGCTCAGGTATTGAAAAGGTGGACATGCAGAGTAATACCAGCGCATGAAGAGCATGTAGAAAAGGTCATGGGTTGAATGATAGTTCAACCTTCATACATGACATGCACGAAAAACACGACAAGATCGTATTAAGCGGGCACATTTGGTTTGGAAAGTGTGTATTCTGGTTTATGCAGGTTGCATGACTATGTAAAATATTTTTTACAATTGAATTACAGAATTATTGATATATTGGGCAGACACAAATTATAAGGGAGTTTCCCCTCCCACATATGTTTATGTGTGATGTGTTTATTATTTCCATTGTGCATATAATTTGTTATATGGTTAATTGAAGAAATATAATTTTGCTGCATTGATAACATTTTAATATAATTGGGTAAGTGTTGGTTTAGGCATATTCCATATACTTGAGTATTGATGAAAACAAAAAGTATAGTGGTGTCACACCCACCTATACATGGTTGGAAGAGTACCACAAGGATAGAGCCATGATAGTTGGTATCAAAGCTTGGTTTAGGGCGAGCCGAGCTGTGTTGAAGTGTTGAAGATTGAAGTTGAAAGGTACAACATGCAGGGTTGTAGTTGGTATTGAAGCTTGGGCATTGCATTAGTTGGTCTTTGTGCGACATTAGGAAGTTCGACAGGGACATGTTTGCATGGTCAAAGTTGAACGGGAATAGTGTATGGTTGTGACACGTTCAAAGGAAAAACTGATGGCGGAAAATTTGGAAGAACCTTAGGTGACAGGTGAATCTGACATGAATCCAGAGATAGTTTTCATGGATAAAGTGTTGGATCGTATGGATGAGATATCTCCATAGATGCACTCATTGAAAGCCGAGAATGATGATCTTAGATATAAGTTCGTGAAGCTGAAGCAGCCTCATGAGGGACTCAAAGTAATATATGAGTACACCAAGTGGAATTATGGGAAAACAATGAATGATGTGATTAATCCGAAAGACTTCTATCTACATTATGGATCACAAAAGTCTTAGATCTAACAATGAAAGATGTTAAGGATTTTGAAACAACGAAAGAGAAAGGCATGGATGAGATCGTGGAACTACATAAAATTCTTGACGAGGCTCGAAACGAGATTGCTTTCTTGAAGAAGGTGATTGTGAAAGGACCAGTTGGAGGGACTACTCATGTGAAAGTTAAGGAACCTACTTCTTATGATGGGATAACGAGTGCAAAGTAATTTGGAAAATTCTTATGGGATATGGAGAAATATTTGGAGTGTTTGGTGATTCCTAATGAAGAGGCCAAAGTGAAGGTAACTGCTTAATTCCTTACGAAAGATGCCAATATGTGGTGGATATGGAAAGCAGACCAAATTTCTCATGGTGATGCTGATGATATCTCTACTTGGGAAGACATGAAGGAATATTTGCAAACTCATTTTGGCCCACAAGATGAGACTTAGTTTGTGAGAATGAAGATTAAGTATATTAAGAAAATAGGGAGTCTGCAAGCATATCAATAGGAATTCTCAAGTGTGATATTGGAATTACCTAATATGGCAAAGAGACAAGGTTTTCAACTTCATTATTGGATTGAAACCTTGGGAATGCAATGAGGTGAAGAGGAAAAATATTAAGACACCAGAAGAAGAAATTGTTGCAGTTGATAGTGAGAAGAAAAAGAAGTTTGATAAACCAAAAGAGAAGAATTTGAGATCGAGTGGCAAGCCAAAAACGAAGAAACCTCTTAAATGTTGGTTGTGTGGAGAGGAACACATAGTGAAGAACTATCCTTCAAGACTGACAGTGGTAGCAGTAGCACAATATGATGTAAAGAAAATGAGATAGGAACCAACGGTTGGGATGATGCAGGTATTGGGAGCTACAACAGTTGTGGAAGTTTTCGCTAGACACTATCCTGGAAGGTATAAATTGGAATATGTGGACATGAAGATTGGACAAGGTACACTACTCACGATGGTGGATAGTGGTGCAACTCACAACTTCATGAGGGATGAAGTTGCAAGGAATATTGGGTTGAAGTTTTTTCCAACTCAAGCTCTTTTGAAAGCGATGAACACTCCACCCAATCAAGTCATTGGTATGGAAACAGATGTGAAGGTGCACATTGGTGAGAGGCACGGGAATGTTAACTTCATAGTCATGTGGATGGATGATTATGAAGCAGTAATGGGGATTTAATTTATGAAACAGTATGAGCCTATGATGGTGCCACATATAAATAAGTTATATATTTACGATAGACAAGAGGATGACCAAGTGGGCATTCCTACTGTGGCAGTTATGGCAGCTAGGTGTAAATTGACAACGATGAATGTGTAGTACATCAAGCAGGACGAAGAACTTATGAGAGGTTGTCCATTACAGAGAAAAAATTCATAGATCAGGCACATGTTATGAGAGAATTTTCTAATAGTATCCTAGATTTGACAGGAAGGTTAGAGGCAGTGGAAGGAAGAAGAGATGCAGAAGCGGAGACTCAGAGAGAAAGCTGGGAAGCATAAATGCAAAGATTGGAATAGGAAGATCCTGATAGATGGATTGAGTTTTTAGAGAAGGATCATCCTCATGGTAGTGAGTCCTCTTGACATAATGAGAACAAATTTGGGGTGATATGGAAACAATTGTCAGTAGGATGCATTGATAGTCATGATGATGTGGGATGCATTCGTTCTTGTGGAGGATATGTTACGATTGGATTTTATACCCAACTAATCACCATCACAGTGGGATCCGACATATTTTATTCTTGCATAATTATAACAGGTTTGGAGCATGGAACAGGTCATGAGTGGAGCTATCTGGCTTCCCACACTTATGGATATGTATCTTGGGATGGAGGTTGCTGAGATGGTGTTTTTGAGGGAAAAAACTATTTTATAGTGGTGGAGGATGCTAGGACTTTGATTCAGGAGTCATGCGACCGAGTCATAGCGGGTATGCCCATGTGCGACAGGTGCCCAAGTTGGACTGAATCGGGTGGACTGTGTGACTTGGAGTGATGTTCAGTCAAGTGCGATGGGTGGAGATACTTTCATAGTAGGCATGCCGTGTTGGGAAAGCATTAACCCATTGCAATGAGAAACTGTGTGGAGCGACGAACGGGCGAGTCGTGTGGTAGGTGACTAATGGGTGAGTCGTGCGACGAGTGACCAGTGGACGAGTGGGCGACCAGTGTAGGAATTTACAGGGTAAGTTTCGTAGATCAAGAACCAAAGGTCACCACTCACAAACAGATCACAAATCAGTACACCAGTATAATCACATGGTTAAAACCCTCAAAGAGGGAAACAGTCCACGCCCTGAGCTAATGAGGCCACTTCAGGGAATTTATTAATATAAAATAAAAGTTACATATGTTTATCTCATAGACAGTTACTGGACAAATGAATCTCCATGCTCTTTAAATAGAGATCATGGACCAATCGGGTGTTAAGCCACAGATCAAGTGCCATTAATATCGAGGTGAGAGATAACCGTTGGATCACTAAAAATCATGACCTTCGGATTATAAGTTACAAATGTACATGGTAAAGAAACACACTTTACCTAACTCTACACTAGACTAAGTTATTCTTAACTATTTCCTATGTGTTAGAATACCCTAACATCCCCCCCTAAGAACAACTTAGGAAAGGATTGAAGGATTTACAAAGGTGACACAAAAGGAGCCTATTTCCTATGTGTCGAAATATCCCAACATCCCCCCTTAAGAACAAATTGGGATAGGATTGAAGGATTTACAAAAGTGGCACAATAGGAGAAGGAAGGAGGCATTAGAGCCTATCCCCCCTTAATGACAAATTTTCTGAACTCCAAGCATGGATTGAAGTTTGGTAAACTTCGCTTTTGTGAGAGCCTTCGTAAAGATATCGGCTACTTGATCATTGGTCGGACAATACTGCACTTCAAGAACACAATCATGAACGAGATTTCTGATGAAGTGTATGTGGAGTTTAATGTGTTTCATACATTGATGCTGAACTGGATCTTTACATAGCTGAATGGCACTCTGATTATCACACCAAAGTGTAGTTGGATGTTGTTGATGAAGACCAAATTCAGACAGGATCTGACGAAGTCACATGGCTTCCTTGCTGGCTTCAACTGCACCACGATACTCTGCTTCAGCTGAAGAAAGGGAGATGGCACTTTTTTTCTTACAAGACCAAGTAATAGGTCCTGAACCAAGATTGAATACATATCCTGTAGTGGACTTCCGATCATCAGGTTCACTAGCCCAATCAGAATCAGTGAAACCAATCAACAAGGGAGATGCTCCTGCACTGTAATGAATCCCGAACTGAACTGTACCTTGAATATATCAAAGTATTCTTTTAGCTTCTTTCCAGTGAATTTCACGAGGTTGGTGCATAAACCGAGTGACAAGACTAATGGCAAAGGAAAGGTTAGGATGGGTATGGGTTAGATACAAAAGTTTACCAACAAGTTGACGGTATAAGGTAGCATCAACTTCAGGGGTAGTACAATTGACAGAAAGCTTGACTCCAGACTGAAAGGGAGAAGGGGCAAGCTTACAGTCTTCTATGTGAAAGTGGTGTAGAATATCACAGGCATACTTGGACTGAGAGAGGGTAATGCCTTCCTTGGATTGCAATACTTGAAGCCCAAGGAAATAATGCAAGTGTCCTAAGTCTGTCATTTCAAACTTCTTTTTGAGGCTAGACTTCACATGTTTTATATGGTTTGGATCACTACCAGTAAGGATAAGATCATCAACATAAAGAAAAAGGATGGTGAAGGAATTACCCACCTTCTTGGTGTAGACAGTGTTGTCAGAATGACACCTAGAAAAGCCATTATCTAAGATAAATCTATCCATTTTGGCATACCAAGTCGGAGGAGCTTGTTTGAGACCATAGAGAGACTTCCTAAGGTGAAAAAAAAGGCTGGAGTCTTTTTGGATAAAGCCAGGGGGTTTTTCTATGTAGATTTCTTCATGCAAATCTCCATGTAAGAAGACGGATTTAGCATCCATCTGATGGACTTCCCATTTAAAGGAGGCAGCAAGGGAAAGAACAAGGCAGATATAATTCATTTTGGAAACAGGGGAGAAGGTTTCAGTATAGTCAATGCCTTCAACTTGAGAAAAAACTTTAGCAACAAGACGAGCTTTATGTCTATCCACTTTTCCATTTGGTCCAAACTTTGTTTTGTAAACCCATCTGCATCTGACAAGTTTTCTTCCTTTTGGAAGAGGAACAAGATCCCAAGTATTGTTTGCCAATAAGGAATGATACTCTTCATTCATAGCTTCATCCCAATCTGAATGACCAGAGGCTTCTTCAAAGGTTTCTGGATCAATTTTTTTTGGAACTTGAGCCAATAAGGAAGAGGCTCTTTCGAACTGAGAATGTGTACATCGTCAATCGGCAAGGTCACCTGCAAGAGAACCTGCTGCATCCCGAGTAGAGCGGACCCATCTTGGAAGCGGTGGAGTATAAGGAACAATTTCACGAGCTGGAGGAGGATTGTCATCCTCACTTTCATCATCTGAACTAGAAGGAATGCTATTAAAAATAGAAGAGAGAGAGAGAGGTGGCACATATGCCGAGGCAGGTTCGCAGGCCAAAGGTGGCACACCCGCCGAACTAGGCTCGCAGGCCAATATATTTTCTTCAAACTTTACATCTCTTCTAATGATTATATTTTTGGATTTGGGTTGAAGAAGTCTATATCCTTTGACATCTTCAGAATATCCAACAAAAATAGATTTTTCACTCTTAGGTTCTAAGGCTTTATGTTTCGCATCTGGAATATGGGCCCAAGCATCACTTCCAAAAACATGAAAGTGACTTACATCTAGTTTGATTGAGCTCCAAGCTTCTTCTGGAGTTATATTCTTTAAAACCTTAGTAGGAGTGCGATTTACTATGTAATTTTCACAGTTAATGGATTCTGCCCAAAAATTGAGACCAAGTCCTTTAGATTGAAGCATACAATTAGCCATTTCTTTTAAGGTGCGATTATTCCTTTCAGCTACACCATTTTTTTGTGGAGTATATGGAACAATATGTTGCAATTGAATGCCATGCTCAGTGCATAAGTTGATAAATTTGTTGTTAACATATTCTCCATCATTGTCTGATCTTAACTTAAGAATTTGATGTCCAGATTGTTTCTCAACAAAGGCCTTAAAGGCCAAGAACATGTTAAAAACTTCACTCTTGAGTTTTAAGAAATATACCCAAGTGCGTTTGGAAAAATCATCAATTAAGGTTAAGAAGTACTTGCAACCACAGAAAGAAACAACAGGAAGTGGACCACATAAATCACTATGAACAAGCTGCAAAGGGGCTGAAGCATGCCAAGAGGCACATTTGTCAAAACTATCCCGATGATGTTTTCAGAGTACACATCCGGAGAAAACACCATCCCGGCAAGATACCATAGGAAGGCTCGTCACCATATTTTCCTTACATAGAGTTTTAAGAGAGAGATAATTTAAGTGACCAAATTGCTCATGCCAAAGTTTGCTCACATCATCATTATAAGCAACAAAAACAGAGGGAAGAGATGATGACCCAAAGTTGTCAAACTTATACAACCTTGTGGAATCATCAGCAATGCCAGTAGCTAAAATATGTTTAGGATCTTTGAGGTCCTTGATTACAACATCATGAGGTGAGAATTCTACTATTTTCCTTCACCTGAATGAGTTATCTGATAAACAGATAGAAGGTTGCATGACAAGGTAGGAACACATAGTACATCATTAAACTGACCATTATCTAGATGAATGGTTCTAGATCCTACAACACTAAGAGATCTATCATCACCAACATAAATATGTTTTGGTGTTACAATCATTTAAAGAAGAAAACATGGATTTATTTTTAGCCATGTGGTAAGAAGCTCCAGAATCAATGAGCCACTCATGAGAAGGAAAAGAAGAAGATAAATTTAATGCATAACCAGATCTTGATGCTTGACAACCACAAGCAGAAAGTGCCATGCCTAAAGATGAACGTGAAGAGTGCTCCAAATTGATATTGTGCTTCTTCATTGCTGCTTCTAAGGCTTCCATCTTCTTAAAACATTTGGAATTTAAATGGCCATCACGATTGCAAAAGTTGAAATGTCTATCTATCTTCTTTCCTTTGTTTTTATATGTCTTATCATTTTGGTGAGTTGCTTTTTCAGTTTGTGGCTGAAATTGCTTTGGACCCTTGTTTGGTTTCGGACCATACTTTTTACGATATTTCTTGTTGGGATTATTTTGATATGATTGATGTTGGTTGTTAAGGCTTTCTTAAAAGCGTTTCCAGCAGTGATAAGACCAAGGTGTAAATTTTTTTCTTATTCTCTTATCAAAGAATCACAAAAGGCATCAAAAGGGGGATTCTTGTAGGTGGTTCCTGAAGAAATTATGGCTTCTCTGGTGGAATGGAAGGTGGAAAAAAATACAGAGTATGCAGGGCCAAGCTTGGTAAGAATGCAATAGATGAGGCTACCATCTTCCTTTTTGACCTTACAACCTTCTAAAAGAACTCTAAGGGTCTTGAATTTGGAAAAAAAATCTTCAATAGAGGAGAAATTATTGGGGTCCAAAGTAAGCAACTCATTTTCAAGATGATGGACCTTGATTTGATTTTGAATGCCAAAGACAATATTTAACTTGTCCAAGGCTTCATGAGGGGTGTCAATGTGACGCAACAAAACTGAAATTTTGGACCCAAAGGAGAGCTAGTCAACTATAGCGTGGCTCTGTCAGCTTTTCCCTTTGGTTTATCCCACGTGGCTCTTTATCTTCTTTTTATTTTATTTATCAATTCCAAATAAATTGACAAATAAAATATTTACAACTTTCCAAACGTTAAATTCTATCTCACGGCTTATATATATTATCTCCGAACTTTATGACCAATGTTTAACTTTCAAAACTTTGTATTAATACTCACGCTTTTTAAACAAATGACTTATAATAAACCTTTAGCTCTAGACCCCACCTCTACGATCAATTGACCAATCAAACGCATTCACAGTACCTCATTTATTTGTTCGCGCACCTCGTTTATCGTTCACGTCATCTACGATGAAGTGACCACAGTCCAATAGCCCTTTCCCTGGATCAACGACTCTTGACAATATCGATCGACATCCTGGTACGGACGATAACGCGCGATGGGCGCGGTTTTAAACGGGTGGTTTTCCGGGGGTCTACTTCGCCCACGCGTCAACGAGTCTATGGAATCGCTCCGTAAACCGGAAAATACCGCTTATACACCAAAAGCGGTGCGATATGGGCAATCCAGCCTTGTAAATCCACTCACGGTTTTGTACAATGATTAACCAAAGGTTAAGTCGAGCGTGACGCTCTTCCTTTTAATTCATTAACTCGAGGTCAGGTCCGGAACTTCAATTAACAATAAACGAATTCATCTCTTTATTAAGCGGCTTCACCATTATGCAGGACCTACTCTACTGCACGGGATTTCTTCACGGTTTATCCAAGCAATTATAGAAATAGACGGAGAAATGCATAGTTATACAACCACCACATCCAACGATTCCACACGGACCCAACGTACGATCGTCTCACAATTAAACAATTTCTTCACAATTAACGCTTTCGAGAAAAATACCATGGCAAATAGGCTGCGAAATCATTTTATTTTGAAACAATTGTTAACACATGTGGTTTATGTAAAAATCTCTTCCTCCCTCTTTTCTCTCTCATATACATCAAGGATTCAATTTATATACATTATAGTGTGACTCTTCGGTTCCTCTCGAGAGGGACCGTTTTAGAAAAACCAAAAGCCTAATTACAATTGTTCGACTAGCCCGAAATGTGACGGATGGATCGAAACGTGAACTATTCAACTTCTACAAATCTAACTAATCTAAATGATACATTCGAGTGCAGGTATTGACACCTAGTTGTTACAATTCAAATGTTTTGAACCCTCCTAGCCACAACATGTTGACAAAAACTTCCTACATTGTCGCTAGTGTCTAATCTTACGCATCGTACTCTAGGGAAATTTTCTTCACGGGCTCTGTCCATGAGCTCTTCCGTTGATCGTACTATCTTCTGTAACATCCTTTCGAGTCATCCAAGTGACATCTTCTCTGGGATTTTCCTTCCATTTGATCAGTAATGAAAGTACTCTTACTATACGGTCCTTTAGATGGGTTTTTTATCCAATATCTTCTCTTGGTTGTAATATAGTTGTCTGGAGGTAGTTGTTTCTCCACTCAATCGTTCGTTCGCCCTTTTACTATCCTGCAGCATCATCTTCATACTTGTACAAATACTGCAACATTAAAAAAATGGGAGATATTCCAACATCGAGAGGTAATTCAATCTCATAAGCATTTTCGGAAAAACTTTCTAAGTATCTGCATCACGCAATCTTTTTGAACTTCAATTTGTTATCATGCTTCTTTCGGGAATCTCTCCTTTCTCCAAAATGTGCCAAAACCAAATCTCCTACTTCAAAAATAAAATTCCTTTACGCTCAAGTCTGCTCTGCCCTTTTGTATTTGATGATCGCTGTCTTGTCAGTTGTTGTTTCACTTGTTCATGATGTCACGGATCTCTGGGCTGAAAATTCGACCATCTACATTTCTATAGCTCTCGCCTTTCCCAGTTTTCTCTACTGCGATGTTCCTCACGGGGGTGCATTTCCCATAAACAATATGAAATGGACTCTGCCATGTGCTCGGTTTGGTGAGTCATTAGCATGCATATGTCCCTGCTCCGAGGAAAAATACGATCTACTGCTTTGGGATGTCTCTTGCAAGACTTCTCATACATTTCCCGAGACTCCTATTCACTACCCTCAGTTTGTCCATCGATCCCTGAGGGATGATGGTACATAGTGAAAACGTCGGTTTGGTACCAGTTTCTTCACAATGTCCTCTCAAAAGTGACCCACAAATCTGTGTCTCTCATGTAAACATCATATACTCTTGACATGCTATGCAATCTAGCAACTTCTGAAAAAAAGTTGGCAACATCAGGAGTGGCATCCTTTCGACAGCTTTCTATGGAATAAAATGTTGCCATTTTGGAGAATCACGTCCACTACAACAAGAACTACATCATTCCTCTCAGGGTCTTGAGTAATCCTGAGAACAAAATCCATACTCACCATGTCCCAAGCCCACCATGCGGAATGAAGCAGAAAGGTGTACAATCTATGCATTCAGCTCCTTCCTTTAGCATATTGATGGATCTTGCAATTCTTCACAAAATTATCTACTGCTCATTCTCATCCACGAGCGAGAAATAGAAGCGACTCATTGCTCATAAGTCTTACTGGTACAAAGTGTCCCGACAAGTCCACCACTATGCTTCTCTTTGATCAAATTTTCCCTCATGGAACATTTTGGTACACTACGATTGACTTCTTACGAATAACAAGTCCTGCTAGGGAAATAATCAAACCACTTTGCTTTCTAACATGTTAAAAGCAGAGATACTACATGCCTCAAATGCTTCTTTGAAATACGAATATGTTTTATACAATTCTTTGAGAAAATCAAATCCTACAACTTCAAAATTTGTTTTCTTGAACAAGCATGTACCTTCTACTCAAAGCATCATCTACTTTATTGCGATTGACCACTTATATGTTTCAAAACAAAATTAAAACCTTGGAGATACTCAACCACTATTTAGCGTGCTTATGTTTCAACTTGAGGCATGTTATGCGATATCTTATATAGCATGATTGTCGAAATATAATACAAATTCCCCGGACATCAAATAATGTCTCCACTTCTTAAGTGCCTGGACAATTGCATAAAATTCCTTCTCATAAGAGGAATACTTTCGTACAGTGTCATTCATATTTTCACTTTGAAAATATGCCACGAGCCTATCATCTCGACTCAACATAGCTCCAATAGCCTCTCCACTGACATCACACTCATGAAATGGTTTAGCAAAATCGAGTGGGATCAAAACGAGGCTTCTCGATTTATCTTTGCTTCAAAACTTTAAAGTTTCTTTCGCTTGATGAGTCCCACTTAAATGAGTTGTTTGCTATTCTTTATTGTCTCAAATTGTGGGTGCATTGAGTCTTCACGAAGTTTCTTGTAAAGCTTTCTGTAAAAAACTAACAGAGATCCATGGAAAATTCTTACCTCAAAATCATTCTCGGGTGAAGGCCACTCCTGATTGCCTTAACCTTTTACTGGGTCCATCTTCAATCCTATGAGAAACAACAAACCCCAAATACACCAACTCTTCCTGTCATGAATGAGCATTTATTCAAATTTATTCAAACGGTTTCTCTTAGTACATTGCTTCTAGAACATAGATTAAGATGCCTTAAATGTTCTTCTTTCAGTTAGTTACATGAAAAATAATATATCATCCCGGATACACTATCACAAATTTACCCAATGAATTCTTTCCAATACTTCATTCATAAGTCTCATAAAAGTGCTAGAAATTATTTGACACACCCAAAAGCATTACCATCCATTCATATAGTCCTTCATTTTGTTTTTAAGGTAGTCTTCCACCATCATCCCTCTCTTATTCTAATGCGAAGTGGTATCCACATTTTAAATCTATCTTTGAAAAATATTTAGCACCACTCAAACAGGTCCATTAAGTCCTCAACTCACGGGCAAAGGAATTTGTACTCTGATTGTGATCTTATTGATTTGTCGAATCGGTACGAGATCCTCCAGACCTCACATCTTTCTTTGGGCTCAATCTTTGAGTACTGTACATGGACTCAAACTTTCTCTAATCGATACTTATCCACTAAACTCACCCCTATGCTTGTCTCACGATTTCCTCATTTTCCTTTTGAGTCATGCTCTGTAGGCTACCGTATTTTGACGATTTGAACCGAGGGATAAAATCTATACGATGGTGATCTTTCTCACAGTGCGTAGCTCATTAGGTAAATCATCCACAATAATGTCACAATACTCATCTAACATCTCTTGGATTTCTCTGGAAAAATCAGAAATGTTTTGTAAGTAAGAACTACTTTAGGTTTGCAAACTAAAGAAAATCTTTACCTCTTCTTCTTCTCGTCACAGATATTCCTTCCGCTCGCCGATCGAGGTCTTTGGATCAATCACTCTGTTGGGATGGCTCCTTCTTCATGGGTGTCAATGTATGATGTACCCCATCCTTGAAGAACTGCAGTTTTCTTCTTGCCATAATGCTATGCTGCTCTATCAAACTTCCAGGTCTACCTGCGGATATGGCACACATCCATGGGCATTACATCACACATGACCTTATCTTTTTTATTTTCCCATTTGCAGTCTATCTCACACTACTCTTTACAACCAAATGTGGTGCCCTCTAGTGCAGCCGGGACACCTGCAGAGTTGGATGCTCCCTTGTCTTCAACTTCGACTTTTTCTATTACCTCGGTCGGGAAACCGGATTGTGCTGTGCTTCTTACTATCGATGACTAGGTGGCGCATTTCCCTTGGACTTTGCATATGCTCCTAAACAAGAAGTCTTCCTTTGTCGAGGCTCGTTGTTATCTTGCTTGCTTCAACGGGACCTTATTTACCACCAAAGGATTCTCCCTCTCTGGGAAGAATTTCTTCTTCAATTCTGCCCTCTTCTCGGCTGGGCAACAACAGCATTCCTTGGACCAACACTCATTCTCTTGGACACTCCATAGTGCTTTATGTCCCACCTTTGCGACATCTATAGCACCTTAATTATCTACCTCGCCTCTTGTCTCGCCTCCTCTTCCTTTTCCTCCGTAAGAACCCCTTCGCCTCCATCATCCTGCGCGGATGCATGTCGCAGGGGTGAGCTCACGTTAGCTCCATCCCCGGTGTAGTAGGCTTTCACTCTACCACCCGACTTCCCCTTTCCACGGAAAGTACCTCTCTTATTGCAGCGATTTTGTTTCCTCAGGAGTTTCTCCTGCCTGCAGAGCCATCTGATAGGCCTCCTTCCCATATCTTAGAGACAGAGACCAATCTCATCTTGGATCTCGACCAGAGACCATTCACATATCCGCGGGTCTTCTCGGTGTGTCTTGAAATTTCCCGGCTCTTATGCTCACTCCTGTAGATTCTATCCTGTGTATTCCTTTCGTGCTTGACCTCCTTTCGTCTGCGAGTTCTTGCATTTATGCTTAGTATCAATGTGTGATAATCACTAGGCAAGAATTTACCTTTTAATTTGGCCATCATTACGGGTCCCACTCTTGACAGGTTGCTTGCCAACTCTCCTCCTTTTTGCACGCATCCCATCCCACCAAAGGTCAGCATGTCCTTTCCGGCTTTGTCACTGTAAACTTCGGCCTTTTTATCCTCACTTGTTTCTTCATAATCGAAGCACTTGTTCATTTCACTAATCCAGTCTACTAGTTCTTCGGATTCGGTCCTCTGCATAACTCGACACTTCAGTCTGAGCTTTAAGCTGGGGACCCAGAAAGCAGTTCTAAGGAGCCTCATGTGTCGGAGGAATCTCAACATTTTCTTCGACTTAATACTATTTCGGGTTCATCGATGTCTTTCGGATCTCTTTGAAGTTGTTTTTGCTTCATGGCATCCATGCTACGCTTCGACCCTCACAACATCCCCAACACCTCAACGTTGGTAAATAAGTCTCATACTCGCAGCACCTCTACCAACTCGGTTCCATGTCGGCTCTGCCAAAAAAAACCTTAAAACAATGGCTGCGATACCACAAATGACGCAACAAAAGCGAAATTTTGGATTCAAGGAGGTCGTCAACTATGGCGTGGCTCTGTCGACTTTTTCCTTTAGTTTATCCCACGTGTTCTTTATCTTCTTTTTATTTTGTTATCAATTCCAAAGAAATTGACAAATAAAATATTTCCTAACTCCGAGCGTTAAATTCTATCTCTCGCTTATATATATTATCTCGAACTTTATAACCAATATTTAACTTTTCAAAAACTTTGTATTAATATTCCACGCTTTTTAAACAAATGACTTATAATTAACCTTTAGCTTTTCGACCCCACCTCTACGATCAATTGATCAATCAAACGCATGCACGTACCTCATTTATTGTTTTCCCACCTCGTTTATCGTTCGCGCGATCTACAACAAGCGACCCTTCGTCGATGACCCTTTCCCCGGATTAACGGGCTCTCGGAAATATCGCCGGCATCCCTGGTATGAACGATAACGTGTGATGGCGCCGATTTAAACGGTGGTTTTTCGGGAGGTCCACTTAGCCACGCGTCGATCAAGTCTATGGAATCGCTCCCTGACCCGAAAAATACCGCTTATACACCAGACGTACGATATGAGCAATCCGCCTTGCAAATCCACTCACGGTTTTGTACGGTGATTAACCAAGGTTAAGTCGGGTGGCGCTCTTCCTTTAATTCATTAACTCGGGCCGAGTTCCGAACTTCAATTAACAATAAACGAATTCATCTCTCGTGATTAAGCGGCTTCACCATTACTAGGACACTCGCCCTACACACGAGATTTCTTCACGGGGGGTTTATCCAAACAATTATAGGGAAATAGACAGAGAAATGCGGACTTATACAACCACCACATCCAACGATTCCACACGGAACCAACGTACAATTTGTCTCACAATTAAACAATTTCTTCACAATTAACGGTTTTAGAAAATACCCATGGCAAATAGGCTGCGAAATTATTTAATCTGAAACAACTGTTAACACACGGGGTTTATTTAGAAATCTCTCTTCCTCCCTCTTTTCTCTCTCATATACATCAGAGGGATTCAATTTATATACATTATAGTGTGACTCTTCGGTTCCTGCGAAAGGACCGTTTAGAAAACAAAAGCCTAATTACAATTGTTCAACTATTTGAAATGTAGCAGATGGATCGAAATTCTAAACTATTAGACTTCTACAAATCTAACTAATCTAAATGATACATTCAGCTGAGGTATTGACACCTAGCTATTACAATTCAAATGTTTTGAACCCTCCTAGCCACAACATGTGGACAAAACTTCCTACATTGCTGGCTAGTGTCTAATGCCCCTGCATCACAATGTCAAGGATATGAAATCGAAGATCTTGAGCAATGGACATTCCTATCAACCCTCGCGCTTGATCTTGTTTATTTTCCCATTTAGAAACTTTATCATCATCAGAAGGTTTAGTTTCTAGCCCTGTGGCTATTCTATAAAGCCCTTTACTTCTAAAGAATATCTACCATGTGAGGTAACTATTGGAAATAATTGGTGCTATTAAGAATAACCAAACATGAACTTTCCATTTTAAAAAAAAAAATTGAAGCTGAGAAAAGCTGAAACTAACTCCTCCAATGGAAAGATCTCGAAACATTAGGCCGTTTCAAAAAAAAAAAAGACTCGAAAAACGGCTTTCGGATGAAGAAGTTATGCCTTTGAAAAAAAATGAGTTGTAAATGTGAGAATAGTTACGAGGGGCAGAGGATGAAGTGCAGCTCTTTAAAAAAAAATTCACCCCCTTTGAACAAAAAACTTTTTACAAAAGAAGCTTCAGAAGGAGACTTGAACCCAAGACCTCTATTCTCATAAACTAACCCCTCACCAAGTGAGATAGTAAAAGGATTATGTTATTTTAGAAAGGAGGAAGGGGGGATTATTATTATTATTATTGTGGTGGTGTTGGTGGTGGTGGTGGGAGGCGTGCGTGCCTTTTCCTACACAAAAAATGAGCAAAAGAAACGAAATGCAAAGCCTTACGGCAGAATGTTAGATTCTCAGTTAGCCTTACCGGCAAATATCACTTTTTTCACTATTTCTGATTTCCCGAGATCGCACAAAGACGCGAGCAAAGAGCATACGTAGCAAAAAAAATCCCTTTTCTGTTTCGACGTTTTGCAGATCGCACGGAAGTGCACAACAAAGAGCATACATAGAGAAGAGGGTATAGATCCCAGCATGACAAAATAAAAACCTGTAATACGAGGAAAAATTCGAAATAAAGCAGAACTATTAACAAATATAATCACAAAATAGATGCTTATACCTCCAAATCCATGCACATAACTTAGGGCGTGGAAACCTTTTTGCATCAAACGAAAAGACGTTTCCTCAACATATGGGTACGCTCATGACACTAGCGAAGCAGTTCTCCAAGCCCAAAAAATGTTTCGAAATAGTAGATCTACAAAAACGGCATTCACATGCGGTCAAATTGGCTTCGATTTTTGATCAACAACCGGACGCACGACCCTCAAAATAGCTGCGATACCATGTAGGAATTTACGGTGGGTAAGTTTAGTAGATCAAGAACCAAAGGTCACCGCTCACAAAGCAGATCACAAATCAGTACACCGGTATAATCACGTAGGTTAAAACCCTCAAAGAAACAGATCCCATACTGAGCCAACGCGTAACCACTTCGAGAATTTATTAATATAAAAAAAAGTTACATATGTTTATCTCATATAGCAGATTCTAGGACAAAATGACTCTCCATGATTTTTAAATAGAGATCATGGACCAATCCAGGGTGTTAAGTCACAAATCAGTGTCATGTCAATAGGGGTGAGAGATAACCATCGGATCACTACAAATCGTGACCGTCGGATTATAAGTTACAAATGTACATGGTAAAGAAACACACTTTATCTAACTCTACACTAGACTAAATTATTCTTAACTATTTCCTATGTGTCGAAATATCCTAACAACCAATGAATGAGCAAGCGGTCGGTGAGCGATTTGTGGAAGCGTTCATGGTGGGAGAGCAAGCGAGTCATTTGAAAAGGTATGTCAGGCGGCCTGAGTTGGGCTCCCGAGCGAGTGCACACCCAAGAAGAGTGAGGCGCCCATATGTGGGTCGATTCGTGCAGGCGATTTGGGTGGCACAGGCTGACCCATGGATGGCATCGACGAGCTACATGACATGTGAACGGACGTGTCAAAAATTTTGGCAAGTCGACTGAATATTTATACGGCAAGGTTGAACCACACCCATATGGAAGGACGCGTCGTCTAGATTAATTTCCTTGGTGAATTGGTGTATAAATAGAATGGAGGGATGGCATTATAAAACACATCCCAGCATCACATAAAACAAATAAAAATCACAGAACAATTGAAAGGGATTCGAGCTACAGGCAGTTGCACGAGTGGGCGGACCGAAGTTATGACAGGAATAATTCGGGTTTTGTGGGCATGGGATGAACGCAGGGTAGAGTTGCAGGTCGGGAAGTTCTGTTACTGGTTGAACAGGCCACTACTACAACAAGGCCATGTGCTAGATGAGTCAGGTATAGCCTGACTGTATGTATTGCAGCGCTGAAGGCGAGTCAAGCATGACTCCACTATGTTGTGTCGACGGTGTTGTGAACTATCGGGCGATGCAAGTCACGGGTGTATGTGACCTGAGGTTGCTACGGTAGACCTACAGGCAGAAAGAACCCGAGCTACAGTAAACGGTGTAGTGTAATACAGGGGCGCTCAGAGTGCTCAGGTATTGAACAGGTGGATGTACAAAGTAATACAGGCGCGGGAGGAGCTTGTAGAAAAGGTCATGATTTGAATGGTAATTCAGCCTTCACGCAGGACGTGCACAAACAACATGACATGATCATATTAAGTGGGCACGATTGGTTTGGAAAGTGTGCACGTTGGTTTATGTAGCTGCCTTTCAAATAAAAATTTGATGACGTTTTTGAATTTTTTATGCCCTTCGTTTTACGTTCTAATGAAATTTGTGAGTGTCACACCTCCACTTATATGAAAATTTCTTTCAATGACTCTTGCAAATTTGTTCTAGAACACAAAATAAATCATCCAATGAAAATTAAGTCAAATATGTAAATGTACAACTAATCTGAAAAAATTAGAAATCACATAGTAAATCCACTAATCAACTATTGTAGTAGCTCTTATAATACAACTCCATCAAAATGTGCAAGTTGTGTAGGCTCCAATGACAAAATTTACTAGGCACAATAAAGAACCAACCATATTTGCACATTTCAGTGAAATTCATAGGGAACTACATAGGAAGATTGTTGTAATACAGTGCAAATTTGAAAAAATGTTTACTAATTGGAGGATGTATGTTTTGTAAAATTAAACAATCAATTTATTTAAATTTTTAAATATTTCAAAATCTACATAAATTAAGCAAACAATTTATTGAATTTTTTGAATTTTTCTAAATTTCACTAAATCCCAACCATATCCTTGTTTATGAATCGACACTGTTATGTTTGGTTTTTCCTGAGGTGAAAATTTATATTCAATTGTTCCATGCTTGTGTGTTTAGAGTGTGGTTTTAACCAGGATTATCATTTCAGGTTATAAATGGTAAATTCAAAATTTGATTCTTCCAACAGAGTTGAAACATTTTACGATATGGTTTTTGACTCATAAAAATGAATTCTCCCAAGCTAATTTATTGTAATTTTTTTAATGGTCTTACCGCTATTCTCAAATATATTGATATGACTTAAAAGGAGCTCTAAACCATTCACGCCCTCCTATCCATATGACCCATAAACATTTTAAACAAAAAATAAATAAAACCTGGTCCAAATTAAATTTCATTTAACAAAAAGTAAATATAACAATTGTATTTAATTGATTTGTATTTTTCCATTCCATTTATAAAACAAGCACATGATTTTGATACATATGAAATCATGTAAATAGTGTCGTTGCTTTCAGTTTTTCTAGTATTCGTGAATGTCTCGACTCTTATTTGAAATTATGCTGAAAAAATGAATCTCAAAGTGGCCAGTTGGGTTGTTGCTGTCACATTCCAATCCCTGCAGGCTTCAATCAGCCAAGCAGGAGCACCGAACCGTCCAAAACTCAGACTTAGCCCTTCAATCAGCCACACAGAGCAACGAGCCGTCCAAAACTCAGACTCAGCGCTTCAATCGGCCACACAGGAGCATCAGAGCCTTGTAGAACTCATACTTGGCCAGAACTTCAAAGAAAAACTTCAAAATTCAAATCTGCCTTCAGCATTCATCTCCAGTTCCACTAAGGTAGAAACTAATTAATCAGATGGTAGATATGCATTAAAATTTTCATATCAGTGGTATACCACTTGGATTAATTTTGCAGATTTGCTCTGGGTATCCATTAATGGTAGGTAGTAAAGTAGTATATCATTTGGATTCATTTTGCAAATTTGTATATCTTTGACCTGCATGGGCTGAGCTGGGCGTCCATTAATGATAGGTAGTAAGTACTACAGCGATGGGTAGAGAGACCCTGAGAATTTAAATCACCTTCACTCTTTCTATTTTTTCAGAATCTCATGAAATATATAACTTATACAGGTATTATAGATTTTTACTGGAAATATATAGGCTATATAGGTATTATAGATTTTTACGGTTTAGTTTTGAAAGTGGATGTCATTTTGACAGGTTGAAGATGTAAACATCACGTCAGGTTTGACGTTGAAAATTTTTTAGTTGCCGTCAAATACGTCTGGAAATGAAAAATACGTCCTGTGGGACGTCAAATTCCAGGCCTGAGTCTACACCGTTCACTGCAACTCAAGTTCTGCCCACTGCATTTCTGCCATAGCGACCTCATGCTACGTGTGCTACCTGCGCCTATGAATCGCACCACCCAATAGTTCACAACACTGTCGACACAACATAGTCGAGTCACGTCTTACTTGCCTTCGGCTCTGTGATATACACAGACGGGTTATATCCGAATTCCCATCACGTGGCCTTGTTCCAGCGGCATCCTATTGAACTTGTAACACGGCTTCCCAGCCTCAAACTCTTCCCTGCATTTGGCCCATGCCCAGAAACCTTGAATTATTCCTACGCTAACTTTGGTCCGCCCACTTGTGCCCATCTGTAGCTCGACTCCTTTTCCATTGTTCTGTGATTTCTATTTGTATTTTATAATGTTTGGATGTGTTTCATAATTCCATCCCCCCATTATATTTATAAGCCACTTCAAAATGGCAATTAATTGTTAATTAAGGTTGTCATTGATGTCAATATGTAATTATTGGGATGGAAAATATTCTTGTGATGCATAATATGATGATGTTTTTACTCATGGCGACAAGTCCTTCTTGTTTGATAAGGATGTCATTAATGAATATGTCAAGCTATTAATGATGCCATTATGATGTCAAGCCACTAATGAGATGTTTTGTTCTAGATGCTTGAGCTAACCATGAAGACACCCTAAAGCACTTGATAAAGAAGCCGTAGAACCTAGATGATGTCCTTACCCTTGATATTGAAGGACTACATGAATGACCACACTTGATGATGTAATACGTGATGGCACTTGATGAAGGTCTTAATGACATAGACAATGATTGGAGACATGACATAAAGGTCTTGGAAATCTCCTAATGGTAAATTAATAAACTTTGTGCTATGGTTGGTGACATATCACTACACTATTATTGGATGGCATGGATATTCTACATGATATATTCTGTTATATATATGAAATATTCATTTGTGGAGGTTGGATTATCACGCTGTGGAGGAATTGTAGCACAGACCTGAAGGACAGCTACTTGGAAGCTCAGATTGGTAACCCTATGACAACATGAAAATAAACACAGATACATATCTCTGAACTGTCATAAGTTTTTGGGCTCGGTGCTATTATTTTCGATGCTAAGGTTCAAGCTCAGACTTGATGGAAAGGCTTGGATAGAATAGTGATTCCATTCTCCTGTGGGCAGGCAGTTTTGGGACCATTACCTTAGCTCTTGTCACCTTCTGCTATGGAAGCCAAAGTCTTAAGATTTCTTTGTGTGTGTTTGTGGCATCATATGACAACCACATCCAAATTGTCACAACACTAAAATAAAGAGACAACAAGCGCAGATATCTTGGAGCATTGTTGAGAACTCTGAAGTTAACTTAAGGACAATCATCTTAAAAGGAACTCAGATTTGTTGCTTTGAAGAAGCTCAGATTACAGTAGTATCACACTCTTTGGACTTGTTTTGGGCATCATATTTAGAACATACATCCTTACTTTTGGTGTTGACTTAGAAGGTTTATTTGAAGCTTCCATTGAAGACATTCTCAAGTTGCCTTGAGAATAATTTGGAGAACTTGAATCCTTGATCGGTGCTGACCTTCAAAAGTGTCTTGGAGCACCTATTTGAAGAGCTTGTGGAGAAATATTTTGTTGGGCAATCATTATTGATGAAACCCTTCAGTAGTTGATATTGGAGACATTATTGAAGAGCATGATGAATCGTTGATATCATCATGAGGTGATTTGGAGATCTTTTTTTGGGTATGATAAAGAGCAATGGTGACACCTACTAAGAGATTAAGGTTGTCATTGATGAGGTGACGTGGAGACTAAGTCAAGGAATTGCTGAATATTGTCAGGGCTTGTTGAAGAAGACTTTGGGAGTCGTGAAGAATAACCAAAGATATTTTGATGAAGTGAAGTTGCGGGTTGGAGCCCAAGAGGTGGGAGCTTTATAGTGACATGGTCGGTGCCTTGGAAGATAGGGTTGGAGCCCTAGAGGATAGAAGTCCTCAAGAAACCAGGTCGGATCCTGTACCGGAGATAGGGTTGGAGCCCTTGAGATTGGTGCCTCAGAATTGACAAGGTTGGAGCCTTGGAAGTCCAAGTCGGTGCTTGGAAAATACAGGTTGAAGTCTGAAAGATTGGAGTCTTCATCTAGGGTTGGAGCCCTATATCATTATTGTACTTTACTTATTGTAAAGAAGAAATTAATATAAGTATCTATTCCATCATTGTTCATTTTGTGTTCTAATATAAGTGATCAAACTAGTAAAATTAGCAATTGAAAATAAATACTAATTCACCCCCCTCTCAGTATTTCCAACAATTGGTTTTAGAGCCAGTACCTTCAGTCAAATCCTAACAGCTTGAAGGTTGATCATTAGAACACAAATGGAAAAGGCAAGGAAGAAAGTCTCCAATCCACCTAAAGATGTGTCTTCCTCAACCATCGAAATTGAAGTCAATCAATTTGCGAAGGCCCCATTGTTCAATGGAAACTTTGATATATGGGAGGCAAGAATGAGGAATTTCTTAAAGACTCAAGGCAATGAAGTTTGGAAATCAGTGATTATTGATAGCATGATGGAAGAATAATCCAAGGAGTATAATACAAGAGCAATGAAAGCAATCTTGAATGGGCTACTTGATTCTATGAAGGCCAATTTGGAAAAATGTTTGTCAGCAAAAGGCATATGGGACAAACTTCATGATCTTCACTCAAAAGGAGCATTGACCATGACCTCTAGTCAAGAAGATGATGGAAAGCAAGAAGGAAATCCAAAACCCATCAAGGAAGTTGAAAATAAGAATGTGACATCAAGGCCAAAGAAGACCTAGAAGAAGAGAACAAAGAAGACTTTGAAGAAGATCTTCTGAATAAAATTATGGCTTCCATGGAAGAAATAAATAGTTTGAAAAAGGAAAATGAGGAACTTAAGAAGAAAGCGCAAGATGGTAACCAAGACAAAACAAGGAAGGAAGTTGACTTTGTCAAGCTTCAAGTACAAGAAAGAGATGAGGAGCTCGTCAAACTTAAAGAGGAATTTCATCAAAACAAAAGAAAGCATCATGAAGAAGTCATATCTATGAAAAATCAATTGGATAAGGCAAAGAAAAGGGAAGAAAATTTGTCAAGCCACCTTGATCAAAGACTTAAGAGCTTGAATCATCTTGAAGCAGAGATTGGTCAATACAAGGAAGAGGTCTCCTTTCTTAAATCTCAACTAGAAGAAAAGGATGAAGAAATCTTCAAACTAAAATCAGACATCAATCTTCTCAAGGCGGAAACATGTGAAGCTACAAGAATAAAAGAAGAAATGGAGAGAAATATAGGAAAGGAGAATGAAGAAATCTTCATAATGAAATTAAATATCATCTCCCTTAAAATCGAAGCACACGAAGCAACCAGGATGATTGAAGAAATGAAGAAACAACTAGTCATGAAATATGAAGATTGTGAAAAATTGAAAAGAGAAATTGTCTCTCTTAAAAAGGAAGTTGACTTTCTGAATAAGAACTTGAAGTGTTCTCAAACCTTAGATGACATCCTAAGATATCAAAGATCCCCCCTTGCTAAATCATGTCTTGGCTATGCAGGTGAACCCTCAAGAAAGAATGATAATGCTTCAAACAACAAGGATGCGAGGAAGCCGGGAAGAAATGATACTCCCAGTTCTAGCAAAGGCAAGAGTCAAGATGACATTGGAAGAAACCCTACTCCAAGGAGATTTACAGATAATGTCAAGAATACAAAAGGAAATGAATATCATCAAAGAATTCCAAGACAAAAAGACTTCAGAAGTACTCCAAGGAACTCTTCATCTCCCAGGTAACAAAGTATATTTATTTGTTATTGCTATTCTTGTACAAACTTTGGGCATATGGAAAAATATTGTAGGGCATATCACAAAGACAAATATAATGGTCCCCATCAATCTTCTAGAAGCAATTTTTCAAGAAGTCATGATTACTCATTCATGAACAAGATGGAGTGCTTCAATTGCCATAGCATTGGACATATGGCATGTGAGTGTAACTTGACTTGGGTCTCTAAAACCATGACAACCAAGCTAGAGAAGAAAGTTACACAAGTATGGAGAAGGAAGAAAATTGGATCCGAAAGTCTCTTAGACACTTCAGCCAACAACACATGTTGTTGATTTGATGAAGATATCCTTGGCAGATGTGATATCCAAAGTGTTTAATGATGAGACTCTGCCAAAAAGGAGACCACACCTACAGTTAGGGGGAGATATTGATCATTCTTGCATAAGCTATCCGTGAATGGGTCCTATGAAACCTTTGATGAGTCACCCATGGACATTCATCCTTTGATAGATCATCTCTCACGAGCAACTTCTTTGAAGAACATGATTCCAATATTGACTTATTCCACTTGATCACAAGGAAACAATCTTTCTTGAAGCTAGAGGAGTTTATGCAAGTAGGGGGAGTTGGTTCATCACATGAAGAAATGTAGACACATCTATCATGAACCACATTGCCAGAAAAAAGAGCACCATGACAGGGGGAGCAACATGAAGCAGTGTGACAAGGGGAGTACTTGGGCACCTTGTTTTCCATTGATGTCAAAGGGTGAGAGAATGTTGGAAGGAAAAGAATATTTCCATCAATGACAAAGGGGAGATTGTTAATCAAGGCTGTCATTGATGTCAATATGGCATTTTTGGGATGGAAAATATTCTTGTGATGCATAATATGATGATGCCCTTACTCATGGTGACAAGTCCCTCTTGTTTGCTAAGGATGACATTAATGAATATGTCAAGCTATTAATGATGCCATTATGATGTCAAGCCACTAATAAGATGTCTTGTCCTAGATGCTTGAACTAACCATGAAGACACCCTAAAGCACTTGATAAAGAAGCCTTAGAACCTGGATGATGTCCTTACCCTTGATATTGAAGGACTACATGAATGACCACACTTGATGATGTAATACGTGATGGCACTTGATGAAGGTCTTAATGACATGGACAATGATTGGAGACATGACATAAAGGACTTGGAAATCTCCTAATGGTAAATTAATAAATGTTGCACTATGGTTGGTGACATATCACTACACTATTATTGGATGACATGGATATCCTACATGATCCTATGATGATGAAAAAGCAAAACAATGGAGAAGCCATACTGTCCCAAACATTCCTCATGCTGTCCCAAAAGTTTTATGCATAAAATTTAAGGACAATAACAAAGAAAAATCATTTTTTCCACCTTAGAGGCATCTTTTATCAATGGGACCTACACCATCTCAAAGATGATTTTCTCCTCTTTCCAATGAGCTCTTACATGCCCCGAAATTCATTGAATTTTCAAGTTAAAATATATATATATATTTGACAGTGAGTCGACTTGCACCTTGTATTTCAAGTCGGCCTCCATATAGGGACGTGTCCCTTCGTTCAAGCAACTATATATATATATATATATATATATATATATATATATATATATATATACACACCGCAGATCCTCATTTCAGTCAAGGAATTCGGTCAAGGTCTCAGAGAATAAGCACATAAGCATAAAGGAGGCCAAAGAGGATAGGAAAACAATGTTTGGGAAATTATTTTAAGATCAGATAATTGTTTAAGTCCTTAAGAGGCGTATAAGGAGCTCGGACCCTTGTGACAGTGAACCAGAATTACAAAGAGACTGGAAGAGTGAACTGAAACTCGGACATTGCAGAGATAAACCTCAAATCTACAGCAAATAAATCTCAGACTGGCAGGGATCTTTCAACTTCCAATCAATAATTAATTTGTGTCTTGTGAAGCTTGGATCACAGCCTTGGAACCTGGACTATTTTACAGTCTTCAGATTTGTGAAGAATTCAGACCAGTAAGCACGAACTTTGTCTAAAGCTGCAATCCGAATTTTGTTATATATCTGAAATATATTCAGAGTTTGTCTCATTTGTGGAGGTTAGATTATCAAGCTGTGGAGGAATTGTAGCACAGACCTGAAGGACAACTACTTGGAAGCTCAGATTGGTAACCCTATGACAACGTGAAAATAAACACAGATTCATATCTCTGAACTGTCATAAGTTTTTTGGCTCGATGCTATTATTTTTGGTGCTAAGGTTCAAGCTTAGACTTGATGGAAAGGCTTGGATAGAACAATGATTCCATTCTCCTGTGGGCAGGCAGTTTTGGGACCATTACTTTAGCTCTTGTCACCAACTCATGTTGGGGTTACTTCTGCTGTGGAAGCAAAAGTCTTAAGATTTCTTTGTGTGTGTTTGTGGCATCATATGACAACCACATCCAAATTGTCACAACACTAAAATAAGGAGACAACAAGCACATAGATCTTGGAGCATTGTTGAGATTGTTAATCCAAGTTGTCATTGATGGCAACATGTTGATGAAGGTTGAAAGACTTAATGATAACATGGAAGATATCATTTGAAGTTCTCCTAATGATGCCGCACTATGACATATTACTGCACTTGTTGGGTACTATCATGATGACATAGACATCCTACATGATGAAACTATGACCCCATGATTGATAAGCCAAAAAATGGAGAAGAAAAATGAAGGAGAAGCCAAGAAATGGAGAAATGTCATAAAGGCCATGGAAGAAGAAATGTCTCAAATAAAAAAAAATGAGACTTGGGAACTGGTACCTCGCCCAAAAGATAAAAATATAATTGGAACAAAATGGGTATTCAAAAACAAGATGAACGAAGATGGAAAAATCATCGGAAATAAAGCCAGACTTGTCTGCAAAGGATACTCGCAAATCAAAGGAATTGACTTCGAAGAAACATTTGCACCAATAGCTTGAATGGAATCCATAAGAATGTTTTTAGCATTTACTTGCTCAAAAGGATTCAAGGTTTATCAAATGGATGTAAAATCAGCATTCCTGAATGGAGATCTCAAGGAAGAAGTTTACATGGATTAATCAAAAGGATTTGATCTTGCCGAAGGGAAGGACTTTGTATGCAAGCTAAAAAAGGCCTTGTATGGATTAAAAAAAGCCCCTAGAACATGGTATGCAAAGTTGGATCACTATCTGCTACAAGAAGGTTTCAAAAAGGGAGTAGCTGGTAGCAATTTCTACATGAAGATGGACAAGGAAGAACTTTTGATCACTCTTGTATACGTTGATGATCTAATCTTTGCTAGCAATGATGATGAGATGAGTCATGAATTTGCTCTAAATATGTCCAAAAGATTCGAAATGTCAATGATTGGTGAGCTGTCTTACTTTCTTGGGCTACAAATATCTCAAACCTCTGTAGGCATGTTTATATCTCAAGCGAAATATCTTAAAGACATGCTCAAAAGATATGGGATGGAATATTGTGCACCTATGAGCACACTGATGACCATAGATTGTAAATTAAGCAAAGACGATGGTACCCCTCTCATATATGCAACTCTTTACAGGTCAATAATTGGAGCTTTCCTATACTTAACTGCTACAAGACCAGATATTATGCAAGCAGTAGGAATGGTAGCAAGATTTCAATCAAGTCCTAAACAATCCCATCTAGTAGTTGTGAAGAAAATTCTCAGAGATTTGAAAGGAACTATTTATTTCGGTCTTTGGTATCCTAAGAGTTCAACTCTTATTGTGACAACTTACTCCGATGTTGATTGGGCCGGAAGTGTGGATGATTGAAAAAGTACCAGTGGAAATGCATTATTTATGGGAGATTGTCTTGTATCTTGGCTCAACAAAAAGCAATCATCTATATCCCTTTCTATAGTTGAAGCCGAATATATAGCTGTTGTTGATTGTTGTACACAAATTCTATGGATGAAGGAAGCCTTGAAGGATGTCAACATAGAAACTAAGCAACCAATTACTATTTTTTGTGACAATACTAGCACCATCAGTCTTTCAAAGAATTTGGTGATGCACTCAAGGACCAAACATATTCCAGTCAAATACCATTTTCTCCGTGAACAAGTTGCTGAACACAAAATTAGGTTGGAATACCTCAATACAAAAGAGAAAATTGCTGATATCTTTACAAAACCCCTTCCACGAGAAGCATTTGAGTATGTTCGCCAAAAGATGGGTGTCATTGCTCTTGCATCACATTAAATCAAGCAGCATGTCAGGGGTACAATATATTAGGGGGAGCACTTTGGCACCCCATTTCCATTGATGTCAAAGGGGGAGAGGAAAAATATAGCCATACAATGACAAAGGGGGAGATTTTTAATCCAAGTTGTCATTGATGGCAACAGGTTGATGAAGGTTGAAAGACTTAATGATAACATGGAAGATATCATTTGAAGTTCTCCTAATGATGCTGCACTGTGACATATTACTGCACTTGTTGGGTACTATCATGATGACATAGACGCCCTACATGATGACACTATGACCCCATGATTGATAATACAAACAATGGAGAAGACAAATGAAGGAGAAGCCAAGCAATGGAGAAGGCATTCTGTCCTATGCATTTTCTGCACACAAAAAATTAAAGATAGTCACAAAGAATTTTTTTTTTTTACCTCCTTAAAGGTATCCTTCCAAATTGATTCCTATACCATATTTTAGAGCATAATTTTTCCTTTCCAATGAGCCCTTATTTGTCCCAAAACTCCTAGTAGTTTTTGAGATATCGAATTTTCAATTTAAAAAAAAAAAAGAAAAAAGAAAAAAAAATTATATTTCTGACATTGAGCCGACCTATGCTCAGGGACACTAGTCGGCCTCCAAACAGGGACGTGTCTTTTTGTTTGTTGTTGCAAAGAAGGTTGTATATATATACAATACGTAACTCATTTCTTCAGCCCAGATTTTCGATCATCAAGCACAGACTTTCGGTCATCTAGCACACACAAAATTTCGGTCATCAAGAGATGCAATTCACATCTCGTGAACTCTAGATATAAAAGAGACTTGGACCTGTGATCTATTACCAGTTTCGGACCTCTGATCTATTGCTTCGGACCAGTCATCTACTGTTTCAGACCTATGATCCTTTTCTTAAGATTTGTAACTGAAGGTTATAACTCTCGGTTCTAATGTCTATTGCCTTGACCAGTGATAAGAGGTAAGGGTGTTGGACAGAATTACTACAACTCGGACTTGTGAGGGACTTAGAATTGTAATCTTATATTTTCACAATCCTATGATGAATGGTGAACATTGATAAACAAGAACATTAAAGGTGATTGGTAAAGAAGCAGTAAAATTTCTTGAACAGTGTTGGATAAAAGCAATGTTGGAGTATAATAGAAGGACCCTTGTGTTAACTTGAGGACAGTCCTGTAGTGACAATCACTCGTAAAGTAAACATCTGATTATGGAGCTAGGACATATAACAGTTTTATGAAGTTCAGACTGTAAGGGAATTCAAACAAACATCCTGAGCATGAAGATTTGAGAACAGTGAATGAAAATCAGTGAGCAGTGTAGCATTAGTAGCGGAGTTAAATGGTGGAAAAGTACAGTGAAGATATAGTGAAGTCAAAATAAAGAAGTATTGAATAGTGAAGAATATTTTGTAGATGATATTCAAGTAAGTATATCACACATCTTCTATTAAAAGTGACTAAGGGATTGGTGTCCTTGGAGTAGGAGCTCCTAAACACAAGGTTGGTGCCTTGAGAAGATAGGGTCGAAGCCCTAGAGGTCAAAGCCTCATCAAAGTCCCAGTTGGTGCTTCGCAACAGGTTGGTGCTTGTTTCATTAAAAGGGTTGGTGCCCTCACTCATCTATTGTATACTATTATTAGAAAGGAAATTGAAATTAATATTAATCCTTAATATTATCATTATACACCTCTCTGTATTTAATTGTGAAGAATATAACTGGCATTAATTAACAATTGGAAAGAAATACTAATTCACCCCCCTCTCAGTATTTCCAACAGAGAACTTTGAATTTAAATTAAGGACAATCATCTTAAAAGGAAATCGGACTTGTTGCTTTGAAGAAGCTCAGATTACAGTAGTATCACACTCTTTGGACTTGTTTTGGGCATCATATTTAGAACATACATCCTTACCTTTGGTGTTGACTTAGAAGGTTTCTTTTAAGCTTCCATTGAAGACATTCTCAAGTTGCCTTGAGAATAATTTGGAGAACTTGAATCCTTGATCGGTGCTGACCTTCAAAAGTGTCTTAGAGCACCTATTTGAAGAGATTGTGGAGAAATATTCTGTTGGGAAATCATTATTGATGACACCCTTCAGTAGTTGATATTGGAGACATTATTGAAGAGCATGATGAATCATTGATATCATCATGAGGTGATTTGGAGATATTTATTTGGGTACGATAAAGAGCAATGGTGACACCTTCTAAGGGATTAAGGTTGTCATTGATGAGGTGACGTGGAGACTAAGTGAAGGCATTGCTAAATATTGTTAGGGCTTGTTGAAGAATACTTTGGGAGATGTGAAGAATAACTAAAGATATTTTGACGAAGTGAAGTTGCGGGTTGGAGCCCAAGAGGTGGGAGCCTCATAGAGACAAGGTCGGTGCCTTGGAAGATAGGGGTGGAGCCCTAGAGGATAGGAGTCCTCAAGAAACCAGGTCGGAGCCTGTACCAGAGATAGGGTTGGAGCCCTTGAGATTGGTGCCTCAGAATTGACAAGGTTGGAGCCTTGGAAGTCCAAGTCGGTGCTTGGAAAATACAGGTTGGAGCCTGAAAGATTGGAGTCTTCATCTAGGGTTGGAGCCCTATATCATTATTGTACTTTACTTATTGTAAAGAAGAAATTAATATAAGTATATATTCCATCATTGTTCATTTTGTGTTCTAAATATAAGTGATCAAACTGGTAAAATTAACAATTGAAAATAAATACTGATACACCCCCCTCTTAGTATTTCCAACGTTAATCAAATGATGTGCCTTTCCAAATGGGTATGGGTCGTCCCTGGCATATAAATGTTCAACCGACCAACCAATATTATTGACACATATGTTCACATGTCATGCAGTATGTTGCTACCATCCATGGGTCGACCTATGCCACCCAACTCGCCTACATTACTCGGCCTATGACTCACCCTACACATGGGCACCTCACCCATCTTGGCTGTGCGCTCACCCAGGCGGCTGACTCGGGTCGCCTGGCATGCCCTTGCCAATGACTCGCTTGCTCACTCACCATGAACAGTCTCCAAAGCTCACGAACCATACACGGTCTCAGCAACTCACCCATCGGTCGCTTACTCATCCACCAATCGACCATCTCATGTCTTGTCCACTGGTCACATGTCGCATGACTCGCCCACCAGTCGCCCATCACATGACATGCCCACTGGTCACCCATTGCATGACTCACCCATCGATCGCTCGTCGCATGACTCACTTGTTGGCCACTCCACATTGTTGCTCGTTGCCCACCGGTCATTCGTTGCACAACTCACCCACCGATCGCCCGTCGCAAGTATGATCTTGTGGGCTAAAATGAGTTTGCAAAGATTCCTTCATTTCTTCCCAAGTAGAAATATCATCAACATCGCCATGAGAAATCTGGTCTACTTCCCTTCTCCACCACATCTTGGCATATCTCATAAGGAATTGAGAAGCTACCTTCACTTTCACCTCTTCACTAGGAATCACCAAAAGCTCCAAATATTGCTCCATATCCCATAAGAAATTTCCAAGTGCATTTGCACTCCTTATCTCATCATAAGAATTAGGTTCCTTAACTTTCACATGAACAGTCCCTCCTACTAGTCCTTGCCCAATCACCTTCTTCAAGATAGCAATCTAATTTCGAGCCTCATCAATAAATTTCGTTAGCTTCAAAATCTCGTCCATGCCATGATCTTTTGTTGTTTCAAAATCCTTAACATCCTTCGTTGTTTTCCCATACTGCCACTCGGTGTACTCATATCGTACTTTGAGTCCCTCATGAGCGTGCTCCATTTTCACAAACTTATCTCTAAGCTCATCATTCTTGGCTTTCAATGAGTGCATCTCTGAAGACATCTCATCCATACAATTCAACACTTTATCCATGAAAATTGTCTCGGGATTCGTGTCAAATTCACCTGTCACCTGAGGTTCTTCCACATTTTCCTCCATCAGTTTTTCCTTTGAACGTGTCACGACCATACACTATTCTTGTTCAACTTCGACCCTACAAACATGTCCCTTTTGAACTCCCTAATGTTGCACTGTTACCAACTAATGAAATTCCCAAGCTTCAATACAAACTGCAACCCTAAAGAAGTGGGAGAAGGCTTAACTTGAAAATATTCTGAAACGATTGTCAAGAACCTTATTTTACAAGCCCAACACGTTCTGCATAGCTGATGACTCACGCTTGTCACCTTTTGCACTATTTATGTCTAGCGTTGGAAGCATGACTTTTGTCAGGAAAATCCGCACTGGCCCTCTTCAAGAAGTTCTTCCCAAAATGAAGGAGAAGCTTCTCTTACTAGAAGGCTCGAGAATGGCGACGTGGTTTCAGGTAGTTGATGATAGGAGAGAGACCTCCCATTCATGGCCATGGATCCTCTTTCCATAGATATTTCCCTTAAGATGTGGAACTCCTCCCATCTTTTATTGCTCCTCAAATCCCTCTCCTTCCCTATAAATGAAACCCCTACCATCCTCTAATGGTTGTTTGTCATCATATGAGCTGAAGCATGCCCAATTGCTGCCCATCTATGAAGGACGAAGTTGTTTGAAGTTTTGACGCTAGGACTTGGAGTCCCACCCGAAGGAGGCTTCCAACATCAAGGCTTCTGGTTGTATTACTCCCTTTATCATTCTATTAATACATCATGTGTTTCCTTTGCATAATATGTCTATTATTGCATGTTTATTGTAGTGCTCCTTGATCTGCTACATATCTCATACTAGATATTTGTATGCTTCGTATACATTTGTTGTCTCCACTTGTTCTTCCTTGAAGGAATTTGTCTTCATCAACGAAGAGGAGATCGTGAGCGTTGAAGCGAAAGAATCAAGGCTGAAATAAAAGGCAAGCACTAGCATCAGAAAGAGGTAGGATATCTATCCTCCTTTGTGCTTTTCTAGCATAAGTTAGGAAAGGTTGCATATATTTGTCTCATTTGTTGCTAGATCATCTCATAATGAGTAGAGGGATTGCTTTTGTCTGCAAAATGGATTTCCTGCACAATAAAATAGCGACCATACTGGGGAGCCATTAACCCTTCAATCCTCCTTTTCTTTTTGGTCTCTTTGATTAGTTTGGCCAACTACCTTGTAATCCATCATTTTGATTGCTTATAAGTCTGTATTCTGAGTAGTTTGGTATTTAAAGTGTCAATTCTAGAGTTCCTTTTAGTTTTTATTGTCTTTTCCTAAGCATTCCTCACCCAGTGCATTTTCTCCGAAAAACAGAGCGTTGTAAATGTGTATTTCACTATGAATAATGATGCTTAACACCCCGGTTCCCACTGTCTTCCCGCACTAGTCTTAAAAGTGAGATTTTTAGGGTTTCTTGACTAAGACTCTAGAATGTTTTGATCTCAAATGCCCTCTTCCTACTCTGTGTCCTTATCATTTTGATGGCATGTTGTTATATTCTTTGTGGTTTGCAAAAATTTGTTCCATGTCCAAGTAGTGAAAATGAATTTGAGGTGAATCTTAGGTTATTTAGGTAATTGAATTTATTCTTTTGTTGCTTGCATGTCTGTTTGAGGAGCATTTTAGTTCTTTTGGAAACTAGAAGGAATTGCATTTTCATTTGTTGAACTTTCATCTCAAATTTTACTTCTGAAAAGTCCATTAGATTACATTGCATTTGGAAGTTGTTGTTGATATTTTCATTGAGCATAGATTACATTGATTTGTGTTGAAACCTCATAAGTGCATTATTTTCCATTTTAAAAGGAATTTGTGCGTAGATTGCATTTGCATAATTTTTAGGGGAATCGTGCATAGATTATATTGCATGGTTTGGAATATTTTAATGCTTTGAACTGAATTGGAATAGTGAAAGTGAAAGAACTAGTTAGGAAGTTCTTGTTTGCTGTATTTTGGGTTGATTGCATCAATGTTTCAATTTTTTACCTATACTAGACAACTTTCATTGAAATGAAAAGAGTATTTTCTTCATATTAGTTGCATATAGGTATGTTCAGCTGACATCAATTTTGAGCCTTGAAATTGAAACAAAATTCAATATAACCTTAAAATTTACCTCAATTAACCTAAAGAGCATTTGGAACATTAACGAAACATCTAGACCTCTAGGATAGAGACGTGTTCCAACATCATTAAATGTATGATCTATCATTATTTTCGAATGTTGTATCCTAGGGGTGATATCCCGTTCCATGTACAAAAGTGTATAGGATTGTTATCCAGTACTTTCGGGTATATCGAAGGTGCTCCACTCATGGTAAGTATATGGAAATTGATCATGGTAGGCTGCTCATCAATCAACTTAATGTAACTCTTTCAAACCTCTTTTAACTGAAGATTAGCCTCTTCAGTTTGAGAGGGATCTCTCAAAGGGAATTTATGATTTTCAATAGAAATACTATTAGATGGATAACTCTATAAACTGTGACTTGGTTTTGATTGATTGCAGGTTGAAAAATGAAAGGCTTACTACCATTGGGCTATGGGGTCAACATCAGTAAACTTGATGGCAGTAATTCTTCTAATGGAAGCTGAGGCAAATAGAGGTTTTAATAAATATGGTACATACACACAAGATAGGAAAAACACAACAATTTAACCTCTAAAGAAAGTCAAAGCATGATAACATGAGTTCTGAGTAATTAGAGATAAAAATTACTGCAAATTATTAGACATGAAAGATATAGAGCAAACAAAACATTAAACACCTCATTCGAATCTCAGGTCTCGAAGTAAAATGTCACTGTATATTACTGAAACTGAAAAAAAATTACAGAGTAGAAATTTGTTGTAATATTCTCCAACCATTTGATATTTCATGTTTTGTCTATAAATAGACTTCTTTACATTGCAAATGATTTGCCTAGCTGGCTAGATCCTCGAGCTATAACTTTGACACCTAACATAACGGAAAACTACTTTCTTGGAACAGAAAAAGACAACTAACCTTTAAAGACTCACATTCCTAATAGGACTCTACTCCATATTTATTACATTCTGTTTTCTCAACAATGAAAAATTTACATGATAAGGATCACGTGCTCGAGACACATTCGCCATCGCTAACATTTTTAAAATACCCCCTAGATTTAGGAAACACAATCCTACTTTTCAAGAAAATATAAACTCCACTTTAATCTTGGTCTTCATGCTGAGTTGGATGATTGACACTCATATCGAGTAGTGAGTCTATGCTGGGATGGCCCACTGACAGGTTGGATGTCTCCAGATGGCTGACTGATCTTCTATGTGCTGTTTGAACCTCCAAAAACCTTTTGCTACAAAACAAAGCAGTTTAGGAAGTTTCGTAGCGTGGTTTCGTAGGGAATAGATTTCTTCCTTTTCACCCATCTCTCTACCACCTTTGTTGGTCAAAAAAATTTATTACGCAAAAATATCTAAAAACAACCAACCTCCCTCCTTAATCCTTCATAAAATTGATTTTAAATGCAAAAGAGCCTATTTAGAAATTTCGTAGCGTAGTTTAGTAGTGAGGTTGTTTTTGTCCTTTGTCTTTTCCTTCTTCCACCTCTGTCGGTCAAACAATGTTTGTCAGGTCAAAATTAGTAAATACCATCAACCTCCCTCATATCTTCAAAAAACTGTTTTTGTAGGCAAAAAAGCATCTTTAGAAATTTCGAAGTGTTTTTAAGCCTTCAAGCCTGGAGCACACTACGAAACTACCTGATTATGGAGAAAATTCAAAATTCTCCATTTTTCTTCCCAATTTCACATGTAGGTCAGAAAAGTGATATAATGAAATGTGATAAGACAAAATTTCCTCTTACCGTCTTCAAAAAGCACCATTTTCACCTTTAGCAAGTTAATTTATCAATAAAATGACTATGTTTTGTATAAAAAAATAGGGTTCAAAGATGAGCTCCTATCTCCCTATCCTTGATAGGTGTTGCCAAAATTAATGAGGTTTTTGTAGGTCAATATGTTCTGAATAAAAACCTCTCTTGGTTTTTTGAAAACCATATCCAGCTGTTCAGAATATGCGTTAGAAAAATATGTATAAAACATGAAAATTCGGGATTCTGAAAATAGGTTCCGAAGACATCTTCGAATCTCCAAACTGGAATCACCTGTGAGAAAAGTGAAGGAGGTAATTTTTCCTTGTTTTATTATTGACAGTAACCTCCCTTAGTATTACATAATTCATCTTTTTTCATCCATAATATTCTCTTGAAATTGACTGCTCACACAGACCAAAAACACAACAAAATCCTTGTTAGCTCCAACATAAATTCAAGCAACCTGAATTGGTGAATGCTTAAGCAAAATTCCTCCATGAATAGATTAAGGTCCATGAGCTCCTCTATAACCATAGAGCCTCCTTTTTACACTTTCTTATTCATGGCCATCTCTCTTTATAACCAAGCTACCTTCTTAAAAATGTGACACCTGTAAAAAGAAAATTGGACAAGAAGCTGCTTGCAACAAAGCTAAAATTTTCAAGGGTGACACATGACCAATACATGCAAAGGTTGAAGGGTTAATGACAGAGAGGAGCTTGGGTGATTTTTTTTTTAAAAGATGAAATTCTAATATGAGAGGGAAAATGAAAAATGGAGGGACACAAGTGTAATGATGACACACACTTATGATTTCACATGTTGGATAGTTGTCATAACCTAATAGGTGATCTCACCTTTCCCTAAAACCAATAGAAAATGAGAATTCATCGATTTTCTTTTGGAAAATGAGTGCTACAAAATTTTCAGGCAGTTTCGTAGAAAAACCTGCTATTCTGCCACTGTATTTGCTACGAAACTGTGAAAAACTAGACAAGTGGCTCATTTATGAGGCATGGGTGTGAAAACTAAATGATACAAAATGGATTTGGCTGACATGAAATGACTCATTATTATTTTTTTGAGATAGGATAAACATGATTTTATAAATTATTCATCAAATGCATGACCCAACATGATATAACATGAAACCTATGGTGACCTTATCAAAACAAATTTTGAAAATTTTGAGTGTGCTAACAACTACTATGGACTGCACTCCCATGTATTTTCGAGTATATTTTGGGAGTCCCCACTAGGTTTCTATCCGTCCATATGTAAGCAAGTTGGACGCCTTGTAAACCGTGATACACCAGACACAAAATTCAGGAAGATTGGTTGTTGTACGTTAAGTCCTTTGTTCACCAAGGTGTATATTGCATTTCATGGTTGCTTGGTAAACCTTTATGCCTAGCTCACCCCTTTTTGATTTATTTTTTTATTAATTTCTAAAATTAATTGACCATGGAATAACATCCTACCTGGGAAACAACTCCTTAGTGGATGTTAGGTTGAGAGTAATGGAAACATTTCTTGAGTTTACCAATCAAGGAAACCCCTCATATGGGAATCCTAGTCCTTTTACTTCTTTTGGAAATATTGGTGCTCCTTATATGGCAATTTTGTTCATTCTGGGATTTACCATTGGTTTTCCAGTTTGGCTATTTTCGACCCCTATGGTTCCAAATTTACAAACTACTTATCAACCAATTTCACCCCCACCTAAACAATATCAACCTCATGTTGATCCTAAAGTTGAACCTTTTCCTTCTTCACTTATTGTTTCTTCTTCGTCTTCGCCTGGTGAAAGTCTTGATTATAGTATCCAAGAAGCTAAGAAGAAGAAGAAGATAATGAAGAAGAAGAAGAAAAATAAGCAAGCGAGAAACCAAGCAACCATTGCCATCGATGCAACTACTCTAGACAAATCTTCCAATCATCCCCACGAAGTCAAATTCCCTTGAAAATTATGTAAGGGTGACAAACTTATTAGAGATTTCCCTGGTATTCCCAAGGTATTAAAAGTGTTGTCCACAACCTCACATCGGCCTCTCGAAATCATGTTGGTGATAAACCCTTAGCAAGTGATCATAAGGTACATGGGAAAACAGGTAAAGTCAAATTCCCTTGTAAGTTATGTGAAGGGGATAATCCCAATCAACTTTGTCCTCATAGGGATTAAGCCTCAAAATTATTGGGTAACCTTACAACTTCGTAGCCACGTCTTCCTACTGGTTACCAAAAGGTTTCCCATAATCCTCCACTAGTTAATCAAGCGATTGATCAGAATTCATCTCTGGTCAATCCCACTCTCTCTAAAAGTGAATCCTATGAGTCCATTCTCGACCAACCATTGGTTGAGAAAATGGTTGACCTAATTTCACCTTGAGTTGATCATGTTTTTCCCATAGAGAGTGAACCCCATACCACTCAGGTTTTTTCTGTCTCTTCAGATTCCCATGAATTGGAGGGAAATCCTTTCGTTCCCACGGTACAAGAGGGTGATCCTCCTGTTCCCATAACACAAGGGGGCAGTTATCTCGTTCCCACGACACCCGCTCCGAGTAGTTTAGTCGACTGGAAGGATATTTTATTCCTTCTTACATGCCTTTTCAGATCATAATACATGCTTATAATGTGGTCGTACCTGGCACAATCGTCAAGGAAGGTGCGTCTATTATTATTTTTTCCTCAACTACTTGGCAACTTTTTCATGTTACCCAAAATTTGTTGGATTTTAACAGAGGAACCAGTCAACAATTCGGGATCCTTCCTAAGTTTCCTATTACTTTGGGAGGAAATATTGTCTACATCGACGTGATGGTTTTCCAAGGCCCTTTGGACTTCAATATACTCCTTATTTGTTACTATATTTATGTCATAAGATCTCTTCTCTCTTCTCTCTTTCATGTGATGTGTTTCCGCATGAAGGAAGAATCGTGACCATTGATCATCTTTCATTCATTGGTCCTTTTTTCACTCCCAATCAACCATCATACCTAAACGATACTTACATGCAAGTGAAATATTCCCCGCCATTATTTAATTATGTGGCAACCTGTTCCATACTCGTGTCTGTTGATGATCTAGTCAATGATACAGTGTATCATGTACTGAGGGAATTGGACCTTGATTTCTAGAGTTTTTTTCTCCCATTTGATGAGAACCTCTTGAAAGCCATGACCTCCTACGGGCCATGATCAAGGGCCAAATTAGAGTTCCTTGTATTGTGTCAAGCTCCTTAAAAAATGAAACAAGGTTTCATGAGGATAGTTCTTTTACTATGTCAACCTTGCTAAAAAATGAAACAATGTATCATGAGAAAAAATAACACTAGAAAATCGTACAAGTAGAAGATGACATTAATTAATGTCAGGCAGAAGGATTTACAGGGCGCAAAGACATTAGAGAATCTGGAAAGTATTTAAAAATCTCTAAGGTCTAAGGAAAAATCAAATTTGAACAAGTCATAAATGCTTTTTCACGCATAATCCTTCGTGAAGAGCGCCTTTGCACGCCTTATGACTCGAAATGCATGCAATCCTGGGAGTGGCGAAAGTCACTTTCCGGGACCACAAAAGGCACAATCCATGACAGTGATTCCTCACTTGAAGCTGCCTAAGGACAACAACAAAAGCCTCCTTAGACATCAAGGGAGCACACAATTGAATATTTTTGGCACACAAAGGAATCATCCCCCTCTCTTGGGTCACCTTCCACAATGTACCAAGAGAGGGAAGGAGGATTTGAATTCTCCTATATAAGGCCACCATGGGATGAAGAATTTGAGAACACATTGTTATGCTGGCCATAATTGCCCAAGCAATACCAGGAGTGTGTGATCCGGAGCTGAAGATAGAGGGGACTCAATTGTTGGCTATCCAACAAGTTCATTCCACCACAATAGAGAGAGGGAGAATTTTCACCGAGGCAAGCTTGAAAGTAAAAACATCCTTGCATTAGGACTTAGAACCCATGTTCTAGGGGCCCTTTGGCCAGAAAGAGAAATTTCTCCCACATTTTTATCTTTTCCTGCTTGTAAATTGTTTGGCAGCCCATAATACATCTTCTAGCACTGGTTGAGGTACCTTGTAGCTTGTTAAAGCTCACTCTTAGCTAATTTTTGTAGGCTTAGTGTTATTTTTATTTCAAGTTGATTTTTGCAAAGTTCACACATAGTTTAAGTAGGGGGGAAAAATAACTTTCATTCCGAAAGAATTTTATGTTTTACAAATTTAGATACCAACAAACCTAGATAACTAGCCAAAGTAAGTGGCCCAAGACCACGCATGCTTAGCTAGTTTCTTTTTTCTAGTGTAAAAGTTATTAGCTTAGTTCAATATTTGCACTAGGATTTCGGGACTAGGATTGAATTGTCGATAGAAGAGCAAGTAATCTCTGCTGCCTTTGCACCCTCCAGTGATCCTAGGCAAGCATATGAACACTCTCTATTGACAACTCATCATCTCCCTTTAGTTGATCACATAAATTAACTAGGAAAAATAGAAAGCGACCCATATCCACACATGTTTTCCTTTTGAGCAAGGAATAATACAACATAGTTTAATAGGGGATTTTCAAAAGGATCATCACATATCCACACGTTCAAACTATGTGTTTGTCCACTTTTTTCTCACACACATCCACCCACTAAGCAAAGCAAAGACACCTAAAACAAACTTAACCAAACTCACTAAATTCTCCCCATAGGGGCCACAAAAGAATTTATAGTTTATGTTAGGATCAAGGGGGTAGGCATCCAATAAGCCGCCTTGCTCATTCTTCATCTTGAAACATAGAAGTTGACTATTTAGGGAGCTTTAAATCCACCTATCAGCCCATGGAAAAGAAAACCGAGCACGACAGAGGCCCGTTTCAGAGGGGGTTAGGCTTAGGTGCAGTGCGGGCAGGTATCAGCCAGGGATACTTGACTTGGATGATACTCGGTACTGTTAGCTGAATTACCAAGAAGCCCAAGACTCGAATGCTCACGTGGGCTGGTGGTACTTAGTGGCCAAATCTAGGGCATCATTTTCCTATAGGTAATGGTGCATGCAAGCACCAGACCCTCTACCCTTACCTTGGTGGATTTTCTTCGGCTGACTAGGGCCATCGCGAGCTCTTACGGGACGTTGTGCCAGCATTGCAAGATATATTCTAAAGGCCCAGTTACATTTGAGTGTGTTGTTAGCCTCTCTAAAATAACAATAATAAATCCAAAATAATAAAATAATTAATTAAATATTCCTAACTCTTGGGTTGTTGGGTTGTTCCTCAAAAGATGGAGTTTGTTTAGGAACTCCTATCTTGGTGGGTTTTTGGTGAGTAATTAACTTAACCAAAAGAAATAGATGCTTTGATCTTCTCATCTTAAATTATGAAATTAAAATTCTTTTAAGAAGAGAATTACATGAAGAAACATTGAGCACGCAGCACTCCTTGATGTACGATGTTTTGTCTAGTTTGGTTTCTGCAATGTGTTTGTAGAGTTGATTTAATTTGTATCCTTGTGGTGTGAACTGTGATTAGGGGCATGTGTTGTCGAGTAAGCGAAGGCTGATGTCGAAGGCATGTTGTGAATCATCGAAAATAGGAGATGTTCAACGTAGGCTCGAGTTTTACGGGCGGTGTGCAGGCGAGTGTGAATGATCCTATAATCTGTGTGGAGCTCCAGAGATGTTGCTGAATCCGGCATGTGTGGTATGAAATTTGTCTATTTCAAAAGCTGCAAAATCTGTGTGATTTTTTTAAAATTGATTGAGTGAACAACAAAAGAAAAAAAGAAAAAGAGCGCTGTGTATTTTAATTTTTTAAAGCACTTTCATGAACATCGCTTTCTGTGTTTTAAAGTTGAGATCCAGCGTTAAAGAACGGCATTTCTTTCATGGTGACATCGCTTTCTGCAAAGAGTTGAGATCCAGCATTCAGTTATTAATAATAGCAATTGGCATGGATTTCTGTTGATCAATAACAACATTCTAAACAACGTTTTTCTAAAAGTCCATTTTCTGCATTTGAACATCGATCCTGCACTTTTGGATTCTGCATTTTGAGCAAATCGATGGAATCAAACATTAAAAAAAAAAAGGCGTTCAAACAGCATTACAGATCAAGGCAGCGCTTCAAATCTGTGTTCTGCATTTTCTGAAGAGGATTATGCATCAAACAGCGATTTTGGCATCGACCTCTGGCAAATCGATTCTGCATTTTCATTCAAATCGATCTGCATTGAAACATCGACCTGTATTTGTCATCGATCTGTGAAATCGATTCTGGCAAATCAATTCAAACTTTTAGCAATCTAAACAACGTTCTAAACAGTGTTAAGAAGTGCGTTTACAAATCATCTGCTGGTTAAGAAGCGTTAAGAAGCGTTCTAAACAGCGTTAAGAAGTGTGTTTTCAAATCTGCAATGTTTTGAACGGATGTATGTGGTTTTGAAATCTGCGTTTTTAAACAATGTTTTAAAACAGCCTTTGACAGCATATTGAGCCAGCGTTTAAAACTGTCAGCGTTCATTTAGAATCTGCACTTGAAATTTGCCAGCGTTTTTACTGATGAACCAGCGTTCAGCCCATTTGTTTTGTGTTTGACATCGTTTGAATCAGCATTTGAAAACAGGAACCAGCGTTCAATTGAAGCCGCGTTTTTGAAACCAGCGTCCTCCAGCAATAAGAACCCGCGTTCAAACACCGATTCAAACATTTTACATTCCAAACAGCAATTTTCTGAAGTGGTTTCTGACATCGATTCTGCAAAACCAGCGTTAAATGTGTTTAACATAAATTTTCTGAAGTGGATTCTGGCATCGATTCTGCAAAACCAGTGTTAAATGTGTTTGACAGCGGCGTTCATTCCAGCGTGGCTCAACGGCAGTCACATTAGAAAGGCCAACTTCTAAGGATGAACATAACAAGTTGCGTGAAAGATTTGAATGGACCGACGAGGAATCAAACACTATCATCGGTTGTAATGTTTGAATTCAATCTTTAGAGTTGTAATATGTTTGGAATGAGGAGAGATAAAGTGTTTTAATTTTTTGAAGATTGTAATGGGTTGGATTAACAAGGTGGATTTCCAAAATATTTTAAGAGTACATTTTATGTAATGGAGTGATAAGGTTTTATGTAACGGAGTGATAAGGTTTTAAAGTGTGAATTTTATTTTTTTTGGCGCGATAAGTCACTATAGTGAAAAGTGAAAAATTGATTCACTTTTTATAAAGTGAATTTATAATTTTCTTTTTCAGGAGTAATAAGTTGTAATTTGGAGAGATAAGGTGTGAGCAATTAGTGCACATGGTTTTTGAATGCATTTTCTTCCAAAATTTGCGAGCGGCAGATTCTCCTTGTTTGAGAAAGCTTCCATGGCAATGTTGTAAAAGATGAAAGGTTGATGATCTCCATACTCAATAAAGACATATTTTTTTTGGTGTTGATGTGTCCTAGATCCGCCCGAAATTGAATAAGGGGATCTAAGGTACACTATGTGTGTTTGCTGGCGCATGTTTTTTATGGCTTCCTGTTGCTGTTTTTTGATCTGTGTCTAGTTGTGACACATTAATAATTTCATCACATACATGAAATTCAATATCAGCAAGCACAACACATAACAAAATAGCTGCAAGATCAACACATGCATTTGCACAAATTGAAGATTATTTACATCAGCATTTTAAATCAACAAGCCAATTCACTTCATCAAGTTCATGTACTTGCACACTCAAAAGTCTACATCAGCATTGTTATACATTATTTTCAGAACTTGTAATCAAATTCACTATGTTATGTTAATCATTAAAAATTCATTGTTAATGAATTTTTAAGAAGACAAGTGAAGTCATTGTTTTAAAGCTTTCTTGGGTGCATTGTCGACAGTGTTCGACACCCTTGATTTACACAAAATCAATTGAGTGCATGAGTTTTTTCAAACAAGCAACAAGTTTACATCTTCTGCAAGCGAGCGTGATTATTCATTCAAGCAATCTGCATCAATTCAGTGCAAAAATCAACACATCAAGCGAGCCAAAGTGAAGTTTATTGCAACGACCATCAAAAGCAACCAAACAACTTCATCTATGACATCAATCAACCAAGTTGACATCGACATCAAGTGAGCGTGGTTATTCATTCAAGTGAGCGTGCCGTCATCAAGTAAAGTCAAGTGAGCGCTTAAACAAACGCGATCGTCATCAAGCGAGCGTGAATTCCAGAGTTTAAGCGAGAAAATTCTACACTTCTAGCAAGTGTTCCAAGCGAGCGCAGTCAGCAACAAATCATTCAAGCGAGCCTGTCATTCAAGTGAAACAGTTCAAAGAACGACATCTCCGACAAGAGAGCTTGTTTTCAAGTGCGCAAGTTCAGATGGCACAACATATTCAGTGGTTAAACATTATTCACAGTTTGATCATCTCCAGTGATGAAGACATGGTGCACGTCAGCAAAGACACTCTTGCTGATCTTTCACTGCATCTACAACAAACACATGAAACTATTGAGTTTCTTCAACTTGAGTCGCAACTTCAAAGGATTGAATTGCAAGAAAAGAATGATACGTTCAAGTTTTTGAACCATCCATATGATAAGTCTTTGAACCATCCATATGATAAGTCATTCATTCAGCCAGCTTCAAGTGTCGCAGCTGTTCCAGATCCAATTTCTTCCAAGCCCATCATCAGGCCCTGGGAAGAAATTCAGAATAACAAGAATCGACGGGGCTTAGGATATGTCCAAGATGACGCCAACTTACATATTCCTGATTATTCCAAGCCCATTCAGTTCGTCAGTGCGGGATTTCTTGAACAGATCCCCTCAGCTCATTCAGAGATAGTTGCAGACAACCAACAGTGCATGCAACCCAAAGTTGTCGAAAAAGAGAATTCCACACAACCTGAAGTTGAGGTCACACCGAAATGTTCTCATTGTCAGAGAACCGGTCATATGGAAGATCAGTGTTTTGATCTCCATCCCTGTTGCCATTGTGGCAAGTGCAATCATTCCTCAGACAAATGTCGCAATCAACACAAATAAGCAAGATTAAAGATACATTATGAATGGATTAACCCTTGGGAATGGTCATCCACAGTTAAAAGATTTCTTCAATTCTACAATCGAATCCAATCATACATTGTGCAACCAACAGTGAATAGATGATGGTACTCTCATGCAGTTGAATGGGGGAGTACAGCAGTGTAAAACTCCTACACCTGAAGGGGGGGAGTTCAGGAATATCTTACAGAGAAGTGTCTCTCCTTTCAGCTGACAAAGGGGGGAAAATGTCAATGAGATTGACAGTGGTTGTCAGACTGAAAGTCTCGACACAACCAGCAAAAGCAGCCAGTGGGCATCTTCAACAGCCAGTGGGCGTCAACCAATTTGCCAGTGGGCAATCAACAAACTTGCCAGTGGGCATCAACAACTTTGCCAGTGGGCAGTCAACAAATTTGCCAGCGGGCATCAACAAATTTGCCAGTGGGCAGTCGACAGCACATAAGCAGTGGACAGTTTTTAGCACAGCAAAAGAAACAGTGAGTTGTTTTTGTCATCATCAGCCAGTGGGTTTTGAACAAATTTTGTCAGTGGACAAAGGATGCTGCTTTCATGCAAAGGACAGATGGATCCTTTTGCAACTTGGCACTTGATGAAGTTGTCAAGCGAAATTTAGACATGAATCAAACATACAACTGACTCATGGTTTCTTCAGATTGCATTTTTTCAGCATCCAGCTTTGGCGGTTTTTCAGGCAATGTTTTTTGAGGATCAACATGAGAACTTGGAAGATGGTTCCTTGTTCTTATTTTGGATTTGTCATTGAAGGGGGGAATGTTAGCCTCTCTAAAATAACAATAATAAATCCAAAATAATAAAATAATTAATTAAATATTCCTAACTCTTGGGTTATTGGGTTGTTCCTCAAAAGATGGAGTTTGTTTAGGAACTCCTATCTTGGTGGGTTTTTGGTGAGTAATTAACTCAACCAAAAGAGACTAAGATAGCACGGACTATCTTCTCTCATCTATTTAAATTGTAAATTAAAATTCTTTTAAGAAGAGAGATTACATGAAGAAGCCATGAGGCTTCTGCCTTTTCCGCCAGTATGCCAGTGTTTTGTCTAGTTTGGTTTTCTGCAATGTGTTTATGAGTTGATTTAATTTGTATCATGTGTGAGGACAAATAGGTCTTCTAGGATTTTGAGTATCATAAGCAAACAAAAAAAAACCACTTTTTTAATTGCTTGATCACATAGAATTAATTTAAAGGGAAAATTTATTTTATTTTGGCTTTGTTTTATGTATGTGACCATAATTTTTCTTTGATCATAGACTTTATCCTCTCAAATGTTTCCTAAAACCAGACCTAGTCGACACCAAAACAGACCCAACAGGACCTCGTCGATCTAGGCGTCTTTTGGACATCCCCCCATTACCGGGAGGGGTTCCAAGTCTTTTGCCATTAGGCGTCAAAGACGAAACACTTCCACCATTATCGGTTCATCCTTTATTAGGGTAGCCTTAGTTGGGAAGCTTGGTCTGTCTCCCAACACCACACTACACACCACTCCTCCCACGACCCCTAGGGGGCAGAGGAGTGCGACCCTTTCAGGAAGTCAGTCGAATACACAGCATGGTACATCACAGACTAATCCTCTTCCTAACCAGAAATTTGTGTTTTCGCAAGTTGCAATGGTGTCAACCTCCCAATCACCTTTATTAGCTTCGTTGAATCTACCCAATTTAACCAAGTTGATGAATGACCCCATCGCACACAAACCTACATTGCCTCCCATGCCCATGAAGCTCCCTTCAGATATTCCAAAGTTCAAAGGAAAGCAAGCGGAAGTGGTGCTCATTGAATAGTATCATTGACGACACTATTCGATTGAGAATATTTCAACGCACTCTAATAGGAGTAGCTGCGAAATGGTACATGGAGCAACCCTCTGCTTCACATGGAACCTTTAGCGCCCTCGTCACCGCGTTCCTAACATATTTTCAGTTACCCGTTCACCATGATTCCAGAATGGAATTACTGACACATTGTAGAAAAACCCCTGCTGTCCATATCTTTGACCATCTCCATGAATGGAGGTGGCATCGTAGTTTATGTAAAGAAAAAATCGACAACCGAGTTCTTTTAGATTTTTAAAAACTGTCACGGCAGAGATTTCAAAGGGTGTGGCGCAATAAAGGCCCACATCTGAAGAGGACACCATCAACAAATCCCATCAACTTGAGCTGATTTATACACACTTAGGATACATTTACAATATCCTGCCCAACGCCCCGTGCCTGCAAACTTATCAAGAATTTCCAGGCACGTCGAACTCTGCAGGCAGACTAGTTGGGTCATTGACGCAAGGTTACCTAGGCAGCAGCAGTCAAAACCCCGGTTACGTGTACAGTTCTACCCAGAACGTACCTCAACCCGATTTTCAAATTCATCATATGCCTCAACAAAATTTGACCAATAGGGCGCCAGCATATCACCAAGGAGGACCCTATCCTCCGGCTCATGGGACCTAGTACGCAGAAAGAAACACTAATGGAAGAGCTCCCCTCCAACCACTAGGTGCAAACCAGGGAGCGTGTTATGCTCAGTCCCCAGGACAAGACCCACCTATGCAGACCAATGTACAGGTGAACTTTGTGCAGCCTTCCCAAAACCAACCTCACCAATATAACCAGGAGAACTACCCTCCTAACGTGGTGAAGAAAAAAGAAAAAAACAAGCCAAAAGGGAAACCTGGAAAGGGGGAAAACAACCAGCAACGCTTGCTGCGATCCCAGGCTGGAGGCAACTCCAACCAGAATCAAAACTAGGAGCCAAGAAATGCCCAAGGATAGAGCAAAAGGCCACCTCTCTAAACAAACCATTCTTGTTCGATATGTGGTGAGTACGGCCATTATACTAACCACTGCCCCGATCTCCCTGAGCTGAAGAAGCTATGGAGTAACTGAGGACAAGGAGGATCGTCCCAGCAACCAGCTGTGATGTGGGAATATTCCCCCCATCAAGGGACAGTAAGCACTCAGCAACAAAATCCAGACGACTCCGGGAAAAGTAGCCACGAAATCTACATGACTGGTGAAGATATGTTTTTCCAAACACAGAATCGCAATTATGACACCCCACCAGACACCAATACGTCAGGGGCAAGTACCAGTGCACCGATTGCACCTTTGACCATTTCAAATATGCCTATCAAACCACACCAAATATGGCGAAGAGACCCAATAGACGAGTAGGAAAATACTCCAAAGCAACCCATAATTATAGTATCGTGGATGATTTAGCACAATCTCCCACTGCTATGTCAGCTTTGGAAGTATTGCAGTCATGCCCAAAACAGCGGAAAGCCCTCCTTTCCGCGTTAGGCACTATCGACCCGATCGATACATGCCTAATGGATTTTCACTTAGACAAAGCCACCCCCAGGCTTCCTTCCATGGTCACCTTCCAGATACTAGCGTCGGTCCAGAATATCAAAATTCACCAATGTTTCATTGATGAGGGTACATCCACATGTATCATGTCAAAACTTTTTTGGAAGAAGTTAGGGTCTCCCGAACTAAAACCCTCAGTCATCACGCTTAGAGCATACGATGTTCATCCTTCGACCCCCGTCAGCCTCTACAAAAACGTCCTGGTCTGCTTAGCCGGAAAGATAGTCCACATAGACATTGAAGTCTTGGACGCTCACTTGGATTATAATATACTCCTTGGGCGGAGTTATATGTTCGCCATGTCAGCCATAGCCTCCTCCGTCTTCCGCATTATGATGGTCACCCATGAAGACCACATCATTACTATAGACCAATTGACGCATAGTGAGAAGCGACACATAAGAAACACTGATGTAATTCTACCCTACATAGATACATCCTCGGATGTGCTCTCATGGTACCAAGAATATGGCCCCGACTAGTTCAAACTGTCGTCCATTACCTGATGTCACAGGGTCTCTGGTGTGCATGATGTTCACATTAAGTGCCAAATCTAGTCAGGACATGGACACGAGCAGTAATGGCACCGAATCATCGGCCACAACATCCTCTCTAGCCTACGTCACTTCCCAAACCCCTTTCCTCTACCCCCCAGTTGGTTTTGTCTCCCAGCAGGTTTTGGCAACACTGGTGTTACAAAAAATATCATTGGCAATACCAATTTGGTACCTCATTCCCCCTACGGGAACAGGAGCCACTCACGTCACTGCCACAGGGTTGAAGCCCCTCAATCCTGAGGAGGCACCACTCGTCCAAGAAATGGTCGGAACCACCCCTACAAAGGAAATTTCCATTGCAAAACCGGTGATTATGGCTATGAAAACTGATAAGAGAGGAAAGAAGATGATGACTCCCACCATACAACAGGAATCACCAGTTTGCGCCATATATGACGTAATAGGTCACCCTAACCATATATTCCCAGAGCTGGATGAATTAAACCCACTCCTTGACTCTGAGACAGACATCGTGACGCCGCGTTCCCATAAAAAGGAACCTACCACCAAAGGTAAAGGCAAATAATTGCGTACCAATCACGCATGCGCTATCAGTAGCAACTATGGGCATTATACCCATCATTGTCCAGAGATCCCATGATATAGGGACACCTTACACGCCATCGAGCGATCCTATCAAGAGGATCCCCCCACCCAATCTGTCAAGGATGAGCCTCGTATCATCCTGTACCTATAGGTAGAACGACGATCACCTGAAAGGCTCCCCGCTAGACCCCCTCCCCCAATCGAAAGGTGCGTACTTTGCGATGAACTTGATCATTTCATCATTGATTTCCCAACTTTGGAAATGTTCCAAAAATGATATCCAGCCCATATAGTATATTGCGCCAATATGGATGTCCCATATTCATGTCAGATATGCAGTGACAGCCACCCAGTACATCGTTGTCACTACATATGGAGATTCCGCGTAGCACTAGCATGTATTCAATCAACCATAGTTCACCTCTCCTGAGAAGATGGCACGGACTCAGAATCCATGAAAATTTCAACAACCCAAGAGGATGTGATGGACAGATCCATCCTATTCTTCTCAACTGAGAGGCGACCAATCAGGGAGATTCTGCCCCCACCAAATGCTGACGACACGATACACCATATACGATTCATATCACCATGTATCAGAACCATGACTCGAGCTATCTTCTCATCTACCATAGGTGTCGAGTTAGATGAAACTACAAGAGTAGTTGTACCTACGACAGTGCAAACCTAATCTATCTGCACTCTGTTGACCACATCTAGTTCCACCACATTGACGATGGAATCCTTCTCGTGTCTCTCAACTAGCTCCGTGCAGATTAACCCTATTCAAAATAACCTTACATAGGAACAATCCCCCTTAGGGTCCTTATTTCATTTAGATGAAGACATCCTAGAGGCTATGATGGAGCCATATTATCCATGGGATGCAATGCATCACTATTCGCTCTTTCTCCCCAAGCACACGTTCAGTCCCAACAGGACAAAAGAACAAGAGATATACGCGATCAAATCAAAATATTTACTCCCATTAGGGAAATTCGATTGGTTCAAAAACCCCATCCCAGTGCCCGATGCATTTGAGGAAGGAAATATGTCAAACATCTCACCTACCATTAAGGTGAACATATCCCAAAACCCTGCAAAGGTCGAAGAAATCTCACTGGGGACAACATATTCTCCAGAAGAGATAACTTCTTATACCCAATTACTACAAGAGTATCGAGATATCTTCGCATGGGACTAATCAGAAATTCCTGGGCTTAGTCCTACTATCATAGAGCACCATATTGACACTTGGCTTGACGTACCTCTAGTGCGCCAGAAACAATGTCAACTACACCCATCTAAGGCAGAAGCAATAAAATGAGAAATCGACAAGCTTCACAAAGTCGTGTTTATCTACCCCATCGCCTATACATCTTGGGTTTCCAACCCTGTTCCCGTCATGAAAAACAGGGCATTATACACGTTTGCATTGATTTTCAAGATTTGAACAAATATTTTCCTAAAGACAATTATCCCACCCCATTCATCGACCAGGTCATCGATACTTGCGCAGGACACGAGGCTCTATCCTTCATGGATGGGTTCTCTAGGTACAATCGAATTCAAATCTTCCATACATATCGGTACAAAACCGTGTTCATGACCCCCTGGGGCACATTCGCATACAAGGTAATGCTATTTGGCTTAAAAAATGCTGGAGCCACCTTCCATAGGGCCATGAATTATATATTTCATGACTTCACACACCTTATCCTAACCTACTTGGACGACCTGACCGTCCGCTCCAAGAAGCGCTTAGGCCATCTTGTGGATTTGCGATTGGTGTTTCAACAATGCCGAAAATACAACCTACGCTTGAACCCCCTCAAGTGTGTCTTTTGCGTTAGTGCAGGAAGAATCTTAGGTTTTATTGTGTCCCAGCAAGGGATTTGCATGGAGCCCCTCAAGGTCCAAGCCATCAAAGAGCTACCACCACCTCGAACCCTCAGGAAACTGCAAAGCCTGCAGGGGAAGGCCAATTTTTTGAGATGCTTCGTCCCAGATTATGCCACCTGCACTAAAGGGTTCATACACCTCCTTCGCCAGGACATCCCATTTAAATAGGATTACGCCCAACAAGCATTCGATGCGCTGAAAGAAACTTATCTTCAGCGCCACTCATCAGTCCCCCAGACTATGACAAATATTATATCCTGTATCTATCAGCTTTCAAGTCCACATTAGTTGGAGTTTTGATCTAGGAAGACCTAGATGGAAAGGAGCATGTAATCTACTATGTCAGCAAAACCTTATCGGGCCCAGCATTAAGATACGAGCCTGAAGAAAAGACTGCATTAGCATTAATCCATGCAGTACAGAAACTTCGCCACTATATCATCTTAAAAACCACTATGGTCATTGAAGATATTAATCCTATTAAATACCTGCTCACACGCCTCCTAATGAACCATAAGTACGCCTGCTGGATAGTCATTCTCCAAGAATACGACTTACAGTTTCGCTCCCCTAAAAGCAAAAAGGCGCTTGCCTTAGCAGAGTTCATTACGGATCTCCTAGGAGATACCAAGGGATCACCAGTGAATGACTCGCTACCAGATGAGCATCTCTTCGTTGTAGCAACCAACAACCCTTGGTATGAAGGCATTCTCCTATTCCTGCGAACCCAAAAATTCAAACCTCATCTCACTCAAGATGATTGTCGGTGCATACGCCAGCAGGCCCCCCGATACCTCCTCATCGGATATGTCTTGTACCGACGAGGCATCGACAACATTTTACGTTGATGCCTCACTCATGACCAAGCGGAACAAGCCCTTAACGACTTCCATGGAGGTGTTTACAGCGGCCACCTATCTGAAATGTCCATCGCCAAAAAAATCCTAAGGGCAGGATATTTTTTTCCCTCCCTGTATCACGATTTCATTACTGCAGTCAAGAAATGCGAGCGATGCCAACGCTTCGCCCACAAAGCAAGAGCAACTCCCGCTCCTCTGCATCCTGTCATCGTCGGCGAACCTTTTTGTAAATGGGGAATTGACTTCATGACTTGTAACCCCGCATCATTGGGAAACCATAAATATATCATCGTGGCTGTCGATTATATCACCAAGTGGGCCGAGGCCATGCCCATATGACAATACCGCAGAAACCACCGCTTGATTTTTGTTTAACCACGTGATAGCTCGGCTCGGTGTTCACAAAGAGTTAGTATCCGACCATGGGAAACACTTCGAGAATGAAGTTTTCGATTAGCTATCTCACCATCTCGGATTCACCCATGAATTCGCTTCACCATACTACCCCCAGTCCAACGGACAAGTAGAAGTTGTAAACAAAGTAATCAAAACTATGTTACAATGCATGGTGAATAACCATAAAAACAACTGGCACCACATGCTCTTTTCCGCCCTGTGGGCATACCGCACAGTTGTAAAGACATCCACTAGTTTCACTCCCTTCCACTTGGTATATGGGGTCAAAGTCGTGATTCCCATATAACGCGAGATCCCAAATTTGCATGCCGCTATTGAACTCCTCGATGATACCCAGCCTCTAGAACAGTGCCTAGTACAACTAGAGTTCGTTGAAGAAAGCTGACAACAGTCGCTGCAACACAATGAGGCCCATAAGAAAAGGGTAAAAGCGTCATTCGACCGCCACATCAACCCTCGCTCATTCACCGAGGGAGAACTAGTCCTCCGCTATGGTGTGGGCCAGGAAAGTTCGAAACCTTGTGGAAAGGACCCTACATCATCAAACATTGCCTCTGACAGGGGGCATACATCTTGACGGAATCAGATGGGACATGCCTTAGCAACCCCGTCAATGGCCTTTACCTCCAGAAATTCTACCCATAAGGGCCAAGATTTCCCTTCCCTAGAGTGAATGTTCACAAACCCAACCACATAAATTTTTGACCAAAAGACATTTTAAACACGCTCCCACCATGGATCACCAACCTGAACCTTATTTCGGATTTGCTGACAGAGCATCAAGATGGTCTCAAATTTTAGTCGCAGTCGCCTGGATCATCTACCATCCTGACCAATCACCACTCTACTCAAACGGCGTGTGCATTGGTTCAGTAACAAAAAATCAAGCAGAGTATGACGTCGTCATCAGACTTATGTGCGACACCCTCCATCAGGGCATACGCCATATGCATGTCTACCTCGATTCCCAATTAGTAGTGTCGCAATTAAGCCAAACATTTGAGACAAGAGATACACATCTATTTAAAAAATATTTGTGTGTAAAAAGATTAAGCAGACAATTTGACTATATTACATTTACACATGTAACAAGGAGTCAAAACCAAGCAGCTGATCGCATAGCTAACAATATCCTAAATTGGAATTTATCTCGAATAAACCATCATACATAAAAAACCAAAAACATAGATATCCATCAGCATAACATCATCCATAAACCGAAACAAGTGGCACAACATGTAGAGCCACAAAAATTATCTCTCATATATATATATATATCATGATGTATGTGTCTGAGTACAAAAATAGTGTCGCTGACCCATCGGCCAGCCAAAATATACACAAAATTTGTCAAAAATAGGGGGAGCATCCTCATAATGGGTGATTTCCCTGTGTACAAGTATACTCTAGGGTGGTGCCCCCTCAGGAGGGGTACCTGGACCCACAACTACTCTCGGTACCACCACTGGAGCCATCGTCACAACTGAGACTGCCACTCAACATAAAATAGGCTGATAGTCCCACTCCCGAGCCATCACTGTCTCCAGCCAGACCTCCTCAAGATCATCCATAAAACCCCGAGAAGGCATCCCCTGGGTCATGCGGTCCACTCAACCCTAGGTATCCTCTAGAACTGCAACCCGAGTAGTCAGTTTCGCAATGCGAGCCGCCAACGTATCTGCATGTGTCACCTTTGCATTAGCACGAGCTCACTCGATCGTAGCCTCAGCAGCAGTTGAGCTGCTGCCCTCCCCTGAAGGGCCAGCACCACCACTAGGTCCTCCAGTAGCATCTTCTCCTTGCCCACCCCTAGGTCTCTGAAGAGGACCGTGGTCGACCAATCGAGCCACGGGACTACGTACCTCGCCAAAATTTTCAAAAAGTAACCAAAACTATGTCATTGTCACCAGCAAAACACATAAGAACATATATACACAAATAAATGTAGAAAACATAAAAAATGTACCTATTGGCCCCCAAGCATAACTAGGAGGGAGACCCATATCTGGATCCCCTTGAAAATCCATCCCCGCATATGGGAATGAAAATAACATCTGGGGTTTCACCTCAAACTAGGCCTTTGTCGTGGCATTCTAGTAACGCCCCACCATGCCCCCACCAACTCATGGCATCACCGGATCCCACCTCCTCATACGAGGCTCCCGTGGCCCCCAGGAGGCACTACCACCACTGGTCTAAGCAGCACTACCCTCTCGTACATAATGCTGCACAAAATGTTGGCATACGCAAACAAATTTGATCCACTATGGACCTTGTTCAGCTGCGTCACCATCCCGTCATAGCAAAAATGTGCAAAATCATAGAAGTGCCCAGACCTCAACCAGCGCAAGACTCCAACCTCCAGGCATGATGCCCGATGCAGAGCCGATGACCCTGCAAGTTGTACAATCACCACCAAAGCACATCGCTTTGCCAAATCTGTCACTGATGTAATACTGGTGCACCCCTCCATAAGAGGCGCCCCACCACAATGACGTCTCCGGAACCTCTCCAAATCCACCCTCCCAGAAGGGAGTGGATACCTTAGCGCCTCACCATGAGGCAGTAACCCAATCACAAAATATACATCCATCTTAGGACAGATGACCAGGTTCGTCCCACGCAACACAAACATGTTGTGCCTCCTGCGCCAATGCCAGATCAAGTAATGAAGCAATCGGTCCTGCGACCGAAGAAGCTCGTTATCCGCAAAATTCAGCAGCCCCCATTGTGCCAGCTGATGGTGCACCCCAGCATCAGCAGCCAATGCAGTTTGGAGCTTGGGCCAGTCCTGCTCCCTCCATAACAACTTGTCATCCAAACAGGTACCCATAAGCAACAGAAAAAACATCAAAAATAGGCAAAACTCAAAAATTTTCTTGCCTCGGCCTTTTGCGTGCATGTCCCTCAGACAGGTGTGCTTAGGGCGGGCCTGTATTTTCCACAAACATGCTTAAGGCACACCAAAGAATGGGAACATAGAGCTTAAAGTGTGCTTATCCCCAGAAAATGCGCACAGAGGGCGCGCTTTTACCCTGATCGCCCGCGCAATCTAGGGCAAAAAACACTCAGAATCCGTACAAACCTAGTATGTATGGACCTCGGCACCATCAGACTGAAAAAAACAAAGTGCAGGATGTCATGGAGGTTACCTGGGCATGATATCGCTAATCCCTGGTGCTCAGGCTAACCACAACAGCAAGAACTGCTACGCAGAAGCCTCTGACCTCTCAAGAAATCAACAAGTACAAATGAATTGAATTAGGGACATATTCACCTATATATCACCCTTTTCAAAAAACTTTGGAGGACCATAATGATAGATCAGAAGGTCCATTCTCTGAACCGTAAGCTACACCGTGATCAACACTCCATAACAAACAAAGGTGATACCACATAGTCACACTCCCGAAAAAATATTTTTTTAACGCCAGTAGGTATGCCCTCTCTCATCTTCTTTTTTAGAGCTCATGACTTTCAATAATATTTGATAAAGAAGATGCTTTCACTTGAGGTAGTTGTTTTCACGGGAAAAGCTCGCAAACCATTCACAACTCCATCTACTGAAAGTTTTGTTGGGTGTGGAGCCTGATTATCTTGTTTATTTTGTATCACAAAGGTGGACCCTTGTACCTTAATGGGGTGGAAAATCCACCCATAATTGTACGCTACCTGGGGGGTCCAGGGGGGGCAGTGCCCCCGAAGCTAAAAACAAATGTAAAATTTCTTTGTAAAAGTATAGTAATTTCTAGTCAATCTGGGCCGTTCATTAGGCGGATGATCTGATGGTAGAAATTATGTTTAGTTTAGGGTTTTTTGCCCTAGAAGGCAACCCCTTGCTTGGTATGAGGGTATTGTATTGCGGCTATGAATTGTATGTGTATTCTCAGAGTGAGAAACAGATAGGGAGATTGTGAGAGAGAACAAAGGATATTACAATGGATCTGTTGTAGGTTGTCTCTTCATTTTGCTGGATAATAGAAAGGAAGGATTGGCTGTTCGGGGTAGACGTAGCCCAAACTGGGTGAACCACGTATATCTATGTCTCTCTGGTTTTAGGTGTTTTGTGTGCTTGTGTTTTCCGCATATTTTATGCGTTGCATTTCTCTATAATATATAATTTTACAACAAGTTCCAGAGAAAGTATCATTCTACCCCTAGCATGATAGAGTCCCAGTAAAATCTGCATATCCTAACATCATTTCTCCATCAAAAATCAACCATAGGTTCCACATATCCAACCGTGTTTATCATCACCTCACCCTACACATGATAAGCATCCTCGTTGGTTGGTAGAGCCTCCCCTCCATAGCACTTGTCACCCACAATAGACCATATATCACAGAAAAAGTGACGCCATGGCCATACCACTTTAGTCTAGAAAGCACCTCATGCCCATCCATCCACCATGCATAAAGGTCAAGTTTTATCATACAAACTAAAACCCCCTTCCCGAACAACTAGGTTGTATAAGTAGATCAAAATTCCACTACCGCGCCTTGCATTTTGCCCACCATACATCCGCCAGCATAATCCCATCTGCAATGCTTTTTCATCCGCTTCATCAACCCCACACATGAGACCAACCAATGGGGCCCCCACCCTCAGAAAAACATCTTCCTCACAACATCAGTGAGCGAACACTTCCATGTTTTGGGGCACCCATCTCTGTGTTTTGTACAAACCAAACCCCATTATTTTATTCTTTTGGTAAGTGTACAAAGACCGCAAACGGTGCTCTACATCCCCCACCTTCTCATTCATCTTTTCTCCTATGACAACAGTCCCTGAACACCCTTGGTCGGAGTATCACACCCCCACACAAAAGCCACCATGAAATTCATAGCCAGATTTTACCCACACTAGAAGTCCTACCGACTCCAAGGATTTCCCCATCAAAAATAACTATGACTGCCACTAAGCTACTTAGTACACTCCGACCTTGGGCCACTGAATCCCCACCTTTAGTTTTTAGTCACCCCTCACCAACATGCCTATGTTAAACTCATCACATACACGTCCCTGACCCCTCATGTCAGTGACCCCCCCATTCGGTTGAGGCTTCTTTTTTGTCGACTTCAACACCTATTTTCCAAAAAGGAAGTAGTACCTTGGATTACCCCTCTCCATAAAAGGGGTATCCTCATGTGGCACTGTGGGAGACATCAATTCCCACAGATGACATTGATCCTCATGACATTCGACTACAACAAAATCTTTCATGTCAAGATGGTATCATACTCGTGCCTTCATAAGCGTCTCTTTCAACAATGCTTACACGGGAAGGTCCTAGTTAGCACCTATGCGTACAATGCGCAACTATATGCCATACCAAGTTTACGCATATGGGTACCACATTCCACCTATTTTCAAAGAAAAAATGCCCCAGAGGGTGTCAACAGTCGTCGTTAGTAACCACCAGATCATTACCATATCAGTGACACAGATAGAACATGTATTTGTCAAATATATTTGTTTAAGTAGCCATGGCATCACGAGCATGGGACATGCCCGCCTCGTAGAAAAATTGTATATATATTATATTATATTTTCTTACAATGGTCCCATAGGACATGGTCATTCTTTGAACTGATGCAGGGTGTTTCCAATTCCGAGCTTCACGCAGTTCTCTCTCTCTCTATGCATATATACAGAAAAGAAACTATAATGTATTTTGGCTATACAGTTCTTCCTATAACTCACACATTAGGGGGCAACTGTTAACACTAGAAAATCATACAAGCAGAAGACGACATTAATTAATGTTAGGCAAAAGGATTTATAGGGCTGAAAGACATTAGAGAATCTGGAAAGTATTTTAAAATCTCTAAGGTCTGAGGAAAAATAAATTTTGAGCAAGTCATAAATGCTTTTGCACACATAATCCTTTGTGAAGAGCAGCGTTGCATGCCTTATGACCCGAAATGCGTGCAAACTTGGGAGTGAAGAAAGTCACTTTCCGGGACCATAAAAATCACACTCCATAACAATGATTCCTCACTTGAAGCCGCCTAAGGACAACCACCAAATCCTCTTTAGACATCAAGGGAGCACACAATGGAATATTTGTGGCACATAAAGGATCATCCTCCTCTCTTGGGTCACCATCCACAATGTACCAAGAGAGGGAAAGAGGATTTGAATTCTCCTATATAAGGCCACCATGAGATGAATAATTTGAGAACACATTGTTATGCTGACCAAAATTTCTCAAGCGATACCAAAAGTGTGTGATCAAGAGCTGAAGATAGAGGGGACTCAATTGTTGGCCATCCAACAAGTTCAGTCCACTACAATAGAGAGAGGGAGACTTTGCACCGAGGCAAGCTTGGAAGTAAAGACATCCTTGCATCAAGAATTAGAACCCATGTTCTAGGGGCCCTTTGGCAAGAGGGTTAAAGTTTCATCCTCATTTCATACCAGCACTCAATAAGAGGGGCCGAAGAGCCACCGTTCAGATTATTGCAGTTGTTTGACTATATTCAAAGATTTTGTTTATTTGTTTTAGTTTTAGTTTAGTTTTAATTTATATATGCATGCTATTTCTCTATCTAGTATGTTTATGATTCTAGCTTGTTCCACTAACTTACTTGACTCCACTTCTTTTTCTGCCTGTGACCAATAACTTAAGTGGGTAAACCACACCCCTTAAGTTGGTGTGATTTCGTACATATGTGCACCAAACACACTAACACAAGGATAGTTCTTTTACTATGTCAACCTTGTTAAAAAATGAAATAAGTCCCTATAAGCATAGTTTTTTTTCTATGTCAAGCTCATTAAAAAATGAAACAAATACCATTTGAATTCGAGTCTTTGAATAGATCTCGTAAATTCCCAGCCGAGTCTTTCACTTGATCTCGTAAATGAACCTTCATTCCATCCACCTGTTAGTAACCAGTAGTCTAATTAGGAGAATGAAATGAAGCTTGGGGGGGAATGTACCTCGGATTGAGTCATCATGTTGGGTGTTAGGTCCCTGTAATTTGTCAGAGTGGCAAGACCAAATGTACAAGGGTAACATCAAACTAGTCTTTGGAGTCCTAGGACCTAGCCTTCCTGGACTCAGAGAGGGCTCTCTCTATGTTTGTGTAAAGGATGTAACATATTTGATTTTAGGCTAGTTATAAGGGTTAGGGTTTTCTTGTTTGTTTGTTTGGTTGGATAGGTTCTCAAGAGAAATAGGTAGAGTAAGAGAAAATCAATCCATTAGGCTATGGAGTCTGCAAAGGGTCTTGAAAAGTTCAGTAATAGGTCAAGGGTGTTTCATAGGGAAAGTTAACAAGGCCAAATGGATCTAAGTAGGTTTAGTGAGTGTGAAATGAAAATGAAGTTATGGATGCAATAGGTTCAAAGGGAAATTAAGGATCCTTCAACATACCATAAACAAGAAAAATTTTCAAGATGATAACATAGCAAAACTGAAGAGAAATAAAGGATTATTCAACTAGAGTTTTTCTAAACAGACCTCAAAACAATAGACAAGTAATCCTAGAGAGCAGTTAAGAATTCTCTAAACATTAATTTCAAAAAAAGAGAGCTTTAGCATAAAATTGTAGTGAAACTAAAGAAAATCCAAGGATTCTTTAATTAAAATTCAGGGAAGAAAACATAAAGATACAAGGATGTAGACAGAAGTAGGGTGCCAAGAAAGCATATCCTACTCTAAAAATTTTGTCCTATTATCAAAGAAACCATGAACATAATGAAAACTAAAGTAAACAAATACATGAGTGGAATAACATCACCATCTAACAGAGCTCATGAATCCTAGGAATGTGCTTGATCCATTGATGCTCAATCCAAAACCATCACAACACACCAAAGCCAATTTCTTCAATAAACTCAAATTCTAGATCATATTAAGCTCAGAAACCAACCAACATGAACAATGATTCCACCATGCAGTATTTAACCTGCAAAGGAGGATCAAAACCCTATCTATGTTTCCAAAACATCACTAATACATCATAAATGCCATTTTTGTCCAAAGAGACCACGTAAGGCCCAAGGCACAAAATATCTAACTTAATAAATGTAAAATAACTTCTAACATAAATTATGAGCTAACTAAGAGTTGTTTGCCTTAAAAGTCCTCAAAAATATATTTTTTCAATAACTTTGTGTCTTTTGTTGATTTTGCAGGCAAGGGCGCAGCGCCTGCACCGGAAAAATTGTTTGTTTTGTAACCAAGATTTGGAGGCCTTCTAGGTGTCCAAATGAGCTCCATGATAGCTCATTGGAAAGATTGTCTTGTCTAGTTTCCAAATATACCTTTAGTTTTCCATTTGGTGGCCATTTTACTTCCCAAAAACTCATTCTTCCAAGACTTCTCAGGGCACAGCACCAACTCTAAAAATAGGGCAGAAAGGTGATTTTTTAGGTGTTTTTGGCACTTTTGGAAGACCAGTTTTGATCCAAATGAGCTGAAATTTTCTGTGAGTGATCTCCTTGGCATGATGAACATTAAAATGTAAGCCATTCCTCCATTGGGTGCCCCGTTGCGCCCTTGGCCCTTCTTTCTTCTGGTCAATTGTCAAGGTTTCAAAATTGTGCAAAAGGGATTTTGCTTGTTAAGAACTCCTCTAATCTGCTTGTCTTATTTTATCTTCATATTTGCCATTTGATTTTTCCTTAATATTTTTTAGTTTATGCCTTTAAAGCTGATCTGCCTTCTAACCTTTGTTTTAAGCCTCTAAGCTTGATTTTCCTTTACTGTTTGTTGTATCCCTGAGTGGATTTGATCTTGGAACACTGATGAGATAATGGCATTTTCTTCTGCATGGACACAAACTCATCCTTTTCATATTTATCACTTTTGCTCTCCCTGTATCTCTGCCATGGTGAATCCAGATTAGGAAAATCACGTCCCAACATGTGCTCTCTACAACCACCAGTTTCTCCTCTTGACATCCTTAAACTTTGTTTGGAAACCCAAGGGTGCTAATGTGAATATTGAGATGGAAAGAGGGTAATGGAATGGAAGCCTTTGCAAGTGAATGGAAGAAGTGTATGAATGAAGGTCATCGAGGTATGGATAGGCTCGGATGTAAGACCACCCTCAATAGTGAACCCCTCTGTTTATGATTGATTGTCTTTATAAGCAGATGAAATGATGGTAAACAATGATTCCTAGTTTAAACACTTAGGGATTTTTTTTAGGGTTTCCTTTTCTTCCAACTAAATCATGAAAAATGCCTGAAGATATGGTTAGGGCATTTAATTACCCTTGAATCTACTTATAGGTCCTTTGGCAGGAGTCTGGAACAATTTTTGAGGTGATTTGAGCATTTGTAGGAATTAGAAGCCTTCCTGGCCAAGCGCGCAACGCCGGTCCTGAGCGTGCAGTACCAAAGGATTTCTTCACTGGGCCTGTTGGGCAAGAGCACATCGCCTTTAGAAAATGCACAAGGAAAAAGTTTCAAGGGCGCAGCGCCAGACAATTTTGCCCAATTTTGACTTAAAAACTCCCAATTTCTTCTTCTTTTGAAATTCTAATGTTTTGCAATGGCATAATGAATGCCTTGAAGTGTAGAATGGGCTATATAGGCACATGGAAGTTTGATTTATCTTTATGAATCCACTTTTTAATGTTTTCAAAGTCACTTTCTGTTTGCCTTTCTCACTAATTTTCTTTGACCTTTTGCTTGCAGGTGACTGAACTGATGAATTTGACCTTTATTTTTCCCCCTGAAGCATGACAAGTTCAGCTTGGAAACTTTAGGATGTTTACACAGTAGTAGCATCTTCAAAAACCTCCTTTGTCCCCACCATGGAGTTCAGACCATGTTTTTACCTTCTTTGACAATTCTGATTGTAGGTGACTAAAAACACTGACCTGGCTTTCTCTTACTCCTTGAAGCATGATAAATTCACTTTTGACATTTTTGAGACTCAATTACAAGGCAACATCTTCAACACCTCTTTTTTTCTCACCTTGAAACTCAAATCATATTTGTTTGGCAGGTGATTGAAAACCTTGAATCAACCTTCTTACTAATATTCTCTACACCTTTGCTCTTTGAGGCATGATACACTCACCTTTTACAAGTCTGGAATCTGATCATAGTGGCATCTTTAGAATCTTCCTCTGTTGTCATCATGGAGTTCAACTCCTCATTTCACTTTCTATGGCCACTTTCCCAAAACCCTAGATGTTTGGAGTGTTTTTAGACAATCATCAGTGTTGTCTTCTAAGTTCTCTATAGCCCTTTCAAGTTCATTCATTTCTGTCCAATTCACCTTACCTTTTTCCCTTTTTCATCAATATTTTGACATAATTTCTTCATGTTTGGTTTGGTGTGCCTCCTCCATTGTCATTTTGCAATTGATCACTGTTTGGCACTCTACTTGGACCATCAAGCTCAAAAACCCTAGTTTTCCTCAAGACCAAGTGGTTCCTTTTCTTCTGTTGTAAGTTGTCTTCATTTTAGGAGCATACCATCTACCTTATTAATTTCCTCTTCTGTTGGACCTCTTAACACTCTTGTAGAAGTGCAAAGTTTGTCCATTTTCCTCCTGTGCAAACTCTAAAACTGAATGGATAGTCTTCTTGGGAAACTCTTTAGGTTTTTCTTGGATAACCATGTGCTAATATTCTATTACATCTGAGCCAACTTCTAGCAAAGGAGAAATAGTGTTTGAAACATCAATGATGACCTTACAACTTGTGAAACCCTAATGACCTAGTGGGAGGGTCCTTTGACCATGATCTTGGACTGAGAATTCGCTTGGAGGCTTTAAGTGAAAAACAAAGTATTTGTCAAAGTGTTGTATTGAAGATCCAAAATCCAATGTACTTGATTTATCTAAAGAGCCTACAGAGATAGTTTTGAGACCATATATGCTTGAGGAATTTGGGGATCATGGGAATGAGTTAGGCTATAGGTAACCCTAGATGTAAAGTGGAGTTATGGGCAGGGGAAAAACATAGTAATGAGGTCATAGGTAAGACAAATGGATGGAGATGAGTGGCACAAGCCTATAAGGAGTCTTTTAGGAGTGGTGGGGTGACCATGAAGTGGCAAGGTTGATAGAATAGTGAAAATTTTCCTATAAGGATAATGAAGGTAATGAGATTTATAAAACTCACAATGTTCAAAGAATTTTGTTTTTAGAAATCTAGAACCAATATATAGTCATCTACAAGTAATGAAAAATATTGATGACTAATAGTGGCTCCACTTGCAGAGGGCAACTCATTTTCAGGAGGTGTGAAGAACCTCGGAGTTCATATCTCTGAGTTTTGAATATCAGTACCTTACTTGTACTTGGTAGATCCCTCTTCCTTAATTTTTTGATGTTCTCTTGAAGCTATGATCTCAAAAATATGAAAAGACATGATTGCTCCAATATCAGTTCTACCTACCCATCATACTTTTGCCTAACATTTTTTTTTCTTTCGGGTGCACTTGGATTGGCAAACCCTTAAATTATTTTTCTTTTGAAAGCATAAAAACTATCTACTTCTACCCTTATCACTTCCAAGAGTTCAGATTAGGCTGATGAACTCTTTTGTTCTCTACCTAGTCTACTTATCTATCATGGTTAAGCTGTTTGACATATTTTATTCTCTAACCTACTAACATGAAATTTAAAACATGGTCAAACCAAGTTTAAGCAATCCGATTTGTCATGGGCTATGGCATTTTGGACAAGCTGCACACACTTGAGGGTTGTGATTCAGAATTAGTTATGCATCCCTCTCATTTCTCTTTGGTTCAGATTTAAGATTTGAGAACTAACATCTTTTCCTAATCTAATCTACTGACAAGCCAAGTTTACATGGTTTGGAAAGTCTTCTTTCACTAACCTATCAGCAGAAATTTAAAACATGTTCAATCATGATTAGGCTAGATGAATAAACAAGTCTTTATTTTCTCAACAAATAGTGGCATTTGGGCTTGCACACTTTCAGTAATATTCTTTATTCGGTATGGGGTTGTACCTCTTCTTTAAACCTACCCTCTTTTTCTTCTTTTCTCTGTTTTTGTGTCTGTTTTTTTTATATCAACATCCTAAAACTAAAAACTAGAAAGATTCTCATAGTGCTGAGCTTATTTGCATACCTATCTATCCTAATCTAACTTACATATGATATATATTCATTTAGTGAACTCCCTTTTCCAACATAACCAATCAAGTAGATGATTCCATTAGTGATCTTTGTTCAACTCTTTGAGTGTGATGAAAAATAAAAAGGCCAATCCCACCTCACTTGTTTTTGAACAGTAGTGCCTAAAATTTTCGTTAAATCCTGCGGCAAACTACTCCTGGCATATTTTAATCCCTTTTCAAATGTCTCTAGAAAAATACCAAAGGTGTCTTTGAATAATAACTGGCCTAGAGGATTTGAGAAATAAGCCTCATCCCGGACTACTCTTTCCTCCAATTGGCTAAGCTTGGGATTCTTTTGGGAAAGAAACTCTTCCTCTTCCTCATGATCATCTGTACTGGCAGCCTCATCATATATTGCAATGTTTTCCTCTAGCAAACTTGATATGCTCTGATCGAGTGGGCTGACTTTTATCTAAAGACCATTATTAAGAGAATTTTCTGGCAATAGGTCTTCCTGAGAAGGTAATACAACAACTCTCCCGTGATTATCAATTTCCAAGCCTTCATTTGCAATTTGAAATTCAATGGAACTTGGTGGCTACAAATGTGGAGCTAAGGAGAATTCTATGTCGCAAATGATTTCCTCAACCATTTCAGGAAAAATTTTCTCATTAACAACTTGCTCAAGAAGTTCATTATTTTCCCCAACCTCAACATCAAAACTTAAAGACTGTTGATTTCTAATCATATGAAGGTTATCTCTGATGGAGTGCAATGAAGTAGAACAAAGAGGCAGAGATGCTTCACTTACTTACAAATTTTCTAGAATTTCCTCATCAGTGTCATAGTTGATATGTATTGGCTTATTATTGTTTTCAAGTTAATGAAACTGAACTTCCTCCCACAAACCAAATGATGATTTCTCTGCAAAATTAGCTTCTGTTTGGAGAAAATAACCATCATCATACTGATCAAACTTTGGAAAAACATAAATATAAGTAATTTCACCAATCATACATGTTGGATAATCAAATTGTTTCTCCTCGAATTGATCTCAAATCCATTATCTAATCTGTGGTAGCTGGGATTAGCATGAAAATAAATAGAAATTTTTTGTTCACATGAAGGATTAGAGGTTGGCTGCATGTTTAGAATCTGATTGATTTACTCTTCAATTAAAAGAGGAGGAATTTTTCTCTTTCTTTGGATAGAAATACATCAGTTCTATTTCTCTTGTGAACGTTGATTCTGAGGCTAAAAGTCTCCTTGAGCCTCACACAAGAGAGCATACGAACCATCATTTGTCTCTTTAGAGAGATCCTATGGGTTTTCTTCTATTCCTTGATTGATTTCATCCTCAACCAACTCTTCTTGGTTGTTTTGACAATTTATTTGAGAATGAAATTCATGAATTTCTACTAAGAGATCTTCAAGATGAAAATTTCCTAAATATTCATCAATATATACCAAGTATTGTATGATATCCTGAGATTGATCACAACAATTTTCAGCCAATGATAAGGATAGAGAATTTTCTTAATAATTCTCATAAAATACCTTGTGGAGATCCCTTAAGGAAAACAAACTACCAGGTTTTAGTCCTTCATACCATTCCCTTGCCTTCCCTTCTAATGTTAACATGAACATATTCATGAGGCAGTCCTCATGCCATTGAATTTTTAACCTCCATACATGTATATGAAATTTGATGAGATGTAACAAGCGGTCATCAAATTTTTCATCTTGAAACATAGCTAGGTTTTTGTCCCAATTTATCTGAGGCATTTTGTGTGGGAATCCAAGGATGCGATCTATGTTCATTGGAGCATACCTGCACTATATCCTTGGAATCATCTTTGTCAATCAGCCAGAGAAAAGGGATCACTGCATCTCTTTAACTGGTCTAGAGTCTTCTACCAGTGGAGTGTTCAGGTCTATTGAGGGTTGCAGAGTCGCCAGGTGGAAGATTTCAACTTTACTGTCCACCATCAACAAGATAGGCTGAAAGTTTGTAAGAGTTGTGAGAAGAAGTCCTATCTGAAATTTTGTAAGAGTTATCAACTCTGCAAATCCTATCTTTCGTGTCGATGATGTGGTAAAAAATATGGCCCTCCCTCAATGGGTCATTTCCTCCTGAATCCAGTTCATTTTCCAGGAAGATGATCTAGAAACCCCCTTTCAGTACCTTGGAGTTTGCATGCCTTAATGGAAGGTTCTTCACATTCGACGATAGTTTCACATCATTGCCTTTGATTGAGTGATTCTGTGAGTGTTCGACTTTAGCTCCATTTTTCACACTCGTAGATTGTATTTTTGTACCTTGAGAGACATCATCATTATTGATGGTTTCTCTCGTGTCTGTTAACAATTTACATCATTGACTGGTAATAAGGTAGTTTCTACCGTGTTAAACTTCAAAAAATCTATTCACATGATCATATTTGTACATTGGATGATTCGATATAGATGCGAAGACCCTAGGTTTCCTTTGATAAATATAGGTTGCATGGAGTTATTCATGATTGTACACATGATCCTTTCTAGTTGGATGGCTGCGCCCATGCCCTGGATTAATGTATTCATATATTCATGATCCTTTTCATTCAGATGGTTGCATCCATTTCTTGGATCCACAGATTGTTAAATGCCTACTCAGAGATGTATTTCTTGGCATACTTACATCAAAGATGTCATATATATTGTGTCATGTTTGATTTGCAGGTCTCCTAACGGTGGTTCTATAAAGTCCTTGCCTTCACTTGTAAAGCACTTTATCCATCACTTTCTGTTCTAACTTCATGCTTTAGGGGGCATCTATTATACAATATTTTGTCACACTCCAATTTGTGTCATCATTCCACCAATGTCACAAAATATGTTCTCCATGAAGCATGTATAAAACATCCCTGAATAAGTGGAAGAATAATTGACTTGAAAATATTATGAAAATCTTGTCAAGAACCTTGTTTTACAATCCTAATGCGTTATGCATAAATGATGACTCACGCTTGTCACCTTTTTCACTACTTATGTCTAGTACTGGCAACGCGAATTTTGTTAGGAATATCCGCGTTATCCCTCTTCAGGAAGTTCTTCCCAAAATGAAGGAGAAGATTACCTTACTAGAAGTCTTGAGAATGGTGACATGGTTTCAAGTAGTTTATGATAGGAGGGATATCTCCAATTCATGGCTATGGATCCTCTTTCCATGAATCCTGCCCTTAAGATGTGGAACTCCTCCCACCTTTTATGGATCCTCAAATCCCTCTCCTTCCCTATAAATGAAACCCCTACTATCCACTAGTGGTTGGATTCCATCCTATGAGATGAAGCATGCCCAATTACTGCCCATTTGTGAAGGAGGAAGATGTTTGAAGAGTTGAGGCTAGGACTTAGAGTCTCACCTGAAGGAGGCGCCCAACATTGAGGCTTTAGGTTGTGCTTCCCCCTTTATCATTCTATTAATAATAAATTGTGTGTTTCCTTTCCATATATATTTCTATTATTTCATGTTTATTGTAGTAATCCTTGATCTGGTACATATATTATACTATAAATTGTTATTCTTTGTATACGTTTGTTGTCTCCACTTGTGCTTCCTTATAGGAATTTGTCGTCATCGACAGAGAGGAGATCATGAGCATGGAAGTGAAAGAAGCAAGGCTGACATCAAAGGCAAGCACTAGCATCAAAAATATGTAGGACATCTATCCTCCATGTTTTTCTAGCACAAGTTAGGAAAGGTTGCATATATTTGTCTCGTTTGTTGCTAGATCCTCTCATTAGGACAAGAGGTATCACTTCTATCCGCAGAATGGATTGCCTGCACAACACACCCAAATCACATTTGACTCTACGATATACATAGTCAGGGTATACCAGACTCACCCAACACGTGGCCTTGCTGCAGTGGTGGCCCATTCAACCCGTAACATGACTTCTCGACCTACAACTTTTCCCTGCGTTTGGCCCACGCCAAGAAATCCTGAATTATGCATGTGCTAACTTAGGTCCTCCCACTTGTGCACTTGCTTGTAGCTCGGCTTCCTTTCGGTATTTTTGCGATTTATATTTTTTTTATGTGATTCTTGGATTTGTTTCATAACACCATCCCTCCATTATATTTATACACCACTTCACCTTGGAAATTATTCCAAAAAAGTGTCCTTCCATATGGGTATGGGTCAACCTTGCCATATAAATGTTTAGTTGACTTGCTAATATTCTTGACACGTCCATTCACATGTCATGCAACCCGTCACTTTCATCTATGGGTCGGTATGTGCCACCCAACTTGCCTACACAACTTGGCTGATGACTGAGCCTGCACATGGGCGCCTCGCCCGTCTTGGGTGTGTGCTTGTCAGGGCACCCGAATTGAGTTGCCTAGAGTGCCTTTGCCAATGAATCACCCATTGTGCATGCTCTCAACGACTTGCCCACCAGTCGTCAGTCGCATGACTCGCCCAACGGTCGCCTATTGGTCACTCCACATGGTTTCTTGTCACAATGGGCGAGTGCCTGCCCAACATGCTACGCCCGCTATGCAATTTCATCCACCTGTCACCCTTAACCAAACACCATTTCAAGTTGCACGCTCCACCCGAGTCAGTCCATCACGGGCGCATGTCGCACATGGGCACGCCCACTATGAATCGGTAGCACGACTCCTGACTCGGACTCCTGACACTAGGTGTGTCAGGCATGCTCACTGTCACAACCCTATCCTTGTGGTACTCTTCCAACCACGTATAAGTGGGTGCGTCATCACTATACTTTTTCTTTTCACCAATACTCAAGTATATGGAATATGCCTAAACCAACATTTAGCCAATTATATTAAAAGTGTTATCAATGTAGCAGAACTATCTTTCTTCAGTTAACCATATAACCATATATATATGCATAACGGAAATCACAAATACATCGCACATAAACATATGTGGGAGGGGAAACTCCCATATAATTTGAGTATGCCTAATACTTCAATATTTTGTAATTCAATTGTACAAATTATTATACAAAGTCGTGCATATTTCATAAACCCAAGTTGCACAGTTTCAAACCAACTGTGCCCACCAAATACAATTATCGTGTTGTTCGTGCATGTTTTTTACGAATGTCAAACTCTCATTCAGTTCGTGACCTTTTCTGCACACTCTACCCGTCGGTAGTAGAAGTTTTCTCGTGTTGTCATTCAACACCCAAGTGCTTTGCCCACGCCCGTATCACACTCCATCGTTCACCGTAACTCGGGTTCTGCCCGCCTCCAAGTCTATCGTAGTAGCCTCGCGTAACTTGGGTCACCTGCGCCCACAATTCACATCACCCAACAGTCCACCACACAAAATAGTTCAATCTTCTGCAATATAGTCGGGTCACTCCCAAATCACCTTCGGCCCCGCCCTATACGTAGTCGAGTTCTGCTCGACTCACCCAGAACACCGGCTCGTTGCAGGGACAACATGTTCAAATCTTAACACAGACCGACCTGCAACTCTACCCACCGCACCCAGACACCCCGAATTTCATGCCTATGCTAACTTGAGCTTGCCCACTTATGCACCTGCCTCTAGCTTGGCTCCCTTTGGTTCGCTCTATGATTTCGGTTGTTGTTTTATGTTATTCGATGCTTGGATGATGAAAAAATTCCATCATCACACCTTCTATTTATATGTCATTTGTCATGGCTCTTTACTCCAATCTTTGTTTCATTTCACATTGTTATGGGTCATCCCTTCCACCAATATTCCCAGCCGACTTTCCAATTTCCACGACATGCTCGTTCACATGTTGTGCAGCCCGTCGCTACATCCCACGGGTTGGCACGTGCCACCTGTTTCACCTCAAATATCGTTTCCCATGACTCAGACTGCACATGGGTGCTTCGCCCATCTCAAGTGTGCGCCATCCCGCGTGCCCAACTTAGGTCACTCGACGCACTCTCTCCCAATGCTCACTCTATGGGTCACCATGCATGCCATCCAAAAATCTCCTACCTACCATCGGGCGCCCGCTCATCCACCAGTCGCATGTCGCACGAATCGCTTACTGGTCACCTGTCACACATCTCGCCCACTGATCGCCTGTCGCACGACTCGCATTTTGGTCGCTCGTCGCAATGGGATGGAACCTGCCCAACATGACGCGCCTGCTATGTGTGCGCCCATCATTGCACATAACTGAAGACTACTCCAAGTCACACGCTCCACCCGATTTGGTCCAACACGGGCATCTGTCGCACATGGGGCACCGTTATGACTTTTTCGCACGACTCCCGACTTAGAGTCCTAACATCCTCCACCACTCTAAAAATGTTTTCATCTTCGAATAAAACCATCTCAGCAACCTCCATCACCAATATACATATCCATATATGTAGGAACCCAAATAGCTCCACCTATGACTTTCTCCATGCTCCAAACCTATTGTAACTCTGCAATAATATCATGTGTTGGATCCCCTTATGATGGTGATTAGTTTGCTAGCTAATCCAACCATAACATATCCTCCACAAGAATGCATGCATACCACATCATCATGAATATCAATGCATATTTTTTTCAATCATGTCCATCTCGCCCCAAATTCTTGTTCATTATGTCAAGAAGACTCACTACCATATGTAGAAGACAATGAGCCTCACCCCCATGCTCCTATAGAAAAAGGGAGGGGATGGGGAGGCCAAAGGCTATCCATCATCCTTATCTAACAATTCAATACATCTATCAAGATATTCCTCTTCCAATATCTGCATGTATGCTCCCCAACTTTCTCCCTGAATCTCTGGTTTTGCATCTCCTCTTCCTTCCATTTCCTCTAGCCTGCCTGTCAAGTCTAGGATACTATCAGACAATGTTGTCATAAATTGTGCCTTCTCTATGAGTTTTTTCCCTACAATGAAAAACCTCTTATAGGGTTCTTCATCCTGCTTAATGTCCTCCACATTCATTGATGTCAATTTACACCCAACTATCATAACTTCCATAGTAGGAATTCGCACTAGATCATCCTCTCGTCCAATGTAAATGTACAACTTATTTATATGTGGTACCATCATAGCCTCATACTGTTTCACAAATTCAATCCCCAATACTACTTCATAATCATCCATCCGCACCACTATGAAGTTTACATGCCCATGCCACTCACCAATGCGCACCTCCACATTTTCTACCATACCAATGACTCGATCTGGTGGAGAGTTCACTACTTTCAAATGAGCTTGAGTTGGAAGAGAATTCAACCAAATATTTCTCACGGCTTCTTCCCTGATGAAGTTGTGAGTTTCACCATTATCCACCATCGTGATTAGTGTACCCTGTACAATATTCATGTCCACATATTCAAATTTATTCCTCTTAGGATCGCGTCTAGGGACAACTTCCACAGTTGCTGCAGCGCCCAATACTTGCATCATCCCAATCATTAGTTCCTATTTTTTCTTCTTCACATCGATCTGTGTTGTTGTTGCCACTATCAGCCTTGAAGGATAGTTCTTTGCCACTGTATGTTCCTCTCCTCACAACCAACATTTCAGAGGTTTCTTCAACTTAAGATTTCCACTCGATCTCGAATGCTCCTCATTTGTAGTATTCTCTTTCGATTTATCAAACTTATTTTTATTCTCAGTAGTCCATTCATCATAATGGTCTATCAGCTTATCAACCATAGCTATTGCCTCTTCCAGTATCTTGATATTTTTCCTCTTCACCTCATTTTGTTCCCAAGGTTTCAATCCAATAATGAATTTGAAAACCTTGTCTCTCTCCACCATATCATGTAATTCCAAGATCGCACTCGAGAAGTCCCATTGATATGCCTAAAAAACCCCTGTTTTCTTAATATATTTAATCTTCATTCTCACATCCCAAGTATCATCTTGTGGGCTCAAATGAGTTTGAAAATTTTTGTTCATTTCTTTCGAAGTAGTGATATCATCAACATTACCATGTGCAATCTCATCTTCTTTCCTTCTCCACCTCATCTTGGAATATTTTGTGAGGAATTGAGAAGCTATCTTCAGCTTGGCCTCTTCATTAGGAATTTCCAAGCATTCCAAATATTGCTCCATATCCCATAAGAAATTACCAAGTTCCTTTGTACTCCTTATCCCATCATAAGAATCAGGTTCCTTAACTTTCACATAACCAGTCCCTCCAATTGGTCCTTTCCCAATAGCCTTCTTCAAAATAGCTATCTAGTTCAAAGCCTCATCAAGAATTTTCTGCAACTTCACGATCTCGTCCATGACTTGATCATTCACTGTTTCAAAATCCTTAACATCCTTCCACTCGGTGTACTCATATCATACCTTGAGTCCCTCATGAACCTGCTCCATCTTCACAAATTATCTCTACGCTCATCATTCTCGGCTTTTAATGAGTGCATATTTGAAGACATCTCATCCATATGATCCAACACTTTATCCATGACAATTGTCTTGAGATTCATGTTAGATTTACTTGTCACATGATATTCTTACACATTTTCAGCCATCAGTTTTTCCTTTGAACGTGTTAAGACCATACACTAACTCATTCAACTTTGACCCTGCAAAGATGTCCCTGTCAAACTTCCTAATGTCGCAATGTGACCAACTAATGCAATGCCCAAGCTTCAATACAAACTGCAGCCCTAGTTGTTGTACCTTTCAACTTCAATCTTCAATACTTCAATGAAACTCAAATCACCTTGAATCAATCTCTGATACCATTTGTCATGACCCTATCTTTGTGGTACTCTTCCAACCACGTATAGGCGAGTGCGACACCACTACACTTTTTCTTTTCACCAAGACTCAAATATATGGAATACGCCTAAACTAACACTTAGCCAATTATATTAAAAGTGTTATTAATGCAACGAAATTATCTTTCTTCAATTAACCATATAACCATATATATGCATAACGAAAATCATAAATACATCACAAATAAACATATGTGGGAAGGGAAATTCCCATATAATTTGATTCTACAATACTTCAATAATTTTGCAATTCAATTGTACAAATTATTATACAAAGTCGTGTAGCCTGCATAAACCCGGCATGCACACTTTCAAACCAATTGTGCCCACCAAATAAAACTATCGTGTTATTCGTGCATGTTTTGCATGAATTCCAAACTCTCGTTTAACTCGTGACCTTTTCTTCATGCTCTACTTTTCGGTCCTATCACTTTGCACACATTGTCGTTCAACACCTGAGTGCTCTTCCTACATCTGTATCACACTCTAGCGTTCACCATAACTTCGTTTCTACCCGCCCGCAGGTTCGTCGTAGCGGCCTCGGGTCACCCAGGTCACCTGCGCTAATCCAGGTGGATATTGGTGGGCACTTTCCTATTCCACCTAGTTAGTTTCATTAGTTTTATTATTTACTATTTTTAGCATTTTGTCGGGTCCTGAAATTATAGAACCATTTTGAGGCCCCAAACGACGTTTTTTGGGCATGATTCCCAATGAAGTTGTAGTCCTCGGAGAGATCTTTCGAACGAGATATCATACATGCAAAACCAAGATAATATGACCAAGTTACGAGCCCAAGAATTTGGCTACCCAAATAACCCCAACGGGGCCCATAAACTCTTGGTGTTACATCTTCTTGGGTTAGGGTTTTGGTTGTTTAGTGTTTTCTATTATTGTTAGATAATAAAAAATCCCTTAAGCTTTATTGTAACATAGTTCAGAGGTATGTAGTCGCCACATCTCTTCTCAGAGATAAGCTACTAGCACCCTAGCTAGTTTATATCCATTCTATCTGTAAGCATATTTCAGTTATGTGATATTAATGAAATGAAGTCTTATTTCTGTTGCATCTATGCATTTATGTGTATCTCTTTATTTTATTGAGTTCCTGCATAAATATGAATAAGTGGTATCAAAGCGGTCTGCTCTTTCTCGATCTTTCTATGCATGTCCCCAACCAGGTCAAGGTATAAGGATTTAGGGCTCGATCTGGTTGACCCTTTGCAAGATCAAACTCGCAAACCTAGATGGACTTCCATGGTAGAAGAAAAGAAAGACGAGGGAGCAGGAGGTCATATCAAAATATTTCTTGAGGAGGCCCTCGAGAAACAAAGGAACGTGATGATGGATAACTTTTCCCATATCCTTCAATAATTTCCCACCGGCGGTGCATCTGCATCCAACATCCACCCTGGAGGCGCCACTTCTTTCAAGGTACAAGTCAACTTCGACATTATTGTATTTGAAGGCTATATAGATACAGATGTCGTAGATATATGGTTGAATTTTTTGGAGGGGTATTTCTCAGTGTTAGACAACATTTTGTTACTGTCCCTGCAATCCCCAACTCGCACATTGGAGGGTCATTTCTGTGACCAATGCACAGATTCATATTTTGAAAATTACATCCTTGCATCCCTTTTGATGAAGGTAACATTCTCCTTGTTGACATTTCCCTGAGTAGATATGTGAAAATCACTATTTTTGCCTTGGCGCAATTAGCCCTCTATCTCCTCACGTCGACCTGGGAATTTTACACTAATCCCACGCCACTTGGCACTCTGTCCCAGTGTGATACCCATGCCAAGCTATTTATGAATTTTTTTTTTTAAAATAGAGGTGGAGGTTCCATTCCAACCACCTAGGGGATGAGTCATTGGGAGTGGTTGAACTGAAACAACCACTGCCCTCCTCCTTTAGCTAGTAGTTTCCACCTCCCTTGGAACACTCCTAAAGGATAGGCCTCCCTTCCACATTTGTAGGGATCCCAACCTCCTCCTTTGCCTCTATATAAACAAGCCTTCTCTCTTTATGAGAACTAGCTGTAGCTGAAGCTGAACAAAGAGAATTATATAGCTGAAGTGTTGAACTTGAGAGACTAAGCTATAGTTGAATAACCGAGTTATGAGAAGATAGAACAAGGATTGAGGTCCCTTATCCCATCTGAATTCCCCGATGAGCTTTGAGACGTGCTTCACCCGAGCCCCACTGGAGGAGACCACAACGTCAGAGCATGGTTGTATCTCTTCTTTCTACCTTTTAATATAAGTGACTATTGTCTGGTTCCCGTCTTGTGTTTTATCTCTATTGAATGCAATATGCTAATCTTCTCTGACTGATTATTATATTTTGGATGAAATTAGTATGTGGGATATGTTTGTCATTTTCTGACCTTTGTACAGGTGTCCAAGCGTGATAAGAAAAGGGATTGTGACTTGCCAAATCGGGTGCGAGCAGTTCTCATCACCACTACGATTGCCGAAAATAGTATTGGACCACAGGTAGGCTATCTTATCACGTCCATTTTCATTCGAATATCTAGGAACCTACACCTTAGCATGATTCCTTGTTACTAGACCCACCCTAAGGCTAGAGGGATCGTCTCTGTCCGCAGAGAGGATTTACCTACATAACAAGTTGGCGACTCCGCTGGGGACCAGTGTGAGTTTGTCTTTGATCTTGTTGGGTCATTTTTGGGTTTTTGGTCTTGTTGTTTACCTTTCTGGTTGTTTAACTGTGCTTCAAACCCTTGTTCAGCCCCAGAGTGTCAAGATTGCCCTCTGCTCTATTGATTTTTTTCCCTTTTCATTGGTTAACTGGCTTGGCGTGGTTTTCCCTTGAATAGTCGTGCCGATTGGCACATGCTGCTTTTGTAGCACTCGCGCCATCGCCTGTTTGGCGTTGATTACCACCTCACAGTCGCGTCGACCCCTGTGAGTTTTTGGGTGAGAGATTTGCATGAGTTTTTGGTTGATTGTACTTGTTTCTAGGTTATTCTTGAGAGTAATTGAAGTGTTTTGGACTGTCTTTGATTTTTGGAAGCTCATTTTCTTCAGTTTTTTGTCCATTTCTTATTAGTGTGACTTGAGGTCTTAGGGTTTCTGAGTGCCTTGGTGCACTGAGCCTTCTGTTTGGAGATCGAGTTTCTTGATAGTTGTTGAATTCACTCCTTATTTAATTGCTCTTGGTCTCTTTGATCCTTTTGAGTATGTTCATTGGTTGAATGATCATTGCCTTGCTTGTTTGATTTTTCTTCCTCTTACTCCAAGCACCAATTACACTGCTTATATGGGTCATTTTCGAGATTTATCTTTGATTTGAAAAGTTTGTAGCATTGGTTTGGGTCTTGTTGTGCTTTTTTTTATGTTGGAGAAGTCATTCCGTTCCAACTTTCCCATTCGCTCTCTCAAACTAGTGTTTAGTTTTTTTTTATGTCATTTAGTGCATTGTTTGCTCTATTGCATTGAAAAAACAAAAATATTGCATTTATGTTTTTGAAAATGAAACGTTCTTTCACATAACTAGCATTGGATTGGCTTGGAAAGAGTTTTTTTCTTTCTATAAGATTGCATTAGATGCATTAGTGTATGTTTTCGCATGATTTCAGTATTCACTATTGCTTGAAAGTTTTCTTTCCTTATCGTAGATAGCTTTCATTGAATGAAAATGGTATCCTTCTGCATATAGTTTTTCATTTAGGAAGATTTCAGATCCGACATACGTTAAGGCCTGGAAATTGAAACTTAATCCAAGATCAACGTTAAAATTTATTTGAATTAACCTAAGGCAACATTGAAACCTAACAAAATATTCTAGTGGTCTAAGTTACAGACGTGTTCCGGCGTCTTAAAACCTAGTAGCTATCGTTCGCCATCTGGCTTCAGACAGCGCTAGTACGGACTTGTGCTCCCCGTACCGTTGACTATATAAAGGGAGAACCCTCTAGGTTGCAATCCTTTTATCCATAGGAAGCCAAGTCTGCCACCTTGTAACCGTGATACACCGAACATAGCATTTGGGGAGACTACCTGCACATACGTCAAGTCCTTGGTCATTTTTCTTTCATTTGATCACCAAGGTGTATATGGCAGTTCACGGAAACTTGGCATACCCTCTTGCTTAGATTACCTGACCAGTCATTTTTTATCTTTACTGACTCCATAAATTTGAAAAAATCATCGAGCACTTGTCCTTTCACGCTTGTTCAACATTGAAAGTGACTAGAGTCATCTTTTTCCTATTTATTGACTCTTAAAACATGAAACAACAAATTTTGGTTTCAGTGTCGTAAAATAAACTACCCACGATCACACGCCCATAAAAATTTTTAGCACTTAGCTTGTTTTTGTTTGCCTTGGTTTTTTGAGTCTGTACTTGGATCTTTATTTTTCCTTCTTGTTGAGAAGTAGTCACGGTGGCGAAACCACCGGTTTCATCTTCCTCGCTCCCTTCTAGAGGTAGTCCTTTATCAGAAAATTCATTTGAAATTCCTCAGTCCTCTAGGTCTACCGAGCTTCAGCAGCCGATTCTCCCGTCAATCTTACCCCTTGCTACTCGCTTTCCCGCTGACGAGCCAGTTGAGTTCAATTGGCATCCTGCGGGTGCTTGGTTTGGTTTTGGTGACGAGGAAGAATTCCCTCGTCTTACATCGGGATCACCATTTTTATCTACTGTTATACCTCCTAGTCCTTGTAGTCTTTTTGAAGATATTACGAAGGAGTCATGCATGGACACATCAATTCCTACTGGCAGTGATGGAATTCTTGTTTCTACAGAAGAGTATCAAATTTTCCCTGAGAACACCACTCAGGTGTTTGCTCAATATTCACCATCGGTGTCACTTCCAGCCGAATATAGGTCTTTGGGTCAGATTATTGTTGGTTTTTCCTCCATGGCAACATCTACTCTGTCCAGGATTCCAGTCCTTCAATCATTAGGATCGTCACCGACGCCACCTGCCTCGTCGATTGCGGTCACATCTGTCCCAGTTCAACCTACTGTATGAGCGGCTGCATCTGCACCGGTCACTCAGGTACCAACGGCCTCGACTGAGATACCTGGTGGCCTCACTTTTGAAGAGTATCTATTGGCTATTCATGAACAGAACTCTCAGTTTTCTCAGTAGCCTCATGCTCCTGTTAATCCCACCATTATGACGAATATGGTAATCATGTTTATTTGCCCTATATTACTCCTCATCACTATGATGTTGTCGGTAACCCCATCTATGCGTTTCCTACTCCCCATCATTATGCTGAGCATGGCATTCCTGTTTATGACCCCTATGAAATCATTCCCGAGATAGGGAGGACTTATCAGGTGCAACCCCCTAGCCCATAAGGACAACCCCTTCAGGGACAACCTTTAGCTCAGTCGGGATTTGTATACGGTCCATAGGGCCAACCTTTACATGGCCAGACCGTGGTCCAACAAGGACAACCTCAGGGGCCTTCTGGTCAACCTTTGTGTTGGAGAGGTAAATCCCCCCTGCGGACAGAGGCGATCTCTACTAGCCCAGATCGGGTCTAGCAACAACCGAGTCATGCTAAGACGTAAGTTCCTAGTTACAAAAGACCAAGATGCAACAAGAGCCCTACCTTAAGTCCTACGCTGTTGTTTCTTGTAGAGAAGATGTCGCTTCCGTCCCTCACCTTGGCAGATCACAATTCTCCCGCCTAGCACGTTCGAACACCTACACGTACACGAAGAAACAACAACACACAAACGTAAAACCTAACATATGTAACCATATACTAGTCAGAGAAGATATAATTCATAACACAAGACATGAGCATATGAATGGAACCATAATCGAAGTCGTTTATTATTAATCACAACGAAGAAAGATACAACCTGAGTTCTGACGCTGGATCTTCCTTCGGCGGGTCAACAGCGGAGCACGTCTCGATGAAGCTCGTAAGGATGGGACAAGGCTCTCTCTCTTCGACTGTCTGACGATAGTATCCTTACTACTAATTCAGCTCCATTCAGGCTAGCTTTCAAAGGGAAAATGACAACCTTATATAGATGGTGGAAGGGGTGTTGGGATCCCTACAATGGTGGGATTGGTCCTATCCTCAAGGAAGCTTCCATGATAGGTGGAAAACCACTTCCCCTACATGGAGATCCGGAGCCAAACCTCCCAACTCATTTTAGAGACTCGTTCAGGAGTTGGTTGGAATCAAACTTCCGCAATTTATTTTTAAAAAACAATCCTTACTAAGCTTGGCACGAGTAATACACTAGGACAGAGGGATTTCCCCCATTGGCGCGAGGGCTGAACTGGCTGGTCGTGCCAAGGCCAAAAGGTCTATTTTTAGGGCTTTTCATAGGAAACTGTCTTCAGAGGAATGATTTTCCTTGTCAAGGGGGATGCCATGAAAGTGGTTTCAGGTCATGTCACTGCTCACAGGTCACAGAAAAGGCCCTCCAATGTGCAGGACGGGGGATTCCAGGGACGGTGACAAATTACTGTGTAACAGATGCCCCCTAAAGCATGAGGCCTGAGAGAGCGAGAGGGGTGAAATGCTTTACGAGAACGTGTCCAACTAAAAACACTGCCGTCGAAAAACCTGCGTAGACAAGTACAACTGATATCTCAAATACATGATATGTGGTATGGTTGCAGCCATCCATAATAGAGTAAACAATAATCAGGATCCAAGGTATGGACACAGCCATCTAGTAAGGATCAATAAGTAGACTCAGGTATGGTCGCAACCATCCAATCAATGAGTCATATAACTAATCATGATAATCCACAAAATCCGCAGCCTGGATTCCATCAGACAAAACATAGGGTCTTGCGCTCCGTCTCGACCTGAAAAAAGTACCAGTTCTAGCATGTGAATACGTGAGCTGAAGTCGAGCATGCAAGAACATCGTCTGATTACCAGCCAATGATGAAAGTTGTTAACAGACGCGAGAGGAACCTCCAATAATGACAATGGCCCTCAAGGTACTATAGGTACAATCCACGGAATGTGAACAGTGAGCTGGCGTCGAACACCCGCAGAATCATCCGATCGAAGGTCAATGATGAAAACCTTGCGTCGAATGCGAAGAACCTGCCATTGAGGCATGCAGGCTCCAAGGTACCGGAAGGGAGTCTCTAGATTAGCTTCCTGGATAATGAGCTGAAGTTGACAGGAAGTAACCTTGATCGAAGGTGGGCCATAGTGTTTCCGACATCATCGACGCGAGACAGAGGAACATAATTTTTGTGAATCGGGATCAGATGAGAATAAGAGGAGGGTTAAAACTATGGAGGTCAACTTCTCTTGAACATATCGGCGGCACGACAGTGGATTTGGCAGCATTTGACATCAAAATATCAGAGGTCATGATGACGAGGCAAAGAGCAGATGAGAGGTCAAAAGGGATAACCCAAACCCATGGAGGCAAGCAAAAAATGAGATGAGATGTCCCCAACCTAACACGAATGCAGACAAGTGCCATGTTCAAGAGCGACATACTGCCGACACAACGATGATACTGGTTTCATTTTTCCCCACCATTTCTGGCGAGTACCTCTTTATTTTTACACAAGCTTGAAGAGGATGCCATATGCTTGTCATATAAGTTTGTCCTTCGGACAAATCCAACCTAGTACATTTAACGAGCCCTAGAAAGGAGGAACTCAAGTATCATCATTATGACAGAATCCGATGTCATCAGATTTTAACGAGTCTGACAAAGGAAGAACTCGGCGTCTTTTCATGTTTAGAGAGTTTGAAAAGACAGTGGAAAAGTAAACTCCAACAATCCCTTTTCGTAGATAGTTCCTCAGATCCAAAAAGGTAGAAAACTATGTCTGAGAAAACCTCCTAGTCGCGATAGGCTAGGGTATTCCTTTTTCGTAAATGATCTATCCCAGCCCGAAAAAGGGGTAAACGTATACTGGGTAGATTTCGTTTCGCAGCCAATTTAATGAGATCAAAACGACAAGTGACTCGGCAATCTTTTCATGTTTAGAGAGTCAGAAAAGAGCTGAAAGTTTACTCCTCCTAGAGGAACGAGTGGTATAAAGGGTAGCAACTAGTTCCAGTGATGGTGGAACTACTCAGAACAAGTAAAGGTTAAGAGGTTGGCTAACAAGACCACTCTTCGCAACGGTTCCTCAGGAATGGGTAAAACAACCAAGTGAAGGCATATAATCGGCCAAGCAGATAATGACGATGGAGTGAGAAAACCAAGGCTCATCTGGCAAAAAAATGCTGATAAAATGGCAATCACAAGAGGTAAAATGGGAATGGTTTCATTTTTACACAAGCTTGAAATCAGGAAACTCTGCTTGAAGTTGGTTTCATTTTTACACAAGCTTGAAACAAAGATAAACTATGCTTGAAACCGGTTTCAATTTTACACAAGCTTGAAATGGAAACAAACTATGCTTGAAATAGTAAGCATGCCCCCAGCATGGTGACTCAATTCGAGGTACATGCCCCCCAAGCTTCAGTCCATATGAAAGGCAGATGGAGTGAAGGTTCAAGTTACGAGATCAAGAGAAAGACTCGACTGGGATTTCACGAGAACTTATCAAAGACTCGAATTGAACAGAAAAGTGTTTCATTGTTTTAACGAGGTTGACACATTAAAATAACTATCCTCATAAGAGCTTCTTTCATTTTTTAAGGAGCTTGACACAAGAAAATTAACTCTGCTCCGACCAGATTGTTTCATTTTTTAAGGAGCTTGACACAAGGAAAATAACCCTGCTTCGAACACCTTGTTTCATTTTTTAACGAGCTTGACAAAAGAAAAAAAACTTTGCTCCGAACACCTTGTTTCATTTTTTAACAAGCTTGACACAAGAAAACAAACTCTGCTCCGAACACATTGTTTCATTTTTTAACGAGCTTGACACAAGAAAACGAACTCTTCTCCAAACACCTTGTTTCATTTTTTAACGAGCTTGACACAAGGAAAAGAACCCTGCTCTGAACACCTTGTTTCATTTTTTAACGTGCTTGACACAAGAAAACGAACTCTGCTCCGATCGACCTCATCATAATGAAAAAGAAGTCATCGCTTCCAAGAGTTCCACTCCCGATGGAAGGAAAACATCCTGGAAGTCAGCACCCAATGCCCCCAGCACCTAATGCACAACAACACTTTCATTGAGTATAGGCACGGGGTAGGTAGCCACATAGTTGACCTGCGGTGGGGAAGATACAACAGGTGGATAAAAAACAGGAAGGGATGATGGCGGGCCAGCTACCACATCAGGACCAAAGAAAAAAAGCTGATCAATGGTCACGATCCGTCCTTCATGTGGAAAACAGACCACACGGAAAAGGGAGGAGACAAGCGCTCCCATGGCATAGGTGTAATCGCGCCCCAAGAGCAGATTGAAATCCAAGGGTCCAGGAACAACCATCACGTCCATATGGACGGTTTTACCTCCCAATGTAATAGGTAACCTTGGAAGGATCCCTAACGGTTGACTAGTTCTTTTGTTAAACGCCAACAAATTCTGCGTAACAGGCACAAGCGGTGGCGAACCGAAAGCTTGTCAAGTAGTTGAGGATATAACACTAACAGATGCACCTTCATCTATAACAGTACTAGGCACAACCAGACCAGAGGTTTGTACCGTTATCTCAAAAGGCACATAAGACGGAAGGCGGTATCCTGCAAATCGACTCCAGTCAAAGGAAGCGACCAAACTACTCAGAGGGGCTACCATCGAACTGAGATGGTCTTCCCCTAATGTTATGGAAGAAGAAGGAGCATCCTCCACGACCTCCATCACGGAGTCAGGAGGGGTATCCTCCGGGACCTCCATCATGGGAGGTGGAGGAGCAACTTCCTGAGGTATGTGGACAGGAGAATATTTCTCCAAGTCCGAGGAATCTGAAGAAACAAGAAGAACTTGAGGGATGTGAGGTCCACTCTCAACAGAAAAGACCTAGTGCACCGCAGGTGGGGCCAGTTCAACTGATCCCACGACCAAAGGTTGGTCGGGAACGGATTCCAGAATTTGAATTTCCGGGGGAGCGGGATTGACCAAGGATGACTCTTGACCAACCGTAGAATCAGCTGGTGGAGGACTCAAAGAAAGTTGTTTATAACCAGCTAGGATGCATGATGTAGAAACAGTTGAGTTGTCCAAAAATCTCTTGGCTTCATCCATATACAGACAAAGGTGAATGGCATGGTGCCCTTCACACAACTTACAGGGATTGGTAATCTTAACCTGCTTCTTAGGAGCCTTACCAGCAGCAGCTGAAGATGTGCCCCCAACCTGACTCCCAGAATCCAAAGGCAACAATGGACGACCATTGGACCATACTTCGAGCACCTTGGGAATGCCAGGGCAATCTCGAAGAAGATGGTTTCCCTGGCACAACATGCAAGGGAACTTAACTTTCTGCGGAGGGTTGGGAGGTTTATCAAGAGGAGGTGTTTTAGAAGCAGTAGCCGCAGAGCTAGCTTGTCCTTTATCTAACTTCTTCTTCTTTGTCTTCTTCTTCTTATTCTTAGCCACCTGGTTACTCGAATCCAGACTTTCACCATGCGAAGTAGAAGAGGGGGACGCAAAAATAGGCGAAGAAGGGGAGAGGTCCACCTTGGAATCAGCGTGATGTTGTTCAGGCGGAGGAACTGATTGAACAGTAGCCGGGACATTCGGGACCACAGAGGTTGAAAACAACCAAACAGGCAACCCAATAGTTAACCCAGGAAGGGACAACGTTTCCATATAAGGAGCGCCAACATTTCCTAAAGAAGGAAAAGGACCCGGATTCCCATCAGAGGGGATTCCTTGGTTGGTGAACTCCGAAAAAGTTGCCATTAGAAACAACTTTAGAACAACACCCTAAGGAAACTAACTTTAACCATGAAAATTTCGTGCGCAATTAATTTTTAAAACATTGAAACAAAACTCTACCGTTTCATCTTTTAAGAGTCGAGAAACAGCAAAAGGTGACTATCGCTTTCAGATTGGAAACAAGCGTGAAAGGACAAGCGCTTTATGATATTTTCAAATTTAATGAGTCAGAAAAGATCAAAATGATTGATCTGGGACTCTAGGCAAAAGGGTGTACCAGATATCTATGAACTGCAATATACACCTTGGTTTCAAAATGAAAGAGAAGTCAACCAAGGACTTGACGTAAGTGCAGGCAATCTCCCCGAATGTTGTGTCCGGTGTATCACAGGTATAAGGCGGAAAAATCGGCTTCCTATGGATAAAGGATAGCAACCTAGTGGGGTCTCCCTTTATATACGCGATGGTATGGGGAGCACAAGTCCGCACCAGTGCTGTCTAAAGCCAAGAGGCGAATGACAGCTACTAGGTTTAACGACGCCGGAACACGTCACTAGCCTAGACCTCTAAATATTTTTTTAATGTTTCAATGCTGCCTTAAGGTAAATTGAATAAATTTTAGAGTTTATCTTCAATTATGTTTCAATTTTCAGGCCCTACCGAACGTTATGTCTCAAAATCCTCTAAATGCACACTACATGCCACAATATATCACTTTGTTCGATGAATAGCTAACTACGAGAAGGTTGAGAGCTTTCACACAATAACAAAATGATCACAAAACAACCACTAGTGTCTCTAATGCATGCTAATGAAACTAAAAGCTTTTCCTTTAGAGTTATATAACACTAATAATGCAGAAAATATTTCAATTGACATTAACTAATCAAAAGTAAAAGAGATTTGATTTTTTTGTATTTTCAATGTTTTAAGAGAAAAAATGCACTAAACAAAATGAAAACTAATGAAAAGAACAATTTGAGAAGTGATAGCAAAAGAGCAAAGACAAGCAAGCTCACTCAATGCAAAACACACAATCAGACCTCAAACTGATAGAGAAATCCCTCAAATCAAAGAGGAATCCCAAAGACTCAAATGAACCGTGTAATCTAGGCCTGAGACGAGACAAACGAAATTCTAATGAGAAAGAAACCAATCACTCAAATAATGCAATAAAACAATGGAAAACCACCCAACGAATCCAAAGAAGCAACAATGAAATTGACTGATCAAACGAAAACCAAAAACTCCCACGGGAGGCTCAGCACACTATAGCACCTAGATGCCCTAGGCCTAGAATGTAAAACTGGTAGTAGAAGGCAAACAACTGAAGGACAGAGGTCACACACAGTCAGCCAAGGCTCCAGAACACTCAGGCAGTCGAAAAAATGATACCAGAACCACAAATCAAGCTCAGAAAGGAGCAAACCCTAGCACCACACAGGATTGGTGTGACTGTCTGGCTGCAACTAGCGCCAAAACAGGATTGGCGCGGGGGCTGAACTAGCAACAAGCACCATTTGGCGCGACTGTCAGGGAAAAAACCGCACCAGTCAAGTTTACTAAGGACAAAAATAAAAAAGAGCAAAAAGGGAGCAGATCAGGTATGGTGAGGCTAAACAGAGGTTTAACACTAGAAAAAAGCGAACCAAAAGAGTTGATCAAGCAGACAAACACCAAAATCAACCGAAAAGACAAGACAAACTCCAATCAATGTCTCCCCAGCGGAGTCGCCAGTTTGTTGGAGAGGTAAATCCCCTCTGTGGACAGAGGCGATCCCTACTAGCCCAGATCAGGTCTAGCAACAACCGAGTCACACTAAGGCACAGGTTCCTAGTTACAAAAGACCAAGATGCGACAAGAGGCCTACCTTAAGTCCTACGCTGTTGTTGCTTGCAGAGAAGATGGCGCTTCTGTCCCTCGCCTTGGCAGATCAAAATTCTCCCGCCTATTACGTTCGAACACCTACACGTACACGAAGAAACAACAACACACAAACGTAAAACCTAACATATGTAGCCATATACCAGTCAGAGAAGATATAATTCATAACACACATGAACATATGAATGGAACCATAATCAAAGTCGTTTATTATTAATCACAACGAAGAAAGATACAACCTGAGCTCTAACGCTGGATCTTCCTTCGGCGGGTCAACAGCGGAGCACGTCTCGATGAAGCTCGTCAGGATGGGACAAGGCTCTCTCTCTTTGGCTGTCTGACAATAGTCTCCTTACTACTAATTCAGCTCTATTCAGGCTAGATTGCAAAGGGAAAATGACAAGCTTATATAGATGGTGGAAGGGGAGTTGGGATCCCTACAATGGTGGGATTGGTCCTATCCTCAAGGAAGCTTCCATGATAGGTGGAAAACCACTTCCCCTACATGGAGATCCGGAGCCAAACCTCCCAACTCATTTTAGAGACTCGTTCAAGAGTTGGTTGGAATCAAACTTCTGCCATTTAATTTTAAAAAACAATCCTTATTAAGCTTGGCGCGAGTAATACACTGGGACAGAGCGCCAGTTGACGCGCCCTCTTTGGTGGTTTTCCCCATTGGTGCGAGGACTAAACTGGTTGGTCGCGCCAAGGCCAAAAGGTCTATTTTTAGGGCTTTTCACAGGAAACTATCTTCAGAGGAATGATTTTCCTTGTCAAGGGGGATGCCATGAAAGTGGTTTTAGGTCACGTCACTGCTCACAGGTCACAGAAAAGGCCCTTCAATGTGCAGGACGGGGGATTGCATGGACGGTGACAAATTGCTGTGTAACACTTTGTATCAACCAGGACCTTCTTACGATCCTGGGGGGAAAATCTATTCATCTCAGGGACAACCTTTTGTCTAAAAACTGGTATCATATCCTCAAACTAGTCCGAATGTTGGGCAACAAGGACAACCCTATGTTCCTCCTCCAGGGAAACTTGGTTCATCGCAGCCATCAGGCCAACCTGCTCAGCCAGGGAACCTGGTAGCTCTCAACATCCAGTTCAATCTGCTTCGCAGGGGCAACCTACTCAACCGGCCCAACAGCCGGCTCAATCTGCTTAACAACAATTTTACTTTGCTTCACAGCAGGGTCCTACTTTTCAGCATCCTGTTCAGTCTGCTCAGCAGCCGGTTTACCCTGTTTATTCAGCTCAACAGGGACCCACTTATCAACAACCAAATCAACCCCAAGGCATTTATTATCCTCGCGATCAATATCAACCAGTATATAGTGCACCTCAAGGTTTTACTTATCACCCTCAATCTCAGTTGTTGTATAATAAACCGCAAGGCCACACTTACATTCCACTGCAAAATCCTCAACATGGACCTCGATGGTATACTCAGAGTCAGTATCCTCAATATCAACAGACTTATTCGGCTTATCCCCCATATCGTCTAAATCCTTCGGGATAGAACCCATGGGGGCAGAATTTTTCTCAAACGGGAAAGAATGCAAGTTCGGGTTCTTATCAAGGACCTGCTATGCATTTTAACCCTCAACTACCATTTATCGCTACGTTGGAGTTACCGGATGTGTTAAAGTTAACAAATGATCCTATTCTTCACAACCCGTATTGGCCTCTGGTTCCGACTAAGATTCCTGGTGATTGTCCCAAATTTGAGGGCAAGTCCGGAGAAGACCCCTAAGCACATGTTATGACTTACCACTTGTGGTGTTCCTCTAAGTATTGGGTTGATGATTCCATTCGACTTCGTCTTTTCCAATGGACTCTTACTGGTGCTGATGCTAAGTGGTATATTGAGCTCTCTCGCGGTATCTTTCAAGATTTCAACTCTCTCGCTATGGCGTTCCTTACTCATTTTCAGTTACCGGTTCATTATGAAGCCGGGACACATCTCCTCACCTACTTGAAACAGAACCGGGCTACTCATATCTCGGACCATATTCATGAATGGAGACGTCGTCATCGCTTGATCAAGTTTGAAATTATTGATCAGCTTCTTACTCATTGGTTCACTACCTCTTTTGTCAATCAGATTGCGAAAGACATAGCCATGTGGGCATGTGTAACCGAGGAACAGGCCATTGCTTGTGCCCAGTAACTTGATCTCGTGTACTCTCAATCGGGCATATTGTATGATATTTTTACTGATGCCCCTCTACCTAGAACTTCTACTGCACTGGTGACCCCATCCATCAACGGTATTATTGGTTTTGTGTCTCAAAATTCGCATAAGTTTTCTTCCTCCAACCCTGGGAAGAAAAAGTCTAATTCTTCCAATGATATTGCTCCTCAGTCTAGTTCGAATCCTGGTAAAACCTCAGAGGTCAATGTCGTTTAGGTCAATCCTGTGGATAATACATCTAAAGGGAAAAATAAGGGTAAAGGAAAGACCAAGGCCGATGCCCCAAAACCATATTCGTCCAAACCTCATGTTGATGATGGTTCGCAGCGTAAGCCGAAGTATTCCTGTCTGATTTGTGATGAAGACCACTAAACCAAGGACTGTCCTTGACTGTCCGAAGTACTCCTGTTGTTCTTAAAGAACCTTTTCCATCTCAGCAGACCCAGATGGTCGAGCAACCTCAATCGTCTGTTCCATCTGGTTCTCAAGTGTTCATGATGAACAATTATGCATCTGTTTCTATTGCTACTTGGTCAAAATATTATGCAGGGTAGCGCCAGGAAATGGGAAAGGAGATCACTGATGGTCCTCCTCCTCCTCCACTTGTCTCTGACCCTCTGGAGATTGAAATGCCCAGTGCTGAACCTGTTGTGCAATGCCCGTGCTGCTCAACATTACAGTATTGTTGAGGATTTAGCACAGGCGCCATCCACGATATCCGCATTAGAAGTACTCCAGATTTTTCCATCTCAGCGGAAAGCTTTATTATCTGTGATCGGCGGGGATGATCCTGTTGATACTAGCCTTCTTGCTTTCGATCTAGAGAATTTTGTCCCACAAATTCCGCATCAGATTGCACTCATGATACAAGTCATTGTTAATGGCCTCGACATCCATCAAGCCATTTTGGACGAAGGTGCATCAACCTGTTTCATGTCAGATTCGTGCTGGAAGGCCATTGGTTCTCCAACCCTAAATTCCTCGCCAAATGCCCTTGAAGCATTTGATGGAAGGGAATCAGAACCTTTGGGTGTTCTCGCAAGTTTTCTGATTACATTGAAAGGGAAGACAGTCAATGTTGAAGTAGAATTAGTTGACGCTAAACTCAATTAAAAGCTTCTACTCGATCGCAGTTGGACTCATGCTATGCTTTGCATTCCGTCTACCCTCTTCCGTGTTTTAAAATTTCCACATGAGGGAAAAATATTTACTGTCTATAAATTGTCTTTCTTCACCTCTTCTTCCGAGAACAACATTCCGTATGTGGATAAGATTCCTACTCCCTTCGAGAGCTTTGGGCTGGGTCTCTTCAAAGATCCAGCCCTCCTAGGTATTTTTCCCCTTTCACTACCAAAGACTGTTCAAATTAATATGATCTCTCGGTCGAATGACCCGTGGATTATCCCTTCACCCGAACAGGTCAATTCATATGGATATTAGATGCCTTTGAGTCTGATTGAAATCAATTATTATGAACTCATTGCTGCATCAGATACTCCCCCTTCTGATGGTGCTCCTTTAAGTTTGTCTCTTGGCGTATATTCTCAATCCCCTTGGCTTGGCGATTCAGACTCGCCTGATCCTTTGAAAGAAGTGTTTCCTTTTCGACAAAGCTATCGTGGAAACCATGTCTCTCGAAGACTTTCTGTGGGATGATGTTCATCGTCGTTCTTCATTTATGCCTGGCCTCGGGGCTATGTCTACATGTCTTAAGCATTTTGCATCTCAAGTCCCTTCTCCTCCGCTTCAAACACAAATTCTGACACATGAAATCTTTACAGAAGGTAACTTGAGAAATATCACACAGACGATGCCTATTGACATTTCCGTGAAGCCGAGAATTGTCGAGAACATCCATGTGGGAGTCACTTGTTCTTCAGATCAAGTCCAAGTTTACACTAACCTTTTTCATGAATTTCGTGATGTTTTCACATTGTCCTACGAAGAAATGCCTGACATTGATCCTATATAGTGGTGCATGAAATCCCTACCTATCCCAATTCGAAGTCTGTTCGCCAACGTCTTCGTCCGGTGCACCCTAGAAAGGTTGCAGCCATTAAAAGTGAAGTTGAAAAACTTCTCAGATCTGGTTTCATTTATCCAATTGCCTTGACAGATTGGGTTTCGAACATTGTTCCTGTCAATAAGAAACAAGGAACTATCCGTGTCTGTGTTGATTACTGTGACATAAATCGGGCCTGTCCTAAGGATAATTATCCCACTCCCTTCATCGATCAAATCATTGATGACTATGCCGAGAGTGAGATTTTTTCCCTTATGAACGACTTTTCGGGGTATAATCAGATTAACATTCTCCCGACCGATCAACATAAGATAACTTTTATCTGTCCTTGGGGTACCTTCACATACAAGAAACTCCCTTTTGGCTTGAAGAATGCCGAGGCCACTTTCTAGCGAGCGATGTCCTACACTTTTCATGACATTCGTCACATCGTTCAGCCTTACCTGGATGACCTTCCAGCTCATTCAACTAAGCGTAGGGACCATCCGGACCATCTTCATCAGATATTTCTTCATTGTCAACACTACAACATTCGACTTAATCCGCATAAGTGTGTCTTCTGCGTCGATTCCAGTAGACTTTTAGGGTTTATCGTATCTAAAGACAAAAAATTTCTCGATCCACTTAAGGTTGAGGCTATTGGTAATCTCCCCTCTCCATCCTCATTACATCAGTTGCAAAGTATGCAAGGTAAAGCCAACTTTCTACGTCGTTTTATCCCAAACTATGCCAAAGTAGCTAAAGGATGCACGCAACTTTTGAAACAGGACGTCCCTTTCTATCGGGATGAGGTTACTCAACAATATTTTGATACACTCAAGAAATTGTTGGTCAACGCTCCTTTGTTACATCCTCCAAATTATCATCGTGATTTTCCCCTTTACTTAGCTGCCGCTTTTAGTACAATTTCCATGGTTTTGGTTCAAGACAATGATGACAGTCATGAACATGTCATTTATTACCTGTTTCATAACCTTCTCGACCCTAAAACGCGTTATGCTCATGTCGAGATGTTAGCACTGGCTGCGGTCTAGGTTGTCCAGCGTTTTCATCATTATATCTTTTTTGCGCACGGTGACTTTGATTTCCGATTGCAACCCCATGACCTATATTCTGTCTCAAAAATTGCTGGGGGGGAAATACTCGAAGAGGATCGCTATCCTCCAAGAAATTGATTTGGAATTTACTGTTGCAAAATCAAAGAAATCTCTAGTTTTTGCCGATTCGATTTGTTCCCTTCCTTCCGACTCCGCTTCGTCTCATTCTGAGGACCATATTCCGGACGATACACTTTTCTTGATTAGCACCCTCGATCTCTGGTACGGTGATATCATCGTATATCTCCAGACTTCCACATTCGGGTCTGAGTTGACAAAGGATTCCTGCCATCGTATCCAGCATCACTTGCAACCTTATCGCATAGTCGGAGATACGCTCTATCGTGTTGGAGTTGATTCCATACTCCGCCAATGTTTGACCCTCGAGGAAGCTGATAAAGTGTTGAATGATTGTCACAGTGGCGCCTGTGGTGGTCATATGTCTAGTTACGCTACTGCACAAAAGATACTTCGTGCTGGGTATTTTTGGCCTTCCATTTTCAAAAACTGTATTGTCGCAGTTTGTAAATGCCATGATTGCCAAATTTATCAATGCAAGATGCGTACGCCACCTGTTCCCCTTCACCCTGTCATTACTGTTGGTCCCTTTTCCAAATGGGGCATCGATTTTATGACGTGTAACCCTCACTCGGCCGAGGGGCATGCTTATATCATCGTAGCTGTGGACTACTTCACCAAATGGGCCGAAGCAATGCCTACACTTACCGTTGACGGTAAGACAGCCGCTCAATTCATTTTCAATCATATTATTGCTAGGTTTGGTGTCCCTCAAGCCATTGTTACCAATCATGGTTCCCATTTTCAGCATTATATGGTGGCAGAGTTGACTTCTAAGTTGGGTCTGCGTCACGACAGCTCAACGCCGTACTACCCTCAAGCCAATGGCCAGGTTGAAGTTGTGAACAAAGTTCTTGTCACAATGCTTTAGCATACAATTGGGATCCACAAATCAAACTGGCATCTCATGTTATTTTTGACTCTTTGGGCATACCGAACCTCAGTGAAGAGTGCGACCGGATTCACCCCTTTTCAGTTGGTTTACGGTCTGGAAGCTACTCTTCCAATTGAATGTGAAATACCTTCGCTTACGCTAGCTGTGGAATTACTGCCTAGCACTTCGCCGGAAGAAGAAAATCTACTTTACTTAGAGAGGTTAGATGAAACTTGTCGCTTAGCTGCTTTGGTCATCGAGGCACAAAAGAAGCGAGTCAAAGTTCATTTTGATCAATCGTTTTCCCCTCGTTCTTTCATTGAAGGAGATCTCATCTTCCTATATGACCAAGCTCATGATAAGCTAGGGGCAGGTAAATTTAAACCTATGTGGCATGGGCCCTACATCGTTAAACGTGTGTTGCAAAATGGGGCCTATGAGCTAATTGACTACGAAGGCCATCCTCTTGAACAACCTAGAAATGGGTTGTATCTCAAAAAATATTATGCATGAGTCATTTGTGCATATCAGGTGTACATAGGTGTTATTTTCATTTTTTGTACATTTTTTTCGGTTTCGTGTGCTTTGTGAGCATTTTCCTAATTATTGGGTATTTCTTATCATGCAGATGTCTATTACCCCTTACGTCGGTTTCGCGGATGGTGCTTCCCGCAGTACCAGGAATTTGTCTTCAGTAGCCTGGGTAATTTATAATCCTGTTGGTGAGTTGATAGACCTGCAAGGTATTTGTCTAAGACGACCTAGGTATTTTTCTAGGATGACGTACAAACAATGTCGTTGAATATAGCTCTGTCATTGAACTATTAACCGAGGCAATTAACCTTGACATACGCGCATTGCTTGTAAATCTGGATTCACAACTTATTGTTCTACAACTCAATAATCATTATTCAGTCATAAATCCGCACATTCTAAGATTGTATTTACGTATTCGTTTGTTGGAAATACATTTTGATTACATTACTTATCAACATATTCCTAGACGAATGAACACGTTAACTGATACAGTGGCTAACATTGTATTAGATAGACATTTGCATAACTTGTAAAAACATCATCACATGTAAAAAGATCCATGTAAGGAAATAGAAGTATATATATATATATATAGCATGTTTGCAACTGTGTTCATCATAACGTCAAAAAATATGTGTATGTTTTTGTTACATCCTGAGACATCATTTCTGGCAAAAATATGCAGATAAAATAAACTTACGTGTCTAATCTGCATGATGCACCTGATAACATGTCACGGCTCGTACTAGCCGCCTCAGCAAGCGGTGGATTCGGCTAGAAAATCCTACAGTGTGTCTCTGATAGGCGCAAGGAACATCATCAAAACGTGCATAATCTGGGACTCCTCGGGTGATCCCCTCCAAGTTGCGCACTATCTCATCTTCCTCGTTTCCCTCACCTTGAGGGTCGAAATCGTGAGGGACTCGCCTCGCTATTGGTGACATTTCGACAGGTCTCTCTCAGCCAACATCTGCATCATATGGATTTAATTCCAAAACATACATAAACAAAAAAATTCATAATACTCATAAAATTAAAAAATTGAGTCTTACCCAAATCTTCGTCCCAATCTTCTCGCTCCGAGAGTGGGAGGTCTAGGTCACCAGTGAAGTCTGTGCCAGAGTAGAGCCAATCCTCCACGATAATCAGTTGTCGACAGAGCCAATAAAAAAATTCCGGCCTCCAAGACATCTGTTGGCCGCCCCCTGGCCTTGGCATCAGTGCTGCCCATCGGGCCATCCGAGGTTCTCTCGCTGGTGGATTTGGAACTATAACCTCCTGTCGCTGAAAAATTGGTAATTGTTCCAAGAAAAATGATACCAGGATGGATCCATAACCAAATTGTTTCAGTTTTTCCTTCTTGCATTTGTTTAATTGGCACTTCATGTTTATGGTCACCACCTCTACCCAGTTAAAGAGGGTCGGTGCCATGCAGTCCACAACAAGAAGAAACTGTGTCTTTGTTGCTTCTTGCGGTGCTTGCAATCCCGCAGCACATGTGATGGTATGAAATACCACGCGTAGTGTCAAATCTGGGATAGTTTTTATATTAACTTTCCCACTACTGGTTCCTTTCCGCGCTCCTCGACATATTCTATCTATCACCATGAACATGTTTTCCATGCAGGGTCGAGTGCCGGTCAGGAGTGGTGCTGCACCTCTCCGTGATAATCCTATGATGAAATACACATCGGAAACATCAATCTCGAGTTCCTGATCCCGTAGGATGAACTTCTCTTGATCTTCGTCTCATATACTGGTAAGATATTGTAACAATTCTGGTTGAGATCAGAGACATGGTGTGAGGAAGAATTTTTTCAAACCACAGTTCATGAGGGCTTCCACCCTCATTTTCCATGGCTAATTCATCTTCCTCAATATGTTCCCGTTATTTCCATTCAATGACCATTTTTCTCTGTTATACCTGCAAACACACACATACAAGTGATATTAGTCAATATTTATTCTTGAATTTTTAAAAAATTTGGACATTTGGTGAGTATTGTTGTTTGAAATTACATTGCGCCATTGGCGCAACTGTTTCTTAAATAGTCATGCCAATGGGCGCGCCCTAATGTTAAAAATAGGGCGGTCGACGCGACTTCGTGCCCGAAACCCGCGCCAACCGCGCAACCCTGAATTTTGCAATTTCTCCTCCCAAATTCAAAATTGAAAAATGCAGGAAGAATAGGAATAGCTTAAAATGACAAGAGGGATCTCAGCTCTTACCTGGAGTTGATGGATTTGCGATTGATGTACTGGATTGGCCGCTATCATCGCCGCAAGGTTGCATAGTAAAAAGGGTAAAAATTTCTCCACAAGAGGTAAAAATTGAAAAGTAATTGTTTTTTACTATTTTTGGCATTTTATAACTTTTTACAACCCTAATTAGGTTTTAAGGCATGTTTTTCGATTATTTTATGATAGTATTTTCGAAAAATACGTTTTACACATGTCTCTTGTGCAACAACAGGTTTTTCATGCGACAAGGATGAAGTGACGAGTTATATTTTATACTTTTTTGGACTCGGTAAAAACACGAAAAAGTCACTACTGGAGTCATCTTTCAGCTCTTTTCTGACTCCTTAAAATTGAAAATATTTCTGAGACGCTTGTCGTTTTGAACTCGTTAAAGGGATGCTAAACGATATCTACCTAGTATACGTTTACCCCTTTTTCAGGCTGGGATGGATTATTTACGAAAAAGGAATACCTTAGCCTATCGCGACTAAGAGGCTCTCTCAGACACGGTTTTATACCTTTTCGGATCTGTGAGACTAGCTACGAAAAGGGACTGCTGGAGTTTTATTTTCTGCCTTCTTTTCAAACTCTCTAAACATGAAAAGATGTTGAATTCTCCCTTTTCCAGACTCGTTAAACCCTAATGACATCAGACCTCGTCACCATGACGTTATTCGAGTTCCTCCTTTCTAGGGCTCATAAAATGTACTAGGATGGATTTGTCTGAAGAACAAACTTATAATGCAAGCATATGCTATCCCGTTCAAGCTTTTTTTCAAAAATAATTGGGGTACTCGCCAGAAATGGTGGGGGAAAATGGAACCAGATTTTAGTTGTGTTGGTAGTATGTCGCTCTTGAACATGGCACTTGTCTGTATTCGTGTCGGGTTGGGGACATCTCATTCCGTCATTTTTGCCTCCATGGGTTTGGGTAATCTCTTTTTTGACCTCTCATTTGCTCTTTTCCACGTCATCATGACCTCAGATCCTTTGATGTCAAATACTGCCAAATCTAGTGTCGTGTTGTTGATATGTTCAAGAGAAGTTCGCCTCTACATTTTTTTTAACCTCCCTCTGATTCTCTGTTGGTCTTGATTCACAAACATCATATTCCTCTGTCTCGTGTCGATGATGTGGGAAACATTATGGCCCTCCTTCGACCAGGTCACTTCCTGTCGACTTCAGCTCATTATCCATCACGGGCGCATGTCGCACATGGGCACGCCCACTATGAATCGGTAGCACGACTCCTGACTCGGACTCCTGACACTAGGTGTGTCAGGCATGCTCACTGTCACAACCCTATCCTTGTGGTACTCTTCCAACCACGTATAAGTGGGTGCGTCATCACTATACTTTTTCTTTTCACCAATACTCAAGTATATGGAATATGCCTAAACCAACATTTAGCCAATTATATTAAAAGTGTTATCAATGTAGCAGAACTATCTTTCTTCAGTTAACCATATAACCATATATATATGCATAACGGAAATCACAAATACATCGCACATAAACATATGTGGGAGGGGAAACTCCCATATAATTTGAGTATGCCTAATACTTCAATATTTTGTAATTCAATTGTACAAATTATTATACAAAGTCGTGCATATTTCATAAACCCAAGTTGCACAGTTTCAAACCAACTGTGCCCACCAAATACAATTATCGTGTTGTTCGTGCATGTTTTTTACGAATGTCAAACTCTCATTCAGTTCGTGACCTTTTCTGCACACTCTACCCGTCGGTAGTAGAAGTTTTCTCGTGTTGTCATTCAACACCCAAGTGCTTTGCCCACGCCCGTATCACACTCCATCGTTCACCGTAACTCGGGTTCTGCCCGCCTCCAAGTCTATCGTAGTAGCCTCGCGTAACTTGGGTCACCTGCGCCCACAATTCACATCACCCAACAGTCCACCACACAAAATAGTTCAATCTTCTGCAATATAGTCGGGTCACTCCCAAATCACCTTCGGCCCCGCCCTATACGTAGTCGAGTTCTGCTCGACTCACCCAGAACACCGGCTCGTTGCAGGGACAACATGTTCAAATCTTAACACAGACCGACCTGCAACTCTACCCACCGCACCCAGACACCCCGAATTTCATGCCTATGCTAACTTGAGCTTGCCCACTTATGCACCTGCCTCTAGCTTGGCTCCCTTTGGTTCGCTCTATGATTTCGGTTGTTGTTTTATGTTATTCGATGCTTGGATGATGAAAAAATTCCATCATCACACCTTCTATTTATATGTCATTTGTCATGGCTCTTTACTCCAATCTTTGTTTCATTTCACATTGTTATGGGTCATCCCTTCCACCAATATTCCCAGCCGACTTTCCAATTTCCACGACATGCTCGTTCACATGTTGTGCAGCCCGTCGCTACATCCCACGGGTTGGCACGTGCCACCTGTTTCACCTCAAATATCGTTTCCCATGACTCAGACTGCACATGGGTGCTTCGCCCATCTCAAGTGTGCGCCATCCCGCGTGCCCAACTTAGGTCACTCGACGCACTCTCTCCCAATGCTCACTCTATGGGTCACCATGCATGCCATCCAAAAATCTCCTACCTACCATCGGGCGCCCGCTCATCCACCAGTCGCATGTCGCACGAATCGCTTACTGGTCACCTGTCACACATCTCGCCCACTGATCGCCTGTCGCACGACTCGCATTTTGGTCGCTCGTCGCAATGGGATGGAACCTGCCCAACATGACGCGCCTGCTATGTGTGCGCCCATCATTGCACATAACTGAAGACTACTCCAAGTCACACGCTCCACCCGATTTGGTCCAACACGGGCATCTGTCGCACATGGGGCACCGTTATGACTTTTTCGCACGACTCCCGACTTAGAGTCCTAACATCCTCCACCACTCTAAAAATGTTTTCATCTTCGAATAAAACCATCTCAGCAACCTCCATCACCAATATACATATCCATATATGTAGGAACCCAAATAGCTCCACCTATGACTTTCTCCATGCTCCAAACCTATTGTAACTCTGCAATAATATCATGTGTTGGATCCCCTTATGATGGTGATTAGTTTGCTAGCTAATCCAACCATAACATATCCTCCACAAGAATGCATGCATACCACATCATCATGAATATCAATGCATATTTTTTTCAATCATGTCCATCTCGCCCCAAATTCTTGTTCATTATGTCAAGAAGACTCACTACCATATGTAGAAGACAATGAGCCTCACCCCCATGCTCCTATAGAAAAAGGGAGGGGATGGGGAGGCCAAAGGCTATCCATCATCCTTATCTAACAATTCAATACATCTATCAAGATATTCCTCTTCCAATATCTGCATGTATGCTCCCCAACTTTCTCCCTGAATCTCTGGTTTTGCATCTCCTCTTCCTTCCATTTCCTCTAGCCTGCCTGTCAAGTCTAGGATACTATCAGACAATGTTGTCATAAATTGTGCCTTCTCTATGAGTTTTTTCCCTACAATGAAAAACCTCTTATAGGGTTCTTCATCCTGCTTAATGTCCTCCACATTCATTGATGTCAATTTACACCCAACTATCATAACTTCCATAGTAGGAATTCGCACTAGATCATCCTCTCGTCCAATGTAAATGTACAACTTATTTATATGTGGTACCATCATAGCCTCATACTGTTTCACAAATTCAATCCCCAATACTACTTCATAATCATCCATCCGCACCACTATGAAGTTTACATGCCCATGCCACTCACCAATGCGCACCTCCACATTTTCTACCATACCAATGACTCGATCTGGTGGAGAGTTCACTACTTTCAAATGAGCTTGAGTTGGAAGAGAATTCAACCAAATATTTCTCACGGCTTCTTCCCTGATGAAGTTGTGAGTTTCACCATTATCCACCATCGTGATTAGTGTACCCTGTACAATATTCATGTCCACATATTCAAATTTATTCCTCTTAGGATCGCGTCTAGGGACAACTTCCACAGTTGCTGCAGCGCCCAATACTTGCATCATCCCAATCATTAGTTCCTATTTTTTCTTCTTCACATCGATCTGTGTTGTTGTTGCCACTATCAGCCTTGAAGGATAGTTCTTTGCCACTGTATGTTCCTCTCCTCACAACCAACATTTCAGAGGTTTCTTCAACTTAAGATTTCCACTCGATCTCGAATGCTCCTCATTTGTAGTATTCTCTTTCGATTTATCAAACTTATTTTTATTCTCAGTAGTCCATTCATCATAATGGTCTATCAGCTTATCAACCATAGCTATTGCCTCTTCCAGTATCTTGATATTTTTCCTCTTCACCTCATTTTGTTCCCAAGGTTTCAATCCAATAATGAATTTGAAAACCTTGTCTCTCTCCACCATATCATGTAATTCCAAGATCGCACTCGAGAAGTCCCATTGATATGCCTAAAAAACCCCTGTTTTCTTAATATATTTAATCTTCATTCTCACATCCCAAGTATCATCTTGTGGGCTCAAATGAGTTTGAAAATTTTTGTTCATTTCTTTCGAAGTAGTGATATCATCAACATTACCATGTGCAATCTCATCTTCTTTCCTTCTCCACCTCATCTTGGAATATTTTGTGAGGAATTGAGAAGCTATCTTCAGCTTGGCCTCTTCATTAGGAATTTCCAAGCATTCCAAATATTGCTCCATATCCCATAAGAAATTACCAAGTTCCTTTGTACTCCTTATCCCATCATAAGAATCAGGTTCCTTAACTTTCACATAACCAGTCCCTCCAATTGGTCCTTTCCCAATAGCCTTCTTCAAAATAGCTATCTAGTTCAAAGCCTCATCAAGAATTTTCTGCAACTTCACGATCTCGTCCATGACTTGATCATTCACTGTTTCAAAATCCTTAACATCCTTCCACTCGGTGTACTCATATCATACCTTGAGTCCCTCATGAACCTGCTCCATCTTCACAAATTATCTCTACGCTCATCATTCTCGGCTTTTAATGAGTGCATATTTGAAGACATCTCATCCATATGATCCAACACTTTATCCATGACAATTGTCTTGAGATTCATGTTAGATTTACTTGTCACATGATATTCTTACACATTTTCAGCCATCAGTTTTTCCTTTGAACGTGTTAAGACCATACACTAACTCATTCAACTTTGACCCTGCAAAGATGTCCCTGTCAAACTTCCTAATGTCGCAATGTGACCAACTAATGCAATGCCCAAGCTTCAATACAAACTGCAGCCCTAGTTGTTGTACCTTTCAACTTCAATCTTCAATACTTCAATGAAACTCAAATCACCTTGAATCAATCTCTGATACCATTTGTCATGACCCTATCTTTGTGGTACTCTTCCAACCACGTATAGGCGAGTGCGACACCACTACACTTTTTCTTTTCACCAAGACTCAAATATATGGAATACGCCTAAACTAACACTTAGCCAATTATATTAAAAGTGTTATTAATGCAACGAAATTATCTTTCTTCAATTAACCATATAACCATATATATGCATAACGAAAATCATAAATACATCACAAATAAACATATGTGGGAAGGGAAATTCCCATATAATTTGATTCTACAATACTTCAATAATTTTGCAATTCAATTGTACAAATTATTATACAAAGTCGTGTAGCCTGCATAAACCCGGCATGCACACTTTCAAACCAATTGTGCCCACCAAATAAAACTATCGTGTTATTCGTGCATGTTTTGCATGAATTCCAAACTCTCGTTTAACTCGTGACCTTTTCTTCATGCTCTACTTTTCGGTCCTATCACTTTGCACACATTGTCGTTCAACACCTGAGTGCTCTTCCTACATCTGTATCACACTCTAGCGTTCACCATAACTTCGTTTCTACCCGCCCGCAGGTTCGTCGTAGCGGCCTCGGGTCACCCAGGTCACCTGCGCTAATCCAGGTGGATATTGGTGGGCACTTTCCTATTCCACCTAGTTAGTTTCATTAGTTTTATTATTTACTATTTTTAGCATTTTGTCGGGTCCTGAAATTATAGAACCATTTTGAGGCCCCAAACGACGTTTTTTGGGCATGATTCCCAATGAAGTTGTAGTCCTCGGAGAGATCTTTCGAACGAGATATCATACATGCAAAACCAAGATAATATGACCAAGTTACGAGCCCAAGAATTTGGCTACCCAAATAACCCCAACGGGGCCCATAAACTCTTGGTGTTACATCTTCTTGGGTTAGGGTTTTGGTTGTTTAGTGTTTTCTATTATTGTTAGATAATAAAAAATCCCTTAAGCTTTATTGTAACATAGTTCAGAGGTATGTAGTCGCCACATCTCTTCTCAGAGATAAGCTACTAGCACCCTAGCTAGTTTATATCCATTCTATCTGTAAGCATATTTCAGTTATGTGATATTAATGAAATGAAGTCTTATTTCTGTTGCATCTATGCATTTATGTGTATCTCTTTATTTTATTGAGTTCCTGCATAAATATGAATAAGTGGTATCAAAGCGGTCTGCTCTTTCTCGATCTTTCTATGCATGTCCCCAACCAGGTCAAGGTATAAGGATTTAGGGCTCGATCTGGTTGACCCTTTGCAAGATCAAACTCGCAAACCTAGATGGACTTCCATGGTAGAAGAAAAGAAAGACGAGGGAGCAGGAGGTCATATCAAAATATTTCTTGAGGAGGCCCTCGAGAAACAAAGGAACGTGATGATGGATAACTTTTCCCATATCCTTCAATAATTTCCCACCGGCGGTGCATCTGCATCCAACATCCACCCTGGAGGCGCCACTTCTTTCAAGGTACAAGTCAACTTCGACATTATTGTATTTGAAGGCTATATAGATACAGATGTCGTAGATATATGGTTGAATTTTTTGGAGGGGTATTTCTCAGTGTTAGACAACATTTTGTTACTGTCCCTGCAATCCCCAACTCGCACATTGGAGGGTCATTTCTGTGACCAATGCACAGATTCATATTTTGAAAATTACATCCTTGCATCCCTTTTGATGAAGGTAACATTCTCCTTGTTGACATTTCCCTGAGTAGATATGTGAAAATCACTATTTTTGCCTTGGCGCAATTAGCCCTCTATCTCCTCACGTCGACCTGGGAATTTTACACTAATCCCACGCCACTTGGCACTCTGTCCCAGTGTGATACCCATGCCAAGCTATTTATGAATTTTTTTTTTTAAAATAGAGGTGGAGGTTCCATTCCAACCACCTAGGGGATGAGTCATTGGGAGTGGTTGAACTGAAACAACCACTGCCCTCCTCCTTTAGCTAGTAGTTTCCACCTCCCTTGGAACACTCCTAAAGGATAGGCCTCCCTTCCACATTTGTAGGGATCCCAACCTCCTCCTTTGCCTCTATATAAACAAGCCTTCTCTCTTTATGAGAACTAGCTGTAGCTGAAGCTGAACAAAGAGAATTATATAGCTGAAGTGTTGAACTTGAGAGACTAAGCTATAGTTGAATAACCGAGTTATGAGAAGATAGAACAAGGATTGAGGTCCCTTATCCCATCTGAATTCCCCGATGAGCTTTGAGACGTGCTTCACCCGAGCCCCACTGGAGG